>CM060976.1:229954404-231204404 GCA_030765065.1 Deroplatys truncata | reverse complement strand
CTGTTAAGTGTACAGAATTTTAAACGTTACGACCCGACGAGTCCTCGCTGGTATTAAAAAAGAATTGCCTAGAATATGATGATACCTTAGCCACATTTACATAACTGAGAGCGCAAGTTTAGAATAATGAGTCCCTCAAGGATAAGCGACGCTTCCCATTTGCATGTGAAATGCGCGTCAAGCTGCGCCGTGGCGTACTTAACACCTTCTAGTGACATCTGACGTTACCCGGGCTCAATTACTGTCGTCATTGTTAGGGCAACGCATTATGATGCATTAAACTCCATACAATGTACAAGAAATGTCCTAAATATACGCATAGCGTTACACTTCAGGTGGGTTTGGTAGGTGGAACACCCACCTCTTGTTAATTATATAAAATAAAAAGTTAGACGAAATAAAAATAAAGGAAAAGGCTTATCGAAGTACAAAATTACGATAAAATGAAAGAGAGAGTAATTAAGAAAGAATAGAAAATTATAAAAAAGATAGGAACAGTAAATATGCAATAATGTAGGAAATGAGAATACCAGTTGCTGCTAAACACACTTTATTTGTCACTTACGCTCAGTGTAACACAAAAATATACACTTGACACTTTTGTTTTGACACACACTAAAAACAGAACACAACTGATCCATCGAATCACAACTGAACCGAACTCCACGTTCAACTGTCCAAACTCCTTGACTTTTTCACTGTACTTAACTTCGTAACTTCCTCTCTAACTGAACTGAACTCATTGGGCAGAGCAGCCCTTATACATTAAGGAACGTTCTGGAAGGGGAACTTACTAGAACGTGCCCAAAGAAATCTTCTAGAGCAGCAATTACCCAAACTTCTAGGAAGTGGCACATAATGGATTCATTGCGCGTAGGTAACTTCATGCCGCGGTCTCAATAACAATATTATTTATACATGCAAAAATGAATATTGTAAAGGGTAACATTTATACAGAATGCTGACTAACAGTGAATGGTAATTAGCAACCGGACAACACATAGTAGCAAAACTCACCTAGAGAGTAGACTAAATAGGTGACCGAAGAGGTCTCGGGTGAGAATAAATATCGTAGGAGCGACTGAGGTAGGTAATATTAGAAAGAGACAAAGATAACTCAGAATTCCCTAGGTAGTAATTTTTGACAGAGAAAAATATATTCATTATTTTATTTCATAAGCCAACAAACATAGCCAATGGGAAACACATTTATATTAGAGCGGGAAAATTTGCGTCTGTCCGTCATAGTATATAAGGTGGGCAATTCCGAGAAACCTTCTTCTAATTCTGATCTTCAAGAGGTCCACTTCAGTTGGTATGGAAGAGTATGAAGCATGTGAACTCAAATGTATATTCAGCTTAGATCCTGACAAAGCTGCGGGGAGTTAACAGGAAATAACATGTAATTAGGGGAATTGCAAAGCGGTCCAGATAAGTATAATATCTGCCTGGCAGCTTCATTGTGGTTGTTCATTTAACTGGAATAAATCAAGAGAAGCGTGGCTGTATTCAACTCTCATTACCAGATCCAGATAACAGTAGGTAGGCAAATGTGCCAGACAATTTAGGACAACAAAACAGCAGCAACAAGGAGGAGAAGAAGGACAGCGAACTTCGAGCCAGCATCCCCGACTTCAGTAGCACACCGCTACATTTGCGTCTTCTGGTATTTAGCTACATTTTAGGAAATAATCCTATATATCCATCAGTCTCAAACAAAACATATCCATGAATATTCACTTAGCATTTTCCAACATTCATTATTTAAAACCCTAGTTTCTTCTCTCGTCATTTAAATAATACCGATATAATGTCGTTTCATTACATACTTACAATAAAACTATTAATAAAGCAGTATTTACCACCACAGTTTCTGGATTGCAGTAGAGGAATGAAGGCTTGTTTGGATATAATGTAGAAAGCTGGGTGTCACAAAGTGGGGACATTTTTATCTAAGATTCGGCAAAGGAAACTAATTGCTATGGAGAATGGAAGAGGGCACATAAGAGCAAGGGCCAGAACACCACAGAAATTACGTTTTAATGTATTGTTCTTCTTAATATTTTTCTGTATAAATGTTATTCAATAATTCTCTGTTCGCTGCCTTTTTACTTTCTCTACTACGTATAGTAAGTAGCATTTTTGGAAACATGTCCGTCTGTGTGTCTGTCTGTAAACAGCATAACTCAGAAACGAACAGTTGGATAAGCACCAAACTTGGTATTTAGGTTCACTATCTTCAGAGATGCGACACGAAGGTTTTCAAGAAAATATCCCCACCACAGATTGCCCTTTACATGGAACATTTTTCGAAAATTTTTATTTTCTCAAAAATAACTAACGATTTTGATTAAAAAATGCATATGATACTTTCATAACAAATAAGATCTATATCTTGAATTTTCTGACAATGTCTGCAAAAGTATTCTTCATTGTGAACGACTTTTGCATAACTGATAAACCATAAGAGATAGGCAAAATTTTACTACGCAAAAATTTAGATCGCGTTAAAATATACAATTTAGGTCCGATACATTTTTTTGTTGAGTGAACCATTTTCGAGATATTGCTTGTTATTTCCTTAAATTTTCCAATACTTATACTTTTTCTCAAATGGCAATTCGTTATTTTTTTTGTCCTGGTAATGCAAAGAGAATGGAATGCGCCACATGGTAACCGGCTCTTAAAATATTTGAGTATTGCTTAAATACTACCATATTCCCCTTGCATCTACAAGAAAATTAGCAATAAGATTAACATCTCGATTAACATGAAGCATATGGAGAATAAGCGTTTGTAAAAATATTTTGTACAAGAGCAGAGAAAGTCATGTGAGTGTAACACGTCAGATTTTTTATGTTTTTCTTTTTACGATTACGTTAGTGCACAGTAACCTAATACACATACTTAGTATTGTACTCTTACTGTAAAATTCCAAGGACAGGAAAAGCATGCACGGCCAGGAGGCCCATGAGATTGTTGTATTTTGTAAGTGTAGTATGAAACTATTAATAAAGTTCTGACGCTTTTCTTACGGCATAATAACTCTAAATTTTCTCGGTTTCAAACCATTTAGTCTGAAAGCCCGAGAAAATTTAAAATTAATAAAACTTCTTCTACTACTACTATCACCTAAGCCTACCTACAGGAGTGGGAGTTTACCGTTAAGTTCTGTAATAGAGGTTTTGTAAATATATGAAATCTCCCAAGGTTTTACTTAGTTTTAATGGTAGCATAGGTATTGCTTTAATATGCATATTTCCAGACGCAAGCCAATGGACTGAAAGTGGTTTAATAATTTAAAACAAAAGATACAGTTCTGTTCTTCAGTTTAATTGCAGATAATTAAAAATATGATTAATCTATTTAAGATTTAATAAGGTAGATTAAATGTTAATATCTGATGTGGAGTAGAAACACGAAAACGGGTGTGCACAAACCATTACACCACGCAGCAACTGTTTCGAATCGGAGTGTGTAAATACATTACCTGGTTCCGGAGTAAACTTTTGAACTTCTTTATGATTGTATCCCGCTTCTAATAGCTGTATAAAATACAAATCAGCGTATTTATTTCTCTACGTGGTTTGTGTGGGGAAATTACATACACTGGGTGTTCATTTCAAACTGCGTCATGAGCAAGCAGAGAGGTTTTAGTAAGTAAACACAGAAACCTTGTTACCGCACGGTGACGTCAGGTACTATGACGGACGCACACCTCTCTTCCCCCACAGGCGGTTTCGTTGCAACTGTTCCATTTATTCGCTGCAGTGGAAAACTGTGACATTGTGCTGCCTAAAGCAAAGAATAGTTTATACATACAAATTAGCATCATGTGGCAGAATTTGGCAGGAAAAACTTCAACAGAAATGGCGAAACCATCATATGTAAAATATAGCTCAAAAGGCGTTCAAACTTCATTGAAACACAAGGAACATGTGGATTATTAGAAAGGAACAATGAGGAAAATAGACCTTCAACCTTCTCAACTCCAAATTACAGATCAGAATTATTTCAGGGTCTCTGTCACACATTAAGAGCGGATATCGGTTTAAAATACATAGTTTTTGAAACGTGTTTCGTAGCGTTCATAAACTAATTGAATACTATTAATAGCTAAGCATACATTGCTTTCTTTCTTCTAATACTGCTTAATCCTGATTTACCTGCTTTCGAAGCAAGATGTAGTGCCTTCAACTGTGCATAATATTTTTTTTACAGAGCACACTACAAGGGTGCAGTAACTTCCACCTTCCCTCGCCACCAACACTCAGTGCGTTCCTAACTTGATGGTTTACTTACTAAAACCCTTCTTCCTGGTCATGAGGTCATTATTTTGAGTCAATTTTTATACAAAGAGAGTGCCAACTCTAGGGGGAAGGACGTAGCGTAGTATTCATGTGGTGGAGAAATTGCTGAGCAAGCACGGCGTTCAATCAGAAGCGTAATACATAAAACGTCGAACAAATAACGTGCCTTGTAATCTTAAAAGCAAAAGTGTAAAATAAAATAAGCAATAAAAAGCTATAATCTTTCTTGCATAACCCTACCAACATCCATTCATCCCACACAGGTAATATTTCTATTTACATTCGCAGAAGGGAGCCGCAGCGCACTCTGTTGCGTTACACTAGCAATGATAGCTTACAGCTTTTACAGACCTTGAATATTGACTAAACAAAACACAGCGCGAAAGAGGTTTTGGGACATACACCGTACAGACTTCGTCTGTTGCCTCAACTCTGAAGGTTCACACGTTCACACTGAATGCCTTGCTTGCTAGGCAGCCTCTCCGACACACTAGCGTAAGTGCTAGGCGGTTTGAATCCAAGGCTCAGCGGCTACACAAGTGACGTCAAGCAGCCTGTCATGGCACACTGAAATGAACATCAGGTATACTTTACTGTAATATTTATTTTAGTTAGCAAAGTTTCATTAGTGTACTTTTGTTACCGGCTTCAACTAAATTTAAAATGCGATCACAAAATTTGCTAAAACTCCTATATGTAAAATCCCAGTTCCGTATTTGCAGCGGTTGGCATGCGTACGGACATGCTGACAAAGAGAGGCTAATAGGGAAGCAGCGTACACAGTTAAATAAAGCATAATCATGATATGAGTCGTTCTAAATTAACGCTTCATTCCTAAGAGCCATTCAGTAACCACTCGTTTTGATGACTTAATAGTTCACATACTTTTGTCACGCTTTCTCGTGTAACTATGCAGTGGTTCGCATTTTTCACACTGTATATAAAACACTTCATGACTTCATTTCACTTGTCGCTTGCTGGTTCACTCTCTTGAGCATTGATATGAGCACGGGCGGATTGATTCCTGGGTTTGGTTACTACCTAGTGCATGTGTAACTCACTGGCTGTGGTGTTAATTTGATACGTGCCATGAGGTCAGTGCTTGTAAGCATCGAACTGGCGAATGCTGGATTAAGGGAGCGGCAGGGAGTGTAACATTGCAGTCACGTTCTCTAGCATGGCGCCCAGGGATCCGTGAATAAACTATACAGAACAGCTGTACATGTCAGCAAGAGAGAACTGCAAGAGGTGCTTTGAATGTAGTTTCCTGTTAGCGTGGGTCAAGAGCTTCCCTCAACATTAAGTAGGAATTTCAATGATTACAACGTTTAAGTGAAATAAACTTGTAAGAGACGTAAGTAACTGCATACACAACTGTGTAAGATGTAGACGATTTCCTTACGAGTGAGTTCCCGGGAACTGTGGGCTGGTGGTTTCGGCGTCAGAATTGGTGTAATTCTGAAATATTTAGGAACTCCATCTTTGCTAGCGTGAACCACCGTCCGAATATGCTCGCCCTTTGGATCTTCCCTACCTTCCAGGGGTATCGTAATCCACAAAGGGCCTACAATAGCCTCTATGCGGTGCTAATTCCGGTAGCTGAAAGCCTCCTTGTTGGACTATCCTAATCCAAATATTTGAGACATTTCGGATCAAGCCCTAGGCGAGCTAGGAATTTTGAAACCCAAATGACATTTTTTTTTCACAATACACAGTAATTACCTTGTTTTAATTAAATGTTGAAGAGTCATTCATTACCCAGTAATATAAACAAATAAACATTACACAAGGTCAACTGAAAAGTTCACGAATGTCCCACAAGTTGCAGCAATATTTCATGCAATAACAGAAATTGATCAATAGTCATATTAGGCAAAGCTTTTTCTTATAGTGCAGACGTGTGTTTAGGAGTAACATGACCAAATACCGAACATGTGAGTTCAGTAAGTGATTCGCAAAGAAGTGTATAAATGCAACAGAAGTGTATACCGATATGATAAACACTCTAGGGAGCTCATCATCGGAGCCGCTCGTTTGCTCTCTCATGGAAATTATAACCCCAAAACACGCCGCTTGAGGCCTTATAGGCTTTCTCGCAATGCACAGGAGCAATTCTACCAGCAGCTAAGGCTGAGCTACTGTACAGTGCATCCAAGAGATGCTTGGACATAAAAAATTCAATAGCAAACTCAATAAATTAAACGTTTTGGCACTACACAAACTCAGCTCTGCACAAGGGTCGTTGCACCTTCACCAGCAGCCATCGAGAAGAAAATCTTATCTCTTCTCATCTTTTCTACCTGTTTCACCCGTCACCCTACAACTCCCATATCCTGGCTGCTAAGTGGTTAAGCTCTCAAGAGCAGATACACGTATAGCACACCTTCGGACTGCCTTCAGCCTGCCAACATCTCGTCTAGAGAACTGCAACATCATTTTCAGCCATTTCCAAGTGAATACGGAGTTTAAACCGTGGAAGCTGGAGGTTGACGCACGCAGCGGAAGTCCGAAATCCGCCACAACATAAATCATCAATAAAGTACGCGACATGGTTTTGCAGGACTGCCAATGAAAGTGTCCGAAATTGCTGAAGCTCTCGAAATTCAAGGGAAAGCGTGTTTCATATTTTGAGAGAAGAGTTGGACATGAAAAAATTGTCCGCAAGATGAATACCACTACTCCGGATCAAATGCGAATCAAGAGTGCAAATCTCTGAGTAAGGTTCGGTTTGCTTTCTTCGAGTTCCCGTCGACTTATGCGTCAATTTGTAACAAATGATGAAACTTATGTGCATTACTGCACGTCTGAAACAAGACAGTAGTATAAGTAATGGAAGCATCAAGACTTCCTACTGCAAAAGAAGGCAAAATGTGTGAAATTGGTCGGGAAGATCATAGCGTTAGTTTTCTGGGATACCAAGGGTGTGCTGCTAATTGATTACCTTCCCTCTGAAAAATCTATCATCGGAGCGTACTATGCTAATCTTCTGGACCAATTGAAGGCCAAAATACGCCAGGCCGGGTTTGGCAACGAAGAAGGCCATGAAGCCAATGTTCGCGCTCACCAAAATCAACGAAGTAGAGTGTGATTTTCTGCCATATTCGCCTTATTCCCCTGACTTAGTTCCACCGACTTCGATCTGTTCCCTAAATTGAGGAAGTTCCTTAAGTTTTGTCCGATGAAAAGCTGAAATTATCAATTGATGTGTACTAGTGGGCACGATATGAGTGCGCTTGGAGCAGGGCACTACTATTTTTGTTGACAATGTGTAGCGTCTTCAAGGGGACTAAGGAGCAAGGCATTAGGGGAATACACAATTGCACAATAAAAACAGCATTACATTTGCAGGCCTCAGCCGCGCTTGCAAATACTACTGGGAACTGCGCATGTTTTCTTTACTTGACTGTCCTTCTGATGTCCTCCCACTTGTTCCGTTACCCTTCCCATCGAACGCGCTCATATCTTGGTCGACCAGTATTTGCTGGCCTGGAGGGATCTGACTTCCATGACAGTACAAAGGTCATGGAGCATAGCTGGACCAATGTATTGATGTCAAGGGAGACTATACTGAAACCATTTCAAAACTGTTTCACTCCGAGAATTCTTCAAATGACCCTTGTACAATTTTGGAAAACTGAATCACTTGAAAAATACAATGCCACTGCTGGGTTCTTGAATGGATATTTGACTCTCAGTACTGATAACCTTAGAGCTCATGTATCCATGCAAGATGTCCACTTAAGCATTAAAGATTTCCTTAAAAGTTGTGTTTCCAGTAAAACCCCGATGTCAGAAGTATTTGGGTGTAATACAATACTTCCCCTATCTATTACAGGGGGGTGATAGATACTCAATAAGACGAAACAGGAGAACGGATTGATATGTCCATGGCTTTGACGAGAGATAGCGTTCTAATCACAGGTTTCTTGTTTGCACCCAAGTCTTACATCTATTCTGGGTATAACTGCAGAAATTCGTCGTCATTTGTTTCTTAGATCATTGCTGAGAGTGTCTCAAATAAGCAGATGTGTGTTGCTTCGTAGAAAATGGAGGAAAGTGAATTTCCCGTTCTGATAAAGCACTACTTTTTGCGTGGTAAGACGTGAAGGAAACGGAAGAAAAGCTGAACAAATATTTTGGAGACTCTGCTCCATCACATGGCATGGTTCACAGAATTTCGATGTGGCCGTTCGAGCACAAGAAATGCCGTAAGCACAGGACGGCTGATTGAGGTCACAACAGAAGAAATGGTGAACAAAATTCACGATATTGTATTGGAAGACCGCCGAGTAAAAATCCATTAGATAGCCAAGACCGTAAACATCTCGAGTGAATGGATGTATAACATTCTCCACGAATTTTTGGTTATGAGAAAGCTATCAGGAAGATGGGTGTCGCGACTGCTCACGGTTGAGAACAAGCGGAAACGTGTGACCATTTCACATGGATGTTTGAACACGTTCCAACGCAACCCAAATGAGTTTCTGAGGCGTTACATCACCGTTGATTAAACTTGGATCCATTACTATCAATCTGAAACAATAAAAACAGTGGGTTTCTTTCGGTAATCCTGCTCCAAAGAAAGCGAAAACCATTCCGTTGGCAGGAAAAATCATGGCAGCTGTCTTTTGGGATTCACAAGGGGTGATAGACATCCACTAGCTGGAAAAGGGTAAAACGTTCAGGTTCATATTATGCCGCAATGCTGGATCAGTTTTACAAGGAATTGTTAAAGAAACGACCCCATTTGGTGAAGAAAAAGGTTCTCTGTCACCAGTATAATGCACCCGTACACAAGTTAGCCAATGCCATCGCAAAATGTGTGGAAACGGGCTAAAACTGCTACCACACCCACCATATTCTCCAGATTTGGTTCCGAGTGACTTCTTCCTCTTCACAAACATAAAAAATTTGCTTGCTGGAAAAAATTCGCGTTTAGTGCACACATCATGGCAGAAACAATCTCATATTTTACAGACTTCTAAAAATAATATTTTTTGGAAGGATTAAAAAAATTGGCGAAACGTGGAGAACGTTTATTGAATTGAAAGGAAACTATGTTGCGAAATAAAATTGATTTTTTGGGGGGAAAATTGTTATATTTTTTAAAATGTCACTAACTTATCAATCCGCCCTCGTATAACAAAAATGTTATGTGAATTCCATTTTTGGGCTTTTATGAAGTAATATCTTAATAAGAAGTACTGTAATATTAAGTTTTTTCCTGATATATGAAAGAAAATGTGTTAAATGGAAATAGTTATACTGTAGCGACAATTTTATGTTTAAGGAAAGAAATAAAACGGAAATTGCATGCGTAGTTCCGACATAGTGAAACGATTTTTGAAGCATGTGAAAATCTGAATTTTCTAAGTGACAAATACGAACGCTAAATTGCCTTTTTAAAATCCTGCTAACGAGCTTTCAGATATTGAACACGCGTAATTCGATAAAATACTGAGATACGAAATTAAATCATCAATCAAATAGGGAATATTGGAACTAAATAGAATTTTAAACTAGTTTTATACATTGGACGATGCTCTTAACAAGCCAAGCCGCAGAATTAGAGATGAATGGTATATTCTACCCAACGATTTTTTTAACGTAATCACTCAATTATTGTTAAAATATGTTAATGGGGTTTGTGCAGTCTATATGCAGCTGTAATATGAAATTAAATGGTTCATTATTTTGCGGTGTATTGGAATATCATTGGAAACAATGAGATCCAGTTTTTCTTGTTAAACCTGCAAAATTATACAGTTCAAAATACGGTAAGAGAAAGACAGGGCCGTTTATTACTTTCATGTAAAAAATATTCGTTTGTTATAAATGTGTGTATTCATTTGTTAACTTATATTTAAACTTGAATGCTGCAGAGAATCCTCACAAAGGAAATGCTTTTAAATGTTATGATAATATCCTTCTGTTCTTTGAAACAATTGATGGAAACAATATAGTAGTTAAAGTTAACGAGTGATTATGATTCGATTATTCCTTTAATAAGAGAGAGTAATTATTCACTATAGTACTTAAATAACAATTGTGCAACAAACGCAGGGAGATAAGCACCGTTTCAGTATGAAAATAATCTTATTACTTTCTCTACTACCTATAGTAAGTAGGGGAAGTATTGTATTCCACTAAAAAATACGATACCGAGATTTCACCGGAAATACATGTTTGGAGACCCCCTGAATGCAAAAAAAAAAAAAAAAAGCATTTTTAAAAACATGTCCGTGCGTGTGTCTGTGTGTGTCTGTGAACAGCGTAACTCAGAAACGAACAGCCGGATAAACACCAAACTTGGTATTTAAGTTCAGTATCTTCCACAGATGCGACACAAAGGTTTTCAATAAAATCCACCCACCCCAGATTACTCTTTACATGGAACATTTTTCGAAAATTTTAATTTCGTCAAAAATGGCTCTAACGATTTTGATTAAAATATCATATGTTTAAGATATTTTCATGACAAATGAAATGTATATCTCGAATTTTCCGGGAATGTCTCCAAAAGTATTCTTCATTGTGAACGACTTTTGCTAACTGGTAAACCATAAGAGTTAGACAAAATTTTACTATACAAAAAATGTAGATCGCATTAAAATACACAATTTATGTCATATACATTTTTTTGTTGAGTGAACCATTTCGAAATATTGCTTGTTATTGCCTTAAATTTTCCAATACTTTTTCTCAAATAAGTTATTCGTTTTTTATGTCCTGGACATGCAAAGAGAATGGAATGCGCTACATAGCAACCTTAAAATATTTGACTATCGCTTATAACCTACCATATTCCCCTTGCGTCTACAAGAAAATTAGCAATAAGTTTGACATCTCGATTAACATGAAGCATATGGAGAATAAGCGTTTGTAAAAATATTTTGTACAAGAGTAGAGAAAGTCATGTGAGTGTAACACATCATAATTTTTTTCTTCAAGTGATAAGGTTTAAATGTTGACAGTATGAGAAAAAGTACGCGCGGTCAGATTATGCTTCGGCCGATAGAGCGCGAGAAATAACACAGCGACTGAGAGTCCAATATGTGTACATTATTCTTTATAATCAGCGATATCAGTCTGATTGTTCCTATCACACAGGAGTACCGTTGTTCAATTCCCGGCTATGACATTCAAATTTTCCCCGTAAAGGCGGGGTTTCGACTCCTTCAGCTGCCATGGTGCGGGCACTCGTGGTACTTCTGACGTTACTAGAAGTACGCTGGGCCAAACGTCCGAGCTCCACTCGTAAGCGTGTCGTTTGGATTGAGTTGAATTCGGCAGGGCCGTGGTTCCCGATACCCATGGGAGATTGGGTACGTCAGAGCGGTTTCCCGTTAAGGTTGGGTTGTGAGATGCCTCGAGGTCCTCCGGTACCGCCCTGGATAGCCGGTAGACAGGTGCTAGTAACTGCGGCCCTACCAAGGTTATTCGGTAGTCCTCCTTTTGGGGGATGGCGCGCCTAAGTGGCGTATCCACTTCCTCCTTGTAATGGGGGGTCGGTTTAGGCAACCAGGTGCCGGCCCATGGAAAAGCTCTCGGGGGTGGGAGTGTCTCTCGGTTCACGTCCGCTCTCCTGGTCACGTGGGGGCGCAGTCCCCTTGTGTCTTATGTTCCTACCACATGGTTTGTTTCTCAATGAGTAGACAGGTCGTTACTGTTCTTTATTTCTGTTTTGTTCAGTGTATGGGGATTATGATAACAACAAAATGCCAGTCGAAAGGTATACACTACAAAAAATTGGTATGTTACACTCACATGACTTTCTCTACTCTTGTACAAACTATCTTTACAAACACTTTATTATCCATTTATTTCATATTAATCGAGATAAACATTTGCAAAAACGATCTTTTGACATGCAAAGAGAATTACATTTTACACATAGCGACCAGATCTAAAAATATTTGACTATCGCTTAAGGCGTACTATGTTCCCCTTGTTTTGTATTTGCAAGAACAATATAGAAATACAGTAGCCTTTAAGCATCGACATATCCCTTAATAGCTGGTTGCGAGGTGCAGCATCATTCTCTTTGCCACAGATTAATACTCTTTGCATATCCAAGACAAAAAAATGAATAACGAATTCCCATTTGAGAAAATAAGTATTGATAAATCTAAGGGAATAACAAGCAATATCCCGAAAATGTTCACTCAACCTAAAAAATGTATAGGAAATAAATTGTGTATTTGAACGCGATCTACATTTTTTGTGTAGTAAAATTTTGTCTATCTCTTATGGTTTACCAGTTATGCAAAAGTCGTTCACAATGAAGAATACTTTTGGAGACATTCCCAGAAAATTCAAGATATACATTTTATTTGTCATGAAAATATCTCAAACATATGATATTTTAATCAAAATCGTTAGAGCCATTTTTGAGAAAATAAAATTTTTTGGGTGGAATACAATACTTCCCCTACTTACTATACGCAGTAGAGAAATTAAATATCTAATGTGTTACACTCACATTACTTCCTCTACTGTTGTACAAAATATTTTTACAAACGCTTATTCTCCATATGCTTCATGTTAATCGAGATATCAAGATGTCAACCTCATTGCTAATTTTCTTTAGATGCAAGGGGAATTGTTAGGCTTTAAGCGATAGTCAAATATTTTAATAGCTGGTTGCTTTCTGGAGTATTCCATTCTCTTTGTATGTCCAGGACATAAAAAGAAAGAAAGAAAGCAGTAAAGAAGGCAGGATGGGAGGACGGAGTGAATGAATTAATTAATTAATTCACATTTCAGAAGAAGTATAAGTATTGGAAAATTCAAGCAAATAACAAGGAATATCTCGGAAATTGTTCAGCAGCATAACTCAAACACGAAAAGTCCGTTAAATACTAAAACTGGTATTTAAGTTCAGTATCTTCTAAATATGCGAAATGAAGATTTTTAAGAAAATCCCACAAACCCAAACTACCCTTTACGTGTGAGATTTTTCGAAATTTATATTTTCTCAAAATGGCTGATGGTTTTGATTAAAATATATATTATATTAAATTTATTTACATGACATATAAAATGTATATCTTGAATTTTATGGGAATAGCGCGTGAAGTCCTCTTCATTGATAAGGAATTTTGTATAATCTTGTATCCGGTAAACTTTAAGCGACAGACGGAAACGTCCTATACAAAAAATGTAGATCTCTTTAAAACACACAATTTATTTCAAATAACATTTTTAGTCATAAGCAATTACCAAATATCCGTTATTAATGGTTCGAATTTTTCAAAAACTTGTAGTTTTTTGGTTGTTCTTCGCGATTGCATGAAAGATATGGAATTTCTCTTCCTATCTATACCGAAATTAAATGTAATGTAGTTATTTCTGCAAAGGCTTGTCTCAATTAAAACGATGTAGATGAGAAAATAAACGACAGAGGATAGAGAAAATATGTGAATGTAATACATCAAATTTTTCTTCTGACAATGAGAACGTTGTCTTTGCTCCACCCTCAGAAATCTCTCACGTTGAACTACTGGTCTGGAGGAAATCAAATAAATAAACATGTCCAGTATATTTGCATATTGTGCACACTTGGAAATGGAGGGTCAAGTCGGTGCTGCAGTGTTTTCCTGTACAACGTTAGCTTGTGGGCGGTCGACGGCGCCAGTTTAATTATTCATTCCTATTAATTCCTGCCCGACCTCCTGCACCGTGGTGGTAGCTACGCAACTCGGAGGTTCTGGGTTATATTACCGAGTGCGTGATGACCCGCACAACACACAATCACTCATCAGTAATTAAGGCTTGCAACCCGCTATGGCTTCTTGATGCATAAACTAATTCCATTAGATGACGCAGTAGTTATGAACAATTACTATTCAGTAGTTCATTACTCACCTTAGTAATATGGCATTGTCAGCTTGGGTGGCGCATTTGGTCGAGCGATGGCTCTCTGCGTCCAAGGTTGCAGGTCACAAGCGTGATGGAATGTATAGGAATTTCAAAATATACACTTCAATTGTCACTGCAACCCCGCTAACTTATATATTAATCACCGAGCGAGGTGGCGCAGGCAGTAGCGTGGGGATTCACATTCGGGAGATCGTGGGTTCGATTTTCGCGGCCGAAATTCCTGTCCCCGGTTCATTAGGCGAATGCCGTTTCACCTCTATTATACGAGGGTAAAATATCAACGTTTATTATCTACATTTGAAAGGTACACTCTTAAGCTATTTTTCTATAAAATCGCCATTCAAATTGAGGCATTTATCATACCATGGCACAAGTTTTTCAATACCCTCGCTGTAAAAATCTGCCGCCTGCGACTTCAACCACTGGTTTACACCGGCATGCAGTTCAGCGTCAGTATCAAAGCATCAATTGATGCACCAAACTCCGTGAAATTTGGGGAAAATGTTCCGAAAGTTCTGTAATCCTAAAACGACGATTTTCACATATTTTGTCATTGACTTGCATTGACAGTTCATCAGTCATAAGGCTAGGCCTATCACTGCGATCCTCGTTGTGAACATTGGTACGGCCATTTTTAAAATCAATGCACCATTGCCTGACTCGGCTTTCACTCATTATTCCCGGCCCGTAAAAATCACAAAGTTGACGATAAATTTCAATTGGTTTGTTCTTTTTAGCCAACCGCACTTCACAAGTGGCGGGATTTTCTATTGCAGTGCACATTTTAACAACTCACAGAGAGCACAGTAAGGAAGGCACAGTCCTCACGCTACCACATCTGGATGCGTACTGAATGTAGGAACGTTCTGACACCAAGAGGTGGCTCAAACCTACTCATCGTCACGATAGGCCATAACGTCTGGGACTTTCGGTACTGCCTTCGTATTTCACTTCTGTTTTCATCTGCGTGGTTGTTTCAGGGTTGCAGGTGTCGACAGGAGTCTCGGCGTTGCATGGTAGGGGAAAAGGATGCTTTCTGTAACACTTCGTCCTCGGAATGGGGGCGGTCTCCAAGTCCAGGGCCCTCCAGTTCCTACTAATCCGGTCGCTCTCTGTCTCCACTCACCTCACCCGTCCCTCTCGGGGGCGTCTCGTCAGGGGCCTAGGCACAAAAGCCCCCTCCACTCCTAGTCATACGTCCTATATATTAATCGGAATTTTCAGTCACTTTTACTTTCTTCAGCCGTATCCAGCAAGCAGGCAGAGAAAGTATTGTATTCCACCCAAAACTTTGACACTGAGACGTCGCTAGAAATACACTTTTGAGGGCCCCTGAATCCAAAAAAGGCATTTTTGGAAACAGACCCACGTGAATGTGTGCGTGTGAGCAGCATAAGGATTCTCGCAGCTAAAATTTGGTCAAAATTTTCAAAATATTCAAAAATTAGTTTTATGTCTAACAAATGCTTCAGTTACATAGCATGGCTTTTGCTCTCAAAACCCTTTAAACCTTCAATACGTGACCAAGAACACACAGCCTAATGTCCTGTATTTACTTCCAATGCCTTTTAATTCACTTTGAGCTGTCTTACACTTTTGCGCATTAAAATGTTCCACAGGACGTAGTTTGTTGTTCAAATTTTCAGTAGAATCTCAGAGAGAATGAACATAAATAACTGGTATAAGATTTTGCTACAATTTTAAATTACGAGATATGGTATAATTAATTTGACCTCTGAGGATAAAGGTTTAAACATTTTATGAGATAATCAGAGTAGCGAATGAAATATACAAGTTTTATACATTAGTATTTAAATACTAAGATAGTATTTTTATGCTTTTAAAAATTATATTTTTGTATTAACCTGATTAATTAACATAATTAAACTAAAATGTAATTCTTCTCAACAAATATTAAAGATATCTGTATGAAATTTAAAACACGCTTATAATTGATGTAGATCAGCCCGGGACAACATTTTTAAAACATTTAGATATAAATTGTAAGATTTAGAAAATTTCACATATGTGTAGATATTCTTAAACGCCAAACATGGTATTTAAGTTTAGTGTCTTCCAGGAATGCGACACGAATATTTTCAAGAAAATTCCCAAACCCTAAACTACCCTTTTATTATTTTTTTTATTTTCTTAAAAACGCCTCTAACAGTTTTGTTTAAATTACCGCATGTTTAACATATTTGCATGACAAATAAAATGTATATCTTCAATTTTCTAGGAGTAGCCTGAAGTCCTCATCATTCTTTAAAGACTTTTGTATAATTGGTAAATTGTAAAATCTCAGTATCCCTCCCCCCAAAATTAGATCTCGTTAAAGCACACAATTTATGTCATATATTTTGTGTGGAGTGAACCATTTCCGAGATATTCCTTGTTATTTGTTTGAATGTTCCAATACTTATCCTTTTTCTCAAATGGAAATTCGTTATTCTTTTTTACTTTCTCTACTACGTACAGTAAGTAGGGGAAGTATTGCATTCCACACAAAAATTCGATACAGAGATTTCACCGGAAATATATGTTTTGGGAACCCCTGAATTTAAAAAAAAGCATTTTTGGAAACATGTCCGTGTGTGTGTGTGTGTCTGTGAACAGCATAACTCAGAAACGTACAGTTGGATAAACACCAAACTTGGTATTTAGGTTCAGTATCTTCCAGAGATGCGACACGAAGGTTTTCAAGAAAATCCCCCCAACCCAGATTACCCTATACATGGAACTTTTTCGAAAACTTTAATTTTCTCAAAAAGGTCTCTAAAGATTTTGATTAAAATATCATATGTTTAAAATATTTTCATTACAAATGAAATGTATATCTCGAATTTTCTGGGAATGTCTCCAAAAGTGTTCTTCATTGTGAACGACTTTTGCATAACTGGTAAACCATAAGAGATAGACAAAAGTTTACTACACAAAAAATGTAGAACGCGTTCAAATACACAATTTATGTCATATACATTTTTGTTGTTCAGTGAACCGTTTTCGAGATATTGCTTGTTCTTCCCTTAAATTTTCCAATACTTATACTTTTTCTCAAATTCGTTATTCATTTTTACTTTCTCTACTACGTATAGTAAGTAGGGGAAGTATTGTATTCCACCCAAAAATTTCGATACCGAGATTTCACCGGAAATACATGTTTTGAGACTCACTGAATCCAAAAAAAAGCATTTTTGGAAACATGTCCGTGTGTGTGTCTGTGTGACTGTCTGTGTGTCTGTGTGTCTGTGAACAGCATAACTCAAAAACGAACAGTCGGATAAGCACCAAACTTGGTATTTAGGTTCAGTATCTTCCAGAGATGCGACACGAAGGTTTTCAAGAAAATCCCCCCACCCCAGACTACCCTTTACATGGAACATTTTTCGAAAATTTTAATTTTCTCAAAAATGGCTCTAACGATTTTGATTAAAATATCATATGTTTAAGATATTGTCAAGACAAATAAAATGTATATCTCGAATTTTCTGGGAATGTCTCCAAAAGTATTCTTCATTATGAACGACTTTTTCATAACTGGTAAACCATAAGAGATAGACAAAATTTTACTACATCCAAAATGTAGATCGCGTTAAAATACACAATTTATGTCATACACATTTCTTTTGTTGAGTGAACCGTTTGCGAGATATTGCTTGTTATTCCCTTAAATTTTCCAATACTTATACTTTTTCTCAAATTCGTTATTCATTTTTTACTTTCTCTACTACGTATAGTAAGTAGGGGAAGTATTGCATTCCACCCAAAAATTCGATACCGAGATTTCACCGGAAATACACGTTTTGAGACCTCCTGAATCCAAAAAAAAGCATTTTTGGAAACATGTCCGTGTGTGTGTCTGTGTGTGTGTGTGTGTCTGTGAACAGCATAACTCAAAAACGAACAATCGGATAAGCACCAAACTTGGTATTTAGATTCAGTATATTCCAGAGATGCGACACGAAGGTTTTCAAGAAAATCCCCCCCACCCCTGACTACCCTTTACATGGAAGATTTTTCGATAATTTTAATTTTCTCAAAAATGGCTCTAACGATTTTGATGAAAATATCATATGTTTAGGGTAATGTCATGACAAATGAAATGTATATCTGGAATTTTCTGGGAATGTCTCCAAAAGTATTCTTCATTGTGAACGACTTTTGCATAACTGGTAAACCATAAGAGATAGACAAAATTTTACTACACAAAAAATGTAGATCGCGTTAAAATACACAACTTATGTCATATACATTTCTTTTGTTGAGTGAACCGTTTTCGAGATATTGCTTGTTATTTCCTTAAATTTTCCAATACTTATACTTTTTCTCAAATTCGTTATTCATTTTTTTATGTCCTGGACGTGCAAAGAAAATGGAATGCGTCACATAGCAACCAGCGTTAAAATATTTGACAATCGCTTAAAAGCTACCATATTCCCCTTGCATCTACATGAATATTACCAATAAGATTGACATCTCGATATCTCGATTAACATGAAGCATATGGAGAATAGGCGTTTGTAAAATTCGGTTGTACAAGAGTAGAGAAAGTTATGTGAGTGTAACACATCAGATTTTTTTATGTCCTGGATGTACAAAGAGAATGGAATGCGCCACATAGCAACCAGCGTTAAAATATTTGACTATCGCTTAAAAGCTACCATATTCCCCTTGCATCTACATGAATATTACCAATAAGATTGACATCTCGAAATCTCGATTAACATGAAGCATATGGAGAAAAAGCGTTTGTAAAAATAGTTTGTACAAGAGTAGAGAAAGTCATGTGAGTGTAACACATCAGATTTTTTGTCCTGATAATGTAAAGAGAATGGAATACTCCACATAGCAACCACCTCTTAAAATATTTGACAATCGCTTAAAGCATAGCAATTCCCCTGGCATCTACAAAAAAATTAGCAATAAAATTAACATCTCGATATCTCGATTAACATGAAGCATATGGAGAATAAGCGTTTGTAAAAATAGTTTGTACAAGAGTGGAGAAAGTAACACATCAGATATTTTTTAATGTCACTATCCACAGAGTAGATTTTCTGTAAATTCCAAATTTTAAAGTTCGTTCCAAACATTTCAAACCACGTCACTGTGGATATTGCTTCCTTTTATCATCAAATTATAATAAGTGTTTAGATATAACTAGCGTACTATCGTTAAAGAGTAGGTAGCGAATTTGTGTCTGCCTCATTGAATTTAGATGGGAGGGGAGCAATTTTAATTGACAATATTCGTAATAGACGAAGAATTAAAATTAGATGTGAAGAAAACCGAGTCATTTAAGTTACAGTGGACCTGCTACGGTTAAGTGGACGTAATTGACTGTTATTTTGGAGCAGTTATTTGGAACCATTTTCCCCAAGTCTACAATGAGCTGTTATCCGTGCAAAGAATTGTTTGTAGTTTGAGAAGTCTCTAGAAAGTTTATCCTGCATCCGTAAAATGATTTAATTCTATGTCTATCATTTCATAGACATAGCTCAGTTCTTTGGCAAAAATACCTTTTTGGGAGCTTTGAGCATGGGCTTTCTTGCGTGTTCATAACTCTTTTGGCTCGTGTTACGTCAGGACTCAGGACGTGAACCTCCCTGAATAAGGGATCTCTAATGGTACTGAAACGTAGGATTTTAAATAAAATTTAAAGAAGGTTTGTTGCTGCTACGTATGGGAAGCCAGTTTGAAGAAGGTGTATTATATTTCGACTGTTGGGGAGCCGAAATTGAAGTAGTTGCAACTGCACGTATGGTAAAAAGTTTCCGGTAGCCTTCGCCCCAAATGTACTTTCCGGTGGCCTTTGACTCAAGTTTAAAAATATTAACTTTGTAATTTTGACTGTTTGTTTAAATACTTATATTTATGTTTGCCTCGGCTGCGTCAGTATTCTTGTTAGAGACATGTTTCTCTTTGCAGTGTTGTGGTGCGACTGAAGAATGTAGGCTTACACAGATTATAATTTTACTTCTCTCCTTTCATTAATACTTGACACGATTTAAATAACACTTCACTGATACAGAGAGCTGTGAGATTCTTTTGTTAATTACTTGCACTTTTTAACACGTAAACTGTTTTCGTCTCACACTGAATATGTATTAAACTTCTCGAGGACACATCTCGCGTCCGGTTAGTAACACTGTCTACAACCAACACCTCTAGTTATGAGCGCTGTCTACAAGCAACTGACTTGATTTCTAGCACCTAAATTTGTAAATTTCTGTATTCCAAGTCTCTGATTGGCTAATCCTAGTCCAATAGAATAGTTTTATTTAACTTAAGCTTTTTTCTGGTTGTTGATTGACTATTTTATAAACTGTTACTAAATTTATATTATTGTTGCTCCAAGAACGATTAGTAGCATTATTAACTTTCTTACTCTTTATTGTCTCAAGGTTACCTCATTGTTACCTCATTGTTAGCAACTTTTAACCTATTATTCTCACAACTCCTACGTTATTAAATTACGTAATACATTCACATAACATTATTACACATGTATACGATAGTATAAACATATATAATGACTGTAATATACACTTTTTATATATTGTTACATACACATATTGCCTTAAGGCGGGATGTTATTGAATTTACATATTATTTAATTTGAGTAAAATCATTTAAGTGTTAAAAATGCTGCCTCAAATTAACGTAGTACTATCCGAAGGTAGTTTTAATTATACCTTTTGGTATTAAGGGGACCTCAAACCATTTATTTCGTTAGAAACCGCTTTGACACTGCTTGTTTCTTACAAGTGATTAATTTATTTAATCCGATGAACTGTATTTCGTAACTTACCCTATGACATTAGGATTATTTTCAGTTCACGTCTTAAAGGCTGACTGGATTGATGTGTCCCGTAGCAAGACAGAGGGCGTGAGTGAACCCGTTTTTTGCAGCATCTCTCGGAATGACGTCACGAAGTCAGACAGTGCTATTATTGCATTCCTTTCTGTGCTGTGTGCAGCAGGAAAAATAAAAGGAACAGTTGTGCTGTCAGAGAACGGAGAGGGCAGCTATAGGACGAGCGAAATATTTTGACTCACTTGTTTGTGTATGCAGTGTGTGGCACTTGTTCGTATGTCACACTTCCCTTGCACTTACAAATACCTTCAATAATTGTATTTGGGCAGAGATGGAACAGGTCTAGGGAAAGTAATGGCAAATTGGCTAAGGATGCCATTGGCAAAGCAGTTTTATTTTCGTGTTTTACTTTCTCAAATTATTCTATATCTGAAACACATGTTTTGAGGTTCCCTGAATAAAGCCAGTTTTAGAAAAACGTCCGCAAGTGCGTGCATCCCTCGTGTTTGTTTGTGAACGCATAACTCGTAAACAATAAGTCGGAAGATTTGCGTCTTCTAAAGGCGCAACATGAAGATATTCAAGAAAATCGGCGATCAAGGTGCCGCCGCGGTAACGTGTGCCCAGGTTCGATACCCGGTGACCGCCCACTCTGATCCATGGGTTTTTCGTGGGTTCCCCAGGTCGGCAAGCAAATGCTAGGGTAGTTCCTCTTCTACCACGATCTTCCTGTCCCTCAGTTCATTTACCCATCCTCTTCATTGTCGTCTGTTTCAGACTTGTAGGACCAGGCGACAGTTTTCGGCGAGTTGCGGCTGGGCGGTTTCTTCTCTGGCGTCGTTGAGGAACTATTCAATTAGAATATGCCTCCGAGTGGAACCGGCGTCGGATGCGTTCGAGCTGGAAACGTTAGGTACCCCGTCCATGTTTGCACCCGTCGTCATACGGATCGTCTCCTTTTGGGTCCCTCCCCCTCATCCCTCTCTCCCAGAGGCCACGGTAGAAGCAAAAAGGGCCGTTGCAGCCTACATGCGGTACTCTACCGCGATTGCCGTTTATATGGAAAATTTGTCGTTATTTTTTACTTTCCCTACTAGTATAGTAAGTAGGGGAAGTATTGTATTCCACCCAAAAATTTGATACCGAGATTTCACCGGAAATGTACGATTTGAAACTCCCTGAATCCAAAAAACAAATTTTGGAAACATGTCCGCGGGTGTGTCTATGTGTCTGTGAACGGCATGACTCAGAAACGAACAGTCCGATAAACACCAAACTTAGTATTTAGGTTCAGTATCTTCAAGAGATGCGACACGAAGGTTTTTAAGAAAATCCCTCCACTCCAGATTACCCTTTACATGGAACTTTTTTCCAAATTTTAATTTTCTCAAAAATGGCTAACGATTTTGATTAAAATATAGTTGTTTAAGATACTTTCATGACAAATGAAATGTATATCTCGAATTTTCTCGGAATGTCTCCAAAAGTATTCTTCATTGTGAACGACTTTTGCATAAGTGGTAAACCATAAGAGATAGACAAAATTTTACTACACATAAAATGTAGATCGCGTTAAAATACACAATTTATGTCATATACATTTTTTTTGTTGGGTGAACCATTTTCGAGCTATTGCTTGTTATTCCCTTAAATTTTCCAATACTTATACTTTTTCTCAAATGAGAATTCGTTATTCATGTTTTTGTCCTGGTAATGCAAAGAGAATGGAATACTCCACATAGCAACCAGCTCTTAAAATATTTGACTATCGCTTAAAGCCTACCAATTCCCCTTGCATCTACAAGAAAATTAGCAATAAGATTAACATCTCGATATCTCGATTAACATGAAGCATATGGGGAATAAGCGTTTGTAAACATAGTTTGTACAAGAGTAGAGAAAGTCATGTGAGTGTAACACATCAGATTTCTTTTCTTTTCTTTAGAAGGTTCTAACGATTTAGATTCAAAATATTATATAGTTATGATATTTACATAACATAAATAAAGTAGTATATCTTGAATTTTACGAGAATAGCCTGTGAAGTGCTCTTCATTCAGAATTAATTTTATACAACTTTGAATAACCATAAGAGAACGAAAAAAAGTTACTGCACAAAATATTTTCATGTGGTGAAAGCATACAAATTACCTGTGTCAAAATGTTTGTGGCTTTGACCATTTACGAGATATGCTTTCTTATTGATCTGAGCTTTCAAATACTTAATAGTGTTTATGCTAAGTCCTCTTATTTTTTCTTTCTTTTTTCGAGTCATACAATTTCCAAAACCTTCACATGGCACCCACTTTTTTTAAATATTTGACTTCCGCTTCAGTCTCCTGTATCCTCGTGCAGCTAAAAGAAATGTGTAATAGAATAGTTTCTGTAACACAACGGATGCTTTTTGTATGTTGCAGCACACCTAATAGGGAACCTGGTTCTTTTCTGCCCCACACTGCTAAGGTTATGTTTATATTAATAAACCAGGTTAGAGGAAGATATTAACCAAGTAATTATATCAATTAGCAGCTTAAATTTCATTATTAAAGAAGCTATTATGCATTTATAATCAAATAGTAACTTGTTTTACTCACCATGATAATCGGAAACGAAATGGCTCCGCGAATTCTGCAGTGGTTCTCTTCTACCACAATTTATTTTCCTTCATTTCCTATAATTTCGTTTCCTTTACATGTTTGAGGTAGGCTTAGGGGCTGTGCAGTGTCGGAGGGTGATGCTTGCTCCTTGGAAAGTTCTCCTCGGCCCTACCAGATGACAGCTTTCTCTGGGCCGCCTCGGGTGGGTCGAGTTCTCCCCGATTCCGCCAGAGGGAAGCCTCACCTGAGCAGCCCGCCGGTGTGACCGGATCATCAAGAATGAAACCAATCTTTCCAACCTTGTGTGGAAGAACAATTAATTTCCTTAATTAACCTAATAGTGGTTGATACTATAAAGCCTGGGACTTAAAGTACTTACAACATTGTAAGTCGTCATTGGAGTATGTCATCCAGTACAATTTGAGGCAGTCTTTTTAACACTTAAACGATTTCAATCAAATTATATAATATGTAAGTTCAATAACAGCCTGCCTTAAAGCAATATGTGTATGTAATAATTTGTAAAATGTATGTAACACTCATTGTATATGTTTATATCGTATTATTGTATACATGTTCAATAATGTTATGTGAATGTATTACGTAATTTAATAATGTAGAAGCTGTGAGAATAATAGGTTAAAATTTGCTAACAATGAGGTAACCTTAAGGCAATAATGAATCAGAATATTTAGTAATACTATTAGTCATTATTGGAGCAACAATAATGTAATTTTAGTGACAGTTTATAAAAATAGCCAATCCACAACCAGAAAAAGCTTTAGTTAAATAAAAGTATACTATTGGATTAGGAATAGCCAATCACAGACTTGAAATACAGAAATTTACAAATTTAGGCTGTTGAAATCAAGTCAGTTGCCTGCAGACAGTGCTCATAACTGGACGCGTTTCTTGAAGACAATGTTCCTGACGTGAGATGTGTCCTCGAGAAATTTAATATGTATTTTGTGTGAGACAAAAATAGTTTACGTGTTAAAATGCGCATGTAATTAATAAAAAAATCTGATGTGTTACACTCACATGACTTTCTCTACTCTTGTACAATCTATTTTTACAAACGCCTATTCTCCATATGCTTCATGTTAATCGAGATATCGAGATGTCAATCTTATTGGTAATTTTCTTGTAGATGCAAGGGGAATATAGTAGGTTTTAAGCGATAGTCAAATATTTTAACGCTGGTTGCTATGTGGCGCATTCCATTCTCTTTGCATGTCCAGGACATAAAAAAAATGAATAACGAATTTCAGAAAAAGTATAAGTATTGGAAAATTTAAGGGAATAACAAGCAATATCTCGAAAATGGTTCACTCAACAAAAGAAATGTATATGACATAAATTGTGTATTTTAACGCGATCTACATTTTTTGTGTAGTAAAAGTTTGTCTATCTCTTATGGTTTACCAGTTACGCAAAAGTCGTTCACAATGAAGAATACTTTTGGAGACATTCCCAGAAAATTCCAGATATACATTTCATTTGTCATGACATTACCCTAAACATATGATATTTTCATCAAAATCGTTAGAGCCGTTTTTGAGAAAATTAAAATTTTCGAAAAATGTTCCATGTAAAGGGTAGTCTGGGGTGGGGGGATTTTCTTGAAAACCTTCGTGTCGCATCTCTGAAAGATACTGAACCTAAATACCAAGTTTGGTGTTTATCCGACTCTTCGTTTTTGAGTTATGCTGTTCGCAGACACACAGACAGACACACAGACACACAGGCACACAGACAGACACACACACACACATACGGACATGTTTCCAAAGATGCTTTTTTTGGATTCAGTGAGTCTCAAAACATATATTTCCGGTGAAATCTCGGTATCGAAATTTTGGGTGGAATACAATACTTCCCCTACATACTATACGTAGTAGAGAAAGTAATTAATAACGAATTCCCATTTGAGAAAAAGTATTGGAAAATTTAAGGGAATAACAAGCAATATCTCGAAAATGGTTCACTCAATAAAAAATATGTTTATGACATAAATTGTGTATTTTAACGCGATCTACATTTTTTGTGCAGTAAAATTTTATCTATCTCTTATGCTTTACCATTTATGCAAACGTCGTTCACAAAAGAATACTTTTGGAGACATTGCCAGAAAATTAGAGATTTACATTTCATTTGTCATGAAAGTATTTTAAATATATGATATTTTAATAAAAATCGTTGGAGGCATTTTTGAGAAAATTAAAATTTTCGAAAAAGGTTCCATGAAAAGGGTAATCTGGGGTGGGACTTTTTTCTTGGAAACCTTTGTATCGCATCTCTGGAAGATACTGAACCTGCATACCAAGCTTGGTGTTTATCCGACTGTTCGTTTCTGAGTTATGCTGTTCACAGACTGACAGACACACACATGAACATGCTTCCAAAAATGCTTTTTTTGGATTCAGGTGTCTCAAAACATTTATTTCCGGTGAAATCTGTGTATCCAATTTTTGAGTGGAATATAATGCTTCCCTACTTACTATACGTAGTAGAGAAAGTAAAAAACTTGAATATTCGAAAATGGCTGCGAAAAATTATACTTCTAGCTTTTATAGTTGAATAAAACGTGCACGTTTATTTGTATCTGCACAAAAGAAAATTAAATACTCCTCTACTACTGTATTAAATATGCATTTAAGGAGGATTATTTATTAGCATTTTCACAATTACAATACCAAAATCTCCCTGTGTGAACTGTACAGCTGATGTCAATAGCAGCATTGTGTATTGTATTTTAATTACCCAACACAATGGAAGCTAATATAAATAACGGAACGCAATTTCAGCCGCAACGGGTTCAACCTAATCACTCTGAACAAACAGGAAATAAAGTTATGTAAATTAATAGCTTCGTCCATGGGAACGAGTAAAGGGACAAAAAACATGCGATGGAGATTTTATTGTCATAACTGCTATAAACAAAAATTACGTGCGTTCTTGATGATGAATACCACTATGTGCAATAGGGGAAGGAATTACAGAAATCAAATGTCTTAATTATTAAAAGCGATTTGACAACGCATTAAGCCGTTACAGCAGTTTGTACTCCAATTATATCATTATTTTATGTCAGTTGGTTGTGGAAGGAGGTGCAATCCATAACTGTCGACATCGATCAAGCGTCCCAAAGAAATACAAAATATAATATTTCTCCTTTAATAGCTTGTATCATTTGGAGTGACCCGATGGTTCTCAGGATAACACTAATACCACAACGGTCAAGAAGTTCCATGTGCAGAGAAAATTTTTCGGTTTGATACTAGCGTTCCTGGTGACTAACATCATCTCAGCATACGACGAAATATACGATAACGGGTGAGATTGCCATTCAGGATATTCTGGATTCGATTCCCTTCAACCGTTTTCTTTGGTCGGTAGGCCAATGCAATAAAATGTGCCTGTAGTAAAGAACGGGGAGGGCCCACGTATTATAACCGGTGTAATGACACGCTTGGATGTTGACGGGGTTACATTTGATTGCAGTCGTATACATTTTCCTTCTTTATATTTAAAAAAAGTACAGTTTTATTGAACAATTTTAATATTTCTCCAATATAAGGAAGCCTGATGTGTTACACTCACAAGACTTTCTCTACTCTTGTACAAACTATTTTTACAAACGCTTATTCTCCATATGCTTCATGTAAATCGAGATACCGGGATGTTAATCTTATTGCTAATTTTCTTGTAGATGCAAGGGGAATATGGTAGGTTTTAAGCGATAGTCAAATCTTTTAAGCGCTGGTCGCTATGTGGCGCATTCCATTCTCTTTGCATGTCCAGGATATAAAAAATGAATAACGAATTTGAAAACAACTATAAGTTTTGGAAAATTTAAGGGAATAACAAGCAATATATCCAAAATGGTTCACTCAACAACAAAAACGTATATCGCATAAATTATGTATTTTAACGCGATCTACATGTTTTGTGTAGTAAAATTTTGTCTATCTCTTATGGTTTACCAATTATGCAAAAGTCGTTCACAATGAAGAATACTTTTGGAGACATTCGCAGAAATTTCGAGATATACATTTCATTTGTCGTGAAAATATCTTAAACATATGATATTTTAATCAAAATCGTTAAAGCCATTTTTGAGAAAATTAAAATTTTCGAAAACTTTTCCATGTAAAGGGTAGTCTGGGGTGTGGGGATTTTCTTGAAAACCTTCGTGTCGCATCTCTGGAAGACACTGAACCTAAATACCAAGTTTGGTGTTTAACGACTGTTCGTTTTTGAGTTATGCTGTTCACAGACACACAGACACACACAGCAACACAGTCACACACACGGACATGTTTCCAAAAATGCTTTTTTTGGATTCAGGGGGTCTCAAAACATGTACTTCCGGTGAAATCTCGGTATCGAATTTTTGGGTGGAATACAATACTTCTCCTACTTACTATACGTAGTAGAGAAAGTAAAAATTATATATATAGCTTAACGTTATTGCTGAAGATTAGTATACTACGAAATTAACAAAAAACATTGTTAAGATATTCTAAACCTTTGCCTAAACTTATTGTTGCCAAATAGTAAAGCTATGCATTGGATCATTAATTTAATATTTTAATGAAGTATAGTAAATTTCACTATAAACACGAATTCACGAAAAATAATAGTAATAACTATTATTTTCAGGAATGTAGGCCTAATTACATTTACGGTAATCGTGAACGGTTGCTTTAAACCACAAATTGTATCAACCATTACTGGGTCATTAATACTTACATTTTTACATTTTAATGTAGGTAGAATGTCTTATGAACTCTTGAAGGATAAATCTGGCTTCATTTTCTTATACAATTCTACAATTTATAGGCATACAAAGTCTTTTCCTTGCAACCATATTATTATTATTATTATTATTATTATTATTATTATTATTATTAACGAACATTCCACATCACATATATTTTTCTCCCAAACAACAAATTAACACAGCTGTTTGGTTGGTTAAATACATTTCGCTAGGAGCGCTGTAATTGCATGAGCTATCCCCCTCCATATGCCACAGGCTTCGTGACTGTATCATAGTAAACTGTGCTTTAAAACATTGGAAAAAGAAGACTATGTCACTGAATAAAGTTATGTTAAGAATGTAGCTATTGAAAATAGTTTCAATACTCAACTTATCATTAAATTAATTACGTGATATAAAAATAAACATAGCTTACATATGATTAGTACCCTACAAAATCCGAATAAAAAGGATTTAACATACAAGAAGTTTACATACCACCCAGTGATGTTCAAAGTTTTTTACAAATTATTCAGAAAATATCAGATCCATTTGGCAGCTCAGAATTATGCTGAATACACCTTTGACTTATACAACTGTTAATTTAAAAAAATCTGGAATTTACCAGATCTCATGTCATGATTGCCAAGGCTCATATATAGGTAGAACTAAAAGGAATTTATAAAGACTAAGTAAACACCAAAGAAATATAAAACTGAAACAAATAGATAAATCAGCAGTGGCCAACCATTTTTGAACAGTAACCATGAAATAGGACAAGAGATAAAACTACTAAGATCTAAACAGATTCCTTCACACTTGGAAATTTGGGAAAAGATTTTTATTCCTCTCAACATTAAGAATGCTTTGAATTTTGAAATACCGCCTACAGACTCCTTAATGCAGCTGATCCAATCAGATTACAAGAGAGGAGAAAGAAGACAAATGAGTTCCCAACCTTCACTACAGATGGCAACAAATCCAACACCACCAGTTTCCAATACTTCACAACAGAGGGCAGAAGAATCGTCTAATGAAATACTTCTTGGAGTGAGGGGAGAGAGCGGTTCGTTAGTCGGCCGTAGCTGATGATATCTAGCGCGCTAATGTGATGGGAATTAACAAGTAACGACTGAGTTTAAATTATCAAAGTATGGTGTTAGCAAAATTTAATTTTGTAAACTCCACACACAAGTAAGTTCAAAATCGGTGCAAATACGAAAGTAATAAAATGAAAAATCTTGAAAAAACGCCCAACGTCAACTGTAATATCGTTTGTTCCTTCTGAGTATTAAAACTGAGAACCTTCTCTCACTAATTTTTACTTTCTCTACCATGTGTCCAGTAGGTAGAGAAGCTCTTTGGCACCCAAAAGTTAAATATCGAAATTTCACTCGAAATATATGTTATGAGATCCCTGTATCCAAAGAAAATAATTTCATAAAGAGGTCCGTATGAGTGTGTGTGTGTGTGTGTGTGTGTGTGTGTGTGTGTGTCTGTGTGTGAATAGTAAAACTCACAAATCAAAATTCGGATAAATACCAACTTCAGTATATTCTGAGGATACGAAACAAAGATTTTAAAGAAAATCCTCCCACTCCAAAGATACATGGATGATTTTAAAACTTTTTATTTTGTTTTGTGAAAATGACTCTAAAATTATAATACAATGCTATTAAGATATCTACATCACAAATGAAACTATTTTCTGTGAGAATCCCTTTGACGTTCTCTTCCTTTGGAAGGGATTTTGTATAACTGGTAAACGATAACAGATAGACAAAAATGTAGATGATTTAAAACACACAATTTGATTACACGTTTTGTGACATCAGCCATTTCCGGTATATCCGCTGTCTTTGTCATTTTTACTTTCTCTACCACGTATGTACATAATAGGTAGAGAAGATATTGCATTCCACCTAAAAATTTGGTATCGAGATTTCACCGGAAATACATGATTTGTGGCTCCCTGAATTAAATATCTGATGTGTTACACTCACATGACTTTCTCTACTCTTGTAAAAAATATTTGTACAAACGCTTATTCTCCATATGTTTCATGTTAATCGAGATGTAAATCTTATTGCTAATTTTCTTGTAGATGCAAGGGGAATTGGTAGACTTTAAGCGATAGTCAAATATTTTAACAACTGGTTGCTATGTGGAGTATTCCATTCTCTTTGCATTACCAGGACAAAAAAAATCTGATGTGTTACACTCACATGACTTTCTGTACTCTTGTACAAACTATTTTTACAAACGCTTATTCTCCATCTACTTCATGTTAATCGAGATAAACATTTGCAGACTCTATCTTATTGCCAATTTTCTTGTAGATGTAAGGGGAATATATATTTACAAGGGCAATATAGAAATACAGTAGCCTTTAAGCACATACATATCTCTTAATAGCTGGTTGCTAGGTGCAGCACCATTCCCTTTGCCACAGATTAATACTCTTTGCATATCCAAGACAAAAAAATGAATAACGAATTTCCATTTGAGAAAATTATTGAAAAATTTAAGCGAATAACAAGCAATATCTCGAAAATGATTCACTCAACAAAAAAAATGTATATGACATAAATTGTGTATTTTAACGCGATCTACATTTTTTGTGTAGTATAAGTTTGTCTGTCTCTTATGGTTTACCAGTTATGCAAACAGTTCACAATGAAGAACGCTTTTGGAGACATTCCCAGAAAATTCAAGATATACATTTTATTTGTCATAAAAGTATCTTAAATATATGATATTTTAATCAACATCGTTAGAGCCATTTTTGAGAAAATTAAAATTTTCGAAAACTTTTCCATGTAAAGGGTAGTCTGGGGTGTGGGGATTTTCTTGAAAACCTTCGTGTCGCATCTCTGGAAGACACTGAACCTAAATACCAAGTTTGGTGTTTAACGACTGTTCGTTTTTGAGTTATGCTGTTCACAGACACACAGACACACACAGCAACACAGTCACACACACGGAAATGTTTCCAAAAATGCTTTTTTTGGATTCAGGGGGTCTCAAAACATGTACTTCCGGTGAAATCTCGGTATCGAATTTTTGGGTGGAATACAATACTTCTCCTACTTACTATACGTAGTAGAGAAAGTAAAAATTATATATATAGCTTAACGTTATTGCTGAAGATTAGTATACTACGAAATTAACAAAAAACATTGTTAAGATATTCTAAACCTTTGCCTAAACTTATTGTTGCCAAATAGTAAAGCTATGCATTGGATCATTAATTTAATATTTTAATGAAGTATAGTAAATTTCACTATAAACACGAATTCACGAAAAATAATAGTAATAACTATTATTTTCAGGAATGTAGGCCTAATTACATTTACGGTAATCGTGAACGGTTGCTTTAAACCACAAATTGTATCAACCATTACTGGGTCATTAATACTTACATTTTTACATTTTAATGTAGGTAGAATGTCTTATGAACTCTTGAAGGATAAATCTGGCTTCATTTTCTTATACAATTCTACAATTTATAGGCATACAAAGTCTTTTCCTTGCAACCATATTATTATTATTATTATTATTATTATTATTATTATTATTAACGAACATTCCACATCACATATATTTTTCTCCCAAACAACAAATTAACACAGCTGTTTGGTTGGTTAAATACATTTCGCTAGGAGCGCTGTAATTGCATGAGCTATCCCCCTCCATATGCCACAGGCTTCGTGACTGTATCATAGTAAACTGTGCTTTAAAACATTGGAAAAAGAAGACTATGTCACTGAATAAAGTTATGTTAAGAATGTAGCTATTGAAAATAGTTTCAATACTCAACTTATCATTAAATTAATTACGTGATATAAAAATAAACATAGCTTACATATGATTAGTACCCTACAAAATCCGAATAAAAAGGATTTAACATACAAGAAGTTTACATACCACCCAGTGATGTTCAAAGTTTTTTACAAATTATTCAGAAAATATCAGATCCATTTGGCAGCTCAGAATTATGCTGAATACACCTTTGACTTATACAACTGTTAATTTAAAAAAATCTGGAATTTACCAGATCTCATGTCATGATTGCCAAGGCTCATATATAGGTAGAACTAAAAGGAATTTATAAAGACTAAGTAAACACCAAAGAAATATAAAACTGAAACAAATAGATAAATCAGCAGTGGCCAACCATTTTTGAACAGTAACCATGAAATAGGACAAGAGATAAAACTACTAAGATCTAAACAGATTCCTTCACACTTGGAAATTTGGGAAAAGATTTTTATTCCTCTCAACATTAAGAATGCTTTGAATTTTGAAATACCGCCTACAGACTCCTTAATGCAGCTGATCCAATCAGATTACAAGAGAGGAGAAAGAAGACAAATGAGTTCCCAACCTTCACTACAGATGGCAACAAATCCAACACCACCAGTTTCCAATACTTCACAACAGAGGGCAGAAGAATCGTCTAATGAAATACTTCTTGGAGTGAGGGGAGAGAGCGGTTCGTTAGTCGGCCGTAGCTGATGATATCTAGCGCGCTAATGTGATGGGAATTAACAAGTAACGACTGAGTTTAAATTATCAAAGTATGGTGTTAGCAAAATTTAATTTTGTAAACTCCACACACAAGTAAGTTCAAAATCGGTGCAATTACGAAATTAATACAATGAAAAATCTTGAAAAAACGCCCAACGTCAACTGTAATATCGTTTGTTCTTTCTGAGTATTAAAACTGAGAACCTTCTCTCACTAATTTTTACTTTCTCTACCATGTGTCCAGTAGGTAGAGAAGCTCTTTGGCACCCAAAAGTTAAATATCGAAATTTCACTCGAAATATATGTTATGAGATCCCTGTATCCAAAGAAAATAATTTCATAAAGAGGTCCGTATGAGTGTGTGTGTGTGTGTGTGTGTGTGTGTGTGTGTGTGTGTGTGTCTGTGTGTGAATAGTAAAACTCACAAATCAAAATTCGGATAAATACCAACTTCAGTATATTCTGAGGATACGAAACAAAGATTTTAAAGAAAATCCTCCCACTCCAAAGATACATGGATGATTTTAAAACTTTTTATTTTGTTTTGTGAAAATGACTCTAAAATTATAATACAATGCTATTAAGATATCTACATCACAAATGAAACTATTTTCTGTGAGAATCCCTTTGACGTTCTCTTCCTTTGGAAGGGATTTTGTATAACTGGTAAACGATAACAGATAGACAAAAATGTAGATGATTTAAAACACACAATTTGATTACACGTTTTGTGACATCAGCCATTTCCGGTATATCCGCTGTCTTTGTCATTTTTACTTTCTCTACCACGTATGTACATAATAGGTAGAGAAGATATTGCATTCCACCTAAAAATTTGGTATCGAGATTTCACCGGAAATACATGATTTGTGGCTCCCTGAATTAAATATCTGATGTGTTACACTCACATGACTTTCTCTACTCTTGTAAAAAATATTTGTACAAACGCTTATTCTCCATATGTTTCATGTTAATCGAGATGTAAATCTTATTGCTAATTTTCTTGTAGATGCAAGGGGAATTGGTAGACTTTAAGCGATAGTCAAATATTTTAACAACTGGTTGCTATGTGGAGTATTCCATTCTCTTTGCATTACCAGGACAAAAAAAAATCTGATGTGTTACACTCACATGACTTTCTGTACTCTTGTACAAACTATTTTTACAAACGCTTATTCTCCATCTACTTCATGTTAATCGAGATAAACATTTGCAGACTCTATCTTATTGCCAATTTTCTTGTAGATGTAAGGGGAATATATATTTACAAGGGCAATATAGAAATACAGTAGCCTTTAAGCACATACATATCTCTTAATAGCTGGTTGCTAGGTGCAGCACCATTCCCTTTGCCACAGATTAATACTCTTTGCATATCCAAGACAAAAAAATGAATAACGAATTCCCATTTGAGAAAATTATTGAAAAATTTAAGCGAATAACAAGCAATATCTCGAAAATGATTCACTCAACAAAAAAAAATGTATATGACATAAATTGTGTATTTTAACGCGATCTACATTTTTTGTGTTGTAAAAGTTTGTCTCTTATGGTTTACCAGTTATGCAAACAGTTCACAATGAAGAACGCTTTTGGAGACATTCCCAGAAAATTCAAGATATACATTTTATTTGTCATAAAAGTATCTTAAATATATGATATTTTAATCAACATCGTTAGAGCCATTTTTGAGAAAATTAAAATTTTCGAAGAATGTTTCATGTAAAGGGTAATCTGGGGTGGTGGGATTTTCTTGAAAACCTTCGTGTCGCATCTCTGGGAGATACTGAACCTAAATACCAAGTTTGGTGTTTATCCGACTGTTCGTTTTTAAGTTATGCTGTTCACGGACAGACGCACAGACACACACGGACATGTTTCCAAAAATACTTTTTTGGATTCAGGAGGCCTCAAAACATGTATTTCTGGTGAAAGCTCGGTATTGAATTTTTGTGTGAAATACAATATTTCCCCTACTTACTATAGGTAGTAGAGAAAGTAAGAAAGCATGTTTATAAAAAGGTCTGTGTGTGTGTCTATGAACAGCATAATTCGAAAACGAAAAGTCGCATAACTAACTAACTTGGTATTTTAGTTCAGTACCTTCCAAAGATGTGACACGAAGGTTTTCAAGACAATCTCCCCACCCCAAACCATCCTTTACATACAATATTTTTCGAATTTTTTTATTTTCTGAAAAATGGCTGTAGATATTTTGATTAAAGATATTTACATGGAAAATAAAACGTATATCTTAAAATTTCTGTGAATAGCTTGTGAAGTCCTCTTCATTCGGCAGGAAAGTTGTAAATAGCCGATAAACTTTAAACGATAGACGAAGTGTACTAAACCAAAAATACACATCTGTTTAAAGCACACGATTTATTTTAAAAAAAATTCTTGGCACAAGCCATTTCCGAGATATCCGTTATTAATGGTTCGGTTTGCTCAAAGCGTTCTAGGTCCTGTCAAAAGTTTGTTGTTTCATATAGCGTCCAGTTCTTAAACAGTTGACTATCACTGTTCGCTTCATATCGCAACGAAATGTCTAATGTAGCTATTTTTACAAAGATTTATCTCCATTAAAATGAAGTAAGTAGAAAAGTAAGAGTAGATAAAGAAAGTCATTTGAATATATCACATCAGATTTTTCAGAGTAGAGACGAATACACTCTGGAGTCAACACTGTATATGAAACAGGAGTTTATATGATGGCCGGTTGTACACGGAACAAGCTGGACATGGGTATGAAGTGCCCTACTTCTGAGGCACCGTGAGCTCATGTTTACAATGTCAGCAAGCCCGGGGCAGAAAGAGGAACATGGACACGGGGAGAGGGGTGCTGAGTGCGGACCCAGGGGCTGCCTTTCTGCTAACGACGTAAAAATTGCAGTAGATATTAACCATTCAACCTCTACACTGCAGGTTACATGGAAATTACTTTAGTTCCAACAGCGACGCTCCTGTGCTGAGTGAAAACATGAGACGAGTTAATGACATTCAAATGAGCACCAAGTCGTTTTACATCTCCTCTTTCAGGTTAAGAAAAGAATTCCTTAAAAATAAAAGTATTTAGATATATTTTCATCCTTCGAGAAAGTGGACATTTATTATGTTACAGGAAAGAAACAGAAATTTCATTCTTTAACTATATATTTACATTTTAAAACGCAAACAAGAGTTTCTCTATGCATTATTAATTATGGGTATTCCTTTTATTACATTCTCTACCAGCTTCCTATAGTAGGTAAGAGGAATTATTGTCTTTCATCCAAAAATATCAGATTTCACCGAAAACTGTTAGATAAAGGTCTGTGTGCGTGTGTTTCTGTGAACAGTATAATTCTAAAACAAACTCTTTGATTGGATTGGCTACGGAGGGGACTCGGCACGGATCCACATAGGGGATATTGTAACTACGCCCCACAAGGGGGCGTTCCCGGAAGTAAGGATGATGCGAGAAGAGACACCGGGCGGCCGGAATCAGGAGTGACGGCAGAGGAATAGCAAGGTCCCTAAGTTTTCAGATAAAGACTCCCCGGCACACAGACAGGCAGACCGGGGATCCCACTCCGCACAGATGGGAGGTCCAACGTCCCTCAAGGGGGTTCGGATACCCTCGACAGCCAGCCGAAAGCCAAGGGACGGAGAGTCCCAAAGAGCATCCTTTTCCCCCGCGAAAAATCGGGAAAAACCGCGAAAAATCTCATGAGTCAGGAAAATCGAAACCCCGACCTCCGGGGCGAAACCACCTGAGCCATCACGCTCGGTGAAATGTTTGATAAATACATAACTTTGCATTTAAGTTCAGTATTTTCCAAAGATGGATACGTAAATTTTCAACATAATCTCCTATTACAAACTACCCTTTACGTGAAAAATTTACGATAGTTTTTATTTTCTTAAAAATCCTCTTAACGATTTTGGTTAAAATGCCATATATTAAAGATATTTGCATGAAAAACAAAATGTACATCTTAATTTTTCTGGGAGTAGCCTGTGAATTCCTTTTCTTTCGGAAGGACTTTTATATAACGGATAAACTATAGGAAATAGACAAAATTACACTCAATAAAAAATGTAGATCTGTTTAAAACACACACTTTATTTCAAATAACGTGGCATCGGCCGTTTCCGAGATATACGTTACGCTGTTCAGTTGCTTCTTGAAATGTCACGGAAAGAGTACTGTAAAGCTACGCAACTGTGGTCCTAGAGCATAACTATGGTCCAAATGCACCTTCAAACAGAAATAAATATAATGCAGCCACTGGTGGCATCTAGTGCTTGTCAACTGCATTTTGATCGGTTATTTTGTGAAGCTGTTAGTTATCCATGACTCTCCCATTTACCATGTGTGGCTGTCATTTACTTGCAATAAAGTCCATCAACTATAGTCCAGTATTGATTTAGCATGAGATTTTCAACATGGACCGAAGTTGACAAATCGTATACAACGATGCTCCAATGTTTAATAACAAATATATTTAAAAAGGCTTATCTTTCACTCATATGACTAACAGACTTTAGAGACAACAACCTGCACAGCCTAGTGGTATCATAATTATTGACAGGAAGATATAAATAATTAAATAAAGGAATGATAGTAAGCTAAAGAAATAGCCACAATAAATAATTTCAGTATATTAAATCATTGTATGATGTAACAAGCTTGAGTTGAAAAGATTTGTCAGGAGAAAAAGTCATTAGTGGGTGAGGCAGTATTTTGAACACTTGAATAATTTCAATTAAATTATATAATATGTAAATTCAATAACAGCCCGCCTTGAAGCAATATGTATGTAATAATTTGTAACAATGTATGTAACAGTCATTGCAAATGCTTATTTTATTGTAAACATGTTTAATAATGTTAATGTGAGTGCATTGTGTAGTTTAATAATGTAAGAGCTGTGAGAATAATAAGTTTAACGTTGCTAACAATGAGGTAACAATGAGGTAACCTTGAGGCAATAATGAGTTTGAGAGTTTGAATGCTATTAGTCAAGATTAGGGCAGCAATAATGTAAATTTTGTGACAGTTTAAAACTAGCCAATCAACAGCCAGTAAAAGCTTTAGTAAAATGCAGGTATTCTATTGGACTAGGATTAGCCAATCAGAGATTTGGAATACAGAGGTTTACGGATTTGGACGGTTGAAATATGTTCAGTTGCTGGCAGATCTCGGTAGTAACCGGATGAAAGATGTGTTCTCTAAAGAAATATAAGTACAAGTTTTAAATTAAAGAATCTCACAGCTCTTAATATCAGTGTAGTGCTATTTAATTTGTGTCAAGGATTAATAAAAAGAAGTGAATTTAAACTTAAAATCTGTGTAAGTCTACATTCTTGTCGCACCACGCCCTGTCTAAGAGATGCATGACTCTAAAACAATACTGAAGCACCCGAGGCAAACATAAACATAAATGCTACCTATAGAAGCAGTTTAATAACAAAGTTAATATTTTTTTAAACTTGGAGCATAACAACAAAACTACATCTTCAAATCAGCTTTCCATACGTAGCAGCATATTACGTAACAAACAATCTTCTTCAAATTGACGCCCAAAGCGTGGTGCGAACCCCTACGTAAATTATCAACAAAACATCTTTCTTCAAAATTGATGTCCACATGTGGAGCAAAAAATAAACAACTCCATCGTAAGGACACAAGCTTCTTCATGGGTTATGTTAGGAAAAGTCACTAGTAACAGCCGAAGTGGAGAATGCGTTAAGCACAAGAATTCTTTGAATGTAGTTTAGAATTAAATTCAGTACTTTTGTAGGGTTACGTAGGTATAACTTTTAAAAAGAGAAAGGTACTTAAATTCTGAGAGTCGAGGAGGCCCATCAGAGCAACAAGGTGCGAAACTGTACGTAGGTCAGTTCGAGAAAATGAGAGAGAGAAAGAATTCTTAAAAGTTGGTAGTTAAGGAATAAAAGTTGTTTCAGATATTTAAGATTTGACAATGTATAAGGTAGAATTTTGGTGGGGCAGTTCTAATGTAGGAGTGGCTTGAGTTAATATAAAGGCTTGCATTTTAATCAAAGACACACTCTCTCTTGAGGCTTATTCAGTCAATTATATGTCTTACTCCTATGTTAGTTTAAGCGCTCAGTGACACCCTTGTGTAAGAGTTAGCGTCTATTGCGAGAGGTCTGTCCAAGCAGAATTTTAACAACTCACGTTTCGAGTGCTACATTCATAATCAGTTTCATTCTTTATTTTGAAACGCTCGGCAACTCGCTTCAATAGCTCAAGTATTAGATCACATTAAATTTGTCAGTCAATTTAAAGTGGTGTTATCCTTCACAATACACTCACGCATACCCCGAAAAAGTACTCTTAGCTCTATCACAGGAGCAGCTGGCGCACGCGACAAAACGAGCTGCAAGATAACGACCACATCGAAGCAGGTAAAGTAAACGGCTTCACTAGAAACACAAACAGAAGGCTATTGAATATCCTACTTCAATTTGAAATAGTTGGTTTGTTAGCCCCAAAATTTTAAAATAATATATTAACTTTGTAATTTAACTGTTTCTTTAAGTATTAAATAATTATGTTTGCCTCGGCTGCGTCAGTATTATTGTTAGAGATATTGAAGTCTTAGCAGGGCGTGATGCGACAAGAATGTAGGCTTACACAGATTATAAGTTTCAATTCACTCCTTTTTGTTAATCCTTGACACAAATTAAATAGCACTTCACTGATATCAAGAGCTGTGAGATTCTTTTATTTAATACTTGCACTTTTTTAATACGTAGACTATTTTCGTCTCATACGAATAAATATTAAATTTCTTGACGATACCTTTTATCTCTCGTTACAATTACTGTTTGCAGGCAACTGACAAGGTTTCTAGCACCTAAATTTGTAGATTTCGGAATTTCAAGTCTCTGACTGGCTAATCCTAGTCCAATAGAATACCTGCCTGTAACTAAAGATTTTTCTGGTTGTTGATAGGCTATTTTTATAAACTGTCACCAAAATTACATTATTGTTACTCCAATAATCAGACGTAGCATTATTAAACTCTCAAACTCATTATTGACTCAAGGTTACCTCATTGTTAGTAACTTTTAACTTATTATTCTCACAGCTCCTACATTATTAAATTACGTAATACATTCACATAGCATTATTCAAAATGTTTACAATAATATAAGCATATACAATGGCTGTAATATACACTTTTTATATATTGTTACATATAAATATTGGTTTAAGGCGGGCTGTTATTAAATTTATATATTATATAATTTGACTAAAATGATTTAAGTGTTAAAAATACTGCCTCAAATGAAGTAAGCTGTAAGTAAAAAATCTGGTGCCTTGCACTCACACGACTTTCTCTACTCTTCTACAAATTATTTTTACAGACGCTTATTTCCATGTACTTCATGTTAATGGTATTGCTAATTTTCCTGTAGATGCAAGGGGAATTGGTAGGCTTTAAGCGATAGTCAAATATTTTAAGAGCTGGTTGCTATGTGTAGCATACCATTCTCTGTGTATGTCCAAGACATAAAAAATAACGAATTCCCATTTGAGAAAAAGTATAAATATTGGAAAATTCAAACAAATAACAAGGAATATCTTGGAAATGGTTCACTCCACAAAAAAGCATGCGACATAAAGAGATCTACATTTTTTGTGTTGTGAAATTTTATCTATCTCTGATGGTTTACTAGTTATCCTTGGAAAATACTAAACTGAAATACCAAGCTTGGTATTTATCCGACTTTTCGTTTTTGAGTTAAGCTGTTTACAGACAGACACACACACACACGGACATGTTTCTAAAAATGATTTATTTGGATACAGGGCGCCTCAAAATATGTATTTCCGGTGAATTATCGGTATAGTATGTTTGGGTGGAATGCAATACTTTCCCTACTCACTATATGTAGTAGATAAAGTAATTGTGTTTCATAAAGATAGTTTGTAGAAGTTACAGCAACGGTACGGATACCCTATGATCCATGGTCCAAATTTCGGTAACGGTATTGAATTTTTCAGTTTGATTCTGCTTTTCCAACACGGTATGTGTGGAAAAACAATTATTTATCAATGGAAATCTGAGTTTATTTACCTACACATCAGGCGTGTATTAAACCTTTTTATATTCACAACTCCAGTGTTAGCCCTGTAAAGCCTTCTTTACACATTTTAAGGCATATCATGACGAAATAATAATAAAATAGTGACAGAAAAGCTGGACAGGTTCTATGTATAATATCAATGTTAATTACAGTCCCCATCCATTACTAGACCAAGTGAGCGCATGGCCACGAGCTGGTATTTTCCCTCTCAAGGTTCCGTTAGAGAGGCTAGCACAATTACATTGTAATGTTTGATTGGTTAACGATATCGGCCGTCTCCAAGGGAATTGTTCTGAGAAATGGCAACGATCCAGTTAAATTAATGCTGCTCTTTGAGAAGTTTGAGGAGATACTGGCCAGGCCTCACTTGTTGAACAACGAAACAAGAAGCAGGGCCCTAGTGAGAACTCCAAATATTGATCTGACCTCTCCCCAAGTATCTAGAACGGGCCGCAAAGCTGTGAGCCAGTTCCAACCAGCCCGCCCAGCACCAAAATCAAACAGGATGCCCCTTTAACCGGCAAACTGCATTCCCCTTCCCACGGTAAACATCTGTTCAACTTCTTAATCTAGTCATTTACCTCAGCTTTGGATCCCTTTCTCTTTTTTAAAACGTCTGACAGAAGGTTCTGTTTACATTCCATTATCACGTATAGTTGTCACCTATATATTGCACATCAGCGGTAACGCGTGCTCTCGAATTCGATTCCCGTTGGTTCGGTAACTCTAACTTTGGGTTTTTTTCGCGATTTTCCCTGGCCTATAGACCAATGCAGAATTTGATTATATAATACCGAAAATTTTCCTAGCATTTCATTACCTTATTATCTTTCAGCGTCGAAGGATCAGGCGAGTGGACGGCGGGCTGTGAGTATGACGGTGAAGTTTACTTTACTGACCTGGCGTTAGTTGTGGGACGAGTCCTGAGGAAAGATAGGCTTATGAGGGTCCCGCCGGTGTCAGGATGTAATATCTATAGACGTTAAGGACCCCGCTTATGTCCTTCACTTCACCCTTCTCCTTGAAGTTTCCAGAAACACAATTCCGAAGTTCTCCTCCGCTCCCTGATAACCGTAAGCATATCTACTATTCGTACAAAAACTGATTGTTATATCCACTTTTCCTTAATCAGAATAAAAATATTTGTATAAAAATACTTTCAACTTAGTTAAAATGGTGTTATTCGTCCATGGTACACGCGAGATGCGGAAACAATAATTAACTGTTTATATCACAAGTCAGTTTTGTTTGTCGTAAGCTCACATGAAAAAAAATTAAATTAATTCAGCTTCATGCGTAGATAGCGACTAATCTAAACAATATTTCGGAGTAATCTAATACCACAAAAAGGGTATTTAACAGGAATTGTATATTAAATAAGCTCTAAATTTTACTTGTAATAAACTTTTTATGTATTATAGTTTCCTTGTTTTACAAAAATCAATCAGAATGATTGAGATACTGTTATCTCAAGCATATTCCATGTTAATAAACATCGTTTAAGGCATTTTGAGAACATCACAGCTAAAGGAAGTTTCTGCATTAAAGAGATTTGGGTAATGTGAGTTCCTAAAAATTCTTGCTTGGGTTCCTTTAACAGGTGGCTCAAATATAAAATATGGCGTTTGTCTCAGTTTTCGTTTTTGAGATAAATATGTTATTCACAGAAAAACACACACATGGACATTTTCTTAATTTTTATTATGCAGGGAACTTCAAAACATGTATTTCCGGTGAAATTTCGACATTAAATTTTGGGATCGAATGTAATACGTCCTCTACCTCAGGCATGCAATTTCAAATTTTGTCGATCTGTAAGAAATTATTCCAAGTATTCGAACTATATGGAAGATAGAAAGTGTTCTAATTTTGAAATGGTGTGAATAATTTGAAGTCGTGTTATTAATTATTCCCATATTCAAAATATAATTTATACAATTGGTGTTGCTTTTACTGTAAATTTTCAAGACATTTCATAGTAACAACATACACTTGAACTCTTTCTCACGCTTCTTGCAAGACGCGACATTCAGCCTGGCATTTTGTACGCCTTCTATAAAAGCTAGCCTTCGATAAACCCATTGTACTCAATACTCCGTGAGCGTGTCAGATGTCGGTCATTAATCACTTGCAAAAGGTCGTTACGGGTCTTATATACATACCAAAAGTTTAAACGTGGGGTCATTGTTAACAGTTTTACATTGTTTCCATTGATATGCTCATTAAAGTATAAGTCGGCCACGATATTATTGCATTTGAGCTGGAAACCTGCATTTGAATACACACGGAAGCCAGCCCAGCGAAGTGCGATACCATTGTGGTCGAGTTTATATCTACACTACGTGATCAAAAGTATCCGGACACCTGGCTGAAAATGACGTACAAGTTCGTGGTGCCCTCCATTGGTAATGCTGAAAGTCAATGTGGTGTTGGCCCACCCTTAGCCTTGATGGCAGCGTTCACTCTCGCAGCATACTTTCAATCAGGTGCTGGAAGGTTTCTTGGGGAATGGCAGCACATTCTTCACGGAGTGCGGAACTGAGAGGTATCGGTGTAGGTCGGTGAGGCCTGGCCCGAAGTCGGCGTTCCGAAACATCCCAAAGGTGCTCTATAGGATTCAAGTCTGGACTCTGTGCAGGCCAGTCCCTTACAGGGATGTTATTGTCGTGTAACCACTCTGCCATAGCCCGTGCAGTATGAACAGGTGCTCGATCGTGTTGAAAGATGCAATCGCCATCCCCGAATTGCTCCTCAACAGTGGGAAGCAAGAAGGTGCTTAAAATATCAATGTACGTCTGCACTGTGATCGTGCCACGCAAAACAACAGGGGGTGCAAGCCCCATCCAGGAAAAACACGACCACACCATAACACCACCACCTCCGAATTTCACTGTTGGCACTACACACACTGGCAGATGACGTTCACCGGGCATTCGCCATACCCACACCCTGCCATCGGATCGCCACCTTGTGTACCGTGATTCGTTTTAAGGGTTCATTAACAATGAAAATTAAGCATTGACAGAACGGCATGAAGCTCAAACATAAACTTAACGCGGTATTGACAATGACAAACGGAATCATAAACAGCAGCCAATCACAAGAGAGCGTAAACAGCTGAGCTAATATGGCGGCCTGCGAAACGACTACTGACAGTACACCGACAGAGGAGGTTATGCACATGTATCAAAATGAACAAAAGCTAGGTACTTGGTTAAAGGAGGTTAAACTTTAAAAAAAACAAAAACACCATCTGTCATCACAGTTTATTTTGGTGCTATTTTTATGGATATCCCCGCGATTCCTGGCCCATGATCTTACACAGAAAGGCAGTTAGCGAGTCAATACATGGCGACGGAAAATCTAATGTGAGATGAGAATTTCTCTGTGATTGGCTAGCTTCTAAGCTTAGTTTAATTAAACCTTATTTTTATGTTTACATGATACCTGTGAACGGTTCCATTACAATTATTGTTATCTAGTTTTTAATTTTACGTTATGATTACGCTTGTCATCGTGTATGAGACCTCCCGTAAGGGGGGGGGCGTTCCGACCCTTTCAGCTGCCGTCTTGCGGGCGCTGCGTACCGTGAGCATTCGTGGTACTTCTGACTTTACTAGAAGTACGTCGCGCTAAACATTCGAGTCCCTCCCGGAAGGGAGTTGTTTGGATTGGGTTGGACTCGACGGGGCAGTGTTTCCCGATACCCGTGGGAGATTGGGTACTTTGAGCAGGCTTCCGTACATGCGGGGTTGTGAGACGCTTCAATGTCCTCCGGTATCGCCCTGGAGAGCCGGTAGACGGCATGCTAGATTGCTGTCGGCCCCATCGAGGTTATCGGTAGTCGCCCTTTCGGGATGACGTGCGTAAATGGCGCATCCACCACCATCCTTGCGCAAGTGGGGGCCCATTTTAGACTCTAGGTATTGGCCTCCTGGGGAAACTCCCACGGTTTGAGAGTCACTTGGTTGGCACCGACCCTGGGTATAGGAAGGGGCTTGGGCTTAGGGTCTTGCCCTGGTAGACCTTCGTTACAAACTTGCTGTGTATGGGAACTATACCTCCCCATTTAACCCTTTGGAAGTTATTAAAAATCTGCCATATTCACAATAAAGAGCCAAAAATATCCTCTTTAATTTATATTCAACGAAAAGGTATTGAAATTCGGTGATACGAATATGAAAACTCCTGAGATTTAAAATTTTGGAAATATTTTATAGCCTATAACCATTCAAAAAAATAGTGATTTTCAATGGTAATACAAGTATCAAAACCTAGCGAGTGGTTCTTGACATTAACATACACATACACACACGCTGACACTGGTTACCGAGGTTATCAAGACACGGACTCGTGAACAGGGGCCTGCGAGTCGAATCCTGCCAGGACCGGCCTCCTTGATTAAGGTGTTTTACAATTTTTTCTCAGTCTTTATAACTGTCAAATGCCACGGAAGTACCCTAAGCTTGGCTTAGAACGCATCATTCCCAAATTTCCTTTCCCAATTATCATTTAATTTCATGTATAACCAGTGTCACCGCCTGTGGTGCCATACGTAGTACGAATGGGTGTTAGAGACACACACACACATATTTTATCTGTTTATACTATCAATACAGAATATAATTTGTACCTTCATAAAGTTTCTGCCCTCTAAAAGCACATAACTTTGAACTTGGTAACATTTATAAACAAACCCCTGATTCAGACAGCAAGGGAACTAGATGCAGGAAGCCGTTTCTCTATTTTGTTATTTGAAAGTTGAGGTAGCTAGGGACTACAGCTGTCAAGTTGCACGGATTAGCCTCACAAGAAATATGGCATTCGTGGTCACGGCCTGCCGGATTACTTGGTCGGATTTCCGTAGTCTGACGACCGCCGCGTTTTGCTGCCCTTCTTATGCTCTCCCTTCTCTTGACAGTTTGTTATGACGTCTAATATAGAACAGGTCTGTCTGTTTTTGGCTTCAGCTCTATAACTCACTTCACGTGCTAGTAGATTCAGTTCTTTGAGTTCTGTTGAACGTTTTTTGGAATTCTGAAAATAGAAATTAATCTAGAATATTTGTTCAGGCATTAAAACACAGGTGTGGCCAAAAACAGTGTATTTATCATAGATTTACCACAGAGAGGTTACAGTTTATTGATATAGTCCGAAGCGCCAGAGAATTTATCTGATGAAAATCGTAATCTCGAATGGGATTTGTTAACACAAAGCCTAGTTCTAAATACGAACACATTGGAGTGATAAAAGAACATGCTTGAGAAGAAGGATTTTACTTTTCGTAGAATTGCCATTAAGTATCGCATGAAAATGCATGTAAAGTAAGACAAATACCACCGATATTTCATTCCAAATTATATATACTGGGTGAGTTTTCTCAACCTGCGGATTGAGAAGCTATGCAGTCCCGGCGTTAGACTATGCCGAAAACACTGTCCACTGCTCGCATCGTATAAATTTCGGCCGAAATGAGTGCTTTGCACCGCTGTGTCTGCAGTGATTTATACTGGGCGCAACGGCGTGCGTGTTGGCATTCAGTGGTGAAGGTCTCAGGTTCATATACTGCACTTGAAAGTACACTTTATGTTTAGTAAATTTAACAAGAACTGATAGTTTGGCATGGACATATGGTTTCACTTAATTAGTTTAATTATGTGAATTCCATTAAAACAAATTGCTACATGTTAAAATGTGCAAATCCACTTTCTAATTTATTCGTAGGTGTGATTTGAACTTCCAACCCTCACCGTGACTTTTCAGCATGTTAACCATTGCGCTACTAGAGCATGTTAACAACGACCACCACCGTAGCCCTAATCAGCGGGTTGGTGAATGGGTGCCAGCACCTGCATTTCGCATCGTCAGTAAAATACAGGGTTGCCTAGTTCCCAATCCGCAGGATGAGAAGACTCACGCGTTATATATATAATGTCATGGTTTAACAACTAAGAAAACAGAAGACGTAGCAAAACAAAAGGAATCGTACCTGCTTATACCGTTAAAATACACATTCTACGGAGGTGATATTGAAAATTTTTAGGATGACATTTATAAAAACAAATTAAATTTGTTTATATTTGAAATCTATTTTCTATTGCTTTTGGACTCGATTTCCTCTAATAGTTTGCTAATTATCATCATTTAAGGAACTTGTGTTCACCCAAAAATCAATTTTACTTGAGAACATTTCCCAGCTATGATTTCTTACGATTTTAAATCGTCATTAGCGCCTAAACATGTGAAGATTGGCTTCGAAATGCATTTGGCGAAGAAGCCCTATCTAAGGCAATAATTTTATACTTGGTACACAGAATTCAAAACAGATCAGCTTTTCTAAGTGATGAATTTAGTGAAGGACGCCCAAGAACTGCTGTTATTGATGAAAAGATAGCCGCTTTTCGAGCAGTGCTTACAGAAGATCCACCCTTGTACAAACTATTTTTACAAACGCCTATTCTCCATCTACTTCATGTTAATCGAAAAGAAGAATATAGTAGGTTTTAAGCGATAGCACAATCTTTTAAGAGCTGGTTTCTATGCGGAGCATTTCATTCTCTTTGCATGTCCAGGACATAAAAAAACGAATAATGAATTCCCATTTGAGAAAAATTATAAGTATTGGAAAATTCAAACAAATAACAAGGAATATCTCGGAAATGGTTCACATACAAAAAAGTATGTGACATAAATTGTGTGTTTTAACAAGATCTACACTTTTTGTATAGTAAAATTTTGTCTATCTGTTACGGTTTACCAGTTATGCAAAAGTCATTTGGAATGAAGAGGACTTTTGGCGACATTCCCAGAAAATTAAAGATACATATTTCCTTTACCATGAAAATATCTTAAAAATGTGATATTTTAATAAAATCGTTAGAGCCATTTATGAGAAAATAAAAGCTTTCGAAAAATGTTCCATGTAAAGGATCGTTTGGGTGTATCTCTTTAAAACACACATTTTATTTAAAATAAGCTATTTGTGGCATAAGTCGTTTTTGAGATATCAGTTATTAAAGGTTTGAATTGTTAATTTCTTGGTCATTCTCTTAAAGTCCTGTCAACATTCGGTTGTTTCTCGCGATGTCATGGAAATAGTATGGAATTTTAAGGCAAGCATATAGCGTCCAGTTCTTAAACATTTGACTGTCGCTGTTCTTTTTGTATCTATAACGAAATGTGCAATGTAGTTATTTCTGCAAAGCTTTATTTGGATTAAAATCTAGTAGATAGAAAAATAAGAGAGAAAGTCATGTAAATGTACCACATCAGATTTTTACTTTCTCTACTACCTATAGTAAATAGGGAAAGTATTGCATTCCACACAAAAATTCGATACAAAGATTTTCACCGGAAATACATGTTTTGAGACCCCCTGAATCCAAAAAAAACATTTTTGGAAACATGTCCGTGTGTGTGTCTGTGAACAGCATAACTCAGAAACGAACAGTCGGATAAACACCAAACTTGCTATTTAGGTTCAGTATCTACCAGAGATGCGACACGAAGGTTTCCAAGAAAATCCCCCACCCCAGATTACCCTTTATATGGAACATTTTTAGAAAATTTTAATTTTCTCAATAATGACTCTAACGATTTTGATTAAAATATCATATCTTTAAGATATTTTTATGACAAATGAAATGTAGAACTCGAGTTTTCTGGGAATGTCTGCAAAAGTATTCTTCATTGTGAACGACTTTTGCAAAACTGGTATACCATAAGAAATAGACAAAATTTTACTACACAAAAAATGTAGATCGCGTTAAAATACACAATTTATGCCATATACATTTTTTTGTTTGTTTGTTGAGTGAACCATTTTCGAGATATTGCTTGTTATTCCCTTAAATTTTCCTAATATCTACTTATACTTTTTCTGAAATGAAAATTCGTTATTCATTTTTTTTGTCCTGGTAATGCAAAGAGAATGGAATACTCGACATAGCAACCAACTCTTAAAACATTTGACTATCGCTTAAAGCCTAGCAATTCCCCTTGCATCTACAAGAAAATTAGCAATAAGATTAACATCTCGATATCTCGATTAACATGAAGTAGATGGAGAATAAGCGTTTGTAAAAATAGTTTTACAAGAGTAGAGAAAGTCATGTGAGTGTAACACATCTGATCTTTTATTTATGAATATTAATTTCATATCATGCATTTCATCTCTTGGTATAAATTATGAGCTAAGGTAACCATGTAAGTCGGGCAAGTACATAATTTCAGCTTTCCCAAGTGTTTAACACAAGATGTATAAGGATTATTGAGAAACCTTAGAGACCCTGCCTGCGTCTGTGCTGACTGCCTTCATGAACTGGCCCTTCCTTTCAGTTTCCTTATCTCAATAGTTCTTCTGTAGGTCCACCAGACACAAAGGGTCAAGAGAATTCCTGCATAAAATCCTTGTGCATGTTTCTGTAGCTCGCCCACCCCACCCCCAGCAACACCTGCTGAAGTTTGTCACGCAATACTGATACATAGGTCTTCCAAAATCACTTCCAGCTTTAAAACAAGAGGACGGATTCACATTGTCTAGAATTAGAGTTCCAAACATGTTCTGGTTGGTATGGATTTGCTTCCTTTATGTGTCGTACAAATGAACGAGTTCTAAACATGTAAACTCCGTCTATCGTCAGATCTAACATGAAGCATAACATTTTATTTCTGCAAGCTGATCTTGCGTACATCGAAATAACTGTGTTCGTTTGTTTTCATAAACAACAAACGTGGAGTGGGCTTTGCTGATATATACACTATGTTACTTTCTAGCTTTTTAAACTCGAATGATGATTTATTTAATTTCATTTACTTCCCTTCGTTCTTTATGAAATGATTATACAATGATCTACACGATGTTTATGGTTATCCTCCCTTTCACCGCTTACAATTGTAATTTTTTACAGACCCGGTTATTACTGATATTCGCGCAAAAGAATGTGAAACATCCGCAGAACGTCTGACTGCCTTAACCCCCCCCCGACACCTTTCCAGGTTCTGGAAATACTGCTATAAGTACCGTATGACTGGAGAGGTATCATCCAATAATGTATTGTATGTATGTCTTTGACAGTACTTGCCGAGTTTCCCGACATTAGCCACTTCCTCCGTCTTACTGAGCTTGCTTCATCTTGTTTTGAGAACTGCAGAGCTGCCAACATATGAGTAATAAACAGCGCCATCCTTTCGTGAATAACGAATACCCCTTGCACCTCTTTATTCGCAGCAGCGCTCCTTGCTTACGTTAATTAAAAACCTGTGTTTAGACCAAAGCACGCGAGCGAAGCTAGCGTGCGCTACTTAACGATGTTTATGATTTACTATTTGTATAAGCTTAGGTTTCTGATTCACGGGAGGTTAGGTTACGTTTAGTTTATATATAAACTTAGGTTAAGCAACCAGTGATTCACGGGAAGTTAGGTTAAATTAAATTGAGTTTTATTCATTGACGCTCTTTAGCTGCTGTGGTTCTTAGCGTCTCATACTATATTGGACGTGAACGATCGGTAATTCTGCTCAGAGGCATCTTCATCACTTGAGATTCTTTCACGTGCCTAAATCTACGACACCGGACCACCAACTTTATTTACCTTCCGAACGAAGCCATGTTAAGGATTGTTACGCCCGAAAAAAAAATCCATCGCCCTCCGCTGGATTTGAAGCCGCGGCCTCGGGAACTAGAGGCTAGCATGGTAACCACTACACCACCGATAACGACGGGAAGTTAAGTTTGGTTTAGTTTTATTTTTTATATAAGCTTAGGTTAATTAGCAACCAGTGATTCGCGGGAGGTTATGTATGTCATCAGCAGGCATATTCTATCAATTTAAATCACAAGTTAAAGATATCATTTTATTAGTCCTAGTTTTTTTAAATACATTAGAATAAGCTTTTGCGGCACATCCAAAGTTCCTACTCGAATATTTCTTCCGACAAAAAAAATTGGGAAAACTCCAATGCATGCCTCCTGGATGAGGCTTGTTATGCATAGTGCCATAGAATAATATATTGTGTATGGTAAGTGCATCATCGCAGAGCGAGGAGGGTTCGAAAATACGAGACGAAGAGGTTTTCCAGTGCACTTAACGCATGTACGTTGTATACTACCTTTTCGACGATAGTGGGAAATAGAAATAGCACTTACGCGAAAATAAAATTAATTACTAAGAACTGTTTAGTATGGTGGTTCCAGTAGCAAGGTCACCAACATTAATATTGGTGAAAAACTGGCAATCAGTTTTCAACGCCTGGTTGTTGACCTTAAAATAATCAATAACTTGTAGCTCTTAATTAGCTGTTGCATGTAAGTAAATATTAACAAATGAAAAGGAAGTAAAGACTCGGGTAAAACTTAAATTGATAAATTCAACAATCAAATATGATTATATTCCATGTCTGCAATGATAAATATATCAAAAGTTAGAGACTTTAATATAGTCCATGCATATACTTGCAGTAAAATAAACAAAACACGCATTGAGGTTAGGTTACCAGCACTCAATCCAGGAAATTTAATGAAAACATTAAGGAGCAGTGGATAAACAAAACACTATAGTCGAAAAGGTGTGGCATTCTGCCGATGAAATAAATTAATTGTATCGATATATCTCTAACTTTTGAGATTTGTCCTCAGACCTAATATATTTACAACATTTATCACTTTCTTCATGTTTGTAGGGTGTATGAGTCTTTCAAGAGGAAGTTTAATTTCTAATTATCTGATGCATTGAAGGCTGACAAAACATTCCGCTCCTATACGATAAACCAATAACGCTTCGATCGTAGAGCGGTTAACTTCCCCTATCGGGAACCATGCTGCCATCTGCCGGTGAAGGAGACGGAGCTACGTCGGTTATTCAACGAGCCGGTTATTTAAAGTTTGTCATAGAGTTATGAACTTTAAACGTCTAAAACGTCATTTTTCATCCCAAAATAAGAAAGTAATACTGCGCCTTTTTGTTGTAAAAGGGGTTTCTAGAATATTACTTATCAGAGTTTACAGGAAATTTAAAGTTTCTCATGAATTATGTATCCTGCTGGATGATCCCTATACTTAAGGCTAAAGATGTGTTCTGTTCTTTAATTAAATAATTAATTAATTTAGGAACATCTTAAGTACGCTCAACCTACTTATTCTCCCCATTAACATTTCAAAGTATCTTTCATGTATTATAATGTGATAAAATCCCGGCCCTCGATTCCTCTGTTATTAAGGGCAAAATGATGAAAAGACGTCAGCTGTTTCAAGTCGGGTTTTGTTTATCACGAGCTCATGTGGTGAAAAAAGTAGAATCAGACATAAAACAGGGTATATTTAGAGATAAGCTAAAGCTACACAATAGTTAACTGACACAAATTGCGTATATCAATGAACTTCCTGAAGTAAACTTTTGTCTATCCCTTATGATTTCTCATTTAAAGAAATTTATCGGACATTCTATCTTGATGAAAAGGACTTTGCAGTCGATTCAGAGAAAATTCAAGACATGTATTTTCTTTTTCATACCGATATTGTTATATACCGGGGTAAGGCCAAAAGGTTTTGCAGCTAGATATTAAATTTAGATACCCCAGAATAAACATTGGGAGGCATAACTGCAGAGCCAACGAGAGGACCAGGATCTTAGCTGCACATGTTAGAGCAGGCGTGGGATAATTAACACAAAAACACACGGGTTTTCACATTAGAGCATTACCTGTGGCTTATTAAATATTAAACTTCGTGCCTTTACATCGTTCACAAAAATATTAAAGTAAAAACATTGGAGGGAGATGTTCCACACTCACCGGAAACACGCACGCACCCATACGCAACACTCGCCCTGAAGAGACACACTACTACAGACGCCACGCTATCACACAAAGAAACTAGTAGCGCTCGCTTCCCTCCCTTTCCTCTCTCCACCTTTGGCCAGGAGGTGGGGAGAGATATCACGTCGGAGGAACTTCAAAAACCCCAGCCGAAATAATTATACCCAACAATGTCGTTGCTACAAAGCAATGTGTTCGTCGCGACAATGCACACACATACACACTACAATATCTCAAATATAATTTTTTTGGAATTAATTGTTTCTCCACACAAGCCGTGTGTTGGACAAGGTTGGAAAGGTGGAATCAGACGACTGAAAAATGCAATGCCATCGCCGGGATTTGAACCACGGATCTCCCGGTATCCGTCCGGTTGCTCCGACCACTAAGCTACCATGCCAGCTGCCGGTACGACATTAAATTCCCCAACCGATTCGCATGTTCCCCTGTAAACCCAAGGATGTCTCAAATTATATTGAGATGACATGCCCGAATGGCGACTTACAATGCTGTAAATACATTAAGTTCCAGGCTTCATAGTTTCGACCACTATTAGGTCAATTAATGGAATTAATTGTTCTTCCACAGAAGAACACAAATTATTTTAATCAAAATGGTTAGAACCACTTTTGATAAAATAAAAAATAACAAAAACTTTGCCATTTAAAGGGTAGTTCATGTTGCATCCTTGAAAGAATTCTGGATTTAAATTACGAAATTTACGTCACACCTACCTTTTCACTCTTGGGTTATGCTGTTCACAGATACCGTATCCATATACAAGAGCATTTTCTAATTTGTTTATGTTTAGGGGAAGTGTATTTCAGGTGAAATCTCGATTTCAAATTTTCGCGTGAAATACAATACTTCCTCTACCTACCATAGGTAAATACAGAAAGTAAACTGGGACAGATACTAAAACTTCAAAGGCTTTTGAAGACAATAATGCAAACAGTGTTTTATAGTTCAAAACAAAAGTCTAACCATTTAGCAATGATGGTATGCGATTATTTTTACATTGACCTAATAATTATACCTAAGAACGAAAATCTTCCAGTGGTTTTAATCCCCAAATTTGGGTCCCAAATACCTGAAACCGGGTTTGACTACGAAAAAGTAATTTAGTACCAGTTAAAGCTAAATTTATTCAGTTGCAATCAATTACTTACGAACACTGGGCAGTAATATATTGAGTTAAAGAACCTTTCAAGAATTAGCTAAAATATAATTTTAAACTAAATTATTTTCTGGCTTTCGCTGCACCAGTTTTGAAAACGATCTGATATAATAAAGTTGCATTGCATCTGGCACTAGATAGGATATTGGAGAAGGTCTTTACGATATCGTCAAATGTTTTAGAACGTATTTGTTATATTTTTTTACCATTTTCGTGTTTTTTATATTATTTACCCCTTTTATGACTTTAATGACAAAAAACTTCGATGTCATAAAGATCGATTTCCAAAATGAGAATACCACGTCGTTTCTGATATATGCGAGTTATACAGATTATATTATGAATTTTAATAGTTTTAAACCATAAGACTTGTAATCAAGTTATTAGAAGTATAAAGAATAAAACCTATGTATTCTATAGCTCATTATTTATCATCGCTATCATCGTCGGTGTAGTTTCAACGCCTCCCTTACAAATTACGACGTTTATCTGCACGTTCTTTTGATATGCATGATTCATTGTGTGCCAAACAGATGGTCTTAGTTGGTACTGAGATTTAAGACCTTTTAGGCATCCGTATGTTTTAACCCATTCCAAAAAGAATAAGGCGACAGGATCAAGTATGAGGAAGGGCAAAACGGGACCAGTCAAGAAAATATTTATGCGGAAACCAAATGGAAAAGAATCCAAGAAAAGATGGGTAGATAACGCACAACAGCATTAGCCATTTCAATACGGTGTCTCTTCTGGTTCCCTGCTCGGAGAGAGGAGCTTGGGAAGCAGTGTAGGGCAGGTGAGGTAAGAGGAAAGGTTGTCAGTGAGAAGAGATGTGCTAACTGTGCAAAGTAAATGTATTTACGTGGTTGTAAGGTTGAAAACCTGCCCTTTTCAACAAATTACACCAATCGGATACGTCCCTAACTCAGAGAAAGATCTGGCTAAGTTAATACAAGGTGGAGAAGAAAGGCTGGAGGCAGAGAAACGTAGATGTAAGTGGTGAAGTAGGTCAAGGCCCAATATGGCGTTGATCGTGATTGTCCATTCCGGAAGTCAGTCGGGTTTTGAACCCACGAGCTACAGATTCAACTGCTTGGTAGCTGCATATTACTTTAAACATTTTAATATCTCCTGTAGCCATCAACAGTTTATCATCCTGAAGATCTGAGCAATAGCATAGGATGTTAGCTGTGAATCTCTAATTGGAGAATTGGCTGAGCTATTGTAGTATTACAAGAGAGGAACGTCCAAGATTTGAGAAGAAGATAGCACAAGACAAAGTGCAGGAGAGAGACAGAGCTAAAGGAAGGAGCAAAAGGCACTAATTATTCATCATTACAGTACTCCGCCTGTCAGCAACACGTAAAGGTTATGGGTTCATACAAGGTATTCCAAAAACTCGCATACTATCAGGACATGTTTTGAATTTATCTGCCCAATACATTCACATGCAGTTAAAAAAGAGCAGCTGTTTAAGTCTTGGGAGGCTTGCCAATGCAGTGCCTTGTGACTCAGTTTGTAAAACATGCAAATGAATTCAACTATTCTTAGACGTTAATTCACACATTTGCATCAAAACGCACTAAATTAAGCACTTGTTTAAAACCTGCTGCAGTGTTTCAGAAATACAATAGAGGCTTGTTGAATGGTTAAAGCAACAGAAATATAAAATATCGCTGTGCTTTCTAGTAATAAGTGAAATATTCCTGGCACTGGTAGTGAAATATTCACATTAAAATACTGTAAGAGAGCGTGCAAGTCAACTCTAATCCTCTTACAGTATCATAAATTCACTAGTGAGATAAATCTAAGTTCTGACCAATTTTGGTTTCAAGTCCAATCATGACAATTACCCTTTGTATTTACACGTGTTTAATAGCTTTTTACATAATTAATTTCTCATGGCGCTCGCGTTATCTGTTTACAATACAAATCGTCATACTTCAATTTATCTCAATTCATTGTAGAGTTAACCTATACGTAATATTGACAGCATGTTAATCGAGATGTTAATCTTATTGCTAATTTTCTTGTAGATGCAAGGGGAATTGGTAGGCTTTAAGCGATAGTCAAATATTTTAAGAGCTGGTTGCTATGTGGAGTATTCCATTCTCTTTGCATTACCAGGACAAAAAATAATGAATAACGAATTTCCATTTGAGAAAAAGTATAAGTATTGGAAAATTTAAGGGAACAACAAGCAATATCTCGAAAGTGGTTCACTCAATAAAAAAAATGTATATGACATAAATTGTGTATTTTAACGCGATTTACATTTTTTGTGTAGTAAAATTTTGTCTATCTCTTATGGTTTACCAGTTATGCAAAAGTCGTTCACAATGAAGAATAATTTTTAGACATTCCCAGAAACTTCGAAATATACATTTTATTTGTCATGAAAATATCTTAAACATATGATGTTTTAATCAATATCATTACAGCCATTTTTGAGAAAATTAAAAGTTTCGAAAAATGTTCCATGTAAAGGGTAATCTGGGGTGGGGGATTTTCTTGAAAACCTTCGTGTCGCATCTCTGGAAGATACTGAACCTAAATACCAAGTTTGGTGTTTATCCGACTGTTCGTTTCTGAGTTATACTGTTCCCAGACAGACAGACACACACACGGACATGTTTCCAAACATGTTTTTTTTCGATTCAGGAGGTTTCAAAACATGAAGAAAGTAAAAATTAAACGCGAAAATTAGAAATTCAGAAGAAACTGAAATGGAAGAGCCAGGTGAAATTACAGAAGCAGCAGAAAGAATAATACTTGAAGTACTGGCACATATATCCAAAAAGCAATATGATATAAGCATTTAATCGCAACACTGGTGGTGTAAGGCAAAACATGTTGGAAATAATTTCACTGAAAATGACTGCTAGCGAATCAACAAAACATCAAAGCATCTGACATCTCGTTTTTTAACGTCATTTCTCTTGTTTCAAGAACCGCTTTCGAAACGTGATGTGTTAATTCAGCAATCAATATAATACTATTAATATTGTGGCATATTATTAATTTTGTCATTACCAGACACACTGTTGTACTGTATTGATGCTACCAGACGTAGCATTATTGGGTCTCCTTAGTTATATTTCGGTTTGACGGTCTCTACTTTTGCGCGAAGCACGCCAAAGGGAAGGATCTATTTGAATTCGTCAGCCCTGTCTGGCTTTAGCTCGCCACGGTTGGTGGGAGCAAGATAGCGTGACTCGAGAGTATGTGGTCGTTGGAACCAGTCGTGTGTGGCCGGTCTACGGTCTGTTTCCTTTGTTAATTATGTAGAGAAGCCATACGGTTTTGTGAATAAATCCCAGATAATGTATGTAATATAAAACCCACGCCTTCCCCTTAAATTGTACACACCAATGTCCCGGTCTTTTTGCTGCCAGCGAGTTGTGCTATCATGTGCGTGTTGGGGTGACTTATATTAATCATTTTGGTAACCTTTTTGACCTTCATACCAACATGTAACAATGTTTTACAAATTCGAACGCTATCTAGAAATTAGTATATGCCACCATGTTAAAAGTGGCTTTATTTTGTTTGTAGGATTCCGAACTAAAACCTTATTTTTACCCTTATATTACAATCCACTATTATTTCCATTAGCTGGAGATTCTTTTCCTTGCAAATGATTTTTATTTTAGTATTCTGCTCAGCAGTTTCGATTTTATTACATTATTACTTTCTCTGTTACACATTTATACTAAGTACGGGAAGTAGTGTATTCCACTCAAAAATTCGTTATCGCGAATTTACAGGAAATAGGTCTCCCTAGTTCAAATAATTATTTTTATAAAAAAAGTCTGTGTGTGTGTATCTGTCTAAGCAGTATAACTACAAAACGAAAAGTCAGTTAAATATTACCAAATGTGGTATTTAAGTTCAGCATCTTCCAAGGATCCGACACGAACATTTTCAAGAAAATCCCCAGAAATTGAGTTTTTATCTATGGACGCTCTTTAACAACTGTGGTCCTTAGTGACCCATTCTATATTGGGCATGAAAGACCGGTAATTTTGTTCAGAGGCCTCTTTATCAGGCTTGAGGATCTTTTACGTGCCGTAAACCTACGACACGGGACCACCGGCATTACTTCCCTTCCGGAGGAAGCCATGCTAAGGATTTTTACGCCCGAACAAATCCATCGCCCTCCGCGGGGTTTGAACCCGCGACCTCGGGAGCTAGAGGTAACCACTACACTACGGAACACGACAAGAAAATCCCCACCATAACTACACTTTACATGAAAATGTAAATATTACCAACATTAACTATGTGGCGAAACGGCGTTCGACTATCCACGCCTAATTTCTGACTTTTTGTTTTCTCAAAACAGCTTTATCGAGTTTTATTAAAATATCATACTTAATAGCCTTCGAAGCCCTCTTAATTCTGAACGACCTTTTTACTTTCTCTACTACGTATAGTAAGTAGGGGAAGTATTGTATTCCACTCAAAAATTCGATAACGAGATTTCACCGGAAATATATGTTTTGAGACCCCTTGAATCCAAAAAAAGCATTTTTGGAAACATTGCCGTGTGTGTGTCTGTGTGTGTCTGTGAACAGCATAACTCAGAAACGAACAGTCGGATAAACACCAAACTTGGTATTTAGGTTCAGTATCTTCCAGAAATGCGACACGAATGTTTTCAAGAAAATCACCCCACCCCAGATTACCCTTTACATAGAAGATTTTTCGAAAACTTTAATTTTCTCCAAAATGGCTCTAACGATTTTGATTAAAATATCAATGTTTAAGATATGTTCATGACAAATGAAATTTATATCTCGAATTTTATGGGAATGCCTCCAAAAGTATTCTTCATTGTGAACGACTTTTGCATAACTGGTAAACCATAAGAATTTTACTACACAAGAAAATGTAGATTGCATTAAAATACACAATTTATGCCATATACATTTTTTGTTGTTGAGTGAACAATTTTCGAGATATTGCTTGTTATTCCCTTAAATTTTCCAATGCTTTTTCTCAAATTTGTTATTCATTTTTTTTGTCCTGGTAATGCAAAGAGAATGGAATACTCCACATAGCAATCAGCTCTTAAAATATTTTACCATCGCTTAAAGCCTAACAATTCCCCTTGCATCTACAAGTAAATTAGCAATAAGATTGACATCTCGATATCTCGATTATCATGAAGCATATGGAGAATAAGCGTTTGTAAAAATAGTTTGTACAAGAGTAGAGAAAGTCATGTGAGTATAACACATCAGATTTTTTATAATTGGTAAGCCTATTAATTTCCCTTTCGTTACCATTATGCAGAACAACACTAGCACGCTACCAATATACGGAACCTGCAAGACTAAAGAAGTAAGCGGTTGATGTTCGAACATTTGATCGGAATCTTGACTTGGCCGGGTACGCTCTGACCGGTCGAACATGAACCGGTTACTCACGCAACTGTTCGTAAAGGACGCACTTTGGAAACATGGTATCACGTCAAGCCTGCTATTTGTGGTTTGGATAAACTAATTTGTGGTCTTGTGTGCAGTATCGGTTATTGGCGGTTTTGCTTTAGTCAGTATTCAGTGTACTGTTTTGACAGATCGTCAGCCCACATTCCTTGCTGTGGGTAACGGATCCACGCACAACGACACAGGGCTTTATCAGCCATGCTACTTCTCCACCCCCCAGTGGAGTAACAAATGTTGTACAGCAACGTTGTTTTTATATCAGGAATATTAACGCCTCTGTATCAAAGGATCGAGTGCGTGCTTTATGGCAGAAAAAATACGTGCTTTCTGCGGTCCTCTGTTAGTGGTTCCCAGCCTGGGACACGCGTTCAATGACGATAATGTACTGCTGTAAGACGAAATGTAAGCCTTTATCCGACTGTATGTTTCTGAGCTATGCTGTTCACAGACACACACACGGGCGTGTTTCCAATAATGCTTTTTTTGGATTCAGGGGGTCTCAAAACATATATTTCTGGTGAAAACTCGGTATCGAATTTTTGGGTGGAATACAATACTTCCCCTACTTACTATACGTGGTAGAGATAGTAAAAAACTGATAGCTTACATCATGACTTTTGAGGCAGTATTTTTATCGCTTAAAAGAATATCAGTCTAATTATATAATATAAAATATAATAACAGCCCGCCTAAAAGCTATATGTGTATAATATAATATAAAAAGTGTATATTACAGTCATTCTATTATGTTTATTTTATTATGTACATGTATAAAATGTTACGTGAATGTATTACGTAGTTTAACAATGTAGGAGCTGTGAGAATAGAAGTAAGCTGCCTTGCGTAACAAACAGAATTACAAAGTAGAAGCCGAAAGTTGCTAACAATGAGGTAACCTTGAGACAACAATAAATTAGAAAGTTAAAAAAGCTACTGTTAGTCCTTGTAACAATACTAATGTAATATTTAAAACAGTTTATAAATAGTCGTGTGGGTGTGGACAGAAAAGCCAAGGTAAAAATAAAGTATTCTATTGGAGTAGGCTTCTCCAATAAAAAACTAGAAAAAGCTAAAGTAAAATAAAGGTATTCTATTGGAGTAGGCTAACCAATCAGAAACTAGAAATAGAGAAATGTACAAATTCAAACGGTTGACGCTAGTAGATAGCGTACCCACGCAGTTCGGTTAGGTACGGGTTCAGTGATTGTATATAAGACATGATAATTCATGCGGTGAGGATAATATATGTTTACCTGTTAAAAGCGTAATTAACAACGTTTTTTGAGTTATGCTGTTCATAGATACAAGACCAAAAGACACACTCGCCGAAATGTTTTCTAAAAATGCCTTATTTGGATTCAGGAAGCCCCAAAATATGTATTTTCGTTAAAATCTCAGTATAACATTTTTGGGTGGAATGCAATACCTTCTCTACCTGCCATGTATATGTAGTAGAGAAAGTAAAAATATATTTTGAGTAACAAGCGAGAATAGAATAACTTTTTATATTAGTGTAATACAAGGTGATTTATGAAGAACTGGCTCATTTGTTTCTTTTATTGTTTCAAAACGAGTTATGCTAGCGCAACTTATTATACCTGAAATGCAGAGGAATTTTGGAAGATTATTTACCTCTATAGCAAATGTTGAAAATGTCCTCCATCCTGCATAAGGCACAACTCAACAGGTCGTTCCATGTTACTGGCCACTCGTTTTCAAAAGCTTGAATCTCCTGTGTAATGTTGTGCTTCAGATCGTCCAATGTCTGGGGACGTGTGGCATAAACCCTGTTTTTTATGTAACCCCATAGAAAGACGTCCGGCGATGTCAAATCCGGAGATCTCCGTGGCCACAGGTTCTTGTAAATTATCCGGTCATTAAACAAACTTGTAATTAATGACATGAATTCATTTGATGTATGGTATGTAGCGCCGTCCTGCTAGAAATATCCTTGACTCAGCTCTACTTCGTCTAATTGCTCAGCAAACACCATGAAAATCCGTCGGTACTCTGCAGTGTTCACATTGGTGTAAAAAAATGGTTCCACTGTTCTCTGTGAGGATAAATGGAACCATGCTTCACTGTGAACCATGTGATGGACAATATGGCAGGATTTTGCACGATGAACGCCTGGAACCAACGACAACAATACCCTTATCTGGTTTCTGTAACTGATGGACAACCGTAATCCTATACAGCTTTAGGCCTGCACTTTTCACAGCTCCCTGACACATCGAGTAGCTGTACCCTGTCTACTTTAACAAATGTCTTGAGAGTCGTTCATTTAATGTGTACTCCATTTTCACGTTGACTAGAACAAAATCTCAAAAACAGTTGCCGACAATAAAACTAACAATTACGAATAAAACATCAACATCTGCGCATGTAGTGACAGGCAATCGAAATTCCAGAACATTCTGCTTAATTTGGTGCTAAAATTGGGGCATTGAGTGAATTTCCAAAAGAATAATTAAAGAAAGAACTGTGTCAGTTCTTCATAAATCAGCCTGTATTATAATGAATATAGGTTTATGAGTCTGTCATTGGGAGAGAAAGTCGTGTGCATGATTATTTACACACATTACATTTGTGTGTATAAAGATTACTTTGCGGGCTTGTGTTTGAATAATCTTGGGCGCTTTCAAACCGAAGGAACAAGACCTTAGATATTGCTGTAGTATTTCCTCTTGTAGATTGTGTGCCCCACATTAGGGCGGCAATTTGCGGTGGTATGTCGGTTTTGCGGTGGTACAGGATTGTAGGATTTGTTGGAAATGGTCCCGGGTTCGGTACTAGCTCAGGTTCTTTGTATGGATTTTGGATCTCGGGTTAGTGGTGAATACGACTGTTTGTTTTCCTGCTTATTTACCGTCACCGTTTCAACCATTTGATTCCAGCTATTTACTTCGACACACACGCGCATTTCCTATTTGTTACGCTTCATATCATCGTGCCTATCACGGCCAAGTGTGTATTCTAAACTTTTCTGCAAATTTTCCTAACAAACATCTCCAAGGAGCTACAACGGCCAAGTGTGTATTCTAAACTTTTCTGACGACCATCTCCCAGCAACTACCTCTGCCAAGTGTGTATTCTAAACTTTTCTGACGACCATCTCCCAGCAACTACCTCTGCCAAGTGTGTATTCTAAACTTTTCTGACGACCATCTCCCAGCAACTACCTCTGCCAAGTGTGTATTCTAAACTTTTCTGACGACCATCTCCCAGCAACTACCTCTGCCAAGTGTGTATTCTAAACTTTTCTGACGACCATCTCCCAGCAACTACCTCTACCAAGTGTGTATTCTAAACTTTTATGACGATCATCTCCCAGCAACTACCTCTGCCAAGTGTGTATTCTAAACTTTTCTGACGACCATCTCCCAGCAACTACCTCTGCCAAGTGTGTATTCTAAACTTTTATGACGATCATCTCCCAGCAACTATCTCTGCCAAGTGTGTATTCTAAACTTTTCTGACGACATCTCCCAGCAACTACCTCTGCCAAGTATGTATTCTAAAATCTCCTGCTTCTCTCTTTCAAACGTTCTATATCTCCCCATCCCACTATCGCCTGATTTATAGCTTCTTTCATTGGAGGCCTAAGGCTATCTGGCTTTTGGCGAACATTGACCCTTTTCTACACATCTGCGTTCCAGCAACCTAACAGGACATTTAACAATAAGGGAAAAACCACCCGTTTCCGGCCGCTGATGGCACTGTCTAACCCTACTTAATTTATCAACATTCGCTTCCCAGCCTTTTTCAATACTATTCCTACTGTTATTGATATTTATTTTCCCTATGATTATAATTTTATTTTACTACTCAAAACATACTGCTTCAACATTGCGGCGGTGCTGCTGTATGTTAGGAAACCGTGTTGAGGTGAGGTCAGTCCCGAAGAGCGTTACTCAAGCTTAAGCAACTAAATACTAAATTACAAAGCATTCTGAAAGGAGTCCCAAATTGGGGATTTATATGAAGAGCGGGAAGCTGTTGTGTGGTTATTGTGGCTGTTATTAGAGTACTCAGAGTTCGTGAAATTAGCATGTTTAATCACACTCCAACTTCATTAAATTTTAACTAATGAGCCTCTAAATTTGCATCTGGAAATTGGCACTTCATCGCGCGCGCGCGCGGGAAACTCCGGTTGGTAATCAGACAGGCCGCTCTCTGACGTCACATGTAGGGTACACCTTCACACATTTAGTGCATGGTAAAGGTACCATTAACCTTGGGGACGGGCGCTGCAAGCGCATTATATGCTTATTAGAGTATATGATATGACATGGCGTAAAGTCAGCATTAAAATGAAATGAGCCGCTCCGTAACTCGGGATATTGCACCCAGTTCTCGCTATGACGTCACGAGCAGAACGGATATCATTCAACCCTTTGCTTTGCTTCTACTAATGGATACTAGACTGGGCTGTGCACAGCACAAAACGAGTAACCTGCTCCCGGTATGCTACCATGACTTTATTACTTTCTCTTCCACTTACCTATAGTAGGTAGAGGAAATATGATATCCCACCCTAAAATTTGAAGTTTAGTGAACCCAGAAAGCAGTTTTAGAAAAACGTCCGTGAGTGAGGGATAAACTTTTTGTGCTTGAGTTGCGCTGTGTGTTCTAATAACTTCCAAATTTCATGAGAGTTGGGTAGTGTTTAAGCATATCAGACGAAAAATTTTGATAGTAATATCACAAATGTGTTTTATGCTGTCCAAAACTGCACAATTGCGCAGCACGTGGTAAACTACATGAGACGAGTGATATTTTCAAAAGAGCATTGGTATTTTGTAAATAATATTATTTAACTTATTGCATACCTATGTCATTCCTTAGCGACCTGTTATATTTTTTAAGAAACTTTTCTTGGTTTCTTCAACTTAGAAATCAGAAATAACTATGACAATCTCATTTTAAAAAGCTGACATAGACTGTGAATTAAATTGGTCAATATTGAATGCCTGGACCATTAAGTGAATAATCAAGGAAATTCTCCTACCACAAACTGTCCTTTACAATCAAAAATTTTCGCCACTTTTGTTTTTCCAAAAATATATTTTAACACTTTTAATAAAAATACTATATGTTTAGGATATTTGTATCATAACAGAACGTTTATGTTGAGTTCTGTGTAAACACCAGCGAAAACTTCCTCATTCTTAATGAATTGTTTATAAGTTTGTATAACTGGTAAGCTATAAAAGCTTCCTTCACAAAAAATGTAGCCTTAATTAAAATATACAATTTATGTCAAATAAATATTTTTGTAGTATCAGTCGTTTTTAAACTATACGCTGTTATATGTTTAAGCTTTCCCAGATTGAACTGTCATACAGCATCTATAAAGCACCACGTACATAGTAGAATTCGATACCGAGAAATACATCTTTTGAGGACCCCTGAATAAAAAGAGCATTTTTGGAAAAAGGTCTTTGTGTGTGTGAGAGAGAGAGATAGAGATAGAGAGAGATAGAGAGATAGAGAGAGAGATAGAGATAGATAGAGATAGAGAGAGATAGAGATAGAGATAGAGATAGAGATAGAGAGAGATAGAGAGAGATAGAGACATAGAGAGATAGAGATAGAGAGAGAGATAGAGAGAGATAGAGATAGACAGAGAGAGATAGAGAGATAGAGATAGAGAGATAGAGAGAGATAGAGAGAGATAGAGATAGAGACAGATAGAGAGAGATAGAGAGAGATAGAGATAGAGAGAGATAGAGAGAGAGCATCACAAATCAAGAACTTGTCGGATAAACACCAAACTTAGTACTTAAGCTCAGTATCCTACAAGGATGATTTTCAAGAATTTTTTCACCTCCAATTACCTTTACAGAAACATTTTTCGAAAATGTTGATCTTCCAAAAAAAGTTGCTCTAACTATTCTAGTTAAAATACCCCATATTAAAGATGTTTATATTAAAAACATCTGATGTGTTACACTCAAATGTCTTTCTCTACTCTTGTACAAACGCTTATTCTCCATATGCTTCATGTTAATCTTATTGCTAATTTTCTTGTAGATGCAAGGGGAATTGGTAGGTTTTAAGCGATAGTCAAATATTTTAAGAGCTGGTTGCTATGTGGAGTATTCCATTCCCTTTACATTACCAGGACAAAAAAAATGAATAATGAATTTCTATTTGAGAAAAAGTGTAAGTATTGGAAAATCTAAGGGAATAACAAGCAATATCTTGAAAATGGTTCACTAACAAAAAAAATGCATATGACCTAAATTGTATACTTTAACGCAATCTACATTTTTTGTGTAGTAAACTTTTGTTTATCTCTTATGGTTTACCAGTTATGCAAAAGTCGTTCACAATGAAGAATACTTTTGGAGACATTCCCAGAAAATTCAAGATATACATTTTATTTGTCATGAAAATATCTTAAACATATGATATTTTAATCAAAATTCTTAAAGCCATTTTTGAGAAAATAAAATTTTTCGAAAAATGTTACATGTAAACAGTAATCTGGGGTGCCGGGATTTTCTTGTAAACCTTCGTGTCGCATCTCTGGAATATACTGAACCTAAATACCAAGTTTAGTGTTTAACCGACTGAGTTATGCTGTTCACACACACACACACGGACATGTCGCCAAAAATGTTTTTTTTTGGATTCCGGCAGTCTCAAAACATATATTTCCGGTGAAATCTCGGTATCGAATTTTTGGGTGGAATACAATACTTCCCCTACTTACTATACATAGTAGAGAAAGTAATAAGCTTTAGTAGGAATAGCTTGTACACCCACATGACATCAGATATTTCTACTTGTATAGCAGTTATATTTATGTATACATTACTTTATAACTTTCTGTATATTAAATAAATCTCAGTCTTTAAGTCATTTCTGTAATTAATATGTCATTTCTAAAAGGGTAATTTTTAGGTCATCAAAACCCGACTACACATTAGCAACATTACTGTGAAAATAGAACATTTGAACACAGCCGATGGAATACTTGCTGAAACGTGACGGATTTCATCTTCACATGAATGCATCTTAATTATGGAGATGCAATTTTGATTTAATTACTGTTTTATAGTAATAACAACATCTGTGAGCTACAAAAAGCGAATAGGGAAGTAGAACTAGCGCTGACTTGCGACAGTGGTCTCACTTGCTCCTATTCGTTATGTTATAGTTGCCAAGCCTCATCTTCGTAGTAATGAACCGTCACATGCAGTAGACGCTATGTAGGTTATGCATCCATCTGTAATATAAGTGGCGTGGGCGAGAAACCCTTCTGAAGAAAGCTGAGAGGTGCTAACGACGTAAGACGTGGCATCAGTTTGCTATCGACCTAAGTGCTGATGTATCATCACCTGCCCTGCTCCTATCTAGGTGCGTTTCTTGAAGGGAAGGCGATGACAGAAAACACATTAATCTTCACATCCATCGGTGTCGTCTCCAGAAGATGACAATGGCGCCGCGCCGGCGGGAAACAATACAGACCGGCAGATCCTCCTGCGAGTGATTACAGAGCCCGTTATTTATTTATGCACCATTAACGTCCTATGCCGGGATCTTGGAGACAATAGGCCTGAGAATGTTCAGCCTACATATGCACTAGAAGCTCCTAAAGCCTATGATATTTGCGCTTTGAGCTGTGAAAACTATAGAGTAATTAATAACCCAGGCAGACAGCTTTATTTACATAAAATTAGACTGTACGCCCCCTACATGTTCAATTATTGTTAGACGTCAAGCACACCCATGTCTAGCGAGTGCTTAAAGCGGGGGTGCGCGGATGTAATTTGCCATATCATGGTCAAAATGGCTTTGATATAACGGGGCTATTTCAATTATTTCTTATCTTCCAGATTCAACTAGAGCGAGTTAAATATCTATATTAATATAGGCTTATTCAAAAAGAATGAACGTATTTTAAATATTTATTTCTAATGAACGACAATAGCAAATCGACACATATGACACATCATTGAATAGAGGAAAGTTCTAAGTTTTAAGACCCACCTATTAGTGCGCTGTGTTTGTTTACGAGAAAATGGCGACGCCACAGTTTTGTGCGCTGCATTATGCAAAGAGGTGGATCCATTGTTTCATTGAAGCGTGCATTTCGTTGTAAGTTCAACAACGAGCCGCCTCGTCATAAAAAATTTACAATTGATACAATAAATTCGTAGAAGATGGTTGCGTATGCAAACGGAAAAGCACTGGTCGTCCTCGCATAACAAATTGTGTTCATTTTGAACACATAAAATAAAACTATCGTATGTGTCGCCATATATTGTCGTTCATTAGAAATAAATATTTAAAGTCTGTTCCTTCTTTTTGAGCAACCCTGTATATATTCTGAAGGGTGAAAAACGCGATTTTGATAATAATTATTTCAACATTTAAAAGCCCTATTCTTTTTCGCGTACGTGGACTGTAAAACACCTAATTTCATTTCATAAATTAGTAACAGATTAAAAAGGATTTACAAAGCCCTTGTACTTGAATACGAATACATTAACGTTATAAAACAACATGCTAGCAAGGAAGGCTTTGAAGTTTAGTTGATAATTCCGTAGAGTATAAAATAGATGTTACTCCACAGAAAATGCATACGAAATAAAACAAATGCTGCGAATATTTCATTCCAAGCTAATATACAGAGTGATAGGGTGATTCTGTGACTATGTTACAAACTTTTAGGGATGATAGAGGAAACAATTTTGAACAACTTTCATATGGAAACCCATGTCCCGAAACGTCTCCTTTGATAGGTACAAACACTAGTGTGTGTTATCAGAATCTTGTCTATAACAGATTGGTAGAGTTGAAGTAGGTTTAATTTTTAGGAGGAGGAGGAGGAGGAGTATTATATTTCGACTGTTGGGGAGCCGAACTTGAATTAGTTGCAACCGCACGTATGGTAAAAGGTTTCCAGTAGCCTTCGCACCCCAAAATGTACTTTCCGGTGGCCTTTGCCCCAAGTTTAAAGAAATATTAACTTTGTAATTTGACTGTTTCTTTAATTATTATATATTTATGTTTGCCTCGGCTGCGTCAGTATTTATATATTCTTTTAGAGACATGAATGCCTTAGCAGGGAGTGGTGCGACTGAAGAATGTAGGCTTACACCATTATAATTTTACTTCACTCCTTTTGTAAATGCTTGACACGATTTAAATAACACTTCATTGGTATAGAGTGAGGGAGGGAGCAGTGAGATTGTTTTATAAATTACTTGCACTTTTTAACACACAAACTATTTTTGTCTCACACGAATACGTATTAAATTTCTCGAGGACGCATCTCGCGTCCGGTTAGGAACACTGTCTACAAGCAACTGACTTCTGAATTTTTAAATGTTCCTCCATTTTAGTTTCTGATTGGCTAATCCTAGTTCAATAGAATAACTTCATTTAACTAAAGATTTTTCTGGTTGTTGATTGGCTATTTTATAAACTGTCACAAAAATTACAGTATTGCTTCCAAGAATTACAAGTAGCAAATTCATTATTGCCTCAAGGTTACCTCATTGTTACCTCATTGTTAGCAACTTTTAACCTATTATTCTCACAGCTTCTACATTATTAAATTACGTAATACATTCACATAACATTATTACACATGTATACAATAATATAAACATATATAATGACTGTAAGTGATTGGGGCTGGTAAATGTAGTGTCTTCTTTAATGTAGGCCGGGTGAAGTTTACAAGTTGGTATGCTAGCATTGTTGATTGATGGGAAGATTCACATTAAGAGAACTTTCTGACATGCATCTACAGTCAACGTGTGGCTGACATAGTGCATGACCACTTCATAGGGTCATATCTACTGCAGCTCGTTTAATGAATAAATGTGCCATTACAACCCTTCTTGATATGATTATAACACCTGGGCTGCTGGAGGATATTCCATATGACCTTCGTCAGCTCAAGTGGTAGCAGCATGATAATTCACCCGCTTACGTCTTCGGGGGTGTCCAAAATCTTTTCTATGAACGTTTTCCGACGAGGTGGATTGGAAGAGGTGGTCCAGTTCAGTGGCCTGCTCATTCGCTGACTTAATACCAACGGATTGTTTTCTTGTAGGGTAATCTTAAAGCCCAAATTTATGACTATCGATCGAATCGGACGAGGAACTACTAGTAAGGTTACTAATTGCCTGTGACACACGAACATGCCAGGAACCTTTCGATAATCGATGGTGCTAGTGCTGCAATTCTTTTATTGAGGCTGGTGGAGGACATTCTCAACAGTTCTTGTAATAGTGTTGGTATTTTAATTATATTGTGAGTGTGATGATCTTCAAGTGCATTCAATAAATAAAACTTTGTAACAAAAATTCAAAGTTTTGGTTAAAGTATTATCATTGTGAAGCATTTCCGGACATGGGTTCCTGTATGAAAGTTGCTCGAGTTTGCCTTCTCTGTCCCTAAAAGTTTTACTATACCCAGTCCAGTCATAAGTTCTGTCCTCTATGTCTGTAACTCTACAACTTAAAAAAATCTGATGTGTTACACTCACATGACTTTCTCTACTCTTGTACAAACTATTTTTACAAACACTTATTCTCCATATACTTCATGTTAATCGAGATGTTAATCTTATTGCTAATTTTCTTGTAGATGCAAGGGGAATATGGTAGGCTTTAAGCGATAGTCAAATATTTTAACAGCTGGTTGCTATGTGGAGTATTCCATTCTCTTTGTATTACCAGGACAAAAAATAATGAATAACGAATTTCCATTTGAGAAAAAGTATACGTATTGGAAAATTTAAGGGAATAACAAGCAATATCTCGAAAGTGGTTCACTCAATAAAGAAAATGTATATGACATAAATTGTGTATTTTAACGCGAACTGCATTTTTGTGTAGTAAAATTTTGTGCATCTCTTATGGTTTGCCAGTTATGCAAAAGTCGTTCACAATGAGGAATACTTTTGGAGAAATTCCCAGAAAATTCAAGATATACATTTTATTTGTCATGAAAATATCTTAAACATATGATATTTTAATCAAAATCGTTAAACTTTCGAAAAATGTTCAATGTAAAGGGTAATCTGGGGTGGGGGGATTTTTTTGAAAACCTTCGTGTTGCATCTCTGGAAGAAACTGAACTTAAATACCAAGTCCGACTGTTCGTTTCTGAGTAATGTTGTTCACAGACACACACACATACAGACACACACACGGACATGTTTCCAAAAATGCCTTTTTTGAATTCAGGGGACCTCAAAACATGCATTTCTGGTGAAATCTCGGCATCAAATGTTTGGGTGGAATACAATACTTCCCCTACTTACTATACATAGTAGAGAAAGTAATAAATGATTTGATGGTATTGTTACAAGTTACCATGGTAGCAGAATTATTGTTCTAAACACATTTGATTTGTGTAGATTCCTACATCAACCAATAAATACGGAATGGGGTGTGGATGAAAACAGAATTGCAGTGATTACTCTTTATAAGTGTTGTAAGAAAGTTACTGAAATGTTCAACTTCTTAAAACAACTGAAAAATTCATTCAAATGAGTTTACCGAACTGTCAAGAGATTTGTTGAATCCTTCTCTATTGAAGACTTACCAAATCTGGCAGGCCGCGTACCATAAGGACTTCAGGAGTGATCAAAGCAATAAGAGAACGAATACGTCGAAACACACTCCGGAAGCAAAAAATAATGGCCCCAGAGCTAAATGTATCCGCCAAATCCATGTCTCGGATTATCAAGACACCTTCATATGCGAGCTTATCGACGGTCGTTGGGACATTTGTTAACCTTGAACCTAAAGAAGATCAGGTCGAAAGATCAAAGAGGTTCTTACAGTGGCATGCTCAGAATGGCCATGAAAATGCCCTCTTCACAGATGAGAAAATTTACACAGTGGAGAAGTGCAATATGAAAAATGATAAAATATATGCACGGAGCTCAGAGGAAGCTAAAATATCAGTCCCCCATGTCCAGAGAGGGCACCACTCAGCATCAGTGATGGTTTGGTAAGGCTTGTCACATCAAGGAATATCATCTCTCCATTTCTGCAAACAAGGAGTAAAAACAGGAGCCAGACGGTACCAAGAGGACATCCTAGAGAGTTGTGAGACCCTTGAGCACTATACTCTTCTATGGAAGCCATTGGGTCTTTCAGCAAGACTCAGTCCCAGCTCACATGTCTAGAACAACTCAAGCATGACTCAGAGACAATGTTCCAGAATTCGTTGCAGCAGAAGATTGGCCCTCTGGCAGCTCATACCTGAACTCATTGGACTATAGTCTTTGGGATATCTTGGCGAGTAAGGTCTGTGCTAAACATCACTCCAGTTTGGAATTTCTAAAGCGAGATCTTGCAAAGGCATCGCAGGAAATTCTCTATATGTCATCCATGCTGCAGTAGCAGAGTGGTCTAACAGATTAAGGTCCCTGTGTAAAGGACAGAGGTGATAATTTTGAATGACTTATAGTGTAAGAAATGTCCATTAGTCACTAAATTAAAATATATATGTTATATTTGTGTGTCTTTTATTTTAAGACATGTCGCTTCTTAATCATAATCAGAACATACGACTGGACTGTGTATATGCTAATGGTAATCGTTTAGCAACTAAGACACAGCAGAACAAAAACAGTATCGAATCTGCTTATAACCATACGATACGTATGCGATACCAATGCGATGCCAATGCGATTTAATACCCCTCAAGTAAAAACGTTTTGCTCTATTTCATTTTTATATTATAATCAAGATCGTTAGCAGGGAACGTTAAATAATTGTGTAAAGAGAGAGCATTTTCTCCAGCTAAGATTAAACACCGATATTTTATAATTAACAGCTCAAAATGTTATTTTTCTGTTAGTCGCAGACTAAACGTCTTTTCCAAAGCGTTTAACTTGGTGGCCTAGGAGTGGGGAATCTCCATATTCAGCAGCTTCACCTCTATTTCATTATTTATGTTAAGGGTCTTTGTATTATGTGAAAAGTATGTAACTTTGGTGTTATTAATTAATAATTAATTAATATTATCATTGAATTCTCTTAGCATGTCCAGACATAAAAAAACTAATAACGAATTCCCATTTGAGAATAAATATAAGTATTGGAAAATTCAAACAAATAAAAAGGAATATCTCACTCCACCAAAAGATGTATAAAGCATAAATTTTGTATTTTAACGAGCTCTATATTTTTGTGTAGAAAAATTCGTCTTTCTCCTACGATTTACCAGTTATGCAAAAGCTATTTAGAAAGAAGAGGACCTTTGGGGACATTCCCAGAAAATTAAAGATATACATTTTATTTGTCATGAAAAAATCTGAAATATATATTTTAATCAAAATCCTTAGAGACATTTTTGAGAAAATCAAAATTTTCGAAAAAATGTTCCATATAAAGGGTAGTTTGGGGTGGGAGAGATTTTCTTAAAAATCTTTGTGTCACATCTTTGAAAGATACTGAACCTAAATACCAAGTTTGGTATTTATCCAACTTTTCGTTTTTGAGTTACACTGTTTGTAGACACACATGGATCTTTTTCTTAAAGTTGTTTTTTCGGATTCAAGGGGCCTTAAAACATGTATTTCCGGTGAAATTAGGGTAATGAATTTTTGGGCGGAATTCAATACTTCTGCTGACTATACGTAGTAGGCAAAGCAAAAGATAACCTTCCGATTAAAATAGTGGCTTTAAACTAGATGGTACAAAAAGAAAATATTTGTAAGGGAACTTTGAAGCGATTCCTTCTTTTTGCCTATTTCTCCTGTTTAATGCATCATCCATTTGACTAGCGATGTTATGAAGGAGACCACGTATCAGAGAGGTAGTTTACAAGCCCTATTGTATAAGGTAGTTATGAGACCGCAGAGGCCTATCTCAGCTATCATAAATACTTTGCTCACTGGCAGTTTCATCAACATATTCCTGTTAGATCAGATCACTGCGGAGGTAGCCATTATTCCAAAGAGGCTATCCCATTATTATGCTAAACTCAATAACGTTATCTCTGTAGGCTTATATGTTGGTTATGGTTCATAATATTCAAAGCATTGATTACCTTCCAGGTATCCGGAAGAATATTCTAAGCGATGTTGAGCACATAATATAAAGCTATACATAATTACTGCGTGCGCAAGTCTGGAGGCCGTTAGCAGAGAATGCGAAAGATCTTGTAGCTACCAAGTACTGCAAATATATTTCAGTAGCCGTAAAGTAACGTTTGTAACGGTTAAAAAAATAACGGGGACATTAACTATGTGTAGATATACTCGCTGATATCACTGGAACTTAAACACATTTACCTAGTATTGCACTGCTCCTCAAGATAGCATGGCACTATCATTCTATTCTGTTATACTTTCTGACTACAGAATTATTAGCTATATTTTTTGGAACTCGTAATGTATATACTAAAAATTTCTTAAGGTCCGTATTTCGCATCCCTTTTCATAAACTCTAAAATGAGCAAATGCATGAAAAGTAGTTACAAGTGTAAATAATAGCTGCACAAAATCTGATGTATGCAGAAAAGAAGAATATTTGTATAATATAGTGTCAAAACTTATTACGAAAATATATTGATAGGGTAATACTTTAACCTGACGCTTCATTATTTTAATTTTTAAGGATACGTACCCTGTACTAAAATTATGAAAATATTTCAACCAATTTATACAAAGGACTTGTCACAGTTTGTAAACATAACTATAAAAATAATAATTGTCTCGTTTAATGCATCTTTCAAAAGAATGCTTTTCAAGTAATGAAAACTGAATATCTGAAATGCTACATGAAATACAATTTTGAAAAGTTTAAAACGTTTAATGTTGCATATTATTTCTCAGTATAGTTGTATAATCGATTCTCTTTTTGTCACGTGAAAACTTAAGTATAATACACCCTTAACTGTCTAAAAATTAATTACAATTTAAATTATTAAAAGCTTAAACCATAAACTGAGCTTTATAACAAGAAAAGGCTCTTTAGATCTCTTCATCTGTCTTCAGAGAAGCTATAATGAAAATCTAAAGGAAACAGAACAAAAATTACATCACCAAGGAACAATTTAATCGGGCAAAAATGTAAGAAAACAAGATTTGGAGAAAATAAAATTTTAAAATTTTACACTCTATTTGCACACATTAATTTAAACATTTTGTCTGGACATTTTAATAACCAGGAGGACAAAATCAAATTTGCTTCATTATTCTACAATACTTCAAGTTTTTTCATATAGAAGATTTTGAAAATGCGTTTTCGAAATTTTGTGGAAAATTCAGTACCGTGTACCCTTAAGTAACAATACGTATGCGTAATGTATTTTTTCTATTTCTAATGCGTAGCTAATATCCCGCTTGTTATCGAATAAAATATACAGTTACGGATTAGTCGAACGGAGTGGGATCGCAGCCACGTAGGCTACTGTGTCTTACGTGACCTCTGGGATGAAGGAATGAAGGGGAGATGCAAAGGGCGACCAAATCCGGGCGACGATGCATGCTAGTAAGTACGGGGTCCCTAACGATTCCAGAGTGACACTAATGCTAATGCTGGCACAAGCCTGCCAGCGCCTTCACCAATCCGGGCGTTTCGGGAGTGAGGGTCCCCCCAGGAAGGGCACCAGCTGACCATCTAAGTGCCAGGGAGAAATACTTTACACAGAGCAAATTACACCGTCCCGCCGCAACGCACCAATTGCAGTTGCCTAGTTATACAACCCTGAAATATATTGTAACCAATGAGAACAGCAGTTGTTGCTAAACACCTTTGTCACTTAGGTGCTCAGCTAGCACAAACTCTTTTGACACACACACACTCAGAACAGAACACAACTGATCCTCTGAATCGAATCACAAGTAAACTGCTGAGTCAAAACTCACAACTAAACTGCACTCAGCACTGTCCAAACTCCTTGACTTCTTGACAGTATACTTAACTCCGTAAATTCTTAATTTATTCAGCTCCATCACTGGCAAGAGTAGCCCCCTTATATAGACCCCGCATACAAAGCGGAATGTTCTATAAAAGGAATGTACTCGAACTGCCCAAAAGACTCCTCTGAAGCGCCAAGGCGGCACATAATGGACAATTGTACCGCACGGATATTGTTCTGAAGACCGGTCGAGGACACCACTAAGGTACGGGGTCGGAATGCGCTTACCGGCTGCACGCAGGCAGCTTCGCGAGCGCGGTCACAGTATGAAGGATGAAAGGAAATGTTAGACAGAAAATTCGTTGTAAAAGCCCACCATTCGCCTACCAACCTGGAGAAAACACGAAAAAAAGCAAGTTACCGCATATACACGTTATCGCGGAACCATCTTGCTAGGGGATGAACGCCATAGTTTCCTACAGTAATATTATAGCGTGAAAATGATTCAGCTGCATTTGTCTGTTGACCAGAGGTGGAATTATAACCATCCTCTGTTGTTTTAAGTGCCTTTAGAGTATTTAAACGCGGTAAAAATCAGTTATAGGTTAATCGTAAACCACCCTCCCGGATTATCTCAGTAGAAGGGTGTTAAACATAGGTTTCGGTGCTGTCTTATCAACCACACAGAGTTTGTCTAGCATATCATAAGTAAATCTGTGTGGAAATCAACAATAGCTTCAGAACAAAGCTGTTAGTGTATCTTATCTTGTGCTCTTAAGCGAAACACTTTCACTGCGCCCAGATGTGGTACTAATTTGCATAATGTAGCAATCCATCATGCTTCTGCAGAAGTAATAAAACAACCCAGTGCGGATTTAGCTAACCCTCTTACAGGAGCTGCAGTGAGGTAAGCTTGTTTGGCTGAAGGGGAAGATATTAAAACGTTACGTGTGTTTCTAGCTGGGGATCTTTGCCCCAGAGATACTCTAGACCAAGGGTGACTATAGACGGGAAAAATAGCCGTTTTTCAGTAACAGTTCGAGTTTTCAGTTCAGTAACAAAATAGCATTAGGTTGCAAATAACCGTTCCAAAATAATAGTTATGTACTTACATTTATATTTGCCTTTTATCCATAACTATAACAGTAGGATGTTCTTACTTCCACTGTTGGCTGGGATCGGGGTCTTTCGCCTCAATTCGGGATTCTTCGTCTCTTTGGGAATATTGTCAAGCAGCAGGACGATGCTCCCCTCCTTTCCTCTCGTGCGAGTTCGTGATGAACCTAATGTTAACAATAAATGTTACATTATAACAAAATACTTATTATAATTAATGACCATGGAAACCATAATCATCATCATCACCAAAGCTAGGATTTTTACGATGGAGCTAATGTTTTTGGTAACACAAATATCCTCTTTAAATATATAAAAATGATTGTTACGAAAAATCTAATCGAATTATAGTAATTTGTTACGTTATATTTTAGTATTTATCAGCAACAAAATGAGACAGAAATGTAATTTTTATTGTGTTGTATTCCTTAAAACCTTACATGGTCAAAATGTCTCCCTTCTGCCATAGCACACCCCAATAATGACATTAAACAGAGCGACGTACCACTGCAATGCTAACGCAATATCAATTCAGCCACATTCAATCTGAACTCTCATTTCCTCCAGCACATCGACTTCAAACTTGTCTCGGGTTCTTGTGATTGTTAACCTTGGTGGTGGTGTACCTAATTCAACCTTCCAACGTCGTTGAACCTCTAACATTCTCCACTTTCCAATAACATTTCAGTAGCCACTTATGTTCGTCGGATGATAAATGCACCGCCATGTTTTTTTATAAACAGATGAATGTGTTTCTAAGCTTTTCATTGCATTCTGAATACTACCCAACAAAAATCATACTTCTGTCTCATTTCTTTGCTGAGAAATAGTGTGTCAGAGAGTGTATACATAAATTATAGACACTCTGTATGTACTGATAATTGTAATACAATAAAAAGCATACTACAATATAAAATTTTATAGTTTAGTTTACTTCCCATGTGCATTTTATTCTTAAATAAGCAGTTCGTTGTCATAAATTGACTTAAATTGTTTTACAACTGAAATGTCATCCCATTACAATATTATCAGGTCATATTTTTACTTTCTATACCATGTGCATAGTAGGTATAGATGATATGTCATTCCACCAAAAACTTTAATACCGAGGTTTTACGGGAAATACATGTTTTGAGGCCCCTAAATCAAAATAAAGCACGTCCGTCTGTGTGTGTGTCTGTAAACAGCATAACCCAAAAATGAAAAGTGAAATAAACAAAATAATTGGTATTTCAGTTCAGTATCTTCCAAGGATGCGACACGAAGATTTTCAAGAGAATATCCCAATACCAACTACCCTTTACATGGAACATTTTTCGAAAATATTGATTTTCTAAAAAAAATGGCTATAACGATTTTGATTAAAGTACAATGTATGAAAGACATTTACATGACAAATGAAATGTATATGTTGAATTTTCTGGGAATAGCCTAGGAAGTCCCTTATTCGGAAGGAGTTTTGCATAATCCTGTATAACTGGTAAACGTCAAGCGATAGACGAAAACGCACCACACAAAAACGTAGAGATCTTTAAAACACACAATTTACTTCAAATAAGTTTTTTGTGGCATAAGCTGTTTCTGAGTTATCCATTATTAAAGGCTCGAATTTTTTAATACTATCATTCTTTTAAGTCCCATCATTTTCAGTTGTTTCTCACGATTGCATGGAAACAGTATGGTATGTTAAGGCCAGCAAATAGCGTCCAGTTCTTAAACATTTGTCTATCGCTGTTCTATTTGTGTTTATAACGAAATATGTAATGTAGCTATTTCTGCAAAGGTTTATCTCGATTAAAATATGTTAGAAGGAAAAATAAGCTTTAATTAAAATAGTTTGTATAACCACTAATAAAGATAGAGGTTAGAGAAGGTCATGTGAATGTGTTACATCAGATTTTTTTATGTTACCGTGCATATTTTTGTAAATGTTAAGTCATAATACACTTTTTGTACATATTATGGTGATTTTAGGTAACAAAACTCCTAGTCCAAATCGTCTTGTATCAGTTTCGGCGACACTAAGTTTCCAGAACGCTATCTCGCATAATTTATTTCCGCAAGTGTATAGCAAGTGCTCGGTGGCATAATAAAATTGATTGGCCGGAAGATACCTACTTGGTACTTCTCTTGGGAAACTGAAATCGCGTTCATTCAGACCACTGTAAGGCAACGTATTCTCTATGATGACAGCGTTAGTTTTGAATGGTTATAAAAATATCGAATGATCTCGTTAGTGTGCAGGAATGTTATTTTGGTCATTATTTGTATCCCACATCTACTCATGGCGATAAAGGAGGCCTCGAGTGCATAGAGCTTAAGTTTCTCGTAATTTTTACTCTAAGTTGCTTTTAGAAAAAGGCCTTTGTGTGGATGTCTGTTGAATAATAAAATTTAATATTTAATTTTAGTATCTTTCAAGGATACGACAGGAATATTTTCAAGAAAATCCCCTTACCACATACTACCTTTACATGGAAAAATGTTCGTTACTTCTTTAATCTTTTTAAAAACTGCTGTAACGATTTTGATCAAAAGCCACATTATTAATAAATTTTCATGAGAAATCAAATTGAAATCCCGTTGCAAAATTTTACTCGTAACAAGAATATATTAGCACACAGACAAAATCTTACTATAGGAAAAATGCACAGCAGATTCAAATCAACCATTTGTGTGAAATAAATATTTTCGTAGCGTTAGTTTCTAAGTGCCATCTCTGGACCTGCTCGAAAGTTTGCGAGTCTTGCCTTCCCCATTTTTTTCTTCCCATTTCAAGAGGTTTTTACCATGAATAAATATTGGAATGGTGTTTCCGCATGTTTAAAAAGGTAAAGGTACGTGTCACGGAGTGGCCTCCAGAATCGGGGCAGAGCACCGCACGTAGGCCAGTCGGCCCATTGTGCTTCCCACATGACCCCTGGGAGGGAGGAATGAGGGGCTAAAGGGCGACCAGATCATGTACAGGGTCCCTAACGTTTCCAGATATCACGCATCCGACGTCGCACGGTCCTTGCCTACAATACACTAACTTCCAGGGTCCCGGTGCGGAGCCCTACGCTGATGAGAGACCTAACTGCAGTACCGCAGCGACGCCAGGAAAGAAGCAAGCCACGCCCAGCCGCAACTCGCCGAATTCGTCGCCTGGTCCCACAACCCTGAAACAGATGACAAGGAAGATGATGGGTCAGGAAATTAAAGGAGGAAGACTTGTGGTAGTAGCATTCGCCTAGTGACGGAGAAACGGCGAAAAACCCATGGGCTAGAATGGGCGGTCGCCGGGAATCGATCCCGGGACCTCCCGAATGCTGGCCACAGACACATGCTCGGTTCCGCATGTTGAAACCTTCTTGCTTAATTTGAAACAATTCCTAGGTAAAAATGCATCGTGAGTAACGTAGCGAGAATACAAGGAACACTTTTATTTGGTCAGTAATATGATGAATATATGTGAATTTGTCATTGGTAGAGAAATTCGTAGGATTGTATGTCTTCAGATTATTTTTACATTAATGTTTTATGGAGAAACAACCACTATTTTTATAGCTAGAGCTATCCGACGTACAAATGGCGAGCAGCTGTCATATTGCCAAGGAATAAAAGACAAATGAAACACTGTTTTTGCAAAGCTAGTGGCATGTAGACTTCTTTTTGCCAGAAATGTACATACATAGGATCAGTTATACAATACGAGTACCAACTGCATGCAGTTTGCATACAAATCCTCTATTGTGAAATATACAGCTGTCTCGCTTGTGCCACTAGGGGGAGGTTCGGCCCTGACAGGAAGATAGAGGTGATTGTATATGTTCCTTAGGGACCCCACTGAGGTGCGAGGCGGTGTTGCCAAATGTCCAGGTTACCTGAGAAATTTGACAACGTATCGAAGTGTGGTAGCACAGACCACCCACCAGGTTGGCCATAAATTCCGTGTATCGCGATATGCGAGGTCAGAAAACCTAACATTACTATGTATCATCTCTACAAGATTCACGATTGATTCAGTAAAGGCTGGATTGTAAAACAAAGTGGCGTAGATTTAATATTTATAGTGGGCGAAAAGTTTATGACGGTTAACAGTATCATACAGGTTAGAGGAGTCAAGAGAAGGAGGTGTGAGCTGTTTTATATTCAACCGGAATGGATTTTAAAAACTTGCCAGTGCTGTGTCTGCTCTTAGCAGATTTGGACCCAAGCGTCAGTGAAATATGTTACGTATCTAGTCGGAAACGATATGAGTGCGTGTGGTGGGAAAAGGAACAAGCTGGCGGGGCATTGGAAGAATAGTGAGTAAGGAAAACATCCGGAACTCCGAATTACATTTACCAGCGAGGCTGAGGCCTGAAATGTAGCACTGTTTTGTTTGTGCGACTATACGCTTCCCTATGCCTTGCACTTCTTCACTCCCTACTGATCACTAACCTTGATTGTCAGCAAAAAAACAGTGGCGCCCTCCTCCAAGCGCATTCATATCGTGGCCGACTAATAAGTTTTAGCCATGGGCGTTTCCAAATGGTTTTCTTAAAGGGGATGAGCAAAACTACATCATTCAAACGCGATTTTTTTTTTTTTTGCTTTTTTGTTTTTTAGATTTAAAGCTTTCTCAGCGCTGGTCCGTGATGATCATTTCTCGAAACTGCAGCCAAGTAATTTCTGGATTGAAGTGATCACGATTATTCTTAATTGCTAATTTGTTAATAGAAGAACTCGCGCTGTTTCATTTATTGCTGAGATCCCCACCCTCTCTCTCCTTTCTTCCCTGCCTACAACTCTCTCATTCTTTCCTCCGTTTTTCTTCCCTTTCACCTACACGCATAGCCGATGTCGTTAAGGCACGGACTCCTGAATATGAGTTCTGCGGTTCAAATCCCGCCAGGACCACCCCTCCCCCACTGAGGTTTTTTTCTAGATTTTTCACAATCCTCATAACTGGTAAATGCCTAAACTTAGGCCTGAAACGTTTCCTTTCCTAGTTATCATTTCATTTCATGAGTCATCAGTGTCCGCCGCCTGTGGTGCCTGTGCAGTAAAAGTCGGTGTTAAACACTATTCAAAAGTATTCCTTTTCTTTCTCTGTAAAACGTACGTGCATGTCAGGTGATGTTTTGAAAAGTGGAAATAAAACTAAATTTTCTGATGTGTTGTTAAAAATGTGATGAGATACATTCACACTATTTTCTCTACCAATGACAAATTCAAAGGCATCCCTTATGTATTAAACCATACATATAAAATGTGATTCTTCTATCCACGTTACTTTACTCACATGTATTTCCGGTGGTCCCGGCATCGAAGTTTTGGGAGAAATACAATACTTCCTCAACTTGCTGTAAGTACGTAGTACAGAAAGTAAGCATTGCCGTTACAGGTTTATTTTATATACTCTTAATTTATTAATGCCTTAATTTTTAACGTAGTGAAATTTTGATTTGGAATGTTTGGTACCTCAGATGTATCAAATGAGCTTTGGTTGATGATAACAAGCCTATTCGGGTCATATAAGGTTTAAATTTGAGCTGTAGTTCATTAAATACTATTCTAATCGTCAAAAGATTCCAGATTTTCTAACAGTAATAACCACTGTAAGGTTTAAAAGCGTACGAATATTTGCAATGATGTGAGGGACTGTACTGTAAACAGGAATCCAGATAATTCGCAGTTAACTACGAGATTTGTGATGATCACTCCCCATATAAGGACAATTTCCGGAGATGACATGTGACTGTTTGACATTTAGCGTCCAATCAGTGGCTGTCACTCTCTGCAGAAGCGGACATTATTCAAGCAAATCGCGCCATAGCTGTGGCACTAATACGATGCGATGTTCACGGATATCTTGTTTGTTTACTCTATGGTTAATAGTTGACAATCGTGTATTGCTTGTTATTAGAGGAAACAACATTGGTTCTTCATCATTGGCTGTGAATGTTCAATATTATTTCAATCTCTGGAAGGAAAATTTGACCAAAAGTATGAAAAATTACATTTTCATAATAAAATAATATCACAACTACCAATCAATTGCCAATAATCATAATAAATGGACGGATACATGCTTATTAATAGGCACGCCCAAATTAAACCTTTACTCCGAAACCTTTCTCAGCATTTTTACATATTCAAAATGCTCCACAGGATGTAATTTGTCACTAATTTGTTTCATAATTTTCGTGCTGACTCTGAAACGTACATTAAAGGAAATGACCATATACTTTCTACTTTTTCTACTACGTATAGTAAGTAGGAGAAATATTGCATTCCATCCAAAAATTTTATGTTGAGATTTCACAGAAAATTTACATTTTGAGGTCCCCTGAATCCAAAAAAAAAAAAACATTTATAGAAAACGTTCCATGCGTATGTGTGTGTGTGTGTTTATTTTGTGTGTCGTGAACGGCATAACTCAAAAAGAAAAGTCGAATAAGTACCAAGCTTGGTATTTGACTTCAGTGTCTTTCAAGGATATGAAACAAAGTTTTTCCAGAAAATCCCCCACCCCATCTACCCTTTATATGGAACATTTTTCGAAATGTTTGATTTTCTAAAAAAATGGCTCTAATGATTTTTATTAAAATACCATATATTAAATATATTTACATTACAAGTAAAATCTAATTTTGAATTTTCTGTAAATATCCTTTGAAGTCCTCTTTAATTGAAAATAATTTTGTATAATCTTGTATAACTGGTAAACGTTAAGCTAGACCAAAAGGTAGATTTCTTTAAAACATACAATTTATTTCAAATAGCTTTTTTGTGGCATAAACCATTTCTGAACTATATCCGTTATTAAAGGTTCGAATTTTTCATTTCTTTGTCATTCTCTAAAAGTCCTTTCGACATTCAGTTGTTTCTCGTGATTGCATGGAAACAGTATGGAATTTTAAGGTCAGCATATGGCGTCCAGTTCTTAACTGTATTGTTCTCTTTGTATCTATAATGAAATGTGTAACGTAGCTGTTTCTGCAAATAATTATTTGGATTAAATGTAGAAGATATAAAAATAAGCTTTAGTAACAATAGTTTTTATATTCACTAATAAATGATATAAGACAGAGAAAGTAATGTGATTGTATCACATCAGATTTTTTTAAAATAATGCTGCAATTTTTGAGAAACGCTTTATTAGCTATTTTTTGTTAACTCAATTACGTAAATTTGAATTTTTTATGCGAATACTTTTTAAAATGCATCGTTTGGAGCATTTTATTACAACAATGAATTCGCACAATAAAAAATTAATATTAAATAATCATGTCCCATAGGTGGGAGGCGTCCCCTCCATTTCCTGGACCATCTCATACCACAGTAATATGTCCTTAGTTTTAGGTCTATAGCTATCACCTGTCGGAATCAGACACGCTGCGCATGCGGGGAAAAACAAAAGGACGTATAGACAATAGTGTCCATAGGAGATTACGCATGGTTACCTGAGTATAATGAAATTCACCTGGAATTCATTCTAGTGAACTTCAGTAATTAAAATATTAATCCATATGAAAGTGAATGCTCCAACGCCGACAAGCTGGTATGGGGACTGTATGAAAAAGAACACCTTCATCCGTACTGACCCTTTCATTTTCATGGGCTTAAAGGGAAAGCGAGTTATCGGCATAACTCTACCACAAACTGAATTATTGATGATGACGCGGTAACGTTAATTAACCAAGTAATATCAGCTCTCCACCACACTGCCTTGTTATAGGCACCAAGTGCAGGTTCTCATATGAAAATGTTCACCGCCACATTCGCCCATCAGAAACAGCAGGGCAGATTAATAGTATTTCTTCAGTGTCTATGGTGCTGTGTCTATGATGTAATCATATTTTTATAGTAATGTCGCTTCAACTTCTTGGTCATGTCGCAACTTGTTGGTTCATATGTGTCAGAGTAGGTATACCAGAAAAATGGTCTTAATTGCGTAGTGGCCTTCCTGTACCATCTATTTTGTTGGTATTCAGTTTTCGTGGAATGTGCACTTTGAAATAGTGGATCTGCTGTTGCTCTTCAAACACTTAAATAATAATTGTGATGCTGGAGAGATGGCCTTAGCTGCGTAGTCGCCTTCCTGTATCAGTTGTTTTGTTGTTATTGAGTTGTGGTGGATTGTGAACTTTGGGAGTATAAAACTGTTAGCTGAGCTTTCTTTGAGCGTTAAGTATAGTATTTGACAGGGCTATTCAGATTGGTGGCGTCCCGAATCCGAGCCATAAACGCTACTGCCTGAACCACCTTGCTCGATGGTAACCAAAATACCATGTTTTGTACGAAGCAAGTTATTAATGCAAATGTCATTCTTACTTCCTCTACTACGTAGAGTAAGTAGCGGAATTATTGCATTCAACCCAAACATTCTATATGAATATTCACCGTAAATGCACGTTTTGAGGCCCCTGAATCCAAAAAAAGCATTTTTATAAAAAGGTCCATGTGAGTGTCCGTGAACAGCATTACTCAAAAACGAAAAGTCGGATAAATACCAAACTTGGTGCTTAGGTTTAGTATCTTCAAAGATGCGACACAAAGAGTTTCAAGAAAATCCACCCATCCCAAACTAACCTTTACATGGAACACTCATTCTGAATCGCTTTTGCATAAGTGGTAAACCGTTAGAGATAGACAAACTTTTTCTACACAAAAAATGTAGATCTCGTTAAAATACACGATTTATGTCACATACATTTCCGGGATATTCCTTGTTATTTGTTTGAATTTTCCAATACTTATACTTTTTCTCAAATGGGAATTCATTATTCTTTTTTTATGTCCTGGACATACAAAAAGAATGGAATGCTCCACATAGCAACCAGCTCTTCAAAGATTTGACTATCGCTTAAAGCCTACCATATACCTATTAGCAATAAGATAGCTTTTGCAAATGTTTATCTCGATTAACATGAAGCATATGGAGAAAAAGCGTTTTTTGGAAAGTAGTTTGTACAAGAGTAGAGAAAGTCATGTGAATGTAACACGTAAGATTTGTTTTAATCTAATAGTGGTATTTATTAAGTACTTAGTAGTACATTAATTACGTAACACAGTCGCATGGGTCACAAGACCGTACGTGCTCTCTAGAAAAATGGGTGCGGGACCGAAGCCTCCCGCGGTCAGAAAAATAGCCCCGAAGGCTCCCGGACCCTTAAAGGTCCCTAATTACATAGCCCCCAAGTCTACCCAAAGCAGGTAGTAGTTCCAGTCCCTAATTTACATAGGCCCAAAGCCTCCCGGTCGAAACAGGTAACAGTTCCAGTTTGGTTTGCAACTTTTAACATTGCACGTCAAACACGCCACCCCACTTTTTAAACACTTCTGGAATCGAAAGTGTAACCGTTCTGAAGTAGACTTTTGCTTCCTGTTCTACTCACCGTAATTTCAGTCTCGTCGTAAAACATGTTAACTGTGAACTAATTTGCCGTACACTGAAATAAATCAAGGAAAAAGTTGGGCATACCCATTCCACCCCACCTGCTGGATAATTACACCGGTTTCGCGGGAGGCTTGGGGGTTGTTAACTGCTAAGCTTACCTGGGTACGAGAGGCTTTGGTCCTGCGCCCAGTTGTGGCTGTTTAGAATGAAGTCCCAGCATGCTGTCCTCCGTCTATTGAAAGCCAAAAGTACTCCCGATAGCAATTTTTTTCCTAATACACTCCGTCTGCACGCATGCTGCCAAAATATAAGCTCAGTCTTCCTGTTCCACGCATAATGGGCAAAACCTCCTACCAGCATCGTCAACAATCTTACGAGCTTTCCACTCTCCCAACTTAAGCGAGGCTATTCCCGTTCTCTGTTTCATACCCAACTCCAAAATATGTTTCCTTACCCCATCTAGTTTTTATTTCATTTTGTAGCTCCTATGCTGATCTTGGTCAATATTAGATATAGGTCATATATAGGTAGAACTAAAAGGAATTTAAAAATAAGACTAAGTGACCACCAAAGAAATATAAAACTAAAACAAAGAGATAAATCAGCAGTGGCAAACCATTTTTGGAACAGTAACCATGAAATAGGACAAGAGATAAAACTACTAAAATCTATACAGATTCCTTCACACTTGGAAATTTGGGGAAAGATTTTTATTCATCTCAACATTAAGAATGCTTTGAATTTTGAAATACCGCCTACAGACTACTTAATGCAGCTGATCCAATCAGATTACAAGAGAGAAGAAAGAAGACAGATGAGTTCCCAACCTTCACTACAGATGGCAACAAATAGAAAACACCACCAGTTTCCAATTCTTCACAACAGAGGGGCAGAAGAATCGTCTAATGAAATACTTCTTGGGGTTAGGGGAGCGAACGGTCAGATAGTCGGCCGTAGCTGATGATGGGAGAAACAATATGTCCCGAAAGCGCTCCTTAGTTAACATCTAGCGCTAATGTAATGGGAATTAATAAATAACGACTCAGTTTAAACTATCATTAGATTCTACTTCCTGCTGTTTATATCACATAGTGTTCTTTTGACATTTTTCTCGGCACTGTTCATTATCCCTTTGTCAGATAACGCTCAAGTCAAATTTTTATAATCCCCGTTGTAACCCGCCCACCATTTTGAATGCTTTGATTTCTACCCTTTAACCAAGTAATGCTTAAACGGGTAGGATCGTTCGCAATTGTTTCTTTACTTTAACTCCTGGAAGTAATTTTAATAAATCAGAATGACGAAATTCCACAGTAATTAAGATTAAAGTTGTATTTGGCATTTTTAAGCAAAGCCAGTGGATGTTGGAAGCTGCCATCCCCGCATGGCACAAGTTTTGGGTCCTGAGAAGCCCAGGCTCAAAACTCGGTAATACTTTTACGAGCAAGCAGCTCGATCGATCAGTTTGCTGGTCTTGATGAAAAATTCCAAAGATGCATCCCGCATAGTTTGGCATCTTGCAATAACGAAATCTGAAAGAATCCGAACAACGTAGCTGCGCTTCATAAATTCAAATGCAGTGCGTGAATTGTAAACCAATCAAATATGCCGCATCCCAGATGACGTCATATCGGGATGAAAGATTTTCATAACTATTCTGTGGCAACATATTGCTTTGCTGATAATTGCATGAAAACGCTTTCAGACAATGAATTAGCACAATGAAACTCGACTGATCAATTAGAATTAAATTATACAGATGCTTAATGACATTGTGGTTTAAAAACTAGAGTTATTACTTTCTCTAGTACGTATAATAAGTAGGGGAAATATTGTATGTGTGTGTATGTGCCTATAAACAGCATAACTCAAAAGCGAAAAGTCAGATAAATACCAAACTTAGTATTTATGTTCAGTACCTTCCAAGGCTACGACTAAGATTTTCAAGAAAATGCCCACAACCCAAACATGGAATATTTTTCGTGAAATATTACTTTCTCAAAAATGGCTGTAACATTGTGATTAAAACACTATATGTCTAAGATGTGTTCAAAGCAAATGAAATTTACATCTCCAATTTTCTGTTAATGTCCCCAGAAGTCATCTTCATTTTGAATGTGTTTTGATTATTGGTAAATCGTAAGAGATAGACAAAAGTTTACTACACAAAAAATGTAGATCGCGTTAAAACATATAATGTTTTTGTCGAGTGAACCGTTTCCGAGATATTATTTGTTATTTGTTTCAATTTTCCAATACTTATACTTTTTCTCAAACGGTAATTCGTTATTTTTACTTTCTCTACTACGTATAGTAAGTAGGGGAAGTATTGTATTCCACCCAGAAATTCAATACCGAGATTTCAGCGGAAATATATGTTTTGAGGCCCCCTGAATACAAAAAAAGCATGTCCGTGCGTGTGTGTCTGTCTGTGAACAGCATAACGCAATAACACAGAAACGAACAGACGGATAAACACCAAACTTGGTATTTGGATTCAATATCTTCCAGAGATGCGACACAAAAGTTTTCAAGAGAATCCCCCCACCCCAGATTACACTTTACATAGAACATTTTTCGAAAACTTTAATTTTCTCAAAAATGGCTTTAACGATTTTGATTAAAATATCGTATATTTAAGATACTTTAATGACAAATCAAATGTATATCTTGAATTTTCTGGGAATGTCTCCAAAAGTATTCCTCATTGTGAACGAGTTTTGCATAACTGGTAAACCATAAGAGATAGACAAAATGTTACTACACAAGAAATGTATATCGCGTTAAAATACACAATTTATGTCATATACATTTTTTTTGTTGAGTGAACCATTTTCGAGCTATTGCTTGTTATTTCCTTAAATTTTGCAATACTTATACTTCTCAAATGGGAATTCGTTATTCTTTTACACAAAATTCCTCCTAATGAAGAGGACTTCATAATCTATTCCGAGAAAATATATTTGTTGTGATGGTAAATTTATAATGTTTGTGTATGTGTGTTTACTTCACATGGTGAAGCCATCTTGTGACGTGATTCATTTGTTAGGTTTGTTAGCTCCATCTGGTGTTAGCAATTTGCGGCAGTATTAGTGTTCGTTTGAAAGAATGCTACTGTTATGTTATTTAATTTTGGTTCTCTGTCCTCCGGCTAGCTATGATCTTTTGGTCAAGCACTTCTCTTTATACAGGTTGTGTAAACGGAAAGGAATCTTTTATCCAAAGATAACACTGATGAAGGAATTTGTTTTACACTTTTATTGTCGAACACATTTACTATCACATTTACACATTGATCTAGACACTCGCCAAACTGAAACTGTTATAACAACTTCTTACTGATCACTTTTAATTCACGTACTTCAAACTTTTGTATAATTAACTTTACAACACTTGAGAATTTTCCTAACTCTGCTACGCGCAACTTGCGAATCGATAGCCGACGTGTAATATTTCTGCTGGACTGAAGGCGACGTGTATCATACAAATATTTTCGACGAACTGGCGGGGTCTATCTCTAACCTAGCCTTTTTATACTCCTACACCCCGATATGCCTAAAGATTATAACTGAGCTGCAATTGGCTAATAAAACGCGCCAACATTAGCGTCTATTTTTATATCCAATGAAAATTATGAATACATATGCTCTAGGGAAATGTTCCAGAAGATTCTAAAGGAAAACGCGCCAATATTACGTAACTTCCTCGTTTCCAATAATGATAAACAGCTCACCCCCTCGCTGCATTATTGCACGCTATTATTGTCAGTTTCAGTAAGGCAGTATAAACTTACTTCCCAACAATAATTACAATCAACAAACATCTCAAATCAATGTCACATAATAATGCATATTCATACCATAATCACTCTTTACATTTAAATAATTTATGATACAAATTACTGCACCATTGTCATGAAAATGTCTTTAATATATGTCACATTGATCAAAATCATTAGATCCATTTTGTGAAAAATCAAAAATTTCGAAAAGTGTTCTATCTAAAGACTTGTTTAGGATGGGATGTTTTCTTGAAAGTCTTCGTAACGCATCTTTGGAATATACTAAACTTAAATACCAAGTTTGGTATTTATGCGACTTTTCGTTTTTGAGTTTATGCTGTTCACAAATACACACAAACACAATGCAATGCTTTCCCTACCCAGTATGTACGTATTAGGGAAAGTAAACAGCGAAAAACCTAGGGGAAAGAAGGGAAAATGGGAACGTTATTTTTATTTCATGCTTCACCTACCCTATGTCAGGGTAGAGAAGCACATACACATTATTCCTTTATCGTGAAGATGTGCTACAATAGCTGATTGCTATTCTCAATACGACGTCCGCCACTGTAACGGTAAATACCTCGTTAAGAGAGGTAAAGTAACCGCGGTTCTCTTGTTGCAACCCTGAATATCAAACATAGTAAGTGAACATGGGTTTCGAAATTCCAGCCAGCCTTGCTCTGTAAGTGTAACATTCCACGTCACGAGGCATTTACAGGAATCCTCTGAAAGCATTCCTTACGCAGCGCCCTTTGGGGCTGGATTTCATTACAGGGTGTCCCATTAAATATAATATAATCAAGTGAAAAAAAAAATCTGATGTGTTACACACACATGACTTTCTCTACGCTTGTACAAACTATTTTTACAAACGCTTATTCTGCATATGCTTCATGTTAATCGAGATGTTAATCTTATTGCTAATTTTCTTGTAGGTGCAAGGGGAATTGGTAGGCTTTAAGCGATAGTCAAATATTTTAAGAGCTGGTTGCTATGTGAAGTATTCCATTCTCTTTGCATTACCAGGACAAAAAAATGAATAACGAATTCCCATTTGAGAAAAAGTATAAATACTGGAAAATTTAAGGGAATAACAAGCAATATCTCGAAAATGGTTCACTCAACAAAAAAATGTATATGACATGAATTGTGTATTTTAACGTGATCTACGTTTGTTGTGTAGTAAAATTTTGTCTATCTCTTATGGTTTACCAGTTATGCAAATGTCGTTCACAACGAAGAATACTTTTGGAGACATTCCCAGAAAATTCAAGATTTTCGTTTCATTTATCATGAAAGTATCTTAAGTATATGATGTTTTAATCAAAATCGTTAGAGCCGTTTTTGAGAAAATTAAAATTTTCGAAAAATGTTCCATGTAAAGGATAATCTGGAGTGAAGGGATTATCTTGAAAACCTTCGTGTCGCATCTCTGGAAGATACTGAACCTAAATACCAAGTTTGTTATTTATCCGACTGTTCGTTTCTGAGTTACTGAGTTATGCTGTTCACAGACACACAGACATACACACGGACATGCCTCCAAAAGTGCTTTTTTTGGATTCAGGGGGCCTCAAAACATATATAACACTGCCTGTGAGAGAGCTTCCAGCCACGAGTCCTATGTTGAACTGAACACAGATTCAATTTAAAAACTCATATCTAATATAACCTGCGAAAATATAAATAATTATTTCGTATTTAAACATTTTTCAGAAACACTGAAGAGGTAAAATCGGACTGAAGATTTCAATATCATAGCTGGAATTTGAATCGCGGATCTTCTGTTTCCGTGCCGTTACTCTAATCAACCGAGGTTAGAGCAATGGTAGGACATTAAATTCCCAAATTAACTCGCATTTTTCCCGGTGAACCACTAGGAAATTTCAAGTTATTTTGGGATAACATATCCCAATGGCGACTTAGAATGTTCTAAGTACTTTAAATCCCGGGCTGCATAGTTTAACCACCGTTAGGTCAGTCAATGGTAATCAATTGCTCTTTCACAGAAGTCGTGTGTAGAGCAAGTTTGGAAAGGCATTTGAACCACAGATCTTCCGATTTCCGTCCGGTTGCACTAAACAACTCTACATGGTTCAAGTCTTGAGTATGCATGCACTTACTGTCGACACTTTTTATATACAAACAAAATATAAAGAAATAATTAACAAATTAGATGCCCTTGCATACATCCACACTAACTGCATCCTTTTGACATAATTCTAAACACTCGTTCTCCGTTATTTATAAAATTATTAAATTATTATTAGCATTTGTTTTGCCCTGTTTATGTACAAACTAAATTACTGCTTTTATATTCATAGCGGTATGACCTTTCACTTTCTGATACATCCAAATCTCATTCTTTTGGTATTGAATTCTCATTATTCTAGACTTTTCATTTTTTCGCAGATCCAGATCTGGTTCTTTGGTGTTAAATTCTCATTCTTACAGACCTTTCACTTATTCATATATCTAGATCTTCTTCTTTGGTATTAAATTCTAATTTTTCTAAACCTTTCACTTTTTTAAAGATCCAAATCCCCTTCTTTAGTATTAAATTCTCATTCTTCTAGACCTTTCACTTTCTGATAGATCCAGATCTCGTTCTTTGGCATTAAATTCCCTTTCTTCTAGACCTTTCACTTTCTGATAGATCCAGATCTTCTTCTTTGTCAATAAATTCCCATTCTTCTAGACCTTTCACTTTCTGATAGATCCAAATCTCCTTCTTTGCCATTAAATTCCCATTCTTCTAGACCTTTCACTTTCTGATAGATCCAAATCTCCTTCTTTGGTATTAAATTCTCATTCTCTAGACCTTTCACTTTCTGACGGATCCAGATCTTCTTCTTTGGCATTAAATTCTCATTCTTCTATACCTTTCACTTTCTGATAGATCCAAATCTCCTTCTTTGGTATTAAATTCTCACTCTTCTAGACCTTCCAGTTTCTCAGTGATCCAAATCTCCTTCTTTGGTATTAAGTTCTCATTCTTCTAGATCTTCCAGTTTCTTACAGATCCAAATCTCCTTCTTTGGTATTAGGTTCCATTCTTCTAGATTTCTATGCTTCCATTATCTTGGTATTTATGGCACGAAGCATTAAAGCAGGTGTTTTAATTCACCATTTGGTTTGGTAGATTGCAAAAGGCATGATGGAGAAATAATATGAAGATACATGTGACGATATTAATGACGATACAACTGTCTGTATTGCATACATTACCATTAACTTTTTTACAACATAACCATCTACAAAGATCGAGTAATTGTTATCATCTCATGCATTACATCATTTGACAAGAATGGTATTGTCATGGACCTGTTGTAATGAAGCCGCTGGCTTCAGCAATATGGTGATCTGAGTTATAAAACCAGATATACGGAGTAGTACTGGGTGTCATCTCTTCAACTGCCTTGCTGGACGTCGAACCAGGGGACTATTATAACCTGTAAAGCTTGTACCTAATAGTGATTTCTGATAAGGAAAAGGAAAGAAATTAAAATTACATCGTGGGGACACAGAGGGGTTGAGAAACTCCGGGATGTACTTAAAGCTATCTACAGAAGACTGAAAAGAACGACAGATTAATTCAGAACACACATATAGATTTATTAGAAGCTCACCTTAACTGACTCAACCGATCTAGGCCGTCGCCTTGTTCAGCACGCGGAGTCGAACCGCACAATCCACTCTTTCATGTTCAGCTATTAACTCCTGCGTACCCACGCCAAAGCCATCGCGTCTCTTCCCACAGCGCATGCGCACAATACAATTAGAAACTTCGCGAAACCAAGAACCATTCCCTCCAGACGTGTGCTACCAAACTGTCTGGCTATCAACAATGACCCTCAATAATGTATACTAATAAACGTTATAAACGCTACAGCGTTAATAATAAAATTCTTTAATACACTCCCACAAACAGTATTGGCAGGTTCCAATAAGGCAGCTCGTATGCCTTAGTTCTTTTAGTCGCCGCAGATCGTCATGCACAGGCACACAGCTTCAGTTTCAGAATTCACATGGACTTGAAGACGTTGATGGTGTTTTACTGCACACCTTGAGATTTCTTCATAAACTGTAGCTATTCTTAAATCACGATGGAGGTCACTATTGCGGATGTAGCAGGGAGCATTTACAGTTAAGCAAAGTACCTGTAGCGGGAAATGGTCGTTGGGCGATATTTGTAGCGGTAAACCGTCGATCCTTGGGTTGATGTGGTCCTCGGCAGTGTTCTTCCTCGGCTATTGGTGCTCGTCGGTTGTTGCGTATTCCATTCCTAACTATATCTAAATAGTAATTCTCAGGTTATAGTGGGTGAGGCAAGTTTAAGAAATATACTGCAGTTTTCCCTTAATAAATGAAGTTTATTGACCATTAAAATAATTATGGGCGGCTAGCACCACATTAAATTAGTCAGGAGCCTAGCTATCTGCACACGCACGTGCATCTGTAGCACCTCGTGTCGACATGAGTTCTTGAAGATCAGTTAGAGAGAGAGAGAGAGAGTGGGCTCTGAGCCTTGCCTGCCCTTATATACGGGAGCCTAGTGACGCTCACCTCTGCGTTTAAAATGTAACGAGTTTCCTATTGGCCCTCAGACCGCGTTACCTTAACATGTATGAGAATGTGTGGCTTTAGATCCGTGCGCTTAAGCGCCATCTTGTAGCGTTGTGGAGCCAGTTCCATATCTCCATCTCTTTCTTTCTCTTTCTACTTATCCGTGTCGTTACCGGTTCCCTGCCTGTTGGCTTGGTGAAAGGTACGCTCTTTATGCTTTCTTGGAATTCTGCTAGCTCGCCCGTTTCTTACAATCAGCTCTGTACAAATGTTAGATGTTGAATATTTTAACATGTTAATGAATTAAAGTAATACTGTACAATTCCTATATATGTATTATGTATCCCCTTTCAAATCCAGTAGCGTTTTCTGTACTTTATACCGAGTTCTTCCTTTCCTTCTTGACATGCTCGTTCCATTCCCAAGTATTTGGCTGTTTTTAGCATATGAAACTCTTAAAAGGAAATAAATTATCATAAAAATAATGCCTTTGTCCACGATCAGTAGTGGCCCATGTGGGTACATTCAAGAAAGAAGCTAATAATGGCTTGTGTTTCTGATAACCCAAAGAGCAAACCTGATAAATTTTATAAGCGGAGGACTTGGGCTCCTAATTCTTAATGGACAAATGCGGAAATGCAGACGGAAGCTGGCGAGTGTTTAACCAAGCTAGTGGGCGGACCCTACAAACTTTTCCCATATCTTGTGGTGCTCCCAGCACGTCAAGTGTTGACCTACAGCCTGCGGTAGAGAGAATTTCTCTATTCCCAGATTGTTGGTGAACAACAAAGGTTCTGCACAGCGGAAGGCTGTTTGAACTCTGCATATTTATGTCAAAGTTTTAATATTCGTTATAATAGTGTTTGAAGTTAAACATTTTTACAACCGCTTTATTGATTAAAGCGTTGGGGTTTATTTAGAGAACGACGTCACTGCGCCAATATCACCCAAACAAGAGTCACTCTTGGGATGTGGTAGACTTGATAGCTGGATCGAACTAGTACTGAGGCAACTTCTAAAGTTCTGATTACAGTCATATAACCTTCTCTACCCATTAAAAATGCGAAAGTGTGGCCTATATCATTAAAAACTGATTCTTCTACCCACTGTACGTTACTCGCGATATATTCTTACGTGCTTACAGTAAGAGAGGAAATATTGTATGACACCCAAAAATTCTATGTCGAGGTTGCTCCGGAAATGCGTGTTTTGAGGTCCCAGAATAAAAAAAACAAAATTTTTAGAAAAGGTCCTATGTGTGGAAAAAATATATTCTATGAACAGCGTAACTCAAAACGTCGGTTAAATACCACACTTGGTATATAAGATCAGCATCTTCCAAGGGTACCGCATGAAGATTTTCAAGAAAATCGCCCCACCCAAAACACCTCTTTACATGAAAACTGCTTCGAAAATTTTGATTTCCTCAAAAACGCCTCTGATGATGATTAAAATACCATATTTAAGATATTTTCATGACACTTGAGATGTATATCTTGAATTTTCTAGGAATAGCCTCTGAGGTGATGCATCCGCGAGAAACAGCCGAATGTTGACAGTACTTTAAAAGATGACCAATAAAATGAACAATTCATAGCTTTAACAACGAATATCTCAGAAATGGGCTATGTTATAAAAAAAACTTATTTGAAATAAACTGTGTGTTTTAAAGAGATACACGTTTTTTGTGAAGTACGTTTTCATCTATCGCTTAACGTTTACCAGTTATACAAAATTCCATCCGAATGAAGTGGTCTTCATAGGCTATTCCCAGAAAATTAAAGATATACATTTTATTTGTAATGTAAATATCATTAATATACGATATTTTAATCAAAATCGTTAGAGCCACTTTTTAGAAAATCAAAACTTTAGAAAAGTCTTCCATGTAAAGGGTAGTTACGGATGGGGGAATTTTCTTGAAAATCTTCGTGTCGCATCTTTGGAAGGTACTGAACCTAGTAGTAGTAAGCTTGGAAATCTATGAGAACTCAGTGGCTCTCGCACCTCCCGACCTAAGATCGTTTGTGCATCCCTTATCCTTTCATAGGAATTCGACTTCCTTGGAGCTTTTTAGCTCCAGGACGCGGTTTCCAGAGATAGGATCTTTAAATCTATCCAATGTTGAGGCCCCAAAAGTGGGTGTCTTCTTCTCCCTAGGACCTCGAAATCTACAATCTAATAGTAAATGTCTGGCGGTTTCTTCTCCTTACTCACGAAGTCTGTAGCTGGTATCCCCTTAGTGAACCCAAATACCAAATTGTATTTTGGTTTTGAGTTATACCATTCACAGACACACACGGACGCTCTAAAAATGATTTTTTTTGGATTCAGTGGCCTCAAAACATATACGTATATTTCCGGTGAACTCTTGGTTTCGTATTTTTGGGTGGAATGCAATGACTTCCCTACTTACTCTAAAGCACAGAGTTTGTGGCGGATATTCCTTGTTATTGGCTTGAATATTCAAAAAGTTACTTTTCTCAAATGGGAAGTCGTTATTCGCCTTTCACATGGAGTTGCAAAGAGCATGGAACTTCAAAGCCATTAAATACAGACACGCTCTTGTATTATAAAAAAAAGCTTGATGTGTCACACTCACATCACTTTCTCTACTCTTGTACAAACTATTTTTACAAACGCTTATTCTCCATATGCTTCATGTTAATCAAGATGTTATTCTCATTGCTAATTTTCTTGTAGGTGCAAGAGGAATATGGTAGGCTTTAAGCGATAGTCAAATATTTTAAGAGCTGGTTGCTATGTGAAGTATTCCATTCTCTTTGTATTACCAGGACAAAAAAAAATGAAAAACGAATTTGAGAAATAGTATAAGTATTTGGAAAATTTAAGGGAATAACAAGCAATATCTCGAAAATGGTTCACTCAACACCAAAAATGTGTATGACATAAATTGTCTATTTAACGCGATCTACATTTTTTGTGTAGTAAACTTTTGTCTCTCTTATGGTTTACCAGTTATGCAAAAGTCGTTCACAATGAAGAATTCTTTTGGAGACATTTCCAGAAAATTCAAGATATACATTTCATTTGTCATGAAAATATCTTAAATAAACGATATTTTAATCAAAATCGTTAAACCTATTTTTTAGAAAATTAAAACTTTCGATAAATGTTCCATGTAAAGGGTAATCTGGGTTGGGGGGATTTTATTGAAAACCTTCGTGTCGCATCTCTGGAAGATACTGAACCTAAATACCAAGTTTGGTGTTTATCCGACTGTTCGTGTCTGAGTTATGCTGTTTTTGGATTCAGGGGGTTTCAAAACATATATTTCCGGTGAAATCTCGGTATCGAATTTTTGGGTGGAATACAATACTTCCCCTACTTACTATACGTAGTAGAGAAAGTAAAAATGACTATTGCTTTACCTGCCTTATCGTGCGTAATTGAACGTTTATCTGAATTAACAAGAAGTATACAAAAGAATAAGTTTTTGTAACAATATTCCGTACAAGAGTGAATAGAAAAAGTTCATGTGAGTGCAACACACGCGATTTTTCTTTATAAATTACTTCATATTAAGTAATAAGCACTTAGTTATATGTGATATGTAGCTTATGACTTTATAGTTACATATAGTTTTTAAAAATGCTCATGCACACATTCTTAAAATGTTTGAATTAAAATCGTTAAAGTAATTTCTGAGAAGTTAATGGACAACTACTGTACAACGTTTATATTTTGCTTGGTGAACCCGTTTTAATCTATATTTTCTGTTAAGAAATTCTGTATGTCATTCTGTGTCTTTATGACAAACCCATTTTGTCAGATTCTGAAATAAATAAAATGGGGATGAATATTCCTAAAAATCTCGGTAACATTCCTAGAAAATCCTGAACTTAAATCTTAAATTTGTTACGTAATCCCAAGTTTGCCACACGCACACATATGCATCCATAATGTCATTTTCTGAAAAAATGCTCATTTGCGATTAATAGAACCCTAAAAAAATATTTTTTTACGAAAATTCAATACCAAAATTTGGGAACAAAGAGATCCTTTAGGTACTCCTCGTATAAGTAAGTGATAAAGTAAAAGACAGATAAAAGTGAAAAATTAATAAATATTTGGTTTCGTACATAAGCCGTACTCCCGCAAAGATTAAAATGGAGGATTGTTAAAAAATTTCAGGCAATGCAACTACCTTTATTGGAAAACAATTTCATTATTTATTTTGAAGAAGTTGAATTAGCCCCTCGTATGGAAAGTCAGTTTGAAGAAGTGTAGTATTGTTTTTATTTTATTGTATGAGTTTGTATTATATTTCAACTATTGGGGAGCCGAACTTGTAGTAGTTGCAACCGCACGTATAGTAAACAGTTTCCGGTAGCCTTCGCCCCAAGTTTTAAAAAAATTAACTTTGTAATTTGACTGTTTCTTTAAGTATTAAATATTTATGTTTGCCTCGGCTGCGTCAGTATTATTGTTAGAGACACGTTTCTCTTGGCAGGGTTTTGATGCGACAAGAATGTAGGCTTACACAGATTATAATTTTACTTTATTAATTCTTGACACGATTTAAATAACACTTCAATGATATAGAGAGAGCTGTGATATTCGTTTTATTAATTAATTACGCTTTTTAACACGTAAACTTATTTTTCGTCTCACACCAATACGTATTAAATCTCTCGAGGACGCACAAGCAACGCATCCAGTTATGAGCACTGTCTGCAGGCAAATGAACTGATTTCAACCGTCTAAGCTTGTAAATTTATGTATTTCAAGTCTCTGATTGGCTAATCCCACTTCAATAGAATACCTTCATTTAACTAAAGTTTTTTTCTGGTTGTTGATTGGCTATTTTTAAACTGTCTCAAAAATTTCATTATTGTTGCGCCAATAATGACTAGTAGCATTACTAAACATTCTTACTCATTATTTCCTTGAGGTTACCTCATAGTTAACAGCTTTTGACCTATTTCTCACAGCTCCTACATTATTAAATTACGTAGTACATTCACATAACATTATTGAACATGTTTACAATAATATAAGCATATGCAATGACTGTTATATACATTTTACAAATTATTACATGCGCATATTGCTTCAAGGCGGGCTGTTATAGAATTTATATATTATATAATTTGACCGAAATCATTTAAGTGTTAAAAATACTGCCTGAATTTTCTCTACCGCTTACATAATATGGTAGATGGATAGAGCATTGTGGTTCACCAAAAGCCACAAATCTCTATTTTAACGTTAAGAGGTCCTCTGAATCCTAAAAGAACAGACTATGAATGTGTGTATATGTCGACGTGTGTATGAGTGAAGGAGAGAGAAAGAACAGCATGACTAAAAAACCAAAACATCTTTTGAGGAGGAAAGTTGAAGATTTTAGCGAAATACACATTGTGGATTCATCTTCTCCTTCTGTAGTCACTATTTGATTATTGTTGCATATGGAATTTAAATTCACATGCACACAACTCAGTCTCTCTCCTTCTCTCTTCACATAGACAACTGTTATTTGCATGCAGCCAGAACCCATGAGGAAACAGCAGAACAGAATTGGATCGGTCACCAACCAAGTCCAACGACCACCCTTCCTTTTATACCCGATTGGCTCCTGGAAGTTTCGCACGCAGGGGGAGGGAATTCCATAAAATTCTACTTGCGTCCCGATAGCAGTTCCGGACAATTCGAAAGTTCAGGGCACCTCTCCCTATCTCTCTCCAACCAATCATACGCCAGCCGGCGCCTGTAACACATAAGACATAAAGGCTGGGAGGCAGCCAGAGGTGCTGTCATTGTCTGTACATAATTTTCTGTAAATAGCATGCGAAGTTCCCTTCATTCTCATTGAATCTCATAAGTGGAGAATAAAGTGAACTCTTTAAAATGCGAATAACTTAGCTCTTCTTCTTGTTCCTTTGAGTTTTGTTTAAATTTTAAGCAAGAGAATGCAGAATGAGGCTTCATTCGATTTTGTTTTAAATATTAGACAGTAGACTGTTACACATCAGAATTGTAAACCGAAAATATTGGAAAACAGTCAACGTTAGGTTACACTTTGTACATAACTGTAACTGATTATATAATAATCAACGATTGTTTGCAGAAATTTTATGCAGAGAATAAATCCGATGGAAAATACTGTCTTTGAAGTACTGCGCCCAGGATCCCTCAGGAAATAGGCTCAACTTTTAGAAATTTGTTTCAGAGGTAGTAGGAACTTTCTGGCACGAAATTGAATATGGCTGTTTGCGGTAATACCCAGATTGCTTCTCGGTGCTCCAGCAAAAGTAATTGAATTCGCTCTCTTCGTTGTTGTGTTCATAATTTTATTTCACTTTCCATTTCCAGTACAGAACATCGGTGGAATGAGCAGGATATGCTGCAACGCGTTCAATAAAAGCTGAAGTTAAGTTTTCCTAATTATCAATTTCATATATCATAAGTGTTGTCCGCCTGTGGTGACGTATGCAGTAAGAGTGGGCATTAAGCAGTTCTAAAAACATAAAAGTATTAGTACCTAGCCACATGGAAAAATACCACATCTACACTTAAAGAATCACAAAACCAAATTACATCCACAAAGCGGGCTGACTTAGGTAGAAGCATTTGTGACTGGCATTCCGGAAGCCAAGGGTTCAAATTACGTATACCAACCAATCCGCTTGTTACTTTCTCTACTACGTATAGTAAGTAGGGGAAGTATTGCATTCCACCCAAAAATTCGATACCGAGATTTCACCGGAAATATATGTTTTGAGACCCCCTGAATCCAAAAAAAGCATTTTTGGAAACATGTCAGTGTGTGTGTGTGTGTGTGTGTGTATCTGTGAACAGCATAACAGATTTTTTTACAAGACGTTTGATTTGTTTATGAGAACACGATTGTTGCCATAACTGTTTTGTGAGAGTGTATGAGGCGTGATAAACACTAACGCTGTATGGCCACACCTTGTATATGAGGATAAAGCGCTAAAGTTCTACCTGGTAAAGTTTAGAGCATGCAGCTGGCGTGTCACATTTTAACGAGATGCACGTCCTGAAGTTTGCCAGGGTTACCCGGATTATTCCGTCGTTAGGGATCCCCGCGGTGGCTTTAGACTTACTTCGCGTGATCTCCCAGCGTCGGTCGTTGAGCCAAAAAAATACTAAAAGAAGGTCATTATCTGCTCTTTGGTTCGGATTTTTATGCTGTAATAATGTCGACCCCAGAAAAATTAATTTGCGCCTTCATTTTGTGCATAAAAATAGGCGAGGATATTTTTTCAGTATCAGAATGTAGTATGGACGAGGTGTTCATAATAAAGTGAGGCAGTATTCTTAATACTTAAATGATTTCAGTCTAATTGTATAAAATAAAATATAATAACAGCCTTAAGCAATATGTGTATAAATAAAAATAAAAAAGTGTATGTAACAGTCATTGTATTAACGTTTATATTATTATGTACTTGTTTAATAATGTTATGTGAATATATTACGTAATTTAATAATGTAGGAGCTGTGAGAATATAGGTGAAAAGTTGCTAACAATGAGGTAACAATGAGGTAACCTTGAGGCAATAATGAATTGGAAAGTTTAATAATACTGCTAGTAATTCTTGAAGCAACAAAAATGTAATTTTTGAGACAGTTTATAAATAGCCATTCAACAACCAGAAAAACTGAAAGTTAAATAAAGGTATTCTACTGGATTAGAAATAGCCAACTAGAGACTTGAAATAGATGAAAGTTGCAAATTCAGGCGGTAGAAATCAGTTCAGTTGCTTGCAGACAGCGTTCCTAACTGGACGCGGGACGCGTCCTCGAGAAGTTTAATACGTATCCAGTGTGAGACGAAAATTCATTATAAAGTTTACGTGATAAAAGAAGTGCAAGTAATTAATAAACAATCTCACAGCTCCCTATATATCAGTGAAGTGTTATTTAACCGTGTCAAGGGTTAATAAAAAATTATGATTTGTGTAAGCCTATGTTCTTCAGCCGCACCACACCTTGTTCAGAGATACATTATTCTACAAATTAATACTGACGCAGCCGAGGCAAACATAAATATATATATAGTATTTAAAGAAAGCATAAAAATACAAAGATGATTCTTAAACATTGGGGCGAAGGCCGCCGGAAACCTTTACCATACGTGGGGCAGTTACTTCAAGTTCGGTTCCCCAACAACGGAAATACAATACAACTCCTTAAAAATCTAAATATACGTCTTCAAAAGCCAGCATTAGTGCACTGTGTTATTTGTGTAGCACGAGGAGCACTATTTATATTTTGAGCCTTGGCAACCCTGAATGCTTTAGGTGCAATCTGTCGTTTCCAATGGAAAGTTTGACATTTTTGGCCATAATATACTTGAAACATTTTGTCAATAGAGCGTCATTTGTTTTGTTTACACTAACTTGAAAATTGTGTGTCAACAAAAACATGGAATTAACTCGTGAAATTGATCGTGTAATGATTCATTACGACTTTCGACGTGGATTATCAAGACAAGAGAGCATCGATCAACTAACTTCCACATTTGGCGACAGAGCTCCATCCTTTGCCACTGTGAAACGCTGGTATAACGAATTTAATCGTGGCCGCCGTTCGCTCAATGATGAAGTTCGTGAATATCGTCCAAAATCAGTTGTTGTGCCCGAAAACATTGATGCTGTGCAAAAACTAATATCTAATGAAAAATCGTCATGCGACATATTGTGAGATTGAGGCAACCCTAGGCATTAGTTCCACTAGCATATATAAAATGTAGCATGATTATTTAGCCGTGAGAAAGGTTTGCTCTCGTTGGATCCCACATAATTTGACGCAATCTCAAAAAGATGCTCGTGTCGATTGATGTACAAAAATGCTCAAGAAATACAATGGCGGTGCCTCAAAAGACGTATATAAGATTGTAACAGGTGACGAATCATGGATCTATGCGTATGAGCCGGAACGTAAACAGCAGTCGACTGTATGGGTGTTTCAAGATGATGCAAATCCAACAAAAGTTGTTCGCACTCGAAGCACTTCTAAGCAAATGGACCTGCTTTTTCAGCAAAACCGGTCATGTGGCAACAGTATCTTTAGAGGAACGTAAAACGGTCAATGCCGAATGGTACACAACCATTTGTTTGCCGGAAGTCTTCGGTGAAGTAAGGAAAACCAACAAGAAAGTAGGATCGCTATTCATCAAGACAATGCGAGCGCACACACATCTCGTCTAACAACAGAGTATTTGAAGGCTCAAAAAATCGAATTGATGGGTCATCCGCCATACAGTCCTGATTTGGCACCCAAGGACTTCTTTTACTTCCCGAACATCAAGGATAAATTGCGTGGGCAACGATTTTCGTTGGCAGAAGAAGCCGTTGATGCCTTCAAAAACCATGTTTTGGAGATATCTCAAAAAGACTGGAATAAATGCTTTGACAAATGGTTCAAACGGAATCAAAAATGTAAATATAAATAGTGCCCCTCGTATCAGCTCGCCTAGCCCACCTTTCAGATTAGCTTTGTAGTCTCCAATGGCGAATGAATTAATTTCATTACTCCTCCCTGCTCTTTAGAAATTATTGTACAATGATGTAAAACATTTTTATGGTGAACCTCTCTTTTAAACTTTACACTACCGAGTGGGATGGCTCAGGTGGTAACGTCTGGGTTCATTTCCGCGGCCGACCTTCCTGACCTATTGGTTTTTTAAGGGGTTTCCCCGCGTCACTAACGGAATGCTGGGAAGAATCATTACATTCCCCGAATTTCCTGCCCCTCCATTCTCATTTCACTTCACCTTTCATCTGTTTGGTCTCTTTCAGGATTGCAAGTGTCGACAGGAGGTCTCGGCATGCGTATGGCAGGGGAAAAGGATGCTCTGATTTGACGTTCGTCCTCCGGAATGGGGGTCTGAGGGCCCCGGGCCGCCAAGGTGGGAGGGTATATGTGAAGTTGAATATTGTCTTTACGTTGTTTGCTACTACGTATGTAAAGCCGATTTGAAGTAGTTTGTATTGAAGGAGTTGTATCGTATTTCGACTGTTGGGGAGCCGAACACTTGAAGTAGTTGCAACCGCACGTATAGTAAACAGTTTCCGGTAGTCTTCGCTCCAAATGTACTTTCAGGTGGCCTTTACCCAAGTTTAAAAACATTAGCTTTGTAATTTGACTGTTTCTTTAGATATTATATATTTATGTTTGCCTCGGCTGCGTCAGTATTATTGTTAGAGACATGGATATCTTGGCAGGGCGTGATGCGACAAGAATTTTTAAGTTTTAATTCACTTCTTTTTATTAATCCTTGACACAAATTAAATAGCACTTCACTGATATCGAGAGCTGTGAGAAACTTTTATTTAATACTTGCACTTTTTAGTACGTAACTTATTTACATCTCACACGAATACATAGTAAATCGCTCGAGGACGCACAAGCAACGCATCCAGTTATGAGCACTGTTAGGAGGCAACTGAACAGATTTGAACCGTCTAAACTTGTACATTTCTGTATTTCTAGTCTCTGATTGGCTAATCCTACTCCAATAGAATACCTTCATTTAACTGAAACCCCCTCCGGTTGTTGATTGGATATTTTATAAACTGTCACTAAAATCACATTATTGCTTACAAGAGTCACAAGTAACATTTAAACTCTCAAACTCATTATTGCCTCAAGGTTACCTCATTGTTAGCAACTTTTAACTTATTCTCACAGCTCCTACATTATTAAATTACGTAATACATTCAAATAACATTATTGAACATGTATACAATAATATAAGCATATGCAATGACTGTTACATACACCTTACAAATTATTACATATGCATATTGTTTCAAGGCGGGCTGTTATTGAATTTACATATTATATAATTTGACTGAAGTTATTTAAGTGTTAAAAATACTGCCTCATAAGACACAAGGGGACTGCGCTTTCACGTGACCCAGGGGAGTGGACGTTATCCGAGTGACACCCCCACTCCCGGAAGCTTTTCCATGGCCCAGCATCTGGTTGCGTATTCCGCCTCCCCCCATTACAGGGGTGAAGTGAATACGCCACTTACGCGCGTCAAACCCCGAAAGGGAAGACTGCCGAATAACCTCGGTGGGACCGACAGTTACTAGCACCTCTCTACTGGCTATCAAGGACGATACCGGTGGACCTCGAGGCGTCTCACAATCCCGCCTGGACGGAAAACCGCCATTTTTATTTTTACCAGCATTTTCTGTGGAGTAATGAACGTTTATCTTCTCCGTGGCAATTTCAAAGAAAATTCAAAGCCTCCTTCACAAATATGCTGTATTAACACTTCAAAGTGTTCATATTCTAGTATATAGTCTTTATAAGTCCTCTTTAGTCTTTTGGTGATTTATAAATTAACATTAGAAGGCGTTTATAGCTCCTTGTTCGTCAGAATCAAAAGGGATTTTTCATTGGTGAAAGAATTATTAAAATCAGTTAAATGTTTTTTGGAATACCATACATACTATTTACAAACACACATCATACATATGCATACATATATACATATATTAATATATATATATACATACGTACGCACATACATTTTGTAGCGGCAAACGGTGCTATGCGCTATTTGTAGCTGGAAATCGATGATCCTTTGAGTTGTTGTCGCCTGTTGCAGTATTCTTCTTCCTCGGCTATTGGTGCTCGTCGGTATCTATCAAATTATTAAATCTAAGTTCTAGTGGGTGAGGCAAGTTAAAAATACACCGCAAGTTTCCCTTAATCAATGAAGTTTACTTCACACTTTGAATAGTTATGGGCGACTAGCATTTCTCATTATTATAATAATAATCCTATCACTGTAAGTTAGTCAGGAGCCTAGCGCACTCCACCCTTGTGCACCCACGTGCATCTGTAGCACCTCGTGTTGACGTGACTTCTCGATGAGTTAGATTTAGAATAAGAGCGGGTTCTGGGGCTTTGTCTGCTCTTATATACGGGAGCCTAGTGACGCTCTCCTCCGCGTTTGAAAATGTAACGACGTTACCCTGGCCGCGTTACCCTGACATGTATGAGAAAGTGTGGCTTCACATCCGTGCGCTTGGGCGCCATCGTGTAGCGTTGCACCACTCGATGACAGGTACGGTCTTTATGATTTCTTGAAATTCTGTTAGCTTGCCCGTTTCATACAATCAGCTCTGTACAAATGTTAGATGTTGAATATTTTAACATGTTAGTGAATTAAATTATTACTGTATAATTCTTATATGTATGGTTCCCCTTTCATATGTACAATTTCTCTATATATGTACAATATATCCCCTTTCAATTTACATAAATACCACATATACACATACATATATCATATATACATACACACATACATACACACATATACACATGCATACATACAGACATATACACACATGCACACTACATATGCATGCATACATACACATATACATACTACCTACGTACATAGTCGTCCTACGTGGCGTAGTGGTTACCATTCTAGCCTCTAGTTCCCGAGGTCGCGGGTTCAAACCCGGCGGAGGGCAATGGATTTTTTCGGGCGTAAAAATCCTTAGCATGGCTTCCTTCGGGAGGGAAGTAAAGCCGGTGGTTCCGTGTCGTACATTTACGGCACGTAAAAGAACCTCAAGTCTGATAAAGAGGCCTCTGAGCAAAATTACCGGTCTTTAATGCCCAATACAGAATGGGATGCTAAGGACCATAGTAGTTAAAAAGCGTCCATAAATAAACCTCAATTTAATTTACATACATACATTTATTCAGACATACAAATTTTTGCTCCTTATAATATTACATTTCCAAAAGGTAAACCAATGTGAATGTTCAGCAAAAGTATAAGTGCTACAATATTTATCCCAAATTTCCAGAATTTATATTGTAATATCCAGGTTACGAGACTTTACATGGGCCGCTTTTTAAATCTCTAGTGATGATTCAATTAATTTCAATTGCTTCCCGTCCGTACTCTTTATGAAATTACGGTACTGTGAATTGAGTTTGTTTATTGGTGCAGTTCTACATATTTATTAGCTTTCAATCTAAATATCGTAATAAATACAGCCAATTCGCTAATTTGATTACTGTTTCCGTGTAATTCTGTAATGTTTATCGCCCTTCCCAAAAATTGTTTCCGTAGTCGTTTCGAAATTCCAGTGTTGTCTAAACCCTCAACCACAACTTCTAATAGCTCTTTCAGAATACGCCGTAGAAGGTTTATTTTGTGCAAGAATGTTGTTTAAAACTGCTTGCACCTGTTTGCAATTCACCCAACATAATGTAGATTAACCAACCTCGAAATTCTAAAAGTCACGCAGTTACTATTTCTGAACCTCCTTGCAAAACCAACTTCCTAATACGTTTGTGTAATAACATTTTTTTCTCTGCAACAAAGAGGTGAAAATTATTAGACCCAAGTAAATTTTTACATAAAATGATTGTCAGTTCTGAGTTTAAAAATAATTTACAAACGTCTGAAACCAAATCAAAGCTTAATGTGAAACATATCAGCTATTTGTCACTGTGAATATTAAATTAGTAGCTTTTCTTGAAACTTACTATACGTAGTAGAGAAAGTAAGAAGAGTTTGATCGTGTACAAGGGGCTTTATACAGTTTCGATCAAACCATTTTACTGTAGCAGTTTAGTTCACAAGAAGCTCCCCCCTTTTTTAACGTTATATGTTTTGAAACGGTACTTGGAGTTTCTCAATTATGAATTGAATAGGAGCTATTTTTCGGCTTTGTGCTGCTAATGCGTTTCTTAAAATAGATGTAAAATATTTAAGCAGCAGCTTTCAAGGATCTTGAGCTAATGAAGTAGAAGATCTGAGGGGGGAGTCGTGCTCGAAAAATAAGTTGGCTCGCTTATATCGCAGTGTCACGAGAAACAAGCATTACAGCGCGTTCCGGTCGTGCAGGAAACCTAAGAAAAGAACAAGTGTGTGTAGGAAAAAACGGGGTCGCTAGTGTCTGTTATGTAGATGTGAATTACAGCTATTACTATTCATGAGTTTCCACATCGTCACCATGTTTACTTCAGCCCTTCAACTGCTCTCTCGTCTCTGAACAGAATTTATACGAATTGGGATCGTCGCTGTTTCGCTCCAGAGACGCTGGCGCTGAGGAGGAATTCAAGGAGACAGCGAAGTCTGTTCAAGGGTTTGCTTCCGAGAAATAATGTCTATACAAATGCTTATACTTGAATAATGGTATTATGTGGTTTTGGGAGAGTTCCTTCGGTATAATTAAAACATTATACAGGGTGCTTCATAAGTACGGATTAATGCAAATAAGACTAAAATGAACTCGTTTTTACTTTTTCTAACACGTACATAATACGTAATATAAAATTCGATACCGAGATTTCACCAGAAATATATGTTTTGAGGCACCTTAAAACCTCAAAAAAGCATTTTATAAAAAGATCCGTGCGTATATGTATGTGCGTCTGTGAACAGTATAACTCAAAAACCAAAAAATGTAGGAGAAACAGCAAACTTGATGCCACACGAAGGTTCTCAAGAAAATCCCCTCAAACTACCCTTAATATAGAACATTTTCAGAAATTTTTGATTTTACAAAACAATGGCTCTAACGATTTTCATTCGGAAGGAATTTTGTATAATCTTGTACAACTAATAAACGTTAAGCGGGAGACCAAAACGTACTACAACAAAAACGTAGATCTCTTTAAAACATACAATTTATTTCAAATGACCATTTTTGTGGCATCAGCCATTTCCGAGATATTCGTTATTAACAGTTCGAATTGTTCAACATTTTGGCATTCTTTTTAAGTGCCATCGATTTTCAGTTTCTCGCGATGCCATGGAAACAGGATGCAATTTTAAGGCCAGCATATAGCGTCCGGTTCTCAAACATTTGACTGTCGCTGTTCCCTTTGTATAACAAAATGTGTAATGTAGCTATTTCCAAAAAGGTGTATCTGGATTAAAATGAAGTAGATAGAAAATTAAAACTTTCGTAAGAATAATTTGTATACCCACTAAAAACGATAGAATGTAGAGAAAGTCATGTGAGTGCAACAATTAATTTTTTTTAAAGATATCGATCACATCAGATGTAATATTTTTAAAGGAATACTTTACAAAAATAATCTGATGCGTTACACTCACATGACTTACTCTACTCTTGTACAAACTATTTTTACAAACTCTTATTCTCCATCTATTTCGTATTAAACGTTTGCAGAAACGATATTTTGACATGCAAAGAGAATTACGTTTTACACATAGCAATCAGTTCTAAAAATATTTGACTATCGCTTAAGGCGTACTATGTTCCCCTTGTTTTGTATTTGCAAGGGCAATATAGAAATACAGTAGCCTTTAAGCATAGACATATCTCTTAATAGGTGTTTGCTAGGTACAGAACCATTCTCTTTGCCACAGATTAATACTCTTTGCATATCCAAGACAAAACAGTGAATAACGAATTCCCATTTGAGAAAATAATTGAAAAATTTAAGGGAATAACAAGCAATATATCGAAAATGGTTCACTCAACAAAACAATACATAAGACATAAATTGTGTATTTTAACGCGATCTTCATTTTTTGTGCAGTAACATTTTGTCTATCTCTTATGGTTTACCAGTTATGTAAAAGTCGTTCACAATGAAGAATACTTTTGGAGACATTCCCAGAAAATTCAAGATATACATTTTATTTGTCATGAAAATATCTTAAACATATGAAATTTTAATCAAAATCCTTTGAGCCATTTTTGAAAAAATTAAAATTTTGGAAAAATGTTCCATGTAAAGAATAATCTGGGGTGGGGGGATTTTCTGGAAAACCTTCGTGTCGCATCTCTGGAAGATACTGAACCTAAATACCAAGTTTGGTATTTATCCAACTGTTCGTTTCTGAGTTATGCTGTTCACAGATACACAGACACACACACACACACACACACACACACACACATGGACATGTTTCCAAAAATCTTTTTTTTATTCAGGAGGTCTCAAAACATGTTTTTCCGGTGAAATTTCGGTATCGAATTTTTGGGTGGAATACAATACTTCCCCTACTTACTATACGTAGTAGAGAAAGTAAATATTGATGTGATATATTTTAAACAAAAAAGTTCAAATTATTAAAATATTTTTATCATTATTGAAATAAATACAGCTAACAAAGTATAGGAAACTTTTGTTTAAAACATCTAACAATTCATAATCCTAAACCATCATGTCTCCTTGAGCATGAGCTTGTTTGCAGAACCCTGGATCTTCATTTGCTAATAGCCAAACACCGCTAACAGATGATCTCTTATGTTTCGGCTTTAAATCTGACAAACCTACTCTTTTTCACTTCAAGAATGACGATCTGCTATCAAGCGGTGGAAGCGTGCTTTGGTTTGAAAATAATGTTTTGTTTGGAAATTGTATGTGTTTATTACAATCACTGTAGATTCATTCGACTTCATAACCAGTTGTTTTCTAGATACAGACTCTGTAACTGCTTATAGACAAGATAAAATCGTAATGTTTGGAAACACCAGGAGCTGTTTAAGTGCATTGTCCCTCTGTGTCTGCTTTCTGCAGTTTCATATTGGACAAAATTTTCCTCAAACCCTCTACACTATATATGTATGCTAGTTTTATAGAATGTGTGACATAACGTGTTTGTATAGAGTTTGTAATTATCAGAAAAGCAATATAAAGCACGGAGTCATCGGTGATAGGACGGCCCAGAGTCCGACGGGAAGATATGTTTACGTCACAGCAGGGAGCAGAGCGCTATGCTGAATGTAAAGGATAATTATTATAGTTGATTATAATATATACGTGAATACATTTAAGTGTTTTTCGAATTCACTACTTCATAATTCTACCAATAAAGAATTAATATCGAAAGAGGTATTTTATTGGGAACATAGATCAAAAGAAACATTAGAACAACTTTCAAATATCAGTATTACATAGATTGTTCATGTTACATACTCAAATGTTGCAATGTGTCACGCTCTGTATATGGTACTCCTCTATTTCTGTGAATACAGGAGATGGCCAGTGTCTGCTAACCTATTTATTACACTTCCTACGACTTTGCACACTTGTCAATATTGGAAGATATACCCAGATACAAATATTAAATACAAATTTTAATTTAGATTCAGAACACTTATTTTGGCTGGTGAAACTCTTTCTTTGTATATTTTTCCAGGTGTTGTTGATATTAGCAACCACCCTACGTTTAATTTAATGTTTATACATTTCAAACTTGACATAAAGGAAGCAAAAAAGTGCTACGAGCCTAAACAGATCATATCCACTTTACTAGTTCAAGAAAGCTACCCTAGGAATTAAACATGCTCTACACTTTAGTTAACTACTAAATATTGGTGCGATTTGATATCAGTGTCAGATAATGGATAGGTCTCATATTCACTTGTAAAATTGTCTTTGGTTTTGGTCGAGCTAAACATGATAGTTTCACATTGGAACTGCAGAATGCCACAGGCCCACTTAGGACTCCGTTTTGACAAAACTATTTAGTTATCCCTGTATGGGGAGGAGGGGTAAAAAGGTAAAGGTAAGAATGAGTGAAGGGGGCCCCCGAAACAGGGGCGTGTATTCATGCAGGCCAGCCGGTCCCTTGTGCTTCTACCTAGACCCCCGGGAGGGATGAGGAGAGACCCAAATGGCGACCAGATCCGGATTAGATCGACGTAAAGCACAGACGGGTCCCTAATATTTCCAGATTGAACGCCTCCAACGCCGTCCGAGCCCACTATTGGGCCCCAAGCCTTCGAGGGTCCTCTGAAGGAAATCCAACCCGAAAGCACCAGAAGCGGGCCCTACAACCGAGAAACAGATGACAAGGAAGATGATGGGTACAGGAAATGAGGGCAGGAGAGTAGTGATAGATGAACCACGCCAGCATTCGCCTGACGACCCAGGGAAACCAGCACAAACTCATGGGTCACGTTACCGTGGCGCCACCTCGCTCGGTTGGGAGGAGGGGTAGTTACATACCTAAAGTGTTTGGCTAGCAAGAGTAAATGTTCTGTAACAATGCTGAATTTGTTGTCCGCGGTGGCTGGCTGGCTAGTGCACCAGCCTCTCACATTTGAGGTCGCAGTTCGACTCCCGACTATTCGTGTGGGATTTTGTGGTGGACAAAAGCCGCGGAGACAAGAACGGGGTAAACTCGTTCTTTTGATTTCATTGCATTCCACCGCTGCTCCACAATACGCGCCCCTTCTTGTGTCATTACCGCTGAACTTATAGGCTGGCACACTACAAGGATGACTCAATTAACTGTATGGACAATATCATCCCACCTTCCAGTGGACTCGTCCACTGGCACACACGTTAATACTTACCGAGTACCTCAGTCATGGGTCCATAATACCAAAGTCGCAAACTAACAAGTTTAATGTTCAATATTTAAACAAAGTCAGAAAGTGCATTATAAAACCACAATTTTAAATTCGAAAACTTCATCTAAATTATAATAAGGCTGGTCAAAAAACCAGTTCAAGTTTGTGCTTAAACGCAATGTTTCCATATTATCATCCAAATTATTAAAAAAAAATTAACCAAAGAAAATTATTTAAAGACTTTTTTCTGATCATCGAAGAAAACTCGTCTCTGCTCCATTGAGAATAATGTACCTATGTCCCACAAGGTACGCCCTCGGGAGGGAGGAGGAAGGGAAGGGTACACAAGACGGCCGGAACCAAGAGTGGGGGCACAGCAATGACACGTCCCTAGAGTTTCGAGATTGAGACGCCCGCTCCTAAGGGGCGATCCGTTTACCCCGGCAACCAGCCGAAAGCTGAGGTTCGGAGAAAGAGAAAGCACCCTTTTCCCTACCACGCCGCACCGAAACACCATCGCCGACACTTCCAACCCTGAAAACAGACCTAACGGGTTGAAGATAAATGAAATGCTGAATGGAACCAAATGTAGGGACAGAAAATTCAAGGGCTGAAAGCAATCACTCCATCATTCCCCTGACGACCCAACAAATCCCCGAAAAAACCCATGGGTCAGAGTGGGCGGTCACCAAGAATCGAACCCGGGATATCTCGAATGCGAATCGCCCGTGTGACCACTAAATTAAATTGAGTTTTATTTATGGACACTCTTTAACTGCTGTGGTCCTTAGCGTCCCATTCCATATTGGGCGTGAAAGACCCGTTCTTTTACGTGTAGTGAATCTACGACACGGGACCACCGGCTTTACCTCCCTTCCGAAGGAAGCCAGAAAAAATCCATCACCCTCCGCCGGGTTTGAATCCGCGACCTCGGGAACTAGAGGCTAGCATGGTAAACACTACACCACAGAGGATGACCCCGCGTTACCACGGCGCCACCTCGCTTGGTATTTAAAGACTTACTGTTCTGTGAGTTGCCTCTGGTATTATGAGTGTGAATTTCATCTCTAGTACTATAACTAATTACGTGCTTGTGAACATAAAGTAAACACTGAAAAATGTACAAATTTATCACAGTAAGAATCTTCCATATAAGAAATGGTTTAGTAAATAATCTTCAGTTCCCTTCTGGAGAGTGAGCAGCTTTAGTCCTGGCTAGCTACTGCGTTCCTCTCACAAGAATGTGTCTGTAAGGAATGTGTTGACATCAACAATTCTATTGCTATATAAGAAATATTACCGCTCTACTTTCAACACATCAACAAGACTTAAGGCCTCTTACAAAACACGCGCTCTTCTGCTAGTAGTGCTGGATGACCAGTTGCTTTTGCTTGCTTTCTCATCACAGATTTTAACAGCGCTAGCAATTATTTCTCGGGCTTGACTGTGTGGAGTTCTTTCTTTTTTACTGGGCATTGTAAAGAACTTTATAAATCACTAGAAAACACTTACACATTGATCCAAGTTAAACACGCTAAGATACTAATATTTTGCGATGTTTTTGATGTAGATAGCATATTTTATGACATCATCGTGAGCTGCCACGTGGTACTGTCCTCCCCCACTCTTCCAAAAAGCAGAACACCCCGCAAACGTTTTCTAGTCAGAGGCCTACAGTACCTTTATCCTAGCTTCTTAGCTGGAGTCTGCGTTTTACTTTCCAATCCATGAAGCAACTCGCTGTTCACAAGTATTCCGAAGAAACGCTCTACCAATGAAGCCCAACTCTTCTCTTGAGCTAAGGTTCAAAGTCCATAGTTCACCCCACCTACTATATCTGAGGAGAATGACAAGCTAAACCAATCATGTTTCAGTCCTTGGCAGTACGAGTGGAAATGAGTAGGAAGGGAAACTCCCTTCATCTCCTCTCTCTGTAAGGTTGGGCATCCCTGCACTTAACAAATCACAAACAAGTTGACCTGTTCCCAACAGTCCCAATCGAGAAGAAACCTGTCTTTGAACATGCGGTATCTGAATTTAGCATAAATTGTTATTCTTTTGTCTCTAGTAATGCAATTAATACAATTTAAACAAAGCTCATTAAACGCTGAATTTTCAGATACTTTTGGTATATATTAAATGATGTGAATTTCTAGACACATTTTTCTGTTGACTGAAATATATACTATTATTAAGTAAGGTTATATTCATATCCCATAGTAAGAGGGAGGTAATACGAGCATTTATTTTGTCGCATAAATGTTACCGAATTTAAAATAGTACTTCTGTTTTATAGATCGTTGTCCTTTGGCAACCAACTCTCAGGATTCTATAGCTAGAGCTTTCCTTTTACACTAGATTTTGTGCAAATAGTTTATTAGTATCGCAACGTTCCAATACATGTGGGACGCCGGGGTAGCACAGTGGTTTCGTTTCCGGCAAACTTACTGAGGGTCTGGGGTTCGATTCCCGGCTCCGTGGTGGCGATATTAAGTCCATACCTTCGCCTCTGACATCCTCATGTGGTTCGGAGCCAAGGTAAAAGCTCTCATTCCACCGCCATGCTCAACATCACCCTACCATTGGAGGCAACAGATTCCGCCCGCTCGGTGCCTTCACCTCATAAATGGGTCAGTCATCGCTTGGTGGAATGAGGTAACCCTCGAAGATCATAGGCCATGTGGGGGGCATTAGAAACGACGACGTTCCAATGCGATTAGTGTCCCTGAAGATTTACCTTAGAATGGCCATAGTCGATCAGATTTGCCGGAGAAATGGCTTTGATTGACTTTCCACTGCCGTATTGAAAGACGGAATATCACAGTTTAATGTTAAATTCTGGGCTCTTCTTTGAAGGTTGTTGTTTTCATATATTTTAGCATAATTTTCATTATAAATTTCCTCATTCTTTAACGAAAACCATATAGGAAATATACTTTCATATGGATATTTGCAATGTCGTGTTCCTTGGGCCGAAGCACCAACTTGATTTTCTAAGTAAGCTACTACTACCACCTAGCGTACAGATGAACGCTTATTCCTGTCGTTTTCTCTCATATACAGCATTATTCGACAAAATGATCAATATGCCGTGTAACACATGCATTGTTTATTGTCACTGAACTACCAAGAATAGCGGGAATAATAAACATTACCAGTATTATAAATAAATAAACTATTACATAATGTAATATAATATATAATTGTCCGCTTGAACGGTTTGTCAGTTGGAAGAACTCTGACAACTGCTTCCAAGTACTGCATATGAAGAAGCAAATTATGTGACGGTGCCTACCAAAGTTGATTAGTCTATTTCGATTTCATAGTTTTAAAAATTAAGAAAACTGCAGCCCGAAACTAACGTCCACATAGTGAATATTTGGTAGTGTACCGATATATGTCCACTGCAGTACTTCCATGTGTTCAAACTTAGAACCCTGAAGAATAATTAAAAGCTCTCGTCATGTTCCTCACTAAACAACGAAGCAGTAATATGAGTTTCACATCCTCTTATATTTAAATAATAATAGCTGAATATATAGTATCCAGGTTGTGTGAGATTGGATGTTTTTAAAACCGCATAGTGCAGTTTGATGTTTTTAGCCCTTGCAATATGTGCAACACCAACACATTTTCCTCTTTAACTGTATGGGAATCTCGCGCCACTGAGTAATTAGAATTTAAGCAGATTTCCACTCCGCTGGATTGTCTCATATCATGGAGTGTTCCTGAGTATAAGTCAATCAAGCTAATATCTTTGTTAAACGCATTGTTCTGTAGACATGTTACTAGGGCATTTTACGTCGTTCATAGAACATGTTTGTAATCCTTGATTCTTTTTCAGGTTTGCAACAACGAAGTTTTCAACGAGTATTTGCCACTGAACAGTTACTATAGTTATTATGGCACTGAGAGTACAAGACAGACTTTTGTGTTCCTATTTTGGGCAGCGATGCTCCTGCTGCCGGGTTCGTCGTCGGATGTGGTTGTCTTGCGTCACGTGATGCTGACCTGCAGGATGAGTCGCGGGGGCAGGCGACCTCCCGACAACCTCCCCGATCAAATTGTCAATTAAAACTCTGTAGCGTGCATGTGCGGGAAGTGTTCGAAAGTTAAGTGATTAATATTTTTTTGAGCAAAGTTTTTACGTACCTATTTAGAGCGTGTGAAACTGTACGCTAAATAAGTTGCAAAAGGTTGTGAAAAGACATGGAGTCGGTGAAGAGCTGCGCCCCTACCGCAGCCACTTCAGCCTCACCGGCATCCCCACCACCACAGAACTATGTACAAAGTATCGACATTATCATCAGTGACTACATGGAACGTCTAGGCACGCGCCTCAACATCCTGGAGACTGAACTGAAATACGCATGGCGTGCTTTAGACCTCCTCTCTCAGGAATACATCAAGATGTGGGAACGACTCGAGAAGCTAGAGATCCTGCTGTACGAGCAGCAGAGTGTCATCGCACAGTTGCTCGAGTTCTACACGATGGTCGGCACTTCGGAAAGTACTGAGTGTACGGCAGTGGTGCCTGCTGGCTCTGGAACGGCATCAGATTCTCTCGAGTCTGTTCCAGCTGTCACTGCTGACACTGCCGAAGACGAGCTGCAAAGGACGATTAAGGACTTAATGGAGGATGCCGCTGCCGCGACTGTAGCGGGTCGGGACGTGGCTGCTGCGGGTGCAGCCGAAACCGATGTTATGTCCGGATCGACTTCAAGCGCCACGGCTGCTCTCATATCCGAGCTACAGATGGAAATGGGAATGGATGGAATGATGAGAATGCCGGACGAGGCGTTCTACAGGAGCCTTAATAATGCCTATCGCGACGATCTGGTTGGAACTTCGGAAGGGCCAGTATCGGTGGCAACACCTCCGTTAGCTGCGGGCTCCTCTGCCGCTTCCCAGCTAGGGATGATTTGGGAGGAAGCAGAGGACGCAGACGAGGGTACCGGAAAGGATGAGACGACAGCCATATCAACAGCTATAGTCAGTCAAGACGAAAATGAAGAAACGCAGGAAGTGTTCAGTGCTCTCGATTACAAGGACTACCGCGGTAACTCGCCGTGTGTCAATGAACAGGATTTAGCTCAGCTTACTCGGCTTAGCGTTATCGATCAAGTGGCACTGGAGAAACTGCAGGAACTGGATAGGCTTACTACAAAACTGCAGAAAGATTCCCAAAATCTTAAGGAATTACAAGATCGCCTTCTCGAATCCCCCAAACGTGAACCTTCTTCCACAAGAGAAAACACTAGCGTTATAGACGAGCAGCTGCGGCAGATCTACGTTGATTCAGATTTGGAAAACTGGAGTTTTTCCAACACTGCGCGTGGCTTGTCAGACTTGCTTTTAATGACAGGCACGTCGTCCACGGTCCCAAGCGCACTTAGCAGCAGCAGTAAATCAAGGCCGAGTTCACGGCTTTCTTCAGATAGTGGTGGTGCTACGACTGATTCCGAAGTAGCATCTGCCCTTTCGGGATTCCGATCCACAGTGTCACCTTCCCCAACATCTCCGCGGCATCGAGTGTTGTTAGAATCTTCGAGTGCCATGGTCAGCTCAGGTATGCTTTCAGCGCAAACGGCTGCAAGGATTGGCTATGGCTCTTCCGCTCTTCTGCAAGCAGATATAACTTCCTCTTCTCTCGCGACGTCCCCAAACCGATACGACTTGGGCTCATATTCTGCGGATTATACAGAAACGCAGGGATATCAGAGCAGAGGGGTTTCATCATATTCTTCTGTGTCGAGCACATATGGTCTGATAACCAGCGACAAACTTAGTTCACCTCCGGCGCTGTCAGGTTCCAGTATTCGCACGCGACAGGACGGGTATATTGCCAGAGACAGCTTACTAGAGTTGGATCTGACAGACAGTCGCACACCACCCTCTCCTTCTCCTAGTAGTCCACCTCCACCTGCACCTAAAGATAGTGGGGATACTTTCCTAATGCCCACCACAGACACCTTGATGACAAGAAGCGCAAGTCCAAGTGCGTTGATGGTGGCCTCTGCTGCAAGCACAACGTCAATTACTTCCCCATCTGCCGAACCAAGCGAACGTCTCAGCCCTCGCACACCGCACTCACCAAAATCTCCCAGACTCTCCCCCAAAAACATAGTAAAGTCAACTTCCACCAACATAGGAACTGCGAAGTCGGATTCTGGATTATCCTCTATGAGCGGCTGGTCTAGTATGGAAAAATCTCCCGGTTCACCAAAAAGTGTTATCGGTAATGCAAATAAGACACCTCCATCATCAAATTACACTTCAGATGCACTGATTAAAGGACAACAGCAGCCGAATAAACTTGCCCTTTCACCTACCGTTCCTCCTTCATCGTCCATGTCACCAGGAGAAAATCGTCAATATGGTACTCCACGGTCCCCATTGCCCCCACTACCCCCTGCTCTTGCTAATTCCTTTATTGGTCACCATCCCTCTGCCTTCACCACCGTAAAATCACCAACCTCTGAATTTGCACAGCAACAAATACAACAACAGGAGAAACAGCAGCAACCACAACAGCCACTGCAACAAATCCCCCAATCAACAACAAGCGGAAGATTAGTTCCATCCAGTAGCTCAGATCTAGCAATAAGTCCTCGCAGCCGCACTTCACACCGGGGTATGCCCAGATCGCCTAGTGCCAGCGCTGTCGTGACCACCAGCACAACATACGGAGACTTTCTTTACCGCAGTGAACAGCCGGCGATATACTCTGTTGCGGGCAGTAACAGGCAGCAGTCATTCACATCTGTGTATACTAGCGGTGGAAGCTCCGCCAAATATCCAGATCTTGTTGAACCGTGTAACAATAACAATAATAACAATAACAATATAAACAACATGGACCTACATTACCGCTATCAGGAACAACATCCTGAGCAGCGAGTTACCTCACGTAGTCACTCAGTGGGTGGGTATCCCATAACTAGTGCCTCTTCACATTCCGGCAAGAGAAATCTTTCTAGAGGGCACTCTACGGGATCTGCTGCTCCGCCTAGTGGAGGAGTCTCCAATCTAGAGGGCTACAAAACCGCTATGTATCGAACTATGTTTCCGACGGGAAACATTACCGACGCCCTTTCCTATTATCCTACAAGTACACGGTACGAAACGACGCCGTCCGGACCACAACAGAGGGTGGAGTATAACCAATGGATGAATGCTTCCCAACCTCAGTACGAGAACGTTGCGCTGATGAACCAAATGACAACCACAGCAGGAGAGTGGCCGCCACCATATATGGATCCAAGAAGATACCCCCAACAGCCACAGCCGCATTATGTTCAGCAACATCCTGGAATGGCAGAATCAAATGAGGGCTATCCAAGGGAATACTGGGGTCAACGTCCTGATATGCAGTATCTAGAATTGGATCTACGAAAGCGAAATGCCCCTGACCTCCAGCAACCTCCTCCACCTCAACTTCATGATGGGCAATATTACGATCCTAGTACTGTGATAGTTTCTCAGTCAGGTTATATTTCGATAGCAGCTGACATCAAGGAAAGCAGCTTTCCAACTGACGAAAAGGTCAGCAAGAAGGGAAAGTTGAAATCGGCCATGAGTTCCGTTAGTAGCTGGATACCAGGTTTGAGTAAACGACATCGGTCACACTCATTGCCTGCAGGAGTCCGTAGAGAAGACCTTGCTATGTCAAAGGAGCATGGTCGGGGTTACATTACTCCGCGGGCAGGAAGCCGAAGCAGCACCAACACTATGCCCCGCAAGAAAAAGAAGAACCCTCTCGCTTCCACCATGTCCGGTATTCTGCAGAAAGCAAAGCGCCGAAGCCACCACCATTCGCAATCTATGTCGGATCCCGAACAGTCAGAAACGGAATGGAGCGGCCGCCAAAGCGGTTTCTCAGAAGACAGCGAAGACAGCGTTTTTTCGGATGTGCCGTCGGAGACCGGGATGTTTGCGAAAATGAATCATGGGATGCAGCGGCAGGTTGGTATTCAGCAGCAACAACAGATCATCTCGAAACCCCCTCGAAGGGATTCTGACTTGGAACAGTTGAGCGATCTCCCTTATGACAGTAGCGAGCCCGCCGAAAGCATGACCAACGAGCCCGATCCCTCCACGCTGTTTCCAACAATAGGTGAAGTGAAAAGGGCAGCAGCTGCTACTACTCCAGTAGCAAGCGCGGATGACACGATGAATGAAAAAATGCAGTTTCCTCAAGTTGCCTTAGGGGGTGCTTCTAGAGAATTCGCTGTTTCTCGCGCCCTCGGAAAATACAGGCAACGGCAGTCTTCCACCGTATCTGTTGAAGAACAGACGGGTCAAGAAGATATCTCTGTCCCTGCTGCGCAACAACCTACGAAAGCCAAAGAGGAACAACCACCAAGTGCTGCAAAAGCAGAACGGGAGAAACCGGCTGAGGAAGCTGTTATGGAGGAAGCTATATATGACGAACCCACCATGGAAAGCGTTATGGATGAATCCATAAGTAGCACCACAGTACAATATCAGGAACCCCAAACTCTTCCAAGACCTCATGAAGAGACGACGGTAATTGAGGCGAGTCCATCTGTTTCTAGTATGCGAGGTTACGGAGGTGGCAGATATCATGGCAGCGGTTCTCGGCACCAGCAAAATTTAGAAATTCCCTGGGGTATGGGCTCTCGAGGCGAACAGGATGAAGATAGTCGCTCTACCCATTCATATAGAAGCACATCACGAGTATCGTCGCGCCGCCAGAGTACTGAAGATAGCATTGACAGTGAAGACGAATGGTACTGTTACGAGTTGCGCAAGCTAGAAGAGCTGGAGCGACAGCGAGACGAACCACCGCCACCACCCCCGCAACCTATAGAGGTAGCACCAGAACCCATCGAACCCGATAACGACGTAAAGGAGCAAATGTCTTTCGTTCTACAGGAACTAAGACTAAAGGCTCGTGCACGCGAGGGTGTTCTAGATGAAGACGATTATGAGAAGCAGGTGCGCAGCAGGGCAGAGGGCATGATGAGTCAGTGGGAAGAAGAGGACCAAGAATTAGAACTTCCAAGACAGGAGGAGCCTAAAAAAAGAGCGAGGTTAACAGAGGATGATTCTTCCTCGGGCGAAACTAGTGGACCCGATAGCCCTGAGCCGAGCATGGATGAAATGGAGGTGGATGAAGAAGAGGAAGCAATGGAGGCAGAACTAGCGAGGTCATTAAGAAGCTCGAGCGGCTCTACTCTAAGACTGCAGCAGCAACAACAGGGTTCAGCACACGGTTCCGATTCGGGATCCGTCAGTGTGCCACCCAGTGAGATGTCCGTCAGTATACCGGTCAGCGACGGTTGGGACACCGAGGAAACGGCCACAGTGCGAGAAGGCTCTGTCAGCATACCTGCCAGCGAAACTTCAATCTCTACAGCATCCGTACCGAAATTGAGGATCGAGTCTGAGGAGGACACCGGAGCTACTGGTGTCTCGGGTACAGAAGCGGGCACCAAACCCGATTCCAAAACCCCTTCTCCGGCCAAGGAGGGAGGCGGCCCCATGGGGAGCAAGTGGAAGCTCCTAAAGGCGCTGAAGGAGAGGAAGGCCGAGGAGAAGATACAAGAAGCTGCTACAGCCACGGCCGCGGCGGAGTCCAAGACGACGTCCTCGACCACGGTAGGTCCCATCATGGCGCTCTCCTAAACACTGAGCACTCCGAACTTGCATAATGTTTGTGTTTCCATATCCATGTCATACTGCCTTTTCCTAATACGTATTTAATATGCTCATATGAAGCCGTCAAGGTCTCGCTCAGGGTGGGAAAGATACTTACAGTTTCTTATACACACTGTTCAATACTCTCTACTTACATGTGCATTTGACTTGTACAAATTCTTAAAGTAAAAAAAAACTTTTAGAAGTATAATGCATTGTTTACAGTTCAATGACATTCATATAATGGAAGAATTAATGCATTACTATAAATGGAGTGCCCAAATATAAGATGCTCGAGCGGCATTCTTAGTATTTGCCTAACTTGTTTGCTAGATGCACAGATATTTGTGTCTAAGTATCAATACAGTATAATATTGTGAAACTTGGATGTCAGACAGAGAAGTGAGTGACTTGAACCTTCCTGAGAAGTCCACTATTGCAAAAGAAGAGTCTGGTGCCCCTTTGTTTGCACAAAATAAATATTTTTAGAACTATCGTTAAATTGCCTTGATGCGCTTATATACTGACAACACGCTAGCTTACTGCGCTTGTCCACTGTCATTACCTTTGTTAAAATGAGGGAAAAAATCCGCTTTCTGATTTGGGGAGGTGTCTGAACAACATATATGTCTAAAAGCTATATTAGATATAAGATTAATATGAAATCATTTTCATATCAGCTTTAAATTTGTAAATTAGACTAGATTTAAAGTTTCTTCATAGAGCTGTGTGAAATGCATGCATGAGAATTGCATATTATGGGTATGTTTTCCGCAGCTTATACCCTTTAGCTTAGCAACTTAATGTAGTGCATACATCTATCCAAAGTATATTGTATAACGCCGTCCTTCATATATAAATAAAGTTATATGCATTTAATCTCGTTCCTCTGTAGAAAACTAGCCTTTCTAACACAAAGTCGCTGAAGAAGTCTTGTTCTTGATGAATAACTGTTAGAAAACAGTGTTAATTCCTCCAACAGCGAAGATTTCAATACACACAAAAGTTATTGCATTTTAGAAATCCCCAGCTTGAATACTGCTCGCTCGTTATTGAATAGTTAGCAATGAATTGTTGAGGCTTGCTTCCAATAATGAAAGGGTTTGAATTGGCTGGCAGTGGATGGATAGAGTTTTTGTTTGCCGCAGGGCTGTTCGGAATGCACCAGTTGCCCGCATTCTGTGAGGCGACTGAATAAATGGCAGGAAGTAATTGACGGATGGGTCGAAATATTTCTGACTGCAAAAATGCGAATTTCCCGAACAATACAGTGCACAGTTAAAGCCGAATATGTTTGGATACATATGTGGAGTCATGACTGGAAGTCTTAGTTGCCAGAATGTTTTGTGAAAGAAGAAAGAATGGTGTTGTCGCTACTGTCAGGGCGTGTTTGACATTGTCTAGCTTCAAAGAACGAGTTTTGAGAATTGACACTGAACCACTTAGGTTCAATACCATTCACCGAACTTGACCAATCAGAACTGGGACGGTACATTGCGTCCCTTGCTGTGTTCATCACATGCCTTCTCTGTCTGATGCCAAGCTCACTGACAACTGCACATCTCCATGTTAGTGTCGCCGCACAAAACTTGTTGGATTATGGTGCCCCGTATCCTTGAAACGGGAATTTCCATGTTTGTACTCATTTACAAGTAAATACATGTTTTGGTAGACATAACTTTTTTCGACATTTGTTAACATAACTTGCATCTTTAGCTTAAATGGGAAATGATGTGCAAGTACTTTAGAATTTTCGATGTATACTCAGTGTATTTAATATATGCTCTATATTCAGTGTTTATGATTCAGATATTGAAGCAATAAGAGAGCTAGAACGTAAGTAAAAAAAATCAGCAATAGTCTTGTAGAAGTGCTCAAGAATACACACACTGTAGATTAAAGTGAAGCCTACCGCGTTAGTACAAGTTGTAGTGCAAGGAGACTGGCCAACAGGATTAACATCAGTAGTGGTTGTAGAATATCCACTCGCTCAAAATAAGCCTGCATGACAAAATTCTACAGTTACAGAATAAAAGATGTTCCTTTATAGAGAAGGTTTTTTCTATACATCAGTATTTTACAAATTCCTAAACTGTCCGTAGTTCACAAACACTGTGAAGACAAACATGCTTGCTTGCTGGTACCAAACGTAGGTGCTCAAAACCTCCTTTTGAGTTATCACACCTCTATAGTCTTTCATGAATGCAACGATGAAGTATTGGTCACATGACTAGGTGTAGAGTACAAGTTCTCCTTCACAATAACATGTCTCTGAAAGCAGGGATTATAGTGTACCTATAGTGCCGCCATAGCGGTTATTTTTTTCTTGTTTTCTTTTGCAGTATCCTTTTACATATCCTGAATTCTGTCAATTATTGCTTTCATAGCTCTGGTCTTCCCAATACTATACATGTTCCTTATTTTGGTAGCAGTTTTGAGAGCTGTACTAGAAATGCTAAGACCTCTAGAACTTCTTTATCCTAGTTTACTCCGTACAAATTAGAAACATCGAAGGCTGTCCTTGACTGTATGTAGAAGTCTAAGAATCTAGAGTATTTTTAATTATCATATCCGTCTTTATATAGCAAATGTCTTCCTTACAAGAACCAGCCAGTTAACATGCGAGCCGTCTCTCCGTAAGTTTGGCAACGATGTGAAAACTGCCAGCCTGATGGAGAAGCGGTTTCATCGTTAACTGACACGCAGTATCATATCACTTGAGTATGTTCTCACATATCTGTGTTGGTGCTTTGTTATACCGATTTGTAACTGTTGTGTAACTCTGTATTCTGCTATTGTAACGCTGTGTTGTTTATTGTAATGGCAACGCCCAAGACAAGAATTTTTACACAAGGGATTTGTTAGGCTCTAATATGTGTGTTCATTTTGTTTATGAATATTGTTCAAGTCTTAATTAATGTTAAATTATTGTTAATGTTTTTTATTTAGTGTGATGAAAAATGTGAAAGCGACCTGACAGAGCCACCGCTACATGCACACATAACCATTGTGAGCATTAAGTATACATTTTATTAGAATTAAGAGTTTTGCATATTGTGTTTGCTTAAATGAAGTAAATGTGCTTTGTAATCTCTTATATTGTAAAATGCTTTTTATATTATTTTGAAGAAATATATTGTATTATCTTTTTGTATTTATAGATTGTTATTAATTTGTGTTTTGTTTTTGTTTATTTTTTTTTTAGAATGGAGGTGGTGGCGGAGGAGATAGCGGTGGTCGTGCCAATGGGTAAGTCAAACACTCCTGTGCTGTTTGCATGTGCGTGTGAACACACAGCTGTAACTCTCTCTCTCTCTCTCTCTCTCTCTCTCTCTCTCTCTGGTAGTGAATCGATTATTCCCAGGTCACGAGTAGCTCTCTCTAACAGCAGTATATGCTTATTGTATTAGGGATTTTAACACTTCACATCTTGGCCGTTTTAAAGCGTCTCCATGCAATTTATAAAATCACGTTTAAGGTGAGACTAAGTGAAGAGAACTGCCAAAATATGACATTTTTAAATTTTCCTGCATATGCCATATGATATTGTAAATTCTGCGCCACTTTGCATAAAAAAGCACAACTCATACACACTTTGAAAGTCATCCTTTCGGGGAAACCTTTCTCTAAAAAATGATGCTACTGTTAAAGTATGATAACCGCTATATGCACGTCATGTGGTTTCTTACTATGCAAATATATGCTAGTTTGTTTTTTCCACTTTTTCTGTGAATATTTTCTGTTACAAATAACCTGTTTTCTTGAAGATAATGTGTTGCACCCACATGACCCTCTCTGCTCTTGTACAACCTATTTTCACAAACGCTTATTCCCCATGTACTTCATGTTAATAGAGATAAACATTTGCAGAAACTATCTTATTTGTAATTTTCTTGTAGGTGCAAGGAGAACATGGTAGGCTTTAAACGATAGTCAAATGTTTTAAGAGCTGGTTGCTATGTGGAGCATTCCATTCTCTTTGCATGCCCAGGACATAAAAAATCTTATGTGTTACACTCACATGACTTTCTCTACCCTTGTACAGACTATGTTTACAAACGCTTATTCTCCATATGCTTCATGTTAATCGAGATATCGAGATGTTAATCTTAATGCTAATTTTCTGGTAGATGCAAGGGGAATTGGTAGGCTTTAAGCTATAGTCAAATATTTTAAGAGCAGGTGGCTATGTGGAGTATTCCATTCTCCTTTGCATTACCAGGACAAAAAAATGAATAACGAATTCCCATTTGAGAAAAAGTATAAGTACTGGAAAATTTAAGGGAATAACAAGAAATATCTCGAAAATGGTTCACTCTACCACAAAAATTTATGACATAAATTGTGTGTGTTAACGCGATCTACATTTTTTGTGCAGTACAATTTTGTCTATCTCTTATAGTTTACCAGTTATGCAAAAGTCGTTCACAATGAAAAATTCTTTTGGAGACATTCCCAGAAAATTCGAGATGTACATTTCATTTGTCATCAAAATATCTTAAACATATGATATTTTAATCAAAATCGTAAGAGCCATTTTTGAGAAAATTAAAATTTTCGAAAAATGTTCCATGTAAAGGGTAATCTGGGGTGGGGGGATTTTCTTGATAACCTTCGTGTCGCATCTCTGGAAGATACTGAACCTAAATACCAATTTTGGTGTTTATCCGACTGTTCGTTTCTGAGTTATACTGTTCACAAGCAGACAGACACACACACGGACATGTTTCCAAAAATACTTTCTTTGGATTTAGAAGGCCTCAAAACGTATTTCCGGTGAAATCTTGGTATCGAATTTTTGGGTGGAATGTAATAATTCCCCTACTTAATATATGTAGTAGAGAAATTAAAAAAAAATGGCTGATCAATTTTATTCAGAAGATGGCATAATTTAGAAAAAGTCCAGTCTTCCTTAATAAACAAATTACTGTATAAAAGTAGACCAGTGAACTTGAAAAACGTAAAAAACTTCGTTCCGCTATCTTAAATACTTTCTGAGATAATGGGTCATGGATTAGCAGATTGGCAGTATAGTGCTTTTAATCTCTCCTTAAGGCGAGGTACCAATAAAATTTCCATCTTTAAAGTTTTCAACGAAAAGTTAGGGTCATTTTGGTAATTCCTCCACACTATTATAAGATGTCTCATAAATAATAACGGTTTTTTAATTGGGTTTATATCGTACGTACATAGGTTTTTATTTTTGGCAAGACTGTTTATAGGGTGCTGTGGTTATTGCTCCGTATAGGTGAGTCCACACTGTTCAACATATCAACAGTTAACATTCAACAATTAACAAAATGTCTCATTCAACATGTTAAATGCCTTCAACATGTTGTAACTGTGAACGTTTAACATTCTATCCACACCAGTTGACTTGTTGGGACAACAAAATCTCTTAACTAAAAGTAAAATGGACTCCAGTGATTAGGATTTGACAATTGATATTTGTATCTGGTATGTAATAAAAAGAAAAGTGGAAGGTGATGAGGCTCTATCTTGTTAATCGGCACAGGAGTGAAAATATTTTGAATGAGTTTAAAATTTGGAGCAGGTTTGACTTCAATGTCGTGATAACAAGTCAAAGTGACTTCAGCTATGTTTTGAGCAAGGTTTCTAACCTATAATTCACAAAAAGGACACCCATTTGAGAGCAGGCATTCCAGCTGCCAGACTTGAGCCTTTTTGCAATTCTCTAGCAAAGTGAGGTTATTTTTTTTTTCTGATATTGCCTCTGGAACAACAATAAATTGCACATAGTTTGGTATATTTGTCCATCCTTTTTATTACATACATTACAATGTTCCATAATGATAGCCTCAAAGATTTTATTAAAGAAAGTGCCTTTTCTTTCGTCCATTCCATAACTTCACATGAAGCAATCCAAATCAAAGATATAAGCACAGAACGAGTCAACATGGAACTACCGAACACAATAGCATGAAGGAATCACAATAGCTGCCATGTTTACAGTCTGGAAACTTCCGAAGTTCACCCAATCACATACACAGAGAGCAAATTGACTTAACAAGTTTTCCATTAAAAGCGGAAAACATCCAACATGTTAAAAGTGTCAAGCACAACTCTTTCGGTTAACATGTTAAGTCAATTCTGTGATCGAAATTTGGCCAACATGCAAACTGTTAACATGTTGCTCTTGACAAGTTTTTTTAAATGTTAATCAGTCTGGACAGGGCTTATTGTTAACATGTTGGCAACCAGCAGTTGGTAATACAACATTTTAAAATGGAGGCAACAAAGTTTGAGGTTTAGAGTCCTTCTGAAGCACTACTGGAAACAATATTATAAAGCTGCTGCCATGGCTCCAAGAATATGTGAAGTCGAAGGTGAAGGTGTCGTTAGTGAGCGTGTAGCACAAGGATGTTTCCAGCGTTTCAATAATGGAGACGAAAACATTAAAGATTTACAAGGTTCTAGAAGACCCAAGTTATGGAATATTGAGAATACACGCAGAGTTTTAGAATAAAATCCACAGACAAGCACTCGGAGGTTATCACAAGAACTTGGTGCTTCAAAAGATACCATACATTGCTATTAAGACACTTTAAAAATGGTTCAGAACCTGTAAACTTGTATCACATGAATTGACACCTGATCAATCTCAAACTAGAATGGATATCTGTGGGCAGCTTATTCTAATCCCTGGGATGATAGGTTTATCAGGAGAATTGTCACATGTGATGAAAAGTGGGTGTATTATCGCAATCCTGACAGTGGCTCAGTCCCCGTCAACATGCCAAAGTCAAAAAATTAGTTCGATCCCAAAGCAATGTTGTGCGTCTGTTGGAATTTTGAAGGAGTGATTCACTGGGGATTTGTTCCAAACGGGCGTGCAGTCAATGCGGATGTTTATTCTCAACAACTGGAACGAGTCCATGAAATTTTGAGACCGAGATACCCAGCATTAGTTAACCAAAGTAGAGTTCTCTTGCAGCAGGACAATGAAAGACCTCATACTGCACTAACAACCATTACAAAACTTCAGGAATTGGAAGGAGTTGAACTGTACCACATCCAGCATATAGCCCGGATCTTGCGCCTTCAGATTACCATCCGTTTTGATCCATTGCCCATTTCTTCTGTGGAAGAAATTTTGAGAATATTGAAGCTGTGAAGATGGGTCTCACCGAATTCTTCGCATCAAAAACCAGAGAACGGTACCATTGCGGGATAATAAACCTTGCTGAAAAATGGTTAAGGCCATAGAATCTGATGGTCTTTACCTTGAAGAGCAGTTTAATTTTTTGTAATTGCAAGGGAAATTGGTAGGCTTTAAGCAATAGTAAAATATTTTAAGAGCTGGTTGCTATGTACAGCATTCCATTCTCTTTGCATTACCAGGACAAAAAAAAATGAATAAGGAATTCCATTTGAGAAAAAGTATAAGTATTGGAATATTTAAGGGAATAGCAAGCAATATCTCGAAAATGGTTCACTCAACAGCAAAAATGTATATGACATAAATTGTGTATTTCAACGCGGTCTACATTTTTTGTGTAGTAAAATTTTGTCTATCTCTTATGCTTTACCAGTTATGCAAAAGTCGTTCACAATGAAGAATACTTTTGGAGACATTCTCACAAAAATTGAGATACACATTTCATTTGTCATCAAAATATCTTAAACATATGATATTATAATCAAAATTGTTAGAGCCATTTTTGAGAAAATTAAAATTTTTGAAAAATGTTCCATGTTAAGGGTAATCTGGGGAGGGGGATTTTCTTAGAAACCTTCGTGTCATATCTCTGGAAGATGCTGAACCTAAATACCAAGTTTGGTGTTTATCCGACAGTTCGTTTCTGAGTTATGCTTTCACAGACACACACACAGACACATAGTAGAGAAAGTAAAAAGAACACAAAATGAAATAGTGTCAATTCATCTACGCCAATACCAAGAGAAAGTAAATAGCAAGTAGCTGAAAAAAATCTCAATCCACATTGAAGACAATACCTCAGTACATTGCTGGAAATAAAGAGTTAAAAGCTATGTATCATATTCTACACGGAGTGCCGACGTCCGTTTGTACATAAGAATCTTTAAAACTTTTATGGTGGATAACTGGGAAATCGATATATCGGGATAGGATTCCTAACTTAGATACATCCTGCGAATGTGAAGAACGAGTACAAATCACAAAACTCTCCCCCTCTCAAAGACTACACGCCTCATCGTACCGTATACCCTGTTGATATCGAACTATTTCACTCATATGCCAAGTAACCATCCCCGAGAAAAGACTTTGAATGTGAATCAATATCAGTTGTCCATCCTGTTCGTTTTATCGGTTACGTTTTCATCACTTTGATGTGTAATTGTTCTATTCTCCTCTTAGACCCGTCAACTGTTATCCTGTAAGATGTTTTAATTTCAATCTTCTTCTGTTCGTTTGTTAGCGGAAATAAGAAATTACGAACTGTAAATTTAAAACTATCTCTATGTAGTATCATTTTATAATCCCATTTAATTGATATAGTACACTGGTGTGCAAAACCTAAGGACGAAAGTAATCTTCGCATGCTGTAACATATCTCGATGAAACTTGAATCATACATAGAGGGAACTGCTACGGTATGCTACAGTAGTCAACTAAACGAAATATGCAATGAGACGAAAGTAGTAATAGTCCCGGATGAGCCAATTGTTTTAACGATAATCCTGCCGCTAGGGGCGCTAGTGTCGCTAGTGTCGCTGCGTGCGACGGCGGCGGCGGTAAGTTTGAAAAGCGCCCTGAGCGGTAGGATTATCGTTATTGCAATTGGCTCATCCGGGACTGTTTTCTTTATTTATACTTTGAATACAGTACATGGGATAAAGATATGTATACATAGTTTTGATTAACACGATGTATTATTTGCTTAACATATAAATACAATAAATGGACAATATAAGTAATATTAGGAGAAAAAAAAGCACATTAAAATTCATAGTTTTTGTTTGAGGCACTAGGACACACAGATTTCGCGCACAACAATGATTTTAAAGTACGTGGTGCACTTTGAGTCCTCGTCATCGCTGCTGCTGCTATCGGCGGTAAATTGGTGGATAGGTTTGGTGATGCAGGTGACGAGCAGGTGAGAGAAACTTTCGTTGACGAACTACTGAAGGTTGGTATATAGATGGGGATGGTAAATTCGTTGTAATGGCTGGTTGAGAAGCATCCTGTGGATGTGACTTTGTTGGTTAGAGCAGGAATGTTGCTGTTGCCGAGGTATATGACGCATAGTGCGTCTTGTTTATGCTGGTGTACTTTGGTAGGTACGCATTTGACGTGGACGGCGTGAGCCCCTTGGACGTCGAGTGTGATGGTGACAACTCTGCTGTTGCGGAAATAGGAGTTGGAGATGCAGAGGATACGGATAGGTGAAGCTGCGTTGAGAATGAGTTGTAGGTTAAGATTGTTCCCCACGGGGACGGGATAGGTTTCGTCGGACATTATTTAGGGTTATATGGGGAGAACGTGACGATGTGACGTTTGAAACCGCTGCGTAGTTTTTCCTCGCCTGCGTATATGATGCAGAATGAGTTAGAGTTGAGTTTGTTGACGAGTTCTGGAGAGGCTTTTGCAAATCTTGTTGGTAGGAAAACTTCTGTGTCGTTGTCGAGTTTGGCGACGAGCTTTGTACCGTGAACGGTGTCGATTGTTTTGACGCCGACGACGCGATATGGTACGTGTTGTTGAAGCGTAGATACGCTGAGAGTGTGGGCGCTGCTGGAAAGTTCTTCTAGCTCTTTAAGGACGTCCTGTGACATTCTGACGGCACAGATGGCAGTTTTTGATAAACGGGGGAGGGCCGTCTATATGAGTGGTTTGATGAGGAAGGTTGTAGTGTTGTTTACACCTGCGATAAGGTGCGCAAACTACCTGTGCGTCTGCGGGAAGTTGGTTCCACACAAGGTCGACGTCGCTTGGGGGATAACGTTCGAAGATGTATATGCCGTTCTGCAGCAGCACTTGGCGTTCCCTGGGCAGTAGCAGGCGGATTCTTCGTCCGTTATCGAGATACCGAAAGAGCACGATGAAGCAGTTCATGTGGTGTTTCTAGCGGAGTACCTTCGAAGGAATTGCTGAATTTGCTTGTTGAGATGATCGAGGTCTTCGTAGAAACCGTGTTGACACTGCGTGCACAGGAGGGTGAGACGGTGCTTAAGTTCGCAGCTGCACGTTTGGTGAAAACAAAACGAGCAGTGGAAGTCTTTACACGACGGTCCTGGCATTCCCCACGGCTGGCTAGCACCGAATGAAGGGGTAAAGAATGCGCGTGCATAAATATAACCCAACTGCCGGAAGCAGGAAATCACTGGTGGGGGAAAAGTTCGTTGGAGATATACCACATCAGGGGAAGCACTGGTGGGGGAAAAGTTCGTTGGAGAAACACCACATCAGGGGAAGCAGTGGTGGGGGGAAACGTTCGTTGGAGGTTGGCTACATACGCCGGAAGCGCTTAGCGATTATTGCACAACATCCGCAGGAAAAACACTGTGTCCGTTGATTTAACGGTTTTCGTCTTGGAGGAGAACTCTGTTTTTGAACGGTGCTGAACATGCAAACGACCACATCAGGGGAAAGCACTGGTGGGGGAAAAGTTGGTTGGAGATATACCACATCAGGGGAAGCACTGGTGGGGGAAAAGTTCGTTGGAGAAACACCACATCAGGGGAAGCAGTGGTGGGGGAAACGTTCGTTGGAGGTTGGCTACATACGCCGGAAGCGCTTAGCGATTATTGCACAACATCCGCAGGAAAAACACTGTGTCCGTTGATTTAACGGTTTTCGTCTTGGAGGAGAACTCTGTTTTTGAACGGTGCTGAACATGCAAACGACCACATCAGGGGAAGCACTGGTGGGGGAAAAGTTCGTTGGAGAAACACCACATCAGGGGAAGCAGTGGTGGGGGAAACGTTCGTTGGAGGTTGGCTACATACGCCGGAAACGCTTAGCGATTATTGCACAACATCCGCAGGAAAAACACTGTGTCCGTTGATTTAACGGTTTTCGTCTTGGAGGAGAACTCTGTTTTTGAACGGTGCTGAACATGCAAACGACCACATCAGGGGAAGCACTGGTGGGGGAAAAGTTGGTTGGAGAATTACCACATCAGGGGAAGCACTGGTGGGGAAACGTTCGTTGGAGGTTCACTACATCCGCCGGAAGCGCTTAGCGATTATTGCACAACATCCGCAGGAAAAACACTGTGTCCGTTGATTTAACGGTTTTCGACTTGGAGGAGAACTCTGTTTTGAACGGTGCTGAACATGCAAACGCCGTGAATGTGATCGGGTATGATATAGGATGCTTCGCGACCCAAATGCGGGAGCGAAGGGCGCGAGATGTTTGGGTGAGGTGCGGTTGGAACGCTGGTAGAAATACATGCGCACTAAGGACTATTTTGTGAGATGCGCAGTGCGAAATGGGTGTTGAGGAAATGATGAACCTCGAGGAATGTTCTAAAATTGGCGCACCGTATGTACTTGGTGAACTGCGTGAAATTCATGTCATGTAAGGGAACGTTGGAGGCATGGTTGTGAAGCATGTACTTGTGGTATGCCATGATTTGATTTTGCACGTCCGTCTCTTCCTTCTTTTTGTGATACATGATGTCGGTAATGATGCGCTGCAGGGTATGCAACACGTGCCATTCTTGTTGGTTGAGCGTAACGGATGCGCCTTGCGGTTCTTTGAAAACGAGCTTTAGCTTTCCGAACACAAACTTAAACACGATGGTGACGCTGTCGCTGAACTGAAATTGCTGTAGACGTCCCTGCGGGTCATTCAAGCGTTTGTGAATGATGGGGATGGCTTCGACGAGTTTGTGCCACTGCGAGGAACTCATGACGACTGCGTTGTGCTGTCCACATTTGGCAATGGTGACGACGAGATGGTGCGGTGGCCGGGGGGAGAATCCCACACTGACGAATTTAGTTTGTTGCGGGTTGAGGAAGTAGATATCCGCCAGAGGACCCACAACTGCACTGTGTTGGAACTGTGCTGGCGGAGCAGGGCTGTCGGGATGCTGTTGGAGGTCGAAGATGGGTAGTTTCCTTTTTTCCCCGGGTTTTGAGGTGGTTGGGGTTTGACATCCGGTTATACTGGAACACACAAAACAATAATAATAATAATAATAATGTGAGGGATAGAGAGATAAACGGGATAGAAAAAAAGCAAGCTAATACATAGGTGCGAACCTACCTGGTCGGCGTGCTGCATGGCAGCAGGACTGTATCCGCGTGCTGCATGGTACACTCTGAATGAGGCGAGCGGCACCGTGACGTTGCTTTTTATATGAGCAGGAGCGTCTTCTGAAAGCACGTGCAAGACGATGGATTAGCTTAGATGTGCTGAATAGTGACACACACACACACACACACACACGTACTCACCTTCAAGGGTTGACAAGTTTGCCGAGCGGCAGAGCACTTTGCGCGGCATGCGTTTTTGAACGTTTTGCGAATGACGACATCATTATGCGCGTGATTGCTGACGCGAAATTTTGAGAAGAATGTATGCTTAGGTAAGCCGGAGCAGCGGTGGGTGAGGTAGGCGATGACGTAATGACCGCACGTGGTGCTGTCGAAACCTTGCAGCCTTCTGGCGTTGGTGGACCAACGCGTCCCGCAGACCGAATTTAAGAACCGGAGAAAATGGGGCGAAAGCGGTCCTATGCCGTAACTGTCAAAATATTCTGCACGCGAGTTTTTGTCCACAAAGATGCAAACCCAGTGTTGCCCGGATTTGGTGCTGGGGTCGGTGTTAGCCACTAGCGCCAAGGGAGGCGTTCGAATGCTGTGAAGTACGGGTAGTTTATCGCAGGGGTAGACGCCTAAAAAGTGAGAGCGCGTATAGGGGCATGTCGATAGAAACCGTTGAATTTGAAAGGTGTTCATGATACCAAAATGGATCGGTTGGCGTCGATTTCGACCGTGCGATGTATTTCCGCTAGCAGCAGAAGTATGACCGGTTCTGTCAATTTATCGGCAAAACCGATGCTTATAGAGACGGTTCCGTGGCGCTGACCCGAGATGTGAGACTCGTTAGCGCTCATGTCTGCAGTGAGATCGAAAACCATTATCGTATACCCTTGCGGGTAGGTTTCTCTGGAGATGGAGTGTCCCTCGTCCTTGAAATGAATGCCTAGGCCGTCCTGCAGGGTTTGAAAGCATTGCAAATAGTGTCCCTTTGTAAAGTCGGGTTGCAGAGGTTGGGAGGGAACGGGTTGCCCGTTCACGTAGAGCTGAAAGAAGTTCATTTTAAAATGTTTCAAGTTGTACGGATTTGAGTTAAAATGGCCGGAATAGGCCTTGTCGGTGACCATGGCTACTACCACTCTCCTTGGAACTTGCCCTACGCACACGTCGCTAAACGTCATTGCCCTGGACTCCTTGGGGATGCTGAGAGCGTGAAAGCTGACGTCTTTGAGATGGTACTTTGCGTTGCCCTTTGCGAGCACGGCCTGGTGCGCGAGCTTTATGGTCGGCGAGGGCCGCACCGATTTTAAGCGCAGCGTGGCAGACACGATGTCGGCGTACCCCTTAAAGGTATCTACGTCGGAAAACAGATAAAACTGGGGAGAGGCGGGAGTGAGCTTGACGGTCATGCTAACGTTGTTCAAAAGCAGCTTCTCCTGTCTAAAAAGAGCGTTGGACAGAGGACCGATGAGCTGTACGACGTTGCTCCCTTTGGTAAACCCCTGACGCCACTGAAAGCCCGCATTGGCGATAAAAGTGTCCATGATGCCTGCCGTGTCCTTTCTCCAGAGGGTAGATTCTAGTTTGGTGTTCATGGCATCTTCGGAGTAATTGAGAAGCGTCTCGAGGTAGGTTCTATAGGGGTAACCGGCTTGCGGCATGGAGACGATGATGTTATTGAGGGTTACCTCCATCTGTTGAAACAGGGAATTTAAGGCGTTGTTGACCAGAGTGGCGTTAGCGTCAGCGTTTAAGGCCTCTCCTTTGTCATCTACAACGCGCACCATGAGTTCGAGTACGACGTAGGTCAAGTCTAGGTAATCGTCCGCATTTCCGGAATAATGAAAGGTGATGGGGGCATTTTTCATTAAAGTGTTTTGAGGGTTTAGGTATAGGAACCGTGACTCCTCGATGCTCATCTGAACCGGCACCTCTGTAAAGAGGTCCAGTTCGGAACTCATGTGGACGGTCGCGTCTGCCATTACGAAAATACGTCTTGCACCTTGCGCCTACCGCGTTTCAGCTTGGACTGCTTGCTCTTTCCGGATTTGCTCGGTTTTATTCTCTTGAGACGCCTGGCGCCGGAACCGAGCATGGCACCGAGCTTTTCGTCGGCTTTTCGTTTTAAATTGTATCCGGACTCCTTGAGCCTCCGCTGGAGCGCTTGCTTCGGCGCTGCTCCCGCCACAGTCACATCGGACAGAACGTGGGCGCCCGCCTTTAAGGCCTCCTTTCCGACTGCTTTTGCTCCGCTCTTTAAAAACGGTAGCAACCTTCTGAAGAGTCCTCCGAGGGCTGAAAAGAGACCGCTGCCTCTTTGGTAGCGCTTGCCCCTGTAGAGAGCGAAATCGCGATGGTGGAACGCGCCGCCGGTCTGATTGAGGTAGTACCGCGTTACGGCGTGCACGTCCATTACGCCTGTTTCGGACGAAAAGCGAGAACTACAGTAGAGGAAAATCCGTCGGCGAATGGCAAGAGATCGCCGTAACCGTTCCTTAAATCTATGCTGACCGTCTTGAAGTCCTGCTGAATCAAGGGTACCCAATTTTGGGGAAAAAACGTCTTTTCGTCGCTCATGTAAGTGTTGTTGCTTCTTTCGTATTCCACGGCCGCGCTCTGTATGACTTGGGCGAAGGTGTCGCCCACGACTTGCGGGGACACTAGATTACAGTAGACGAACATTTCGTAAGGAAACCCCATATAAGGATCTACGGGGCGTTTAGCAGCTTTTTCGAGAATGACGTCGACGTAGGGATCGAAACCCAACATTTTTGCCATAGCGGGCGTCAAGAGCAAACTGTGGATGCGGTGTAGAGGCCCCGGAGGGTCCTCCGATTTTGAAACGTCTCGTTTGGGTCTGACGGAACGAGCCGCCGCGGGTTTCTGCTGCCCCGAAGCCCGGGGCTTAGGTTTCGGTTTCGGCTTTGGTCTCTGGCGGGGCGCATCGTTGAGAGCTTCGTATTCGCCGACCGCGTACGGTACGACAGCGCGCGCGACATTTTCCACAAACCCGTCGAACGGAATGTCGGGTAGTGGTTCGGGGTGGGCGACGGCGGCATTCACGCCCGCCGTCTGCTTGCGCTCGTCGAAGAGGAAGAAGTTTTCCACGTGCAAGTGTTCGAGTAGAGCGGCGTTGACGAGGTTCACCAAGTCTTTGGGATTGTGCACGATGCCTTGCGGCATTTGCAAACTGAATTTGGAATGCGTGGGGAGGAGCGTCATGGTGTACTTGGTGCCCGCCAGACGGGCGTCGTCTGGCGAAAGGTTATAAAATTTCACCGGATACCTGACCTTTTGCAGGGCGACCTCCCATTCTCCCTGCAGAACGATTCTCTCGGGCAAGATGTTAGAAAATCTGGCCGTGGTGTTGTCGGTAAAGTGTTCCATGGAAGCGTTGCTCACGAGGGTGATGGAGAAGGGCTCGGTCTTAATCATGTCGAATCGACGGTCGAAGCCAGAACCCACGAGTTAAACTTTGCCGGATACCCCTTCCACTTTAGCAAGACCTGCTTGCGGCGCCCTCGGCCCTTGGTCTGTAAAACGCGCTCGATCTTAAACGTCCGAGGTAGCGCGACCTTTTGTAGCTCCTGGGTGTAAAATGCGCCGTCTATGGCTTCTCCGGCCAGATCCTTCAACTTATATACCACCGGCCGACCGCGCACCACCTCGGCTATCCGAAATATTTCGTCCGTCCAATTCTGCTCGTAGCCCTTGTCGAATTTCATTTTTTCTTTAGAGATGCGCACGTGATCGCCGACGGAAAATGTGGGTTTCCCTGCGCGAGGTAGGATCCTATTACCGTAGAGATTGCGGTACACTCGTAAAATGTTAGACTCGTTCACGTCCTTCGGAGCCATTTTTATGGACCTGTGATGCGAGCTATTGTACGACTCGAGTAAGGCCGGAAGGACTTCCAGGTATCTGTAACTGTTTTTGTGCGTGAAATACCTCCACATCTTGGTTTTTAAGGTGCGGTTGAAGCGCTCCACGACGCTGGCTTTAACGTTATTTTTGGTTGTGTAATGTTTCACGTCGTGTTTCTTCAGAAAGACGCGAAAAGTCTTGTTGGTGAACTCGGTCCCCTTGTCCGTCTGGAGGACCCTGGGTACGCGTCGGGAGAATATGGAGCGAAACGCTTGCGCGACCTCGGTACCCAGCTTCGATTTCAGGGGCACGGCCCAAGCATATTTGGAAAATACGTCGATAACGGTCAGAATGTACACGTAAGGTTTGTTATGTTCCCTCACGCTGTTCATGACGTTTAGATCGGCCTCCCAAAGATCGTCCATATTCGTCACGTGATAACATCTGGTGGGGAACCGCTTTCTGACCGGCTTGTGCAGAGTGTAACTGTCCCGGGTTCGAAGGAAGGACTCGATGTTCGCCTTAGACGCACCCGTGGCCTTTCGAAGGGGCTCGACCGCGCCCAAACCGGCATAGTGTTCCGGTCTGGCATAGTATCGCCTTAGCGCCTTCCATTCCTTCATGCTTTACTTGTACAGGGGTTGCCAGACGCGCTTGCGAAAATGGTACGACGCGGAAGGCGATTTCGATTTCTTTTTCGGAGTGGCAGGGTTCGCCCTCTTCTTTTTGCGAGGCGAGAGGAGGTTGACCTTTATGGTTCGGGGTTCGACCTCCTGCTTCACCGGCACGCGCTCGTGCACGTCTTCGTAATCGTCGTCGTCGTCGTCGTCGCCCAGGAAGGGCTTTCTGACTTGTGCCACGAGATCGAGGTAGTTGTCCAATTTATGTTTTACGAGCCGCCACTTTTCGTCGGCAGAGAGCTTCGCGCTCTGCAGGTTCCGAATTTCTTTAGCCAATCTGGATACGGTGCGGTCTACAGCGTGAAGCCTGTCGACGGTCTTCGGTTGCGGCGCAACGAGGATCTGCCTGCCGTACTTCATCCTGTTAATTTCGACACTAGCGCGCCGCCGAGCGAAGCCAAGACGGGTAGGAGGAATGCCGGCAAAAAACCTCCTTTTTGAACCAAGATGCTCTTCTTCTTCTTCAGAGGAACCCGTTTATCCGTCAACTTCCTCCAAGAAGCCTTGTGCTTCTTCAGGCGACACAAGCACTTTGCGGGAAGTTGCACGTGACCTCTGCACACGTTGAGCATGCATTCGCTAATGGCCTTGATCAGATCGCCGTCGGCATTTTTTAACAACTTTTTGCGCAGAGGGGCCTTCGCCTTGGCCAGAGCCGCCAAATTGCCGTGCTGTCTCGCTATGCGAGGACTGGTCAGCGTCGCGAGCCTTGACCTACCTCTAGCCATGCTTGCGCGATAATGACGTTCGCCCCGAAAGCGGTACTTTTTATTTAGACTCGACGGCCTCGGTCGGGGCGACACCCTGCCGGGATAATATAGAACGAAACGAAACCCGAGTCCTCTCGGCGGCCTCAGTTGGGTACGAAATAAGAGAGGTTTTCCCCCGGCAGCACGCCGGTTCGATACCTGTATCGGGCGGGCGTGTACTGAGTGCAGTCCAGCACGAGATACCCGTGAGGGCGTTCCGTGGCCTTCTCGAAGGCCTCCAAGAGAAACCTAGAGTTCCTGGGTTCGATCTGCTGGCACAGTCTCTCGATCTGCATCTTGTCCCGGTTGTTCTTGAAGACCACGACGTAGTTCGCATTCAGAGAGATGTTGCGATATTTCTGACCCTGCGGAAACACGTTCTGCAGGATGTAGACGATGCCGAAGCGCTTGTGATGGGAGTCTCTGGTGAAAAAATTGGACACGTCCTTCCCGCCACCCTCCACCATCAGATCGTCGAGGACGACGAGGTCGTTCTCGCCCACCGAAGCAAGTTCGGGTATGCCCGCGTGGGTCTCGCAGCGCAGAGCCGAGGGTTCGAGTCTCGGCGAATACTCCGGAGGGTGGCACCACAGCACCCTCCTGGGGCGCACGTCGAACATCCGGTGCGCGTGGCGCAACAGGTTTTTCACGAAGGTCGACTTGCCGCAGCGCGACGGCCCCGCCACGAGCATCGTGCTGGGAAACTCGAATCGCCGCAGGTCTCGGGGACCGGGCATCGTCTCCTCGGGGGTGCCCGGTTCGAAATGACTTTGGCGCGGCTGCGGACGTCTCATTTATGCGTTCCTCTTGAACCCGTAGGGATAGGAATCGTGATCGCCGGCGAGCACGCGCTTGTTGACCACCATCCTAAACGTCTTCGAGCTGGGTTCGGTGACGACCGTCCAAGACGGTTTCCGCGAGATCTGCGTGCCCTCCAGCTTCACCGCGCGGTCGTTGTCCCTGAGCACCACGTCGCGAATCACCTCCGCGTTCACCAGCTCCAGGTTGCCCGAATTGAGCGTGATCCCCTTCACCTTGCACACCGAGAAGGTCTTGCCCGTCTCGGGGCAGACGATCTCCATGCAGTAGCTTTTGGGCCCCGTGGAGGCGAACCGGGCGATGTAAGAGCCCCTCCCGTACTTCTCCAGCTCGTCCGTCATGTCCCCCAGGAGGCGTCCGACGGACGGCGTCCAGTCGCCCGGAGCGGCGGCGACGACGACGGAATCGGTGTCGAAGTAGCAGACCCGTTCTCCCAGCCTCTTGAGGTAGGAGTAGAGCACCAGGCGCGCGTGAGCCGTGGTGTAGGCCGCCAGCACGGCGTTGGCGGCGGTGTTGACCTTGCGGCACTGCTCGCGGTACCTCCACACCACGTACATGATCCGGTCGGTGACGGGCACGTAGGTCTGCACTTCCACGCCCGGGTCGTTGAGCAGCTCCAGGAGGCGGTCGTACCGGTCCACCAGCTCGCACGTGGGGAGGTTTTCCCTCTGCCCCAGTTTGCCCCAGAAGCTGTTGAGCATCAGCTTGGCCAGCTCCCGCCTGCCGGGGTTGGTGGCGACGGCCTGGGGATCCAGGGCGACGCCTTCGTGTTCGAAGAATTGCTCCACGTACTGCTGCTTTGCGGCAGGGTCGTCGCAATCCGAGGGCCATCCGGAGGCTTCGGTCTTGATCTTCAGGAACTGATTCACGTAGTCCTCGAAGAGACCCTTGGCTCCGGTGGTCGGTTCGTGCCGCACCACGTCGTACTCCCAGATCTCGTGGACCCGCAGCAGGCGGTACCCCTCCTCCAGGGCGACCTTCATCTCGTCGATCACCCAGGTACCCGACAACGCCCTCTCGCGCTCTCCGTGGTGGCACTCGTCTTGGTTCTCCGCCTCCGCACAAGCGCGGCATAGCGGGAACATGAGCTTGCCGCCGATGCGCGCCGGTAGCACCGGGTGGTACAGGTGTTGCGGCGGTAGAACCTCGCACTTCACCAACCCGCCCCCCACGTCTTCCAAGCGCGGGAATCGATCCACGTGGATCTTGGGGTGGCCCGCGGGGTAGGGCTTCGTCTTGTTCACGTACGGGTACAGGCTGCATACGTCGTAGTAGTAGATCTTGCTATCCCCCTTCGCCTCGCAGTACGTCTTGGTGCAGTTGGTGCGACCTCCGTAGAAGGCGTCTCTGGGGTTCAGGGGTTCGGGTACCGGAAAGTCCCTTGCGTGGCGCGCCAGGTCCTGGTTGGCCTTCGTCGCGGCGTCGAACTCGCACTCCCACATTTCCACCACAGCGTAGCCGGCGGCCTTGATCTTGGCCGTGACCTTCTCGGTGCTCTCTAACCTGGAGGCCATGGTTTCGTGTCCCGAGTTGTATATCGCCGCATGGCGATTGTGAAAGCACCGCCTGCAGCCGTGGTAAAAGCACCCGTGGAAAAAGTACGCGGTTTTTTCGGCCTCTCTGTACCCGTCCACCTTGTGCCCCACGATTTTAACTTCGCGTCCTCGCATGGCGTGCTGGATGACGATGCGGTTTTGCATCTCTAGCCAAGTTAGCCATATGCATGCGGCGCGAGACTGCCGGTCCGCTAGTCGATACCCGCCCGCTGGCAAGACGGCAATTTTTTTAAGCGGCATGAAGCGCTTTCTATACACGCACATGCACGCCTGCGCGATGGTGACGCATTCTCTGAACGGGTCTATTCCGTTCTCGTCCAAGAATTCCCTTCTGAATTTGGAAACTCCCTGACTCAGTAGAAATACGTCCATCTTGCAATACGCCACCATTTCCGCCCTCATGTCGAAGACGTGCCCGGAGGACGCCTTTTCTTCGTGCCACTGCTCGAAGGCTTTCCGACCCTCCGCCGACATGCCCTCAGGGCAGTAATGCCTTTTGTCGGGAATCGAACCCACGTACCGCTCGTTTTCCTTCGTGTTAAACAGGTACGGGAAATAACCTTTGCATTCCTTCAATCCGAAGGTCTTGGAAAAGCGGGAGAGTGGCATGGGTATGAAGTTGAGCGAGTCTAGAAATGTGACGTCACCGTACCTCATCCTGTAGATCTTGCTCCCGTTCATGATGAGCTCCGGGATCCAGTCTAAGTGCGCCACCATGTACTTTAATAGAAACTGCCCGTCGTAAGCTCTGAGGTTATGCGCCACGACGTAGACGTCCCAGGCTTCGAATCTCGCCTGCGCGATGTGCTCGAAAAGCTGCTTCACGGGTTCGTCCGTGAACACCCATTCTTTGCAACCGCATTCCATGCAGTATGCCGTCTTGCGGCGTTCGTCGATGCAGTGCGGGCAGGCTTGGTACAACACGCACAAGTTAGGTACATGCTCGTATGTGTCCTTTTTGCCGGTATATGGAATGTTTTGCGTGCATTCGAAGTCGATGAACATAAACACGTACCGGTTTCTTTTGTTCTTTGCGGCGTACGGCTGCATATAGCACATGTGGCTAGAATTCACGTGTGTCTTGCAATGATATCAGTACTTTTCCCCGCACTCGTGCGCGGTTTTTCTGTACCTCGCATTCACGAGCTTGTTGCAAGACGTGCACACCTTTTCTACGTCGCACACCGACAGCGCCTTTGGGTAAAAAACGCCTTTCTTTGCGTGGTTTGCAAAGCATGTCGGTCCCTTAAAATCTCTGTTGCACCCGGCGCAGCGTATGTAGGCGTCGAATCGCGCATCGCACTGCTGATGGCATTTAGCGCACCCGGCGTCGCACCTGTGAAATTCTTTTTTGTGTGCCGAGGGATGATGACACCGGCGGCAATACGATTTGCATTTAAAGCACTTGTGAAGGTTCACGATGGCGTTAAAGTGCCCGGCGTGGAGCATGACGTCGATGTATTTATCGCATTTCTTATCCGACGCGTACAGCACGTGCTTCCCCGTATGATCGCCAAACACCGTCACAGCGTAGCCCTTTAACGCAGCTTCAAAGCGTCTGACGTCATCTATGGTGCAGCCGTCGTGGCCTTGACCGATGCTCGCGCACAAGGCTACGGCCTTCGATTTTTGCAGATAGTCGGAACGCGTCATCGTTCTGTAGTTGACGTCGCGATCCACTTTGGCTTTGCCTACAACGATGGCTCTTGCTAAACACAAGTTGTCTTTGTTGGCTATTTCGACAATGCCTTTATTGCCCCTACAGGCATCGCAAGGTTGGTGGCACGAACCCGAGACCTCCCTGGTCCACACAAACGTCACGTGAAGAGGCCCGCTTAGCAAGAATTGTTGGTTACTTTGCATTACTTTTTCGATGCTTCCAACAATGACATCCGCATTCAATTGGTCTACGCGCCTAACGCTCATGTTGAAGGCTTTGGACGTCTCCTTTTCGTCTGTTATGGATATGCCTAAATATCCGGGTTCGTTTTCTAACAGGTTCTCTTTCGCAAAGTTTAGAATATCGTTAAACAGATGCGATACCCATTGCTCAGGGTTGACATCTCTGGGGACCGGGTTTACGGTAATTTGAGACTCTGTAAAACCGGAAAAAAGCTTTGGCAGCGTTCTCTGCTTGTGCCCTATAATTTCGAACGTAGGCTGCAAGGTGTCATCGCGACTTCCCCCGGATTGCATCTCCATCTTATCGTCCGAATGCGCCGATCGCTCTTTCCCCTGCAAAGTGCTGCTGCTATTTTGTTTTTTTTAGTTTAAACTATTTTTCGTCAAATAGAACGATTTTGTAGAAAAACTCCCGCTATCGCAACGCTTCACTACGGGCGTTTGCTCTTAGCACAGGGTTTTTATAAGCTCGCTTATCAAAAACGCTGTTTCATTATGCGCGTCGAGTTAAATGCCTCGTTTCGCAACAAAATTGTTACGTTTGTAAAAAAAACGCTGTCATTCTGCCACTATCCACCACTGCACGACCACCACTGCAATAAGGCTGCATAAACGCTGACGAGTTTCCTTTTCTCACGGTCGTGTTACACACGTCGGCATACTTCCTTGTGCAGTGCTGCGCATGCAAAATGACAAGCAAGCAAGCAGCGTTTTAACGTTTATGTACACTCGCGTCAGTACAATTTTTTAAAACTAACAACGCCGTGTGTGGTGTTTTTGTGTTGTGCAGTGCATACGTGTTATGTAAAATGCGAGAAATAAAAAGAAGCAGCAGATACTTCCTTTCTAAGGAGTAACACCAACTGTTGAATGAAAATTCTCAAGTGTTAACGTTCGTATCACCTCTAACCTCTGTCTCTTATAGGTGAGTACGAAAGTTTATTTTCATATCCACTTATTTTTAATCCGGTTAAACTTTTCGGGGAATGGTTGCATCCGCAGGGACGCTATACACTGGCCTTAAAATTCTAAATTCTTTCCAACAACATGGCGGGGCAAGAACTGAAAAGCCACATGCTTTTAAAAAGAATGCTAAGCATTGTACAATTCGAACCATTTATAACAAATATCTCGGAAATGGCTGACGTCACAAAAACGTTATTTCAAATAAATTGTGTGTTTTTTAAAACAGATCTAAATTTTTTTGTATTGTATGTTTTTTCTCAAACCTTAGCAGTTATACAAGATCGTAGAAAATTTCTTCCGAATCAAAAGGACTTCGCAGGCTATTTCCGCAAAATTCGAGATATACATTTTATTTTTCATATAAATGACTTTAATATATGGTGTTGTAATTAAAATCGTCAGAGGCAGTTTTGGAAAATAAAACATTTCGGAAAATAGTTCATGTAAAGGGTAGTTTTGGGTGGAGGGACTTTCTTGTAAATCTCTGTGTCGTAACTTTTTGGAAGGTACTCAACCTAAATACCAAGTTTTAGTATTTATCCGACTTTTCATTTTTGAGTTATGCTGCTCTGACACATACACACAGAATTTTCTAAAAATGTTTTTTATTCAGGGGACCTCGAAACAAGTATTTAGTTTTTCCGGTGAAATCTCAATATTGAATATTTGGATGCAATGCATACCTCCTCTACCTACTATTTTACGTGGTAGAGAAAGCCCCCTAAATCAATATTATTCCATGCAGTTGTGAAATGTGTTTCAGTGGGGTGAATAAAAATTAGTTTGTTGGTATCGTTATCACAGTACTGTTTCACTTGTGATATACCGTTCTCTTTGTATCAAAATGAAAAAAAGAAAAGTTAAAAGAATGACGTTTTTTAGTGAGAAAGGTCTAAAGCTTTTAAACATTAAAATCAACATGGAAACTTTGTAAATAGACAACGCCTCAAAGTGATACTAATACACATAGATTGTGTGCTTTAACGTTCTTGTAAATAAGGCTTCGTTTCCTACGGTTTAACACTTTGTACAAAAGACATTCACAATGAGACTACTTCACAGCTATTCCCAGAAAATTGAAGTTATACATTTTATTTGTCGTGCAGATATCTTAAACATACCGCACCGTAATCAAAAGGGGTTAGAGCCGTTTTTAAGACAATAAAAATAACGAACTTTCTCCCGCTAAACGGGTAGTTTGCGGTGTGGGAATTTTCTTGAAAATCTACGGTTTGTTAAATTTTTACTTTCTCTACTACGTATAGTAAGTAGGGGAAGTATTGCATTCCACCCAAAAATTCGATACCGAGATTTCACCGGAAATACGTGTTTTGAGACCTCCTGAATCCAAAAAAAGCATTTTTGGAAACATGTCCGTGTGTGTGTCTGTGTGTGTCTGTGAACAGCATAACTCAAAAACGAACAGTCGGATAAGCACCAAACTCGGTATTTAGGTTCAGTATCTTCCAGACATGCGACACGAAGGTTTTCAAGAAAATCCCCCCCCCACCCCAGACTACCCTTTACATGGAAGATTTTTCGAAAATGGCTCTAACGATTTTGATTAAAATATCGCATGTTTAAGATAATGTTATGAGAAATGAAATGTATATCTCGAATTTTCTGGGAATGTCTCCAAAAGTATTCTTCATTGTGAACGACTTTTGCATAACTGGTAAACCATAAGAGATACACAAAATTTTACTACACATAAAATGTAGATCGCGTTAAAATACACAATTTATGTCATATACATTTTTTTAGTTGAGTGAACCATTTTCGAGATATTGCTTGTTATTTCCTTAAATTTTCCAATACTTATACTTTTTCTCAAATGCGTTATTCATTTTTACTTTCTCTACTACGTATAGTAAGTAGGGGAAGTATTGCATTCCACCCATTAATTCGATACCGAGATTTCACTGCAAATACATGTTTTCAGAATCACTGAATCCAAAAAAAAAAAAAAGCATTTTTGGAAACATGTCCGTGTGTGTGTCTGTCTGTGTCTGTGTGTCTGTGTGTCTGTCTGTCTGTGCGTCTGTGTGTCTGTGAACAGCATAACTCAAAAACGAACAGTCGGATAAACACCAAACTTGGTATTTAGGTTCAGTATCTTCCAGAGATGCGACACGAAGGTTTTCAAGAAAATCCCCCCACCCCAGACTACCCTTTACATGCAACATTTTTCGAAAATTTTAATTTTCTCAAAAACGGCTCTAACGATTTTGATTAAAATATCATATGTTTAAGATATTGTCATGACAAATAAAATGTATATCTCGAATTTTCTGGGAATGTCTCCAAAATATTCTTCATTGTGAACGACTTTTGCATAACTGGTAAACCATAAGAGATAGACAAAATTTTACTACACAAAAAATGTAGATCGCGTTAAAATACACAACTTATGTCATATACGTTTCTTTTGTTGAGTGAACCGTTTTCGAGATATTGCTTGTTATTTCCTTAAATTTTCCAATACTTATACTTTTTCTCAAATTCGTTTATTCATTTTTTTTTATGTCCTAAACATGCAAACAGAATGGAATTCGCCACATAGCAACCAGCGTTAAAATATTTGACTATCGCTTAAAAGCTACCAATTAGATTGTACAAGAGTAGAGAAAAAGTCATGTCAGTGTAACACATCAGTTTTTTTTTATACGCTACTATTTTAGTGTGTGTGTGTGTGTGTGTGTGTGTGTGTGCGCGCGCGCGAGTCCGTGCGCCACAAGCCAAAACGACGACGTTATAGAAAAACTTTATCATTTGCCTACCGGCCAGGGACAACCGCTAAAAAACCTGAAAAAAGCTCTAAGAGTATTCTAACGCTTACCGATCTGGAAAACCCTTGAAAACAAGATAGTACACTTTTGAGATATTGCTTGTTATTTCCTTAAATTTTTCAATACTTTTTTATTTTCTCTACTACGTATAGTAAGTAGGGGAAGTATTGCATTCCGCCCAAAAATTCGATACCGAGATTTCACCGGAAATACACGTTTTGAGACCTCCTGAATCAAAAAAAAAAAAAAAAAAAAAAAGCATTTTTGGAAACATGTCCGTGTGTGTGTGTGCCTGTCTGTGTGTCTATCTGTCTCTCTGTGTGTGTGTGTGTGTGCGCGAGTACGTGCCTAGTATCCGTGCGCCGACAAGGTAAAACTTCATCATTTGCCTTCCCGGCAGGGCCAACCGCTAAAAAACCTGAGAAAACCTCGAAAATTAGAAACGCCTTCGTCAACCAGTACAGAAAACGCCTACCAACCAGGGAAAACCTATGAAAAAGCAGAAAGAGCTTGCATTCGTTTACCAACCGCAGAAAACTCCCAAAAAAAAAAAAAAAAAAACTAGTTATTTTTTAAAAAAAAAAGGAAAAAGACGAATAATATAAGTATGGTAGAAACAGCTTGCATTCGTCTACCAACCAGAGAAAACCCCGAAACACTAGTTATTTAAAATTGCTGATGAGTTCTGGATAGGCTTTTGCAAATGTTGTTGGTAGCAAAACTTGCCTTTTCCATCACCTCCAACATACCCCACTCCCACACCTTTTTTTCTTTCCACCAATCATAATCTCTCTTATTCTCGCCAATCAGCAACTTTCATTTGTTCCTTTCCACCAATAACATCACTTCTTATTCCCACCAATGACAACTTCACACGTCACTTATTGTTATACTTTTTATCCCTCGTTCGCCATCTTTCCCCCTCTTTCAGACCCCAACCGCCGCACAGTCAACACCTCGCCGCTCCTTAACCTCAACTTCGTGCCTCCGCCATCTTATTTAGTTCACATTTTTACCACCGCGCCTCTCATCTCTCAACCAGATTGCCTGCAAGAACACATCTCGTTCATTCGCACCTCGACGGTTGCCTCGGCAGCAGCTACTGCAAACACCTACGTCGTACACGTTTTTGACCGCTTTCGACCGGCTATGAGAACCCTGCTCCTACGTACGCTAGCGACCATCACGATGGTCCAGTACCAGGTTTTTGGTATAGTTAAATTACGCCTCTGCAAAGGGTGTCTGTACCGCTTTAAAAACCTAGGTATATCAGTGCGTAGTGATGTTGGTTGATCTTAAAGCTGGTTAAGCATTTTCAAAAACAGTTTGCTTTTATTTTTCCGTCTCGCGTGCCGCGCTTTTGGTGACGCATCCACACCGGTAACAGGTAAGTAACACACGCATAATTATTTTTCGGACCTGCTTGGCGTAGGAATATATCCTTTCGTGTTTTGGTACTGTAACCTCAAACCTCCTTACCCACCTCTTGCGTCCGCCATCTTGTTTAGTTCTCACCGCATCTCCTTGTCGCAGACCCTCCGCCATTTTTAGTTCCCACTATTTTAACCTCAAAATCTACTCTTCTAAAACTCTTGCTACCCCCATCTTCTTTTAGTTCCCATTCTCACCACTGCGTCTCCTTACCCCCACCTCTTGCGACCGCCGTGTTCACCACTAACCTCCAAATTTCCTCGTCCTTAAACCTCTTGTCTCAACAACCTTGTCTAGTTCCCATTTTCGCCACCGCATCTCATATCGCCCCCATCTCTCTATCCACTCAAGAAAACTACCATCCGACGTTCAAAAATTGCTGATCAGTTCAAGACAGGCTTTTGCAAATCTTGCTGCTAGCAAAACTCACCTTTCCCATCACCTCCAACATACCCCACTCCTTTTTCTTTCCACCAATCATAATCTCTCTTATTCTTACCAATCAACAACCTTCATTTGCTCCTTTCCACCAATAACATCACTTCTTATTCCCACCAATCACAACTTCACACGTCACTTTCCTTTACACTTTTTATCCCTCGCTACCCATCTTTTCCCCCATTTCAGTACCGACCTCCGCACAGACAACACCTCGCCACCCAGCTCCTCTCCATCACGCGACCTCCATACTCCTCCATCTCCCTTCCTCCATCTCCCACCCCAAATTAACGAACCAATCAAAACACTCCACGTCACTTCCTCAATTCTTTCAACTCGTCCCGGATGAGCCAACCGATTTAACGATAATCCTACCGCTCAGGGCGCTTTTCAAACTTACCGCCGCCGCCGTCGCACGCAGCGACACTAGCGACACTAGCGCCCCTAGCGGCAGGATTATCGTTAAAACAATTGGCTCATCCGGGACTATTACTACTGACGAACAGAAATGTTCCCTTTATTACTAGACGATAGGCTAACCTTAAGTCGATACGACATATGATGGCTCTCTGGATTTACAGAAACAGATACATGGTGCTTAAAAGAGTGTATGCCACCACGGACAGCAATGCATGCTCTGCATCGTGCTCCCATGCTGGCCACAAGGTTGGCAAGCAGTTTTTATGGTAGGGCGTCCCATTCCTCCACCAGCGCTGTGACAACTGTGGAATGGTCGTTGGTGCATGTGAATGTGCTGCAATGCGTCTCCCCAAAGCATCCCACACGTGTTCGATGGGATTTAAATCGGGGAACGGGCAGGCCAGTCCATTCGCCGAATATCCTCTCGTTCCAAGAGATCGCGCATCGTCATCCATAAAAATGAAGTCAGGGCTGACTGCACCCCTGAAAAGAGGCACATGGGGAACGAGTACAGTATCACAATAGCGTTGACCAGTGAGCGTACCGTGTTCAAAGATTTGGAGGTCGGTGCGCCCGTGCAACATTATGCCTCCTCAAACCACACACGGACCACCAAAGTGATCATGTTCAAGGATTTCCTGGATTCATTACGTTTTCCCACCTCTCGCCAGATGAGGGTACGTCGAGAATCACTACTTAGACTGAATCTGCTCTCATCCGAGAAGAGCACGCGACCCCATTCCTCGCAAACGGTGCCGCCGATGTGCGGATGTCAATGGAACACAACGCACTGGCCGTCGGGCAAAGAGACCACCTCTGTGTAGTCGCCATGCCACTGTGTATCGTGAGATTGCGTGCCTAGCGGTCCTGTTAAATGTGGTTGCAATTGCACCCGCTGTTTGGCGTAGATCCCTTCTTGCCTGTTGCACAATGTAGCGGTCATCTGCTGCTGTAGTTGAGCGTGGTCGACAACCACCTCTCCTTGGGACAGCAGTGCCTGTAGTCTACGTGAAACAATGCTGTGAGCAATCCCAAACTCCTGAGCAACACTCGTCACACTTCGTCCTTCCAGTTTCTCGATGATTCTTCCCCGTGTGAAGTCATGTGTACGGGCCACGTTGCAATGAAGAACACCACTACAGTGCACCGTAACGACTCGCTAATTGCCACACACCGTCTTGTCCTGTTTCGTCAGCTGCCCCGTGTTGCGGGACCAGATCCATTTGGACTATAGGCTCGCTACACTCGCGCCATGTAACGTCCAGCTTTCTGTGTACGTGTGAGAGACCTCTGGTAACATGCTCCCGCACCTTCATCTACTTCCACCAAGTAGTTCATTTGTTATGTTACTTTACCCATCTCGTCCTTAGGTTTTGCACACCAGTGTATTTAACATTTTATAATTTTATTCGTGAAATACTCAAAATAAATACAATTCGCACTGCAGATACTCTCACGATAAAGTTATAACAATATCTGAAGCTCTAGTTAATCACTTGAAGTAACCCACTCTTAAGGATTTTTATTTATTCAAATCACGAAATATTTGAAACAAATGTAACGTTATCAAGCAGGGCACTAAAATCTGGCTATTTAATTTAAAATCACCTTAGGCAATAGTATAAAATTTAGATGTATATGTGTGCCATTATTTTATTGTAGACCTAGCTAGATAATCCTACATTCCTACACCATGGATCGGAGATTATACTAAATATTCTAACACAGAAAAGCAACATTTATGTTTTATATCGGTAATCATCAGAAATATTTCCCTATTTAAAATAAACAGCAAAAATACCTTTAAAATGTACTATGTGCTTGCATAAAGACCTACGTTCCGTACTCACTATTAAAACCGTATTAAGAAGTCGGGCGTCACTGTGAATTTTCTCATGAAATAATTCAAAACATTTTCCCCCAAAACTGCATTTTTTGCTTTCCCTACTACGTATAGTAAGTAGGGGAAGTATTGCATTACACCACCAAAAAATTCGATACCGAGATTTACCGGAAGTACATGTTTTGAGGTGCCCTGAATCCAAATATAGCATTTTGGAAACATGTCCGTGTATGTGTCTGTCTGTTTGTCTTTGTGTGTGTCTGTCTGTCTGTGAACAACGTAACTCAAAAACGAAAAGTCAGATAAATACCAAATTTGGTATTTAAGTTTAGTATCTTCCAAGGATGCAACACAAACATTTTCAAGAAAATCCTCCTACCCCAGACTATCCTTTACATGGAACATTTTACGAAAATTTTGTTTTTCTCAAAAATGGCTCTAACGATTTTGATTAAGATATATGTTTAAGATATTCTGATGGCAAAAGAAACGTAGTATCTTGAATTTTCTGGGAATGTCCCCAAAAGTCCTCTTTGACTTTCGCATAGCCCGTAAACGTAAAAGATAGATAAAATCTTACTACACAAAAAAGTAGATCTAGTTAAAACACACAATTTATGTCATATACATTTTTTCCCGAGATATTCTTGTTATTTATACATACTGTGGCTTTCACGGCCGGCTTCATGGCTAGTAATTGAATTGCTACTATCCGGGTTTGTAGGCCGTGGTCTAGAAGGATGCCAAGCGCTGCACTTGACGAAACGTCGGTATCTACGATGCCTACAAGCCCGGATAATAGCAATTCAATTATTAGCCATTCCTTGTTATTTGTTTGAATTTTCCGATACTTATACTTTTTCCCAAATAGGAATTAGTTATTTTTTCGTTTATGTCCTGGACATGCAAAGAGAGTGAAATGCTCCACATAGCAACCAGTTCTTAAAGGATTTGACTATTGCTTAAAACCTACAATATTCCCCTTGCGCCTATAGGAAAATTAGCAATAAAATAGTTTCTGCAAATGTTTATCTGGATTAATATGAAGTAAACGGAGAATAAGAGTTTGTAAAACAGATTTATAAGAGTAGAGAAAGTCATGTGACAGCAAAACAAGATTTTTTCAGACACATACACTTTCCTTTGGAACTATTAAAGTCACAAAGTTGAAGTTTTGCACATTTAGTTCCTAAATGTAATTTAAAGTATTGAACTAGCATAATAGCTTGAGTATAAGTAATTTTGAAAATATTACACTTGTTGAGCAAAATTTTACATAAATTTATAAAAAAACATCTGTTTAAGAAAATCTATGAGTAATGTAATACTTGGTATGTAATCCAATGTTGATAGTAATGTTTAGATAATGTGTTAAATATATACTTCCCTATAAAAACGGAAGTACATAGAAAATTTTCCTGAACGTCTTGCCACCTTTCGTTGCTTTTTCTATTCTGTCGCATGATTAAATTGTTGAAGAAAACCAAGGCCTCTTTATTAAAAGTAACACGAATTTGGTCAAAATTACTGACTCTAGTGGTGCTTACTGTGAGTATTTCACCAATTAAATCGATGTGAATAATGCAGTTATAATTGTAATATCTGAAAACAATTTCTATTGATGTTTTGTTTAAAAAATCATCATATTGCAGTATATTGTATCATTAGTACCAACTGTTAAACTATGAAATAGTACTCAACCTCAAAAGCAAAGGTAAAATGTTACATAAGTAGGATAAAGATGCAAACCCTGTGTAAGAATCAAACTAATTAAATGTGTGATGCCTGACAGAATCTTAAAGATGCCATTTTTAGCCTAACCTTGCGTAATCGAAAATAAATAACGACGATATTCACTGCATGAGTGTGTTTAAACGTGTAGGAGGCCTAATTATCGGATGATTATCTCGTCAGTTGCGATAATTAGCCTGTAATCGAGGCTCGTTGGTTGATATCCAATGTATTTTAAATAGCATTCGTGCTTACGTCATATGAGTGAAATTTAAGTAATATAATAAGAGAGTCTTGATTGCTCAAAAAATCACAATCTTGGTGCGTGAATAAAGCTCAGATTCTCGAGAGATATTTATTAGCAATATTTTAACTAATAAAGTAAGAATTTCAATATGATTCCCCTAAACTCGTCTTACAAAAAATAGCAATTGTATGTTTTATTAATGCTTATTCTTTGCAAGCCATCTTGCAACAGACGAACGTCGATTAATCTGAGGCTGAAATAAAAGACAAATGCGTGTCGCGATGGTAATCCACAAGAAAAATGCACGTCGCGGCAGCAAAGATATTTGATAGTTTTTTTGCGATTGGTCAAAATTAACCATCTTCTTTAGTCTCATTAATGCATTTTTTGATGGCAACACATAAGTTAAATGGTTAAGAGCAATGTGTCGGTAAAGTTAAGAGTAAACATGAATTGAAATACATACTTTCAATTATTTGAGGTTACCAGAGAGAGGGAAAGCTATGTGTAGCATGCAAAATCGTTTCACAAAGCCTTAGAAGAAAAACTTATTCATGTTTAGGAAGTTCAATTCTTAAGAAACTAAGAAAGAAACGTAATCTGTGTTGTTACTAGCACACCAAGATTTCACAACTAATTAAACAAAGTATTGTTAAGCATATAATATACGACAAAACAAACGACACTGAAATTATTGATCTTTTCTGTCCAAGTTTCAATAGTAATAAGTATTTATTTATTGTATGTAATAGTTTGGCACATTGTTAAAACAGTTTTATGTTGATTTCTGCAACTATGGTTCTCGTAACAGAAGAGAAAATGTTTATCGTGGAACATTATTTACTGTCATACGGAGTATGACGTCAGAACGGACCGAGTTTGCTTCACGTTAAGGAACAGTACATGGAGAGATTTAATAAGGAGATATCAAATAACAAAACAATGTTAGATGTCGTTGGTAAACTCGGGATCAGTCCTCTGTCAATGAAAGGGAACAAGAACCGTCACCACAAACGAGAATCAGTCCTTGCTTCTTTAAGGGTTGAGTCTCTAAGGCGTAGTCTACGACAAATATCAAAAGACTTGATTTGAGCGAGAGGTATGTTCGGCGATGTTTAAAGAACTGGGGATTCAAGTTGCTCAGCGCCTAACAGGAAGGGATGAACGTGCAACAGCCCACACCGTGTGGGAGCCCTCTGCCCTTCTGCAGCAACACCTTGAGATAACTTAATTTCTCGTATCCTACCTATTTCGCGGATCCCAAGGCCCCTGGAAATGTTATGTACTGGGGTGAAGCCAAAAGGTTTCCAGCTAGATATTAAATTTTAGTTACCCCAGCATATACATTGGGAGGCATGGCTGCAGAGGTAGCAAGAGGACCAGAATCTTAAACTATGTATTCCAGAGCAGACGAGGGATAGTTATAACAAAATACACAGAATTTCACATTAATCACATTACCTGTGGTTTATTCATTATAAACACGGTGCCCCTACATCACACACAAAAGATAAAAAGGAAGAAATTGAAGGGAAATGCTACACACGAGGCTACATTCACACGATTTTACATACAATCTTTCAGGCTCAACACTCGACCAAAAGTGACACTCAACACACAAACAAGTAACGCTCACTTCCCCCATTCTCTTCACCTCTGGCTAAGATCGCCAGCCAGAAGATGGCGAGCCGCGCTAGACGAACTTCAAACCCAAAGCCGAAATAATTATCCCAACAATACCGTCGCCAACGACACAATAATGTGTCTGGCGTGACAATACACACACATACACGCTACAATATCTGCGTAATGATATGTTGAAGGAATCAGTTTTCAAAACGGATGACCACCTACAAGTATTCCCGAACTACGGCTGGATATAACATTTTCTATGTCTTTATAGCACCCTTATTCATCAACTTGTTTATCAAACTTCAGAAACGTTATGAAAAATGTGTGGCAGATGATGGTACACATTCTGAAGGCATAATGTACCAGCGCCATTAACTAACATTTCAGTGTAGTTTGTTTTTCCATCATTTTGTAATAGTTGAAGAAACTCCAGAAGCCCTATTTTTTAAAAAAAATGAAGAAAAAACTGAGGAAATATGTTTTATGTGCTAAAAACTTTATATACTTCAGAGAAATATAGAAATAACAAACTCTAAACGTTTCTGTGGTACAAACTTATCTGCAGATAGAGGAGTTTCTTCCTTTTTAAAATCAGTTTAAAAATCTATAACTACTGGCTGCAGTATTTCAAATGAAGCTTTTTATTTAACAATTGAATCAAATATACCAAATGCATAGATTCAATACAGAAGGAAACTCCTATTCAGCTACATTTGTAATAAACATGTAAATTTGAAAATCAGTATGATAGAATTCCAATTGTTTAATTTGCAGAGCAGAGCAACTTAAAGACTTGTATACTAAGCAAAGATCAGATACTTACTAGATCTCATTGATAATGTTTTACCTCTAGCCCCTGAACAATACTGTGATAAAGTTTATGATACTCCACAAATATTTTTATATATTATATTGCCTGTTTTAAGGGATATGAAGTTGTTGCTTTTTGAGTACATGTGTATCTTCCATTTCGTTTTAATAGTTTGCTTTACTGTAGCTTATTCTTGAATGCTTTGATTATTTTGCATGCTCTCTGTAGAATTCAGATGTTTTAATTACATTAATCTTCTTTTAGGGAGGATTCGATTTCGTACTCACTTTTATTTATGTTTTACATCAAACAGTTATAAACAACAGTGATGTGACAATACATTACAATTATTAAGCCTAACTTCAGACTTCCCTAATTAGGTGATCCTGCTTTGTAGGTTACTTAATAAAGGAAGGAACTCCAGGGATATACCCTGTTTCATTTGAGTGAAATAGTGTAATGTATCATTGGAGTTTAGAGTAAAAATGTATTGCTTCAGTTCATTTCTAGGCCTGATACTTGTAGAAGGCTAGCTATTTCTTTACTTTTACACTAAATGATATGGCGACACAAGAAATAAAATGTATATACCTCCTCATGTTACCAAAGAATGATGTTCCTTCCTTTTTCAACTCGCTACCACGGTTTTAAGAGCATTAACTGGTGAGCCGTCGTTTGCACCGAAGACGCCATATTGGACGTATAGTTTCTACTGAGGAGTATAAGATTATAGTGTGTTTTAATAGAATTTAAGGTCAAATCATGTGAATACACTGTATTGCATAGTAATAACACCCAAAGCACTGGGGGACAAAAGCTTTAAGTTTTCACACTTACGTAAACACCATAAAATCTGTATTTTTTAAAATGTTCACAGTGCGTGACAATGTAACTTGAAAATAATTAATTTAAGATGCAAAAAATGATACATGCATACCTACTTAGAACTCGTATGTCATTTTAAAATTATCATTCAATGTCTGATGTCTTACATAAGTGAGTTAAAGCTGTTCGAAGGAAAAATTGGAAACCCTCAAGATGCAACAGGCTTTGCAGTAGGTAGTCATTTCACAAATGACAGTTACAAGCTCAGGGCCTGGAAAAGAAAACATAAAGCTATTAAAATAAAATTCAATCCCTTCTATATCCAACTTTCCTCCTCACTTATTAAAAATTCTGATGTGTTACACTCACATGACTTTCTCTACTCTTGTACAAACTATTTTTACAAAAACTTATTCTCCATATGCTTCATGTTAATCGAGATAATCTTATTGCTAATTTTCTTGTAGATACAAGGGGAATTGGTAGGTTTTAAGCGATAGTCAAATATTTTAAGAGGTGGTTGCTATGTGGCGCATTCCATTATCTTTGTATTACTAGGGCAAAAAACATTAATAACGAATTTGAGAAAAGGCATAAGTATTGGAAAATTTAAGGGAATAACAAGCAATATCTCGAAAATGGTTCACTCAACGCAAAAGAATGTATATGACATAAATTGTGTATTTTAACGCGATCTACATTTTTTGTGTAGTAAAATTTTGTCTATCTCTTATGGTTTACCAGTTATGCAAAAGTCGTTCACAATGAAGAATACTTTTGGAGACATTCCAGAAAATTCGAGATATACATTTTATTTATCATAAAAATATCTTAATCATATAATATTTTAATCAAAATCGTTAGAGCCATTTTTGAGAAAATTAAAATTTCCGAAAAATGTTCCATGTAAAGGCTAATCTGGGGTGGGGGGATTTTCTTGAAAACCTTCGTGTCGCATCTCTGGAAGATACTGAACCTAAATACCAAGTTTGGTGTTTATCCGACTGTTCGTTTCTGAGTTATGCTGTTCACAGCACACACACAGACACACACACACGGACATGTTTCCAAAAATGCTTTTTTTGGATTCAGGGAGTCTCAAAACATATATTTCCGGTGAAAATCGGTATGGAATTTTTGGGTGGAATACAATACTTCTCCTACTTACTGTACGTAGTAGAGAAAGTAAAAATGTATTTTCTCTATTCCAACAAGATTTCAACATAAGATACCAATAATCTGTTTTCTATTAAGCCACTAAACAAGCTTGTTTCTCTATATCTTCAATCTTTATCTTGCCTCTTTCCAAAACCCTTCAGTTTTTGTTTCTATGATATTTGAAAAGATGCTAGAAATAGTGATGTGTTATTGAATTTATTTAAGGTGAGTCGGAATTGTTACACTATTCAAACGACAGAAACACATCAAAGACACAACAAATCTCAGCCAGCAAGATAAATAGCTAAAGTTCAAGAAATTCACATACCACCCAGGAACATATCACAAATTTAAGAAGATTTTTATGAAACACAACATCAGCCTAGCCCCACAGAACAAATTTAACATAGATAAATTACTTTGTAACAAGTTAAAAGACCCCATTCCACAAAACAAAAAAGCTAGAATCTACAAAATCAATTGCTCGGATTGCAATAAAGTATATATAGGTAAGACAAAAAGAAACTTAGAAACTAGACTAAAGGAGCACATGATGCGGGGGTATTAATGTTGGTAGTTAGAAGATGTTTCATTTTTATCTGCCGCACGTATAAAAGACAATTTGTCGCGGTCACTTCGTGTTATCTTTTGCTGAGCGCCTATTATTGTATTTAATTTTGGGTTCACTGTCCTCCGGCTAGCTATGATTTCTCGGTCAAGCACTTATCTTATACAGGTGTGTAAACGGAAAGGAGTTTTTTTATCCAAAGATAACACTGATGAAAGAATTTGTTTTACACTTTTATTGTCGTAACACATTATTCACTTTCACCTATTAATCTTGACTGAAACTGTTATAATAACTTATTTACTGCACATTATTAATTCGCGTACTTCAACTTTTTGTGTAATTAACTTTACGACACGAGAGATTTTTTATAACTTTGCGACGCGTAATCTTGAACTGTGTGCGATGCATACTCCATGAATGCCTCCGTTGAACTACATGAAACTTCACCCTGACACTGAATTTATACTTCATCGCCCCAATATGCCTAAAGATTATAACCGAGCTGCTATTGGTTAATAAAACGCGCCAACATTAGCGTCTATATTTATATCCAATGAAAATTACGAAAACATATGCTCTGGGGAAAAATGTTCCAGCAAATTCTAAGAAAAACGCGCCACTCTGACGTCATTTGCTCGTCTCTAATAATGATAAACAGCTCACCCCCTCGCTACATTATTGCACGTTATTATTGTCAGTTTCAGTAAGGCCGTATAAACCCACTTCTCGACAATACTTACAATCAACAAACATCTAAAATCACTGTCACACAACAATGCATATTCACACTACAATCACTCTGACATTTACATAATTTATGATACAGATTACTGCGTCAATGAGATGTATCAAATACAAAAAAATCTGATGTGTTATACTCACATAACTTTCTCTACTCTTGTACAAACTATTTTTACAAACGCTTATTCTCCATATGCTTCATGTTAATTGAGATATCAAATGTCAACCTTCTTGCTAATTTTCTTGTAGATGCAAGGGGAATATGGTAGGCTTTAAGCGATAGTCAAATCTAGCGTTGGTTGCTATGTGGCGCATTCCATTCTTTTGTATGTCCAGGACATAAAAAAATGAATAACGAATTTGAGAAAAAGTATAAGTATTGGAAAATTTAAGGGAATAACAAGCAATATCTCGAAAATGGTTTACTCAACAACAAAAATGTATGACATAAATTGTGTATTATAACGCGATCTACATTTTTGTGTAGTAAAACTTTGTCTATCTCTTATGGTTTACCAGTTATGCAAAAGTCGTTCACAATGAAGAATACTTTTGGAGACATTCCCAGAAAATTCGAGATATACATTTCATTTGTCATGAAAATATCTTAAACATATGATATTTTAATCAAAATCGTTAGCCATTTTCTGAGAAAATTAAATTTTTTGAAAAATTTTTCATATAAAGGGTAATCTGGGGTGGGGGGATTTTCTTGAAAACCTTCGTGTCGCATTTCTGGAAGATACTGAACCTAAATACCAAGTTTTGTGTTTATCCAACTGTTCGTTTCTGAGTTATGCTGTTCACAGACACACAGACACACACACGGACATGTTTCTAAAAATGCTTTTTTTGGATTCAGGGGGTCTCAAAACATGTATTTCCGGTGAAATCTCGGTATGGAATTTTTGGGTGGAATACAATACTTCCCCTACTTTCTCTACTACGTAAAAATGGACAAATCTGCAGTTTCACACCATTTTTGGAGCAGTAATCACAACATCAAACCCAATATTACATTAGTCAAACCAGCCGAATTTGCAGCTGAATTAGATCCATGGGAGAATATCACCATTCTAAAACACAACACACATCTAATGAATTTTGATTTGCCCCACGAAGTCCCCGCTGGAAGTACATTTCACCACCACAGTATCCAGTCCACAAAACGGAAACACCAACAACACGGGCCAGTCGGATTAGCTTCTGAGGATGGGAACAACCGTTTCCCGAAACATGTTAAGTGAGTAAACATAAGTGATGTTAGTGTAACATTTCCGACTCACCTTAAATAAATTCGTTTCTCTCCTTCTCCAAAGGTTACCTAAGCCATTGCATCCCAAGATATTTCTTATGAGTTATGCACATGTGCAAAGCTGATCTGTAATGTCAAGTTATGATAAATGTATCATATAATAGGCTGTCAGAGTACTTATTGAAGTTATCACTACATTTACATAGGTACACGTAATAACAATACTTTTATTTATTAGAATTTTCTTATACTTTGTTTGCGCTTGGGCGTTATAATCATTTTAGACTTAGAAAATGGTCTTGTGCTACATGCTGGAGACTAATTATGTTTCTTTTTAAGTATAATCGATATACATTTTTACAAAAATTTTAATTTTTCAAAGAGTTCTGCACAATCAAAACTAAAGCTGCTGTAGTCTTGACAAGACAGGCACAGGCAACTGTGTCGCAGGAATCGGCTCGTGTTATCTTATTTGCTGGGCGCCTGTTATTGTTTTATTATTTTAAATTTGGGTTCTTTGTCCTCCGGCTAGCTATTATTACTCAGTCAAGCAAGTGTCTCTGAGCAGGGCGTGTAAACGGACAGGAGTTGTTGCTAAAAGATAAAACTGATAAATTAATTTGTTTCTACACTTTTATTACCGTCACACTTAATTAATAATTGACATATTTAATCTTTATACACACCGGACTGAAACTGTGATATTTCCGAATGTAACTACAGTCGTCTTTAATTGCCGCGCACCAATTACTTCGCGTACTTCACATTTTTGTAACTAACTTTGAGACGTGTACATCGCGAGAGATTCTTCAAGACTGCGCGCAACATGCTTATGGCTTGATAATATATACTCCTTCTCCTCGAAATGCCTAAACATTATAATAGAGCTACTATTGGTTACCAAATCGCGCCAACATTAGCGTCTGTTTTGTCAGCGAATCACTGCTACTAACATATATGCTTTAGGGAAGATATTCCCTCCATTTCTAAAGAAAAGGCACGCTACCCTGACGTCATTTGTTTGACCCTTCTTAGTAATAAACAATCCACCCCCTCGTTTTATTGTTATCCACTTCTATTGTCAGTTTCAGTGAGGCCGTGTAAACTTATTTCCTAATAATACTTATGGCTAACAAACATCTAAAATCCTGTACATACAATAGTATTAATTTACACTACAATCACTTTGGCATTCACAACATGTTATGATATAAAATACTGCCTCAATTGTTTACAAAAGTTACATAAATGCCAGTTTAGACACAGTTTAGTTCTGTTTTAGGATTTTCCTAGCTCTTACTGCACACTTGAACTGGTACTGTCAGTGAACGGAAATCGGAAGTGATTGCAAATTGTAAAACATACGCATGTAATTATTTCGTAACGTTAAGGAGACATTATTGTTGTAAATACAAGAAAAAATGGCAGACTAGGTTTAATATTTCCTAAATCGTAATTATGCTTATGTTAACGGTGTATATTTCTGTATTAAGGGAACCATCCTCTGAAAATGTTCGAAAATTCTGAAAAATACAGATACCTAAGTCATTGAAGTATTGGTCAACATAAGACTGGAGTTTTTAAACTAAAATCAGCTTTCTACTCTTAAAATAATTTGTTTTCTTCGTTGTTTTGTTCAGTGCTCGTTATCGTTTAAATTGCACCTTGCGGTGCAAACTTGCGGCAGTTACTTTCAGAGTTTCACCTAGGGTTCTTAAAATGATAATAAATAAAAGTTATCGCTGGAAATTTTCAGAAGGATAGGAATTAGAACTACATGTCTATAGAAATAACTTTTGTAAATTAAAGAGCGTAAAAAGTAATAAATATGAACGTTTGAGTTTAGTTTTCTGAAGTAATTCGTGTTTTATTTCCACCTCAAGTGATAAATTCGTAACACAGATATGTATGAAACACAAAATTGAAATTTGGTTCCAAAATTTTGAAAAATACACTCAAGAAGACTTTCCTGTTCATAATTAAGAAGATGCAAAATCTTTTATTTTCGTTGACACTGCTCGAGGAATTGATTTGAAAATTTGTAAGCTTGTTATAGGATCTATCACGGATATCTGGTAACAAAATGGAACTATTGATTAAGAAATGCAGAATTTCAAAGTTTCACAGGTTGTTCATCTTAAAGAGTAACCAGGAACGTTGTTCTGTGGTGTTTAAAAGCATAATTATGTAATTATAGATTGATTATCTCATTCCCTAATGTATACGTCCAATATGGCAGCGAAACTGGCATACGACCGCTCGCATGGTAAGCAATCCAACTGTTATATACACCAGTTTTTAAAGTAAGGTCCCTTATGCAATACAACTAGAACTGCTAAATATTATGGGTAATTGATTTTTATTCCCTCTACATGCCTTAAGCTTTCTTTCAACATGGTTTTCACAATCATTTACTTTCTCATTGTAGTGTAATAGCTATTTACCTACGTAATGTATAGGAAAGTAAGTTTTTTCAGGACGAGAGCTGAACGCGGAATATGGAAACGAGTACTAAAACAAAAGCACTTTCCTATAGTTACGTACATTATCTTGTTTCGCACTATATCGAAATACTTTATATATTGGTTGCATATTGTACTGTTTGTTATTTTGCACGTGGACGCAGTCATGTGTTTCATATGCAGTTGAAATGGGTTGTGTAATACATGTTAATAACCTTGGAGCTTGTCGTGTAGTAGTGTCATTGTCGAGTATCAACTATTTCGACGTAATGTTAAGTATGGGACTGCAGAGGTTTAGTAGCATTATAAAAAGAAATATCCCTGTAAGTAAATCAATTAAGATAAATTATTAAATAATATTCAAGTTTTTAAATTAATATAGAGACGTGAAATAATGCAACACGGAAGAAAACTGCTTATGAAAAGTTATTCTCGTAGTAGATTTCTCATTATGTATTCATATGTTGATGTTGGAGTACGGAAAGTAATTAAACAAACTCTCTGTTGGAAACGGAAGAACATGAAATTCCAGATAGTATGAAACAAAATAAATGTTATTGCTTCCTCAACATAGAAGTTCGCCGCCATGTTTGTCATGTACTGATTCGGACATACATTTGTTCTGTGTCTAAGATGTCATGGTAGAAGGCAGTGCATTATTGGTATCGCTGGGATTGAACCTGTTGGTCCAGAAGCTCGTTCTTCGACACAGAGTAGCTGAAAGAAAACTGTTGTTAATCTGTTAAACAGGTGACTCATTATTTAAGTCCTTCAAGAAGCGTTCAGACATTACGTGTCGCGAGATAATCACAATTCATTTTCAAGGCAAATAGATTTAACTCCAGAAACAGTTTCACTTTTCCTGAATGGACTGGCGACAGAAGTCTGATGAGGTTTAAAAGGCTTACATCTAAGAAAGTCATCCTCTGTGGTCTAGGGGTACTATACTAGCTTCTAGTTCCCGGCCTTAACATGCTTCCTTCGGGAGGGAAATAAAGCCAGTGTTCCCGTGTCATAAATTTACGGCACGTAAAAGAACCTCAAGCCTGATAAAGAGGCCTCTGAGCAAAATGTCCAGTCTTTCACGCCAGTATAGAATGAGACGCTAAGGACCTAGTAGTTAAAGAGCGTCCATACATAAAACTCAATTTAATTTAATTCTCTAAGGAAACTCTGATGTATGCATTCACATGACTTTCTCTACTCTCTATCGTTTATTAGTGGGTATACAAACTATTCTTACTAAGCTTATTTGTCTGGCTACTACATTTTAATCCAAATAAGCCTTTGGAGAAATAGCTGCATTACACATTTCGTTATAGATACAAAGAGAACAGCGATAGTCAAATGTTTAAGAACTGGGCGCTATATGCTGGCCTTAAAATTCCATACTGTTTCCATGCAATCGCGAGAAACAACTGAATGTTGACAGGACTTAAGAGAACGATAAGTATTGAACAAATTGTTAACGGATATTTCGAAAATGGCTTATGCAAAAACAGTTATTTGAAAATTTTTATGTGGTATGTTTTCATCTATCCTCATTTGTCGTGTAAATACCTTTAATATGCCCTAATAATAAAAATTGTTAGAGCAATTTTTTAGACAATCAAAAATTTAAAAAAAAAATGTTCCATGTAAAGGGTAGTTTGAGGTGGAGGATTTTCTTGAAAATCTTCGTGTCTCATCTTTGGAAGATACTGAACCTAAATACCAAGTTTGGTATTTATCTGGCTTTTGTTTTTGGAGGAGTAATGATGTTCAAGACAGACACACATACACACTACCTTATATAAGAGGACCTCAAAACATGTATTTCCGGTGAAATCTCGGTATCGAATTTATGGGTGGTATATAATACCTTTTCTGCCTACTATGCACGTGGGAGAGAAAGTAAAAATAGTGCAAGGTTTGGAGAAGTGGGTAAAACGTAAACTGCCAAAAATATGTTGCAGTTCGTACTTTATTGCAAAACAGACCTTACTTTAAAATAACCCTCTTACATCCGTGTTCACTAAGCTTGAGTTGTAGAAGGGTAAGTGCTTAGAGTAGTGCATTTTTAACCATGGTGATCACTATAATCGTACTTCCGTTACAAACATATATTTAATGTGTGTGTTTGCAGGCACCCTGGAGATAACCCGTTCTATAGCAACATCGACAGCATGCCAGACATTCGACCCCGGCGGAAATCTATCCCCCTCGTATCGGAATTGGTAAGTTGGTAGACTTTAACAAACTAAATTCTTAAACACCTTGTTCCAAACAGACATGGAGATCCCAAAAAGAGGACGCTATGCATTCTCTTTAAATGTCTGGGAAACCAATTGATCTGCTTGGAACGATGTAATGTACAGTGTGTGACTCATTTTGTAGCCACCCGGAGCGCTGTGTAGAGGCAATTTACCGCCTCATGTTTTATTCATGTCTCTTTATTACAAGACTTAAAAATGCAAACATTTATGTAAGCATGAAGTAAAATAGCATTTCGTGTTTTGCTACAAGTTTCACTGACTCGTCGTGGCGGTGAACATGGATTTAAAGTGCCTCCAACACCAGCGAATTGTTAAACATTGTTTGGATAGATGCGTTTGAGAGTCAGGGAGACAGTTGATGGGAAAGTTTTAGAGTCGCTCATTTAAAATGTTCCTTCGTGGTTATTTCTTTCAAATGCTCCTCCTTTTCAGTTATTTTTGTTTAATCTCTGCGGAACCCGTGTTCTGATCATTAATGCATTCAGTTTCCTACGAATAGCTACATTACTGGAGTAGATTTTCATTAAGAACGCAAAACGTCCGAGATACAGCTCAGAAATACTTGGATAATTAATATACCGTATGAAACTTATTCATGACAACCATTAGTCACGGTTTTTGAAGAAGTATTTAGTGAAATTATATTCTGTCCATCTTAATAATAATAACTGCAACAACTTAATAGCTTAGAGCTATCTGTCATGAAGTCTTAAATCATTTTTAGGGTTTTGGAGCACAAAGAACCGTGAAATTATAAATCTAAATATATTTTGAAGCATGACTTGTTTACATGTTAATTTTTTATCTTAGTGACTCAACTTTTTTATTATGGCAGAATCAAAATATATTTTGAATTATAATATCTTAAGTTTTAAATAAAGAGAGGGTCACAGAGTGGTATGAAATTAACGAGGTTCTTTAGTCTCCAAATAAGTAGGCGCTCCCAAGTATCTATCTTCAAATGTAAAACTTAGGCTGTTTATAAATACTGCTTAAATATGTAAAACATGAGTAACATTTCTTAAAGCACTCGCCATTTTCATAATAATAAACAAAAAGTCCACGTAACTATTTGTCCAAATCAGAATAAAACCAGGACATTGAATTTTCTAACCTAAAATCCTTCTCTAATGGATTTCCTCGAAGCTCCACACGCATAGTAAACCAATTATGTAAAATAAATTCTGCAAATATTACATCCGACTTCTTTGAAATATTCATTATATTTGTGACTATTGTTGCGTATTGTATTTTGTGTAGTATAAAGTGATATATTTACTTTCCGAAACGTAATTCTTATATATAATATTGGAAGTGATTTTTGTATTACCGAATAATTTCAAAATTCAAATCATATTTATTATGAGTATTTATTTCGCGAAATGTAAATGAGGCGTAATTATTATAAAATGCATTAAAACTAATTTCTACTAAAAATAAATCAGCACAATGCAGCATTAATACCAGGTGTTGAATTTTGAAACAATACCTAACCTCAAAAGTAAAGCTAAAACATTACGTTAAGGTTTCCCATTTGTGAAAAACGATCAAAAGCTACTAAAATTCCTAAATATGAATTTTAATGTTATTAAATACTACAAACCATGTGTAATATCTACATAAAAGCTTAGTTTCCTATAAACTTACAAAAAACTATAAGTTTTTTCGGCATTAAAAGTGAACAAACCATTCGAAAGATACCTTAGGAATCTTCAAATACTAAATTAACTGCAAAGGAGCGGGAAAAAATGAAGGAAAAATTACTTTATTTCCCTTCCGATGGAAGTATGCTAAGATTTTTACGTCCGAAAAAAAATCCATCGCTCTCCGCCGGGTTTGAACCGGTGATCTCGAGAACTAAAGAGAAGGAGGGCCTGCATATGCACTAAATACTTTTTAGACAGCATAAAGTCAGAAGCATTATTAATTTAGCGTTATGATTTTTAAACATATTTTCTCAGGTTTTCTTTTATCGGCACATTCCCCTTTTCAAATTGTTCCACACGACGTATTTTTCGGTATAAATCGATGAAGCCCTGTATACCTCTTCATAAACAGAAGGATAAAAACTGATGATATGGGTTTTTGCAAACATACATAGCTATGATATTATTAAACAATAATATTCATATTGAGTAAATTTTAAAGTAAAAACTTGGAGGTCTCACTTTTGACGTCTATGTTTTGCTAAATTAGTAGGAGCATTAAACCTTTATTTCTACAGTCTAATTATAACCTTTTTTAATTGCATCATGTGGAGCAACTTTTTTAAAACTGTAAAAAGGTAATAGAAAATAATACTTCGGGAACAAATTTTAAAATATACATGAACTTTGGTACATATATAAACTTAACCCTGTTTACTTCAAATGAATTAACCTAAAACTGTGGCTTTTAGAAACTTCACATTTGGGTATCCTTAACACATGAAAACTGCAAACACTCTAGAAGAACAGCATTTATTTTTAAACTCATTAAATGTATAACGCTTGACCAAATCTTAAAACTGTCATTTTGTTTTTATTTCTACAATCGGAAACAAATGAATGAATATATCCGCTGCATGAAGATGCATTTTATCATGGAGGAGGCAATATTATAGGATGGTTATCACTTCCACACAATCAAGTCGCGAAGGGTTGGTATCCAAGGCGTTTTAAGCTCTATTCGCCCATACAGCGCCATATTATATGAGTAAAATTCATAATAATAAATTTAAAGCAAGTTGAAATAAACTGCGATATGTTATCAAAGTGCAAAATGACAATGCTTTTGAAATTAAAGAAACAAATTTGTGCTAAAGCTAGTTCAATATTTGTATGTATATACATGTAATGAAAATCTAAATATATTGAAACTGTGCACGTTTAAAATTTATAGGTAAACTACAGATGTGTAATAGGTTAACCATAGAAGAAACTAAATCAAGTAGTTATTAAATGTCATGTATATTAGTTATTAAAAGTTACCTGACTTTCCTATAGCTGTGTTATCTCTTACCTCAAACGCATTACAAAAAGGTTCTACTACATGTGATTGTACAGAGAAATCAATTAGAATAATTCATACTATTTGTGTTATTCTTTAAGGGCCCACGTCAGATGTTGGGCATTTGGTCCGTCTTATGTTTGTGGGTTTGTTCCGTGATGTACCATATCTCCTTGTGTGTCCATTTCTACGCAGTGGAAGTCACGTTCCTTCTAGACTGCTTTTGTGTCCGGCTTTTGTTTCATAAAAACATATTTCATCTAAGCATCTCTCTTGTTTTAAGTATTCTGTGGGCCACTGTGCGTTTTAGATAATCATTCTTTTGGAAAGTATTTGTTTCGGCATATACAATTTTAAGAATAGACTTCCAAAACTCAGAGAGATTTAATTCAAATTAATATGAGCAGTAATTCCTCTGGAATATTGCACATTTGAGAGAAAAACAAATGAAGCCGGAACACAAAACAGTCGCCCTGAGTTGAATGTCCCCCACCCTCCCTGAAACTCCAGTTGTTTTATGTCTGCCTCGTTTGCATCTGCGCCAAAGGAGAACTTGCAATTGCTAGAATATTCAGTCTATAATTCCTCAGTGACCGAGAAGCCATTAAAGAACCTTATACTGTTTTGAAACGGTTTTAAACTCTGGACATAAACTTCAACTGCAGAGACTAGCTTCGTGCGTCTACTTTATTCTGCATTTCTAGGCTCTGATTTCCCATTCACATGATGTATATTTAATTACCAGTACACATAGTAAAATATAAATGGATTTAATAAAAGTTCTAAGACACATTTTCTTTCAGCACACGCTATCCCGGTGAACAATGACAATAGAAATACCTTATATTACAGAGTAAAACCTCTATTAAGGATAACATTTCAATCTTTTACTACGGTATGTGTGTTGTTTGTTATTCTGCTTTGTTTTCCCAGTTATGGTTCATGACTTCTTTTAATAACTTCTACACTCAACTTCCACGCACAATATGATTCTAATATGCCAGGAAAGGAGAAGTTTAATGCGAGCCAGACGTACGGACCATCAAACCATGGGGCTGGCTGTTTTTGGGAGTTAAGGGGACCCTGAACCCTAAATTTTGAAGCAATTTAGTTAAAATGTGTTCACATGTTTTTTATGATTAAGATAACTCGTATGCAAATTTCAGTTTGATATATTGATTAAAATCCCAGATATTAAATATTTTACAAAAGTTTAATATAAAATATTGGTAGAGCTTTGAAGACAGCAACATGACATTTGAATTAGAATAATGTATTTTTTCTTGCTTTTAAGCTTAAAAGAATAAAACTAGTTATTATTTGCTAATTAATAATTTATTTATTGAAATATTAATGTTTAATGTTTCTTACTTTCAGATTTCGCAATAGAAATTTCTAAATTTTCTATGATAAAATACTTTTTCCCAAACTATTAGATTAGAGAGAGTTGTGAATACGCTTATGAAGATCGGTTATAAAAATGTTTTATTTAAATTGGACCAGAAATTATGTAGAAGGAATAATTTATGCGTTCAAAAAAGAATGATGGAGAAAAACACAAAAGACGGTAGCATAAGTCTTAAATGTGTACTCGCTGACGATTTCAAAATTTTAATACAGCTTTAAAATGGTAGAATGCCTCTCTCCAAAAAAAAAATCTCTGATTTTCTTTAGTCTTAATTGTATTTATATTTAAAAATGTAAAAATCGTTCATTTTGTCTGAGTTTCTTTACCGTTCTTAATGGAAAATGAGCTTTTACACACTTGAACTGTAGTAAATACTGTACAATAAAATTAAATGATTTAGAAACATCATTGTGCAGTTTTGTCGTCATCAATAAATACTACAAAATATTATTGAAGGTTCTAAGCGAAGCGATTTAGCTCTGCAAAGAGGAAGTATTATTAAAATAGGAAATGTAAATATGAAATTGTAAACTCTCCTTTGAAAAGATGTCTCTGTTGTATTGATGACTCGTTCCCCCACCCCTCCTATGAGTGTTCTCTGTTGTGAAGGTTTGATTAATGTTTTAACAGGCCTGTTCATTGCATTCGCAATCATTACCTGTTGATAAAGAGAATTGCAGTTTGCAGGCCTGTATGTGTTAATTGGTTCTCATTACTAAGTGTTATCTTTCTCTCTCTCTTTCTATCTCTCTATTCCGGCCTCACCTCCCAAAGGTGCTGAAGGTACTGTCCACAAATATCCTAAACCATTCTGCACAGCATGCCAACTGCAGAACCTGCTAACAGTGCGTGTGTCCTACAGACAAATGAAATTAAGCACGATTTCTATACTTCAAAGCATTTGATCGAGGGAATTTGTAATATTTTTCTTATTGTTTCCTTCAAGGGTTCAGAAACAAATGTTTCGGACTATCTTGGGCTTACATTCGAATGGTCTTAAGGCAAAAAGTACTGCTAACAAGGAGCTCTGTTCTGTAGTAGTATACGATTTGAATCTCGTCACTGAAGTCTATTAATATATTTTGTGATTCTTTGGAAGATAGCTTTAGTAGCACTAATGATGCAGTATTTTGATTCATAAATTAAGGGGGGAAACAAGTCATTTTTCCAAGTTTAAAAATCGGCCAAGACCAAAGTTTATCACGAGTAAAGTTAATCTAGAAAAGTTCAAGATCACGAATTGTATTAATTCCTGAGACCATTTTAGGGATAACGTAATTAAATGTATAAATAAATTATCATAAAATAAACAACATAGACTTACTTTCAAATTAAAGTTCTGCTATTTATAAATAAGTCACTAATAACATCAGATGAGCACACTTTGTGGAAAAACTAATGTGTGATGTCACAATTCCTTAGTTCGTGTAACCCTCGCTAGACAGTGCTTAGCACCAAAATCTGGTATGGGGGATTTTTGTAAATGTTTGATTCTTTCTATGCTCTTTGAAGCATGCCCTAGGACAAGGGTTGCCAAACTTTTCTTAAGTCTTTTCTTAAAGAGAGCCACATTAAGCGTCAGAGAATGAATTGCGGAAAAGCCACACAAGTGTAAGATAGGAACAATAAACTTACAGGCACAAGGCGCACAGGTCAGATAAGTTTTCCAGTGTTTTATTGAACTAAAACCTACACTGACAGATGATAATTAAATACTTAAAAATTATACCCTTTAACTCATTGTACTCATGAGAATGCAATTAATGGCAATGTATATTAACACTTGTTACAAGAAATATTTTAGGGTACAACGAGAACAATAAAACTGACTTTTCTGTGCTATAATTGCAGACATTTATGGTTCTATTTTTGTGGTGCCTGTTGTCAAAACGGACTCTTAAATGTTCATCAGTCATAGTGACATATTGACATATTTCATTTTGAAAATGTCTTCACGTTGATCCGAACACTGATATTAGTTCTCACGCAAAACATGTCAAACAAAGGAATGTGTCACTTGGCAGAAAATTAAAAAAAAGTAACCAAATTAATTTCCTTGTATTTGTCCTTCAGAAGCTGTATATCAATTAAAATTTTGAGAACTTAATTGTATTTCGAAATCCTTGATTAAATGGAACTAATACAGATGCACCGTTTCTTTTTATTTCTATTTTTTAGGCGGGCCAAACAATAGTCGGGGTCTACCCCCGGGCCGTAGTTTGGCAAACCCTGCCCTAAGGAACAAAAACAAACCTATCGTATTTACATAAACAGATGATGTGGAATAGCATGCTCTGTCTCAAAATGAAATCAATTGTACATAATACTAAATTTTTTAATGTTCTCTGGCAAATTACCGTTGAAATAGGCACATCTGATGCAACTCTATACATAACTTTCAGGAAATCTGAGGAAGTTGATTTTAGTAACTTACGTTGCCATACAGCTTGTTTTCAAACACTATTAAGAAGCCAACCAATCAGAATACGTTACTCCAATGTATAATGCGATTGCAGGAGTTACTGGAACTAACTCTGTAGTACCATAGTAAAGCCCAATTTATTTTCGGCTGACACAGGTTTCTGAAACCTGGTGATATATGGTGGAGATTTGTGCCCTAGGGCTTTCCTTAATCTCCTGTTTATAGCTCAGTAATGAATATCACTAGCCAGGATTTTGAATCATTGCTACAGTGTTACCAACTCTGTGGTAAAGGATGGGGTGGACCCACGTAAAATAAACGGCTATTGGCGTGTGCGAATGCTGTCAACACTGAAGATGAACACATATTTTGAATGTGTATTAAAAAGAGAAAGTAAGGGAAGGCATTTTTATCTGTGTTTTTAGTTCAGATTATGCTAAAATCATATGTAAAGAAGTACATATCATAGGACATTTCTGAAAGTTGAGCCTTGAAAATCAAGTTCTTCTCCAAATTCCAGCAACGAGAGGGCAGTTTTTCAGTTAATCATGGCCCTAATTGGTTGATATTCAAAATATTCTTAAACATGGTTGGTGCATATAAAGCACTTTATGTGGAAGTCAATTGATTTAAATAGCTATAGAGTAAATACAAAGCACTGTTTAAAGCACACAGGCTTCCTCATACTATTTAGCTATTTGGTGTTTTCTCTGCATGTTTACCAGACTGAAGTGCAATGACCTTAATAGGAGCGGGGAGGTTAATTGCCCAGTGTCTCCCTCCGTTTAAAAAAATCTGATGTGTTACACTCACATGACTTTCTCTACTCTTGTACAATCTATTTTTACAAACACCTATTCTCCATATGCTTCATGTTAATCGAGATATCGAGATGTCAATCTTATTGGTAATGTACATGTAGATGCAAGGGGAATATGCTAGATTTTAAGCGATAGTCAAATATTTTAACGTTGGTTGCTATGTGGCGCATTCCATTCTCTTTGCATGTCCAGGACATAAAAAAAATGAATAACGCATTTGAGAAAAAGTATTGGAAAATTTAAGGAAATAACAAGCAATATCTCGAAAACGGTTCACTCAACAAAAGAAATGTATATGACATAAGTTGTGTATTTTAACGCGATCTACATTTTTTGTGTAGTAAAATTTTGTCTATCTCTTATGGTTTACCAGTTATGCAAAAGTCGTTCACAATGAAGAATACTTTTGGAGACATTCCCAGAAAATTCGAGATATACATTTCATTTCTCATGACATTATCTTAAACATATGATATTTTCATCAAAATCGTTAGAGCCATTTTTGAGAAAATTAAAATTTTCGAAAAATGTTCCATGTAAAGGGTAGTCTTGGGTGGGGGGATTTTCTTGAAAACCTTCGTGTCGCATCTCTGGAAGATACTGAACCTAAATACCAAGTTTGGTGTTTATCCGACTGTTCGTTTTTGAGTTATGCTGTTCACAGACACACAGACACACACACACACAGACACACACACACACACAGACACACAGACACACACACGGACATGTTTCCAAAAATGCTTTTTTTGGATTCAGTGGGTCTCAAAACATATATTTCCGGTGAAATCTCGGTATCGAATTTTTGGGTGGAATGCAATACTTCCCCTACTTACTATACGTAGTAGAGAAAGTAAAAAATACAAATATCGTGTATTGAGAAAATAAAACTTTACATTGATGGAAAAATTGTCAAAATTGCCTGAGTGGCTTCTGAGATTACTATACAAATATCTAATGGTAGTGCACATAAAAGAAACTGGGCACTACACTGAAGTACATCCCTTTTTAAATGAAGCTATACATCTGTGCAAATATGTTTCGTAGGATTCTGTTGCTAAAAAATATAGCTATGTCATGTACTAAATATTACTAATGGCTATTTTCCATTTAGTTCGCTGTGGCTTCAGTGTACTTCGTATATTATTGCTAATATTTCAGATAGCTTTTATCTTTCCCATTGGACATTGTAACACGAAATATACTGCAAACGTCAATGGAGCTATATTACACCAAATAACAGAGAGCCCAAAACTTTAACGATATCGAATGATATAAACGTAACGTTACATGTATTAAAGAATACCAATAAGCATAGACAGAAACACGCACTTTTTGCAGAGTTCTGCACTCACAGAGTAGCAATATAGTGGTATTTGTGCTTCATTTAAACTTGTATAATATCAAGTAGAAAAATGTAACAAACTCTAAAGCCTTACTTAAGCAAATGGAATAAAATAACATACTACTTTCCCCCTCTTGCATGCTTTCTAAATACTTCTTATCTTCTTTATAAGCCCCCTTTTCGCTGCTTCTTTAAATGTGTGTTATAAATACATGATTATTATAAATAAACGTTAATAAGCCAAAGCGGAACGAAGGTAAATATGAGCGTAGTCTGTCACTGCAGATTTCGCTCTTAAAAGATAACAAAACAGTCATTCGGCTTTATTTGTTCTTCACCTAGAGATGAAGCGATCCATTACTTCGTATTATCATTTATCTTGGAAGAAAGGTGGTTTTGAAAGAAGTCTGAGAGCATATCAGGTATTCAGTGAGTGCTTATTGGTCATAAATCCATTGCATCTTAGGATGTGTCTGTTTACAAACACTTAAAATGCTTATTTCTTGAATTTTTATTACAGAAACAATTAAAACCAAATAATTCTGTCTTGGATAACCAAGGGAAAATTTAGATTTCATTACTTTCTCAGAGTAAACGTTTTCAAAACTGTTTTACACTCACCTGATTTCAACATGGCTCAGACATAACCTCCTTTAAAAAACATTGAATATAATTACGCTTACTTGCTTGTATTGTTGTGCATGGCGCAGCTTCTGCATGTCAAATGGATACTGTAAATAATGATTCTTTTTCAGTTTATTTTGCTTAGATCGTCCATTTAATACATCAACAGCACAGACTTTTTTTTTAAAAAAAAATTGTAGATACATCGTAGAATTTGTGTAGAATAATCATAGAGTATTTTAATTAGAGATGCACGCCACTTCAAGTGTGTGACAGAAGAACCCATTGCTAACTTATTCTTCTCTGTTCAGACAATGGCTGCCACGAAACGAAATGCAGGACTTACATCCGCTGTCCCTCGTGCAACGCTCAACGATGAGGAACTGGTAAGTTTCATGTTACTTTTTCCTACATAGCTCCATTTACAGAAACTGGGAGTAAAATAAGAGAAATGAATTACAATTTGAGTACCTAAAAGTAAAAATAGATATTAACAAGCCTATACAAGTAAAAGATAACGTTAATATAGAGAAGCATATTTACAAATGTTCAGATTAGTACACATTCGATTATAAGCACACATACGGGTTATTCAAAAAGAAGGTACAGATTTTAAATATTCATTTTTAATGAATGGCAATAGATAACGACACATACGACACATCATTGAATAGAGGAAAGCTTAAAGTTTTAAGTACCGCCTATTAGTTCCATTCAGTGCCTACAAGGGTGCTGGGTTTGTTTACGAGAAAATGGCGACGCTACAGGAAAAGTGGTTTTGCGTGCTGGGGTATGCAAAGAGTGAATCCATTGTTTCATTGCAGCGTGCATTTCGTTGTAAGTTTAACAACGAGCTGCCTCGTCATAAAAAATTTACAATTGACACAATAAATTCGTAGAAGATGGTCGCGTATGGAAACGAAAAAGCACTGGTCTTCCTCGCATAGCAAATAGTGCTCATTTTGAACACACAAAATAAAATTTTGAACTTAGGCTTTAGAGTTATGAGATGTAATATGTAATTTTGACTTATTCTTTGTATCATATTTGTGAAGGTCTAAATTAACAGCAAATGTTTCAATGCGCATTTGCGTTTGTACAATAACCTTGAATAAATACATGCACGGTAGTGGCAAAATGTTTAATTCCTTGAAGTATGGATATAAATATTTAAAGTCTGCTCCTTTATAATCGATACGTATGGTCGAATGTGTGATTTTGTTTTACACAAAGACTTTGTACTTAAAATGTAGCATAAATAAGTAGATCGATTTAAAATGTTATGTTTTTAAGGGACTGCAGGAAACGATGGATAAGGAGAGTTTTGGTTATGATTAACTTCGATATTAACTCCAAATAAGGTTAATGTGTCGCGGTCATCTGTTCGTGTTATCTTATTTGCTGGGCGCGTGTTATTGTTTTATTATTTTAAGATTTGGGTTCTTTGTCCTCCGGCTAGCTATTATTACTCAGTCGAGCAAATATCTCTGAGCAGGGCGTGTAAACGGAAAGTAGTTGTTACTAAAAGATAACACTAATAAAAGAATTTATTTTCACACTTAATTAATAGTTCACATCTTTAATCTTTATACACGCCTGACTGAAACTGTTATGTTTCTGAGTGTAATTACTGTCATATTAGTTGCCGCGTACTTCACATTTTGTAACTAACTTTACGACGCGAGAATTTCTTCCAAACTGCGTGACGTGTACCTCGCGAGAGATTTCTTAGAACTGCGTGAAACATGCTTATGGCTCGAGAATATATACTCCTTCTCCCCGAAATGTCTAAATATTATAATAGAGCTGCTATTGGTTACCAAATCGCGCCAACATTAGCGTCTGTTTTGTCAGCCAATCACAATTACTAACACATATACTCAAGGGAAGATATTCCCTCCATTTCTAAAGAAAGGCACGCTACCCTGACGTCATTTGTTTGTCTCTTCTTAGTGATAAACAACTCATCCCATCGGTTTATTGTTACCCACTTCTATTGTCAGTTTCAGTGAGGCCGTGTAAACTTATTTCCTAACAATGCTTATGGCTAACAAACATCTAAAATCATTGTCATACAATAATGTTAATTTACACTACAATCACTCTGGCATTCACAGTGCTGTGATATAAAATACTGCCTCAAATGATAGTTCGTTAACTATAAGGTTCCATTTCTACAATTTTGTATTGTGGCACCAATGTAAAAGCATTTCTAAAAGCTTCTATGACTGTTTTCTTTTGTTGCTCTAAGTAATTTGGATTTAATTAGTGTGATAGGTATATAACTCTAAAAAGAAGGAAATTAAATAAAAACTATTTAAAGGAACACTGTAAAAAATGGACTTTCTTACGCCACAGCAGTAAGATGTAGAATACATCATTAAATATTCAAAGACTCAGAGATTCGATTATAACGAGGTAGGTACCTGAGGGATATAGCTGAAATGTATATATGATATTGTGATTCAGCCGTTCTCCAGGTAGAGTCATTCTGCTAACGAGCACGAATATCGGTTCTCATTAGCAGATATGAAGGTAAAGGACGCAAGACAATCGACCTGCACGTTTTGTTATGGAGAAATTCAAGAAGAGATGCCAGTGCAACTCTGCTCCACACATGAGCTTAATGTTTTACATTTTCCAAACTGGAATTTACTTATCTAATAGTTATTAAGCATTTACATGCCCTTATCTCATTTTAAAATTAATAATGAGCGCATTTAGAAATGTAAAACAAGATATAAGTTCAACAACAGTTGAAAACAATGCTGCCAATGTTGAAAATGATATGTTGTGTTGCCCAGAAAATGCACGTGTACAAGAAGACGTTGCAGGCGCTCATCTATCCCATCTCCAGCACTACGCCCCATAATTTCCTGCTCTGGACTGCCACATCACCCACATATTGCTACGAATGCGAAGGGTTGCTGTGGGGCATAGCCCGTCAGGGTGTGCGATGTTCCGAATGCGGAGTCAAATGCCACGAGAAATGCAAGGACCTCCTCAACGCCGACTGCTTGCAGCGTAAGTACAATGTTAAAACTCATGATATTCTCAACACATCTTGTCTCGCACCATTTTAAATTTACATTTTTAATTTATTTTTCTGCTTGTGGCAATATTTGTTCCAAAGATGAAGTCATTCAGAAAAAATCCGATGTGTTACACTCACATGACTTTCTCTACTCTTGTACAAACTATTTTTACAAACGCTTATTCTCCATATGCTTCATGTTAATCCAGATGTTAATCTTATTGCTAATTTTCTTCTAGATGCAAGGGGAATTGGTAGGCTTTAAGCGATAGTCAAATGTTTAAGCGCTGGTTGCTATGTGGAGCATTGCATTCCCTTTGCATGTCCAGGACATAAAAAATGAATAACGAATTTGAGAAAAATTATAAGTATTGGAAAATTTAAGGGAATAACAAGCAATATCTCGAAAATGGTTCACCCAACAAAAACAATGTATATGACGTAAGTTGTGTATTTTAACGTGATCTATATTTTTTGTGTAGTAAAATTTTGTCTATCTCTTATGGTGTACCAGTTATGAGCCATTTTTGAGAAAATTAAAATTTTCGAAAAATGTTCCATGTAAAAAGTAATCTGGGGTGGGTGGATTTTCTTGAAAACCTTCGTGTCGCATCTCTGGAAGATACTGATCCTAAATACCAAGTTTGGTGTTTACCCGACTGTTCGTTTCTGAGTTATGGTGTTCACAGACAGACACACATACGGACATGTTTCCAAAAATACCTTTTTTGGATTCAGGGGTCTCAAAACATATATTTCCGGTGAAATCTCGGTTTCGAATTTTTGGGTGGAATACAATACTTCTACTTATTATACGTAGTAGAGAAAGTAAAAAAATTATTTCAGTAGGGTATTCTATGTGTGTTTTAGGCTGTGTGCTACGAAACGATCATCCATTGAAGGCCATCAAAACACGAGTTTGACCAAATATCTTTCATTGATAAAAATATTTGGTACGACCAAACTTCATAACAATTTGCTGTAGCCTTTAGGTGAGAGCTGCAGGCGCTGTTCTTTTTTAACCTGCACATTCATTTTGAAACATGGTAATATAATGATGTTAACGATGTGAAACAATCACCACTTCCGTCCTCCGTGTGTAGTCCTCCTCTAGTTCCCAAGGTAGCGGGTTCAAATCCGGCGGAGGACGATGGATTTTTTTTTCATGCTTAAAAATCCTTAGCAAGGCTTTCTTCAGAAGCGAAATAAAGCCGGTGGTTCCGTGTCGTAGGTTTACGTCACGTAAAAGAACCTCAAGCCTACTAAAGAGGCCCCTGAGAAAAATTACCGGTCTTTCACGCCCAATATAGAATGGGACGCTAAGAACCACAGCAGTTAAAAATGTCCATAAATAAATATTAATTTAATTTTTAATTTAACTTCCGGAGTAATAGTGGATTTATTACTCCATTGTTTGGTCTAAAATACGATCAAAATATTACAATTCCTCCAAGCCTGCGGTCTGTAGTTATCTATGGTCTATAGTAATGAGATACAAAACACTGTAGCCAAAGATACGAAAATAAACAAAACAACTGAAAAGTGAATTTTGTTTCTTGCGAGTATATGGTTTTCCAGCGCTTGCTAGTCTTATGCCTATGAGTGAAATGAAGAACATGAAACTCGGTTCAAATCTCGGTTAGGGGAGTTACCTGGATAAGGTTTTTTTTTCCAGGTTTTCCCTTATCCTGAGAAAACCATATCTAACTCTAAGCTCTGGGGACCTCGGGCCCATTTGAGCATCATTTAAAGCATTTCGTTGATTCATCGTCAGATATGACCTACTCGGTTAAAGGACGTTAAACTTAAAGTAAAAAAATCTGATGTGTTACATTCACATGACTTTCTCTCCTCTTGTATAAACTATTTTTACAAACGCTTATTCTACGTCTACTTCATGTTAATCGAGATAAACTTTTGCAGAAACTATCTTATTGCTAATTTTCTTGTAGATGCAAGGGGAATATGGTAGGCTTTAAGCGATAGTCAAATATTTTAAGAGCTGGTTGCTATGTGGAGCATTTCATTCTCTTTGCATGTACAGGACATAAAAAAGTTTTTAAAAATCTACATTTTTTGTGTAGAAAAATTTCGTCTATCTCTTACGGTTATGTTATGCAAAAGCCATTCAGAATGAAGAGGACTTTTGTGGACATTCCTAGAAAATTCAAGATATACATTTCATTTGTCATGAAAATATCTTAAATATATGATACTTTAATCAAAATCCTTAGAGCCATTTTTGAGAAAATCAAAATTTTCGAAAAATGTTTCATATAAAGCAGAGGTGGCGAAAACGTCATTTTGACTCGCAGGCGCCGTTCACTCTCTGCAACCGTCCGTTTGATTTTCACATACAGCTGAGTGATGCAGTGCGTATTGCATATTTGGAGATTCGCGGAAGGAAGACGTTTTCGCCACCCTTGATGTAAAGGGTAGTCTGGAAGGGGGGATTTTCTTGAAAATCCTTGTATCGTATCTTTGAAAGATACTGAACTTAAATGCCAAGTTAGGTATTTATCTGACTTTTCGTTTTTAAGTTATGCTGTTCACAGACACACATCCACACTGTCACACACACGGACTCTTTTCTAAAAATACTTTTTTTTGGTGAGGGGATTCAGGGGCCTCAGAACATGCATTTCCGGTGAAATCTCGGTATCGAACTTTTGGGAGGAATGCAATACTTCCCCATCTTACCATACGTAGTAGAGAAAGTAATATGCAAATAAATAAAAATAAATATGAAACTGGATGTTTGACGTCCTATGAAATGATAGGAGTTGGGAGTGTGAGTAATTAAGCAATTAATATGTTAAATAAATTCTGCAATGAAAGGAGACCCGTTAAACACATTAAACGTTTATATTTGTACAGTCGAAAATGCGTTTTAATGACTCCTACTAAATAAACCTTTCCGCTTGGAGTTTGTAGTAGGAAACAATGTTATTCACGGAAAAGTTTTAGACAATGTTTCCTTGAAGCGGGAACGGTTTTCCTCGAGTTTGACACAAACTAAAATGTGTTTTGCTAACATAACTGTTAAAAAAAAATCCAAAGTGGAGATCTGGTATTATATGGAAGAGTACATGATAAAACACTTATGTTGGCAGCGATTAATAGTGTTGCGCGTGGCCGCCATAATAGTTAAGAGCCATCAGGCAAATCTACTGATTATACTAGCAGAACCCGCTGCTCTTCTCGCGTTATAGCAGTAAATGGGAGAATATTCTCTCTCTCTCTCTTGTTGCACTACCTCTTTCTTTTTCTCTCTCCTCTCTCCCTTTTTTTCCACTTCGCACTCTTTCTCCCTTAATTGAAAGAATGTTGTGTGTTGAAATAAAATAATACTTAGATCTCAACATGAGTATACTTCTTGGAGAAACTGTAATTAAATATATTTTATTAAGTTAGAGTACCTCAAAGATAAAGAGAGAGAGAGGAGGAGGAGAAGTTAAAAACTATTACATGGTGGTGGAATACCAAATTCCAGGTTAGCATCCTTTTTTACTTTCTCTACACCGGAAATACATGGTTTGAGACACCCTGAATCCAAAAAAAATCTCATGTGTTACACTCACATGACTTTCTCTACTCTTGTACAAACTATTTTTACAAATGCTTATTCTCCATATGCTTCATGTTAATCGAGATATCGAGATGTCAATCTTATTGCTAATTTTCTTGTAGATGCAAGGGGAATATTAGATTTTAAGCGATCGTCAAATCTTTTAAGCGCTGGTTGCTATGTGGCGCATTCCATTCTCTTTGCACGTCCAGGACATAAAAAAATGAATAACGAATTTGAGAAAAAGTATAAGTATTGGAAAATTTAAGGGAATAACAAGCAATATCTCGAAAATGGTTCACGCAACAACAAAACATGTATATGACATAAATTGTGTATTTTAACGCGATCTACATTTTTGTGTAGTAAAATTTTGTCTATCTCTTATGGTTTACCAGTTATGCAAAAGTCGTTCACAATGAAGAATACTTTTAGAGACATTCTCAGAAAATTCAGTATGCATTTCATTTGTCATGAAAATATCTTAAACATATGATATATTGATCAAAATCGTTAGAGCTATTTTTGAGAAAATTAAAATTTTCGAAAAATGTTCCATGTAAAGGGTAATCTGGGATGGGGAATTTTCTTGAAAACCTTCGTGTCGCATCTTTGGAAGATACTGAACCTAAATACCAAGTTTGGTGTTTATCCGACTGTTCGTTTCTGAGTTATGCTGTTCACAGGCGCGCGCGCACACACACACACACACACACACACACATACACACACACAGACACACACACGGACATGCTTCCAAAAATGCTTTTTTTTGGATTCACAGGGTCTCAAAAACATATATTTCCGGTGAAATCTCGGTATCGAATTTTTGGGTGGAATACAATACTTCCCCTACTTACTATATGTAGTTGAGAAAGTAAAAAGGTACATAAATATCCAAAAATGTTGTTCTGAGAAAACTGAGTTTAAAATTTGAACATTAAATTTCTGACACACTTCAGTCGATTGCATCAATTTTTTCTGATTGCCTTCTCTTGGTCCTGGCCTCTTTTGCTAATTGCTGAACTGCTCGCTGGGCAGATATAGTCGTTCATTGTTGACAGATACAAAAATGTTCTAAAAACCTGCTTTGCATGGCAACTTTAAGGGAATGCAGGCTAGCATTTAAACGGTATTTAAATGTCTTAAAAACCTCTTAACCCCCAAAAAGTATATATTTTCTGAAATTGTAAATAATGTAGATTTTATAAGTGCCTAAAACAAAAAATGTAATTTTTGACCATTTCAGAGCACCTTGTCCCCTTAAAAACTTTGGATCCATTGCTACAGCTGTTGTTTGGGTACATGTCTAGAAATTCTATAATATATCACTGCTTTTTTGGTATATTCTGATATAGGTATACAATACAAACATGCATATTTAGTTGTATGCTCCCAGAAAATAGGTATGAGAAATTTCTGTTAATAGTAAATGTGTTTTTGATATTAAGGTGCGGCGGAGAAGAGCTCAAAGCATGGTGCAGAAGATAAGGCCAACAGTATCATCACTGCAATGAAAGAGAGAATGAAGCAGAGAGAAAGGGAGAAACCTGAAATATTTGAGCTTATCAGGTACAGCAACTTTATCTTTTTATTTCATTGTCTTCACCTCATTATCTTCAGCTTTCTCAAGCAAACTGCTGTTAAGATTCTGCAACAAAGCTCTTTAAACCTTAAATGCATTGAATATACATAGATTGTTTGATTTTATGTTCTCATGCAGATAGAAGAAGAAAATATTCATTTTTAAACTCTTAAGTTCAGCATTTTGGCATGTTTGTGAGCTGAAGTGAAGTCAGAGCTCCCTTCAATAAGTTACCTTCACTTCATGGTTTGCATCAACATTCAGAAGTTTCAAATGTGTATTATCTTAGGGACATTAAACAATCTGATGTGTACATAAAATGTTGTCCACATAGGTGTATATTTCCTGAAATACAAGAGATAAATCACCTTTGTTATACAACTGTAGAGCAAAACTTTATAGCCTGTATTTTAAGCAAAATCCTTTTTACTATACCTGGCGCCAATCAAGAAGGTGATTGACATTTCGCGGAGCGAGAGAGGCGACGTTGCCGCTCATCGCGACCACGTGGAGAGCGTGTCGAAGGAGACTGGGTTGCGCCTGCATTGTAGAGCGGATATTATTTATATTCGTATACGAAGACAATTGTAAAATAATGAATCTACGTGCAGAGGATAGATCATGGAAGAATATATCAGTGTAAAGATCTGCGTTAACAGAAGAAACATACTGTGAAACATTGATGCTTACTCTAATGGAAAGTGCCACTGATTTCCGAATCGCTTGCATCGCTGTTGCTGCTGCTGCTGGTCGCTTGATAGACTTATTCTGTTCCCGAGTGCGCCCAGTTTTTCGTTTGGCTACGCTATCTTTGTCACTATTTTTGGACATTGTTAAATATCCATTAAACACAATTATAAATGCTCACACAACACACACACGCACAAATACACGAACTCAAATACACGTAACACAAGGCAAATACGATACGAATAGGACGACGCAAAAGAACTTTTCAGTACGCAGGCAATCTCTAAACTGATACAAACACATAAGCAAGCTGGGGCTAAAAGGAGGAATTGTTTATAACTGCATCGACAGATAAGACTTCAGTTCATGTTACTGCAACGGTCGCTCGCCCGGCACGTCATGCCAATCACGTGTTACGATATCGCATCGTCTATCGTTGCTATAGAAACGTCTTAGTTCGTCCTTTTAATGGTTTCTATGACGACTGCTGTGACGTATTCATCCCCTCCCATTCATTTAAAGCTTTCCGCCACGTGGTTAGTAACTGTCAATCACCTTCTTGATTGGCGCCGAGTATAGGTAGTAATGACTCAAAGGCTATGTAGACATAATTGCATTTTGAGGTATTTGGAAGTGATAGAATCAGTTTTTATTTTGCTTATTTTGCCTTTTTAAGCTGTAGTTGCCTATTTGAATTATAAATGCTAATTTCTGCCTTAACTTAAACTTTTTCAATTTATTTTCAACTTTTCTATTACATCCAGAGAACTCTAGATGATGAACACCACTTGGAATGTGACCGTCTTTTGTATTGTAAGGTTTGCTATGCTAAGGTTCAGCATTACTCTTTGAAAGCAGGTTCCCTGGTATCAGGAAGTGGTGTAGGGAAAACATTTTGATCAGTAATCATCAGTTATCATCCCGTGAAAGCAGACATGTCATTAGAAAATCAAGAAGAAAATCGCAGAGCGTGAGGTTTACGGATCGAGCGGGTCAAATCCCTACACTGATCACTTCGTCAGCAATTGTATCCAAAGAAGTGTGAGCTATATTGAGCTGTAGTCCCGTCGTGTTGAAATACGCCTGCATTCGCTCATCTGTCAATTGAGGGGAAAAACTGCTACAAAATTAAGGCTTGGTACCGTGCAGCATTAATTGTTTCGTGAAAGAAAATAAGGCCAATTATTCTAGCCGCACTCACAGAACACACCTACCTTAGGATCATGTAGTGGACTTTGTACGAGACTGGAGTCTCGGGAGGGAAGCAGCGCGCGACAGCAACCCAGTGCTGCTAAAGATGGGTTTTCCTAGCGGCGCACTTATGTCGCGCGTAGCTTAAAACGCCGACCTTAAACGCATCACGTAATGCGCTGCGTATTGTGTTTTCCTACAAACGTGTAAAACGTGGCTTGTCGCAGTAACTCTCCCGTTGAGAACAGATTAAAAAATGAATTGAGTGTCAAAACACAAAAAAAAATAAACTGCCTGTTGTGGCTGTTAGAAGACGAAATTGATTTGTAGTTGATCACTATTGCATAGTAAGTCTGTTAGTGAAGTGTTTTCATATAGAGAAAACGAGGGAGAAAATACTAATTGAGAAACACCTATTAGAAGACGATGTGAAATTTAAAGTATACTTCAGATTCACCCGAGGGCAGTTAGTTTCCTGGTTAACCTAATTCAAGATGATTTGTATACAAAACCATACAATCGAATGAAAATACCCATTTCACCAGCAGAAACACTTGCCCTAACTCTGAGGTAAATATTGGGAAGGAAAGTTGCATTTCTTAGTTAATTAAGAATTTAATGAACAAGCGGTTTGTCTATTTCTTATACTGGAACACAAAAAGTGCTGAAATTACACAAATTATCATAGCTATCTTCATTGTTGGCCGGGGTGCCAGATGAGTAAGATGAGCGTTCGTCAATGCTGCAGTGTTGAATCCCTCTTTAAAGTGTTTTTGAAGTCTGCATTCGCCATATTCCACAAAATGTAGTGTTGAAGTAGGTAGTTGCTTCACGTATGGAAAGCCAATTTGAAGTAGGAGTTGTATTGTAGTTCAGCTGTTGGGGATCCAAACTTAAATTAGTTGCAACCGCACATATGGTACCCGGTAGCCTTCGCCCCAAAATTTAAAAATATTAACTTTGTAATTTGACTGTTTCTTTAGATATTATATATTGTCGTGGTAATCTGTTCGTGTTATCTCTTTTACTTGGCGCCTGTTATTGTTTTACTATTTTGAATTTTGGGTTCTTTGTCTTCCGGCTAGCTATTATTACTCAGTCGAGCAAATATCTCAAAGCAGGGCGTGTAAACGGAAAGGAGTTGTTAATAAAAGGTAACACTGATAAAAGAATTTGTTTTCACACTTTTATTACCGTCACACTTAATTAATAGTTCACATCTGTAATCTTTATACACGCCTGACTGAAACTGTTATATTTCCGAATGTAATTACTGTCGTAATAGTTGTCGCGTACTTCGCATTTTGTAACTAACTTTACGACTCGATAGATTCTGTAGAACTGCGTAATGTGTACCTCGCGAGAGATTGCTGAGAACTGCGTAATGTGTACCTCGTGAATGAATCTTTAGCACCGCGTAATGTGTACCTCGCGAGAGATTCTGTAGAACTGCGCGACGTTTACCTCGTGAATGATTCTGTAGAACTGCGTGATACTTGCTTTTGGCTCGAGAATATATACTCCCTCACCTCGAAATGCTTAAACATTATAATAGAGCTGCTATTGGTTACTAAATCGCGCCAACATTATCTTCTATTTTGTCAGCCAATCATAATTACTAATACATATGCTCTAGGGAAGATATTCCCTCCATTTCTAAAGAAAGGCACGCTACCCTGACGTCATTTGTTTGTCTCTTCTTAGTGATAAACAACTCACCCCCTCGCTTCATTGTCACCCACTCTATTGTCAGTTTCAGTGAGGCCGTGTAAACTTATTTCCTAACAATGCTTATGGCTAACAAACATCTAAAATCATTGTCATACAATAATGTTAGTTTACACTACAATCACTCTGGCATTCAGTGTTGTGATATAAAATACTGCCTCAATATTTATGTTTGCCTCGGCTGCGTCAGTGTCAGTGTTATTGTTAGAGACATGGATTTCTTTGCAGGGAGTAGTGCGGCTAAGAATGTAGGCTTACACAGATTATAATTTGTACTTCACTCCATTTATTAGTTCTTTAAAAAATTAAAATAACACTTCACTGATATAGAGAGAGCTGTGAGATTATTTATTAATTACTAGCATTTTTAACACGTAAACTATATACTCTCTCTCTCTTTCTCTCTCTCTCTCTCACTGGATACGTATTAAACTTCTCGAGGACGTGTCTCGCGTCCGGTTAGTAACGCTGTCTGCTAGCAACTGACTTCTGAATTTTTACAATTTGCCCTATTTCAGTTTCTGATTGGCTAATCCTACTCGAATAGAATACTTTCATTTAACTTAAGCTATTTTCTGGTTGTTGATTGGCTATTTATAAACTGTCTCAAAATTTACATTGTTGTTGCTCCAATAATGACTAGTAGCATTATTAAACTTTCTTACTCATTATTGCCTCAAGGTTACCTCATTGTTAGCAACTTTTGACCAATTATTCTCACAGCTCCTACGTTATTAAATTACGTAATACATTCACATAACATTATTGAACATGTACACAATAATATAAACATTAATACTATGACCGTTACATGCATTTTATATATTATATTATACACATATTGCTTTAAGGCGGGCTGTTATTGTATTTTATATTATATAATTTGACTGAAATCATTTAAGTGTTAAAAAATACTGCCTCAGTGTCCAGCAACCAATTCAATTAGCTGTTCATCTTCTACAGCTAAAAATTGAACAGTAGGAGGTGTCATTTTGTAACATGCACGATGTGTATCAAATACAACTTCATACACAAGGTCTCTAACACGCAACGCACAACCCACTAGACTCCGCTCGTTGCAGTAAGTCTGTCGCGCCAGGCGCATTATGCCGGCGCAAAACGAACTGCGTAGTTTAGGAAAACATTTCAATTATTTTTCATCGTTTGAGTCTGCTACGTACTGCGCTCGACGTGTTACGTTGCACGGGGCGTAGAATATGCGTTGCTAGGAAAACCCGCCTTAACAGTACTGCCGCATTATCTTATGCCACCGTACTATAATTATGACTTTTAAAATGTATAGTACCTTTTCTAAATTTACTGTACCTTTTTTTGCCTGCCTATTTTGATTGTCATAAATGCCTAAACATTCAGGATCCAATGATGATGTTAGAAACCTTAAGAGATGATTAGAGGACAGCATATAAAATTTAGATAAGTAATCCTAGTTTCGGAATGCCTCATTCAAAAAGTACAAGTCAAAATTGTTCATAGATTGCAGGAGGTACTGTATAACAGCAGCATTCCATCAAGGCTTGTAGGCTTCATCTGTGTAATTTTGCCATGTTTGTACTTTCATTTTCAGCTTTATTATTCTTTGTCACAAAGAGTCATAGTTGCATGCAGGATTTCTGAAAGTGCAATGTGAATTACAGATTCACAGTGTTAATAAAAGGTAAACTAAGAGTGATATTTCAAAATTTTAAATTAAATATCTGAAATTGCATTTAAATAACTTTGATAAATATCAGAGTTAATTAAATTTTCAGTATTATAGATTTAGTTGTTCTTTAGTTCAACACAGGGGTCACAAAATTCAAAAGATTAGATGACAAACTCAAGTATTTTATCTTCACATATACTACATTAGTCAACTAAAACACTCCAAGCTTCACTTATTATCTGTTTTATTGAGAATGTTTTAAGAGCTGTTGCCTATATCCTCAGCTCCTTGTATTTGATTCATTTTGCTAAATATCATAGGATTTACATTACTTAAGTAATTTTTCTAATCACAGACCAAAACTTTAGAAATCTTTAGCATGTCATCTCCAAATCCATAGCTTCATACGATTATGTGATTTAAATTGTATCTGGCTATTAGCCCGTGTTGTAAAAGTTGCTTGACACAAGTGAAAGGTAACTTTTTTTATTATTATTATCATCCTTTTAAATACATTTAATGGACATGTCCAATTACAAATATAAAATAATTTAACAAGTACAGCTTATAATTTTACATTATTTCTTTTACATAGCCTGTACATTAAGTTTACCTTAAATATCATTTTCACTTTACGTTGCTTTACCATGTCTAAATTCATCTGTACTGTAAAATTCATTTTTATTAAGTATTTATTTATTGTTTTCATCATTACATTTGGCTGGTTTATGTTCTTTATTTCTCTAGGTAATTTATTGAATAATTCTCTTCCTCTAACTTCTATGGCACAATTATTTAGAGTTCCTCTTAATGTTATTATATAATAATCATGATTGTTTCTTAAATTATGGTTATGTTCACTGGAATTTTTTTGCATATTTATATTTATCACAGTTTTTATGCATTCATATATATATGGCACTGTTAACAAGTTTTGATTCTTAAACACCCCCCTGCAAGTTTGTTTGTTTTCCATTTTGCTTATTATTCTAATGGCTTTTTTTTGCAGTTTAAAGACTTTATCCATTTCTCTTGCTGTAATATTTCCCCATAACGTAATTCCATATCTTACATGCAAATATATAAAAGCATAATAGACCTGTTTCATTGTTTTTATGTCCATTATTTTAGTTAATAGTCTCATTACATAAATGCCCTTATTTATCTTTTTTCTAATTGATGCTACATGAGATTGCCAATTTAAATGTTTATCAATTATTACTCCAAGAAAATTAGTGCAATTTATTTCTGATATGTTTTCCCCATCTATACTTAGTTTAATACTACTCAGGTTAAGTTTTGTTAATTCAAAGTTAATACATGCTGTCTTTTGTGTATTTATTATCATATCTAAATTAGCATAATATTGTTTTATAATTTTTAAAATTGAAGTTGTTCTAATTTCAACCTCTTTTGATGTTTGACCTTTAATTATGACATTCATGTCATCTGCATATCCAATTGCGATGACTCCATTTTCTTGTATGACCTCAAAAATTTTATTTATATATATAAGAAATAAAAATGGCCCTAATTTTGACCTTGCGGGACCCCTTATTTTACTATTTTGAAATCTGACTATCTTTTTTATGACACCATTTGTATTTAGATGATTTCTATTTTTAAAGTCATAAATATAGGTATAATATACCTTTTTATTTTGAATAATTAGTTCTTCGACTCCATTAAACAAAACATTACTTTACTGTATTATTTGTTTATTTATTAATACTCTAAAGTAAAAACAATTAGCTTTTAAATTTTTGTATTAAAACTGTTTTATACCAAATAGTAATTATTCAAAATTTCCTCCATTTATGTGTATACAGCATCTCACTCAACTTCCATTATGTGTAAGTTTCTGGTGAGATACATTAAATACAATGGGTGATCCCATGTTTCAATTCATTCTGGGATTCTGACTTTAAAAAATCATGTGGTTTAACATAGGAACATCAGCATAATAAAAGAAAGTAAAGAGTAGTTATTTCTCTGATGATTATGGATATCAAAACATTCTCCACATCTTGAGTTTTCTTTGGGCCAATATCGTGCATTTTGGATATCAGTGTGCTCATTGAAAAAGAAGGGCATTTATCAAATTAAGGAGTACATCCTGAAGGTCATTTGCTGTATGAGTCAGCTCCTCTGTAAAACTGCTCCCTGCATTGTTTTCTTTTAAATATAAAAATTTAATTAAATAAATAGATAATGCATTATATTAAAATTCAATAGAAAAAGTAATTATCAGAAATTCTATTCAAAATAAAAACATATATTTGAGAATGACATGCGGTTTACTGCGAAAAATGTGAGTCATTGGGGAAATTAATTTAACTGCCAGCAATTCAGTAATTGGTCAGAGCAGCAGTACAGGAAGCTGAAGATCCATGGTTCAAATTCCAGTCAAAATTTTCAGTCTGATTTTACCTTTCCAACTCTTGCATGCACATAACACGTTTGAAGAACAATCAATTAACCCTGATTGACCTAATTATGGGTGTCCATGTTTATACTTTTGAAAATAGAGTAACATTCTTTTCGCAATACCAAATGACTTTTGTATCAAACTATATTTACCACAATTAATTGGCAGCACCTAGAAAAAGAGATTGTGTGAATAATTTGCAGGACAACAATAAAAATAAATGATAATAGAGAAACTCGTTAGATACTTACCTATCAGATTTTTCATCAATTCTCCTTCACTAATAAAAACCAAAGCAAGTATATTTTCAGCTTCTATCTGCTATTATATCCAGGGTATTATGGTATTTACAGTGCTGTTGCCTGCTTTCTGTATTACTGCTTAGCTGCTATTATTTATTTATACCACAGATAAAAGCAAATCTGCATGTATATAATTTTATCTGTTAGCTCAATTTAAATACATACCAACAGTGAATAAAGTTTCTAACAATGATGCTTATACTAATGGAAGGGCTACTTGCTATAAAACTTTATGTTAGCTGGAGAAGGCTGAAGAGTAAACCAGAGTTTACCAATTGAAGAGTTTACCTTAATGAAGCACCTGAATAGTTTAAAAAGTTTTCCTTCTCTGTCTCATGTAACAATAAATGTTATTTACTATGGATTGTTATTGATTGAAGATGGATTTAATTGTAATTTTATAAATATTACTAACATTATTTATAGCTCTATAATATGCACACACTGCCTGTCTCTCTCGTTATTAAGATGGGATAAGTTATAACAAAATAAGCTTATCAGAAGCTTTACCTGCACTGAATAAGTATCATTTGGATACAGAAACTGCAGTGTTTGTTTTAATAAAAACAGAATCTTCTGACATTTTTGATAATTATATAATTTTGTGTTCTCAGCCATGAAAATTGCTTTTGCTTGACATTGTAAATGCTTTCATTCATGACCATTTAATAATGGCTACTTATCTATCACCGTATCACCATGGTAATAAATTAATAAACTTACATGTTGTGTTTGACATTCAAAATGACTTCTGAAAAAATGTTGTTATTATTATTATTATTGTTATATTATTATTATTATTATTATTATTATTATTATTATTATTATTATTATTATTATTATTATTATTATTATTATTATTATTATTATTATTATTATTATTATTATTATTATTATTATTTTTTTTTTTTTTTTTTTTATTCCTTGCAATAATATAATGACTACCAGAAAATTATGAGCAGAATTTCATAAACATTATATTATTACGTTGATATTGTAATGAAAAGAAGCTAGAAACAGTGATGTGTATTGAATTTATTTAAAGGTGAGTCGGAATTGTTACACTAACATCACTTAAGTTTATTTAAAAACATGTTTCGGGAAACCGTTGTCTCACCTTTAAATAAATTATATTATTAATTACATACATTAATATCACATTGAATAACTGATGATTGTGAAGTAGTTATTTTGTTACATAATACTTTTTATATAATTTATTTAGCTTCTTATTTGGGAAGCCAATTTGAAGTAGCTTTGTTCTTGGAGTTACTTTGTTTAAGAAGTTTGCAACTCGCTTTGGGCGACGGTTTGAATTGTTGATTACGTAATAGTTACTGTTGTTACGCAATATGCTGCTATGTATGAGAAGCTAATTTAAAGATATGATTTTGTTGTTATACTCCAAGTTTTACACTATATTATTTAACTTTGTTATTAAAACTGCTTCTATATATATTATTTATGTTTGAGTTTGCCTTGGCTGCATCAGTAATGTTTGTAGAGTCATGTATCTCTTGTGCAAGGTGCGGTACGACAATAATTGTAGACATACGTAGAATTTAAGTTTTTAAATTCACTTCTTTTATTCATCCTTGCACATTTTCTATAAAGCACTACACTTTTTAAGAGCTGTGAGATTCTTTAATACTTTCACTTAGCACATATACATATTTTACAGTTCACACGTAATATTTGTGTAGAGAACACATCTTCCATCTGGTCATTACCAAGGTTTGCAAGCAACTGAACATTATTTCAACTGTTAAACCCATAAGCTTCGGTATTTCAAGTCTCTGATTGGCTGATTCTAGTCCAATAGTATATCTGCATTTTACTTAAAGCTTTTCTTTGGTATTGATTGGCTAATTTTAAACTGTTACTGAATTTACATTATCGTTGCTTTAATCATGACTAGTAAGTTTAAAACTCTCAAACTCATTATTGCTACAAGGTTACCTCATTATTATCTCATTGTTAGCAACTTAAAACTTATTATTCTCACAGCTCTTGCATTATTAATGTATTCACATAACATTATTAAACATGTTTACAATAAAAATAAGCATATGCAATGACTGTTACATACATTAAATAATTATTACATACATATTGTTTCAAGGCGGGCTGTTATTGAATTTACTTATTATAAAATACAATTGAAATTATTCAGGTATTAAAATACTGCCTTAATTGTTAAGTAGAATTTCCTTAACAATTCTGAATTATTACATTATCTTTCTAACCAAGAATATTTAAAGAAGAACTCAATTTAAACTTTCCTCAGAATTGCTCATTGTTGTTATAAACAAATTAATATCTTTACATTAGTTCTTTTGTTTCCTGACCAACTTATGAATGTAATAACATTAACTAGGCTTTGGTTTACATTGAATCATAAAGTATCTCAATGTTTATTGAATGATGATGCTGTTATTTATAAATCAGCAATTGTATCATGAATGCAGATGAGCTAGTAGCCGTTATTAAATGGTGCAGATAAAATATTGTATGCAATTAGTGGGTTAAACATAATTACCACTCCCTTGTAATTACAGAAACTTGGCTTACACGTTATTCGCAAAACACCTCAAGGGGTAATTATGCTCATATCCCACTAGCTGCATAAGTGACTATTTAGTTATTGTTGGTGAAAAGTATTGCTATAAATTATTAACAAAAGTTCTTTCCTCATAGATAGCTATTTTGCAGGTGACATAAATTTATATCTGTGAACCACAATAATGACAAATGTTCTGTTGCTAACAATGTCAACAACAAAGGTAAAATGTTTAAACATTGTAGCTTCCAGAATCATACTAACCATTTTTCTTCCTTTTTTTTTTTTTAGTGTCTAATGCTAAATTTATTTCAGCAGTAAAATGTAAGTTTTCAGCTAGAAGTACATACAGCATCTTCTATTTTAAAGAAGTAAGTGCAGATTTAAAGTTTTTATTCAAACCCCGGTGAACGATGTAGTTTGCCTTTGAAAATAACTTTACAAAAAACATGTTTTGTTCTGCCCGCACATCACAGGTCAGTTTTTGGAGTTGAAGAAAAGAGTCATATTGGGCACATGAAAGCTGTGAAACAGTCCGTTTTAGACGGCACCAGCAAGTGGTCAGCTAAAATAGCCATAACAGGTTTGTTTCAATTAAAATTACCAAAGCAAGCAATAACAGCAGCGAAAGCAAAAGAGAAGATTCGCTGACCATATTTTGTTCTTGTTTATTTGTTTTGCAGCAGCAATATTTGGGGAAAGGAACTATCAGCGGCATGTCAGTGTGCTGACTTTCCTTTCCCCTTGCAGTGTCTTTCTGAATGGAATGTCTCCCTAAGCCTCCTTATATCCTGTGTGCAAGAGATCAACATGAATCCTATAGTCACAATATACAATTTCATTATAGTGATCCTTGGTTGCTAGCAATGAGTGTCTCCCTTACCAACACGGAAATAAAAGAAAATACAGGGTGTTCCAGTGAGTGCTCGCCTTAAGTTTTGCTTATAAAAAGAGATGATGATGATCTATGGAACAACAGCCCTGAGGGACTTGGCCAACCAACCTAACTGCTGACCTCATATACACTTGCACCTGCTGCTGGAATGGGAAGATGTGTAGTCAGCACCATGCCCCCCCCCCCCCGCCAGAACAATGGTTCCCTAGACCTTTAGGATCTCTACCTATAGCAGCTTTTCAAATTCATATGATGCTGAGTGGGCACTCTTCCTATAAATGATTGCCATCTTTTGTGGTGTAGTGGTTACCATGCTAGCCTCTAGTTCTCGAGGTTGCGGGTTCAAACCCGGTGGATGGCGATGGCATAAAAATCCTTAGCATGGCCCTTCAGAAGGGAAGTAAAGCTGGTGATCCTATGTCGTATATTTATGGCATGTAAAAGAATCTCAAGCCTGATAAAAAGGTCTCTGAGCAAAATTACTGGTCTTTCACACCCAATATAGAATGAGACGCCAAGGACCACAGCAATTAAAGAGCATCCATAAATAAAACTCAATTTAATTTTAATTTTTTACTATAAAAGGGCAAAAAAATCTGCAAGCTCGAGGGTGGACTAAAACCTACATTCCATGGTTGGGAACTGGAACACAATGCCAACCCATTATGCCATGGCATTGGATAAGATTAAAACTAATGGCCATAATTCAATAAAATTTGCTCTGAACACATCTTGGTGCACGAGAAGTGAGGTAATGTTATGAGATGCCACCATACTCCTTCTAGGTGCTGGAAGTGCATGTGTGAGTCTGACATTAAGTTGTATTTATTGTGCTAAGAGTTTCAAAATTTGATTATCTACTGCACTTTGACCCTGGTCACTCATTCAGTAGACAATCACTACAGATTATTTACATTTTAAAATTTCTTGTCAATAAATTATCTATTTTTTTTCAGTTTTTTCATGTCCCATTTCCACTTGCTTTTCACTTATTTATTACTTAACAATCACACATTCACCATAGTTTTCCATTCAAAGTAAGATACGCTACCTCTTACTTTTCTCTATCCACGTCCAAAGCCATTACTTTACACAAAAACTGTCCAATGCTTCTAGCATCCTTGCACATCATTTCGATCATAAGTGTATTTCTATCTCCCTTCAACCACTTCTTATTAAAAAATTCTTTTCTCCAATTTTCTGTTCCTTGGCACTTAAATACTATGTGTTCAATGTCTTCATTACCACCACATATCGGACATTAGTTCTGAGGAATACCCTGTCTTAACCATCTTAGCCTCCATGCTCTGGTTCTTACCCATGCAATAGATTCTCTCTCTTCTTTATTTACTATGTCTATATATTTTTCCCTACCCCATGTATTTTTCATTGGCATATAACAAACTAATGAGCTCTTTTCGGCATTCTCACTGAACATGATTTGTATTTCTATATCTTCCAGTCTTTTCCTTGCCTTTTTCCAAAAATTTTTCACGTTATTTTCTCTCCTTCTCCACATGTCTCCTAACCCATTTTTCTCCAGAATGTTCCGTAAATTACTTACCCATCCATCATTCGTTAAACTATTCTCTTGGTATTTTGTAAATTGTCTTAACACATTACTTTTTCCTAGATTTAACCATCTTTAATTGTGCTACCTGTCTTACAATTGACTTTGGTAGCCCTAGTATTTCTCTACAAAACATCCTGTGCACCACATCTATACTTTCCCATCCTCTATCTAATCCCCATATTTCTATACCATATATAATTTTTGCCTCCACAACCATCTCATAAACTTTTTCCAGCCATTTAACATTTATATTAGGTACTTTATATTTGCAGCTTCTAATTGCTGCCATCGGCCCTTTACCTTTTGCCAATGTAAACTTCTTTTGTTTCTCCCATTTATTACCTCCATCTACTTTTACTCCTAAATAAATCAGTCACACACCACCCTGTAATCTTTATTCTCTCCCTTCCACTTTTCATATTTGCTTAATTTTCCCCCCTTTTTGAATACCATAATCTGTGTTTTCTCTTGATTCACTTTTAACCTCCATTCTTTACAATATACATCAATTGCTTGTAATGATTGTTTTAAACCACTTACTGTAATAGATCCTACCACTAGGTCATCTGCAAAAAGAAATGAAACAGACGCATATGCTTTGTTGTCAAAGTCTTGATTTTTCTGATCCTATTTTTGTTTTTCTGAATAGTGTTTTAATGCCCATTCTAACTACATATGACACCACAAGCAATGGCATTGGTGATACATGAAATGAAATGATATCATAACTGGGAATGAAAATTTGGGAGGGAGACGATCCAGGCCTAAGTTTAAGTTACCTCCCTGGTATTTGCCAGTTATGAAGACTGAGGAAAACGTGGAAGAAACCTCAGTCAGAGAAGACAATTCTGTTGGGATTTTTCCCATTCATGAGTCTGTGCCTTAAAACCTCAGCTACCTATATTCTAGTCCTGCTATTGACATTAACAACAATTGAAACTGTTTTCTCTGTTGTAATAGTATAGAGAAATCTCTTTTATATATTGTTTCTACAGTTATAGCAACAACTATTATTTTATTGTGCACACATGAGATCCTGTTACTAAGATCTCATGCAAAAAAGTCCTTTCCATGCTTTACAACTTAAAATTCTTTTTTTAACCTTTACTCTCACAGTAAATAGGCTAGGCATTATCAAAAGCTGTACTGTTGTTGAGGGACCACCAAGGACATGATGATCTCTTGTCACAAAACAAAGCTTTTTCTTCTTCTTCTGTTTCTTCTTCTAGACTCTGTCTTTCCTATACCTAGCATCCCATCTTCCCTAATGTTAATGCAAGGAACGCTTTGCTTACCCTCCTCCCCTTGTATTTTGATGTGCGTTGTTGCTGTTCTTGTTGTGTATTGTTTTATTTCTGATATTTTCCACAGAAACACCTTTTCAGTGGACCCCGACACACACATAGATTCAATCGAACAAGCCGAAGAAATGGTTTTAGAAGGGACATCCAAATGGTCTTGCAAGATCGCTATAACAGGTATCAGGGACAAGAGCGCACCAGGCAAATTCTTTGGGACAGACACCTCTTTGCTATTTCTTATTACGTAAAGAAAAGGGCCTGCAGTTTCTTCGCTAGAATTACCTACACCCGTAATACCACTAATACTTCACAATAGACAAAATCCTGCAACTCTATTTCTCTCTGTCTCTAATTATTGTTCTCTCTCTCTTTCTCTCTCTATGTTGACTTCTCTGTCAAGCTATTTGTATTTCTATATCTCTTGTAAATACAAACATTTTCTGCTCTATTTGTTCGTGTGATGTGGAGTCTGTAGATTTTGGAAAAATGCTTTATATCTTTTTTTATTTTTAATTTGAGAATCAGACAGAGAGCTGTAAATACATAGGCTTCATATAGCCTGCTTATTTCTTACACTTTATAACATCCATATACTACTTTATTTATTACCATAAAGATTAAGGCTGTTTACATGCATGCAGTGTTGGAGATTGAAGGTTAGGAAATCAGTTTAACGCTAAATGGGCACTTCAAGTATTCATGCTTTAGCAGAAATTTCTCCAAAAGTACACATAGTTAGTAATTAAATATATTAAAAAACTGTGATTTAAAATATTTGAAATTATTAATATTTCCAAAAAATTAATTTCACTTCATATAAGAACAGCGAAAGCATGTACAAATTTTAAAATTAATTTACATATTAGCTAAGCTTATTCATATACTACATGATTGTCATTAAAACTTTTCTGATATAAAGCATACATTCACTTAATTTAAATTACAATGAATGTAAACATTCTAAGTATTACATGGTAATAATCAGAGTTAAAGTTTTTATATAAGAATTTGGTATTAGTTTGTTTAGAGGGGATGAATAGGGGAGGATTCTCTTCTATGTATGCAGGGTGGACCATTTAAGTTGAGACTGTACAATATCTCCAAAATTAAGCATTGTAGAAAGAAATGCCTTGAATAAAAGTTGCTTGATATTATAGGGGAAAGTAAATGCCATTTGTCGTGTTCTATTTAGATGGAAGTTATGATGGTCATTTTAGGGTCAACTTAGTTTTTTTAAATGGGAACCTACATTTTGTATGCTGTTCCTCATGGCTTGAGGAAGTTCCCTTGGCAGTAGAGGCTTGAACAAATTCAACTAGGAGCTTGAAGTCTGAGAAAGCCAAGTTATTTGCAGTAAATCTATTATAATCTAGTAAAGAGAATTTTAATATAATTCTCTTTACTAGATTATAAGATTGTAATATTCTACATTGAATATAATAACTGGTTAACAATTTATTCTCAATATTCCCGACACGCAGTCCCATATAAGTCAGTTACAGATATAGGTCTATTAATATTTTAGAATAGTTTTTTTAGCTGCAAATTGATATTAAAATAAAAATAAATTAGGTACGAATGCAGACAATTACAAAGGTGCTGAAAATATTCATTGAATAAAAGTTATTAGATAAACTTCTAAATTTGTGGATTTGTGTTTAGATAGATTATTATAAACTAAAGAACTTCATTAGGTTGCACAACAACATCTATTGCGATGTCAAAATTAAAATAAATGACATTAAAAAACTATTATAATTCAAAAGTCTTTACATTGTATGACAAGTGGAATGGGTAGTTCACGAATGAACCATTCAAAATTATGTTTTCACTCTTATGAACTAATCACTCATTTTTAATGAACTGGTAGCTCAAACTTCATATTTTTCACTCTTCATAAGAGTGAACAAAAGCTGGAATGCTAAAGATGTGTATAGCCAAAAGAAAATTAAGAGAAGAATAGCAATAGAAGAACAGCTACAACAAAATTGGAGAAAATCATAAAAGACCTATGCTGGGACACAAATTAAAATAAAAGTGGTAGAAACACTGATATTTCCTACAGTCACCTAAGGCAGTAAAAGCTCGACCACAAGTAAAAAGACAGAAAAAGAATAGATGCTTTTGAACTACGGACATGGAGGAGACTGCTCAGAATTCCTTGAATGGACAATTGGAACTAATAACTCAGTGCTGAAGAAATAAATCTCGCTCAGTCGCTAGAGGCCACAGTAATGAAGAGGAAGTTGAAGTATTTTGGGATATAACGAAGGGCTCACTAAAACAAGATATCATGCTAGACAAGTGGAAGGATCAAGAAAGTGAGGAAAACCAAGAAAACATTGGCTGGATAAAGTGAAACAAAATACTAGATTCAATGGGCAGAATTTAAAGCAATACTGCAACTAACTCACTCTAGATCATAGATCAAAGGAGAAGACAATAGCAAACTACTTTCAAGAGTCCATGCCCAGCAAATTCAGAATTGGGTCACTAGGAGTCTGCTTAACTTTAAGTACTGCTACTACTCCTACTTAGAATTCCGTTATGTGATTCTGTAACAAGTAGGTAACCAATTAACATTTCTTTATAGTTGCTGTATATGCGTATTTAAACATCTCACAACATCATATATGTAACTCTGCTCAACATGGCCCAGCCATAAATTCATAATGCTCACTCCTAACTTTGCTAACTTACTTAGAAAATGATTTGAGAGTAAGTATATTTAAAACATGATCTAAAGTTGTAAGTTTTTCTTTTGTAAGTTATTTAGCTGTGATAAGTCATCCATTGATCACAATTGTAATCTTTAATATCATTCTCAGTGGCTACCCCTGAGTTGTGGGGGGGTTAGTGTGTTTGCCTCTTATTTTGAGGGTCCCAACAAACTCTCTTCTATGGTGAATCATCTACATGAGGACATTTTGTGATTTTTTCCCTTATCGTAAAACAGACATGGGCAAATCTGCTCTTAGTTCTCTTTGTTGAAAATGGTTATAAAAGCAATAGGGAAGTGAATAAAATACCTTAAGAGTGAGTTTAGAAGTAGATGTGATCTCTTCAACAGCTGGTTCCCACTTGCCCGCCCCTTTTAGGTGCTTTACTTTTATAGGCAAATCGCATTATCAACACAACAAATGTAGCCATTTTTGATTCTCAGCCGCAACTGCTACACTCCTTGCCTTCTAAAAAACATCCCTTGGCTACGCTTTGAGGCTGAGGGCCCTCAATCTCTCGGCTACGCCTTGAGGCTGAGTATCTTACCAGCTTTGGCGGCATTAAATATTCGTCTGTTGGACATATAACACTTATTTTCATCACCAAGGAAGAGAACTAAGAGCAGATTGTCGCAGACATGTTGTATAGTTCTAAGCTCTATGAAGTATGAACTCATTTGAGCATCATTTCATTCACTATCATATGTGACTTGTAAGTTACAGGAAAACTCAAAATCATAACACTCACAACTCATTTGTTATTAATAGCTCCCATACTTCAAAACATCCATTTGTCATATCTTTCCTCCCTCTGGTTTGCTGAGCTGAGCACCTCAGTTAGGTTAGTATGAAAAATACAGCTGTATGCCAATAGAATGTAAATTTTTCAAGTCCCATAATTTGGAGTGTTATGTTCAATAATTCTTTTGCCACATGTCATCAATAATCTATACTCTGACTGAAATAAGACTAACAAAATGGACCCTTACAAAATCAATAGAAAAACTTTATAGTTTTAAAAAAATAAGCATTTATAGTGATGATATATCCTTATTATCTTAATTGAGAACCAATGCAGCAAAACTCTCATTTTTGTTAAGAAAATTGACCAAAGCAATAATGAATTATGTGCATCTGGAAACAGTGGCACTTTGAACATAACCTTATTTGGTTGGAATTTAAACTAAGAACAAAATATATTATTACTAATGGAGCTGTGCAACTGTGATTTTCCCAGATCCATCAAATTAGCTAATATTCTAACAGTGCACTCTATTAGAAGTTACAATAAAATACAAAGATACCTACATTAAGAAATGTAAGATGACATTGTAAAAACATTAGAAACTAAGAAGCACTTAGTTCCTATGTTACGTAATTACTATTTACAGGTGACAGATTTGGATCTAATATAAGAAGTTTAATACCTTCAAAGTATTGTCAAATAATGAATAAAAAGAACATAGGGGACTCACCATTGTCTAGTTTATATTTCTGCATTTATAAAGATGATGTTAATACAGGTTTATTAGATATACCAAGCTACAAGAATGAAATACCTACTTCATTTGAATTAGCTTAATAAATAAAGGGTTCATAAGAATGAACTGGTAGGACCCATCACTAGAGAATGGTCATGCAGCTGTAATTGTTAATCTGTTCTCATTAAACTCACCTTCTGCAAACATGGAGTATACCAAGAGTTTCTAACTTAAATTCAAAATGGTTTCAAGGTGGTCAAGAACTGGAGGTAGTCAAAGAATATAACTATTTAGGATTAAGGTTGCATAGTAGCAGGGAAGCTACTGGTAGCATTTGGCAGGAAGATGTTAGCTAAAGGGAAGGCAGCTATGACAGGAATAAGAATATGCAAATATAAATTACAGATGTCAACAAAATGGTTGGAGAGAATGAATAAAAAATGCTCTATGTGGTGGAATTATGGGGTTGAGGAGAACTAAGTAAGAAAATTGACAAATGTATAGAATGTTTTGTAAAGAATTAATTGGACTACCAAGAGCAGCACCAGGCAGGGTTGCATTAGTAGAACTAGGAAGAACGAGGAGGAAAGGTATAATAGTAGAAAGAATTTTTAAATTTTGGTTTAGATGTACGAAAATGGAGGAAGGTGAAATCTGAAATATATGCCTGACTCAGCAAAAGGTTCTAAGAAACAAAAAGAGTTGGTGGAAAGAAACCGAAAAAATAATGGAGTCAATTGAAATGAGGCTGTATGGGGGTTGGAGGAAAGCAATACAAACGACTTTTGGAAAATAGTAAGAAACAGAGTGGAAGATATAGAATGACAAGAGATATGGGGAAGCTTTGAAGATAAAAAATCATTAAGCTTTTATAAATTGATAAAGAAGGAGTGGGGAAGAGAGAGGTACATTGATTTCTGTAACAGACAAGAAAGAGGTTTAGCATGGATGGGAATGGGATCAATGTATTTAAGAGAGATGAGAGGCAGTGGGAGAGAGATATGCGAGTTAAGAGAAAGTACAGAACACTATATGACAGAATGTAAGGAAATAAGGAGTTGGAGGGAAAAAGTGTGGGAGAAGAAATTGGAAAATAGTAGCTATAAAGATGTTGATAGGGAAAGAAGAAAAGAAAATAAAGGGCATGGGAGAATCTTTAAGGAAGGTAAAGGAAAAGTGGTAAAAAAGTAAGAGAGGCAAGGGCCGCTCAGTGAGCAATAAGGCCTGGGAGCCAAACAATCTGAGTGGCTCAATAAGAAAACAAGCACCAGATAAATTGTACATAAGATGTAGGGGTACAAGTGATATGTTAATATACATTGCATATATGTAATCCAAATTGTAGAACAAATTGTACAATAAATTCAATTCATTCAGTTCAACTTAAATTCTCATATAGCAGATATTCTTAAAAGTACACAAGAAAAATATATCCTAGATTCATATAATCGCATATTGTGGCATATTAGTAGGAATTAGTAGCTATTGTCATGCCAGACACATTATTGCATTGCATTGGCATCAGCATTTTTGGGGTAATTCAGTATTTCTTTCGGTTTTGTGTTTGAAGCTTCGTCTGGCGTGACAACTCGCCACCTCCTGGCTGGCAAGCCTTAGCCAGAGGTGGAGAGAGCGGGGGATAGTTTAGCATTACTTTCTTTGTGTGTGCAAGCATCAGTTGAGTCTGTGAGTTTGTGTGAAAGAGTGTAAATGTAGTCCATGTATGGAACATCTCCCTTCAATTCTTTATTTCCTTGTATGTGATGTAGGGACACCATTTATCTTATTTAATAACCACAGGTAATGTGAATGATGTGAAATTTGTGTATAATTTGTTAAAAACCCCACGTCTTCATTGGAATGTAGTCACCAAGGTCCTGGTCCTCCTGCAATATCTATAGCTATGCTCCCCCATGTGCATGTTGGGGTGATTAAAATTTAATGCTTTGCTGGTAACCTTATGGCCCTCACCCCAGTATGTAACAATATTTACATTTGCTATTTTTAAAACTTAATTATAAACAATAAATTTGTGTGGATATTTCCTAAAATACCACAAAATACTAGCTGCTAAACACATTTTCCTGATCAACTTGCTCACAATGACTTGACTCATAAGGTGCCCATTAAGTATAACCACAAATGATGTAGAAGTATGAATGCACTCCAACACTGTAATGCTACTTGGAAGACGTTTTCCTAAGCAGTACACTCTTCATTGATCAAGAAACACCTAGTGATAGTCATCCATAGCAGAATTGCCTTTGTAAATAATCCCAAACTTTATAGGTACCTAATAAATGCTCCATTCTGAGCATGTTACATGCATTTTACATGTCCATATTCACTATTACTAAAGCATATGACTGTCTTAGATTTCATCACATGATGTAGCTTAGTTGCAAATTTTTAGAAGCATAATTGACTTGACTTGAAGAGCAGAATTGGCTTCTTTTGAAGCAGAACATTGAGTGCAATACTTGAATAAAATATTTTTGTAGATGTAGATAAGTTTCAGTAGATTTTGGCTCTTATTTCTCTTGGTTTTTTTTAGATTAAACATAGAGCATTGATTTAATGGTTCAAAGAAGTATAATACTTGAATGAGCTGATTAATTTAATACTGCTTCCAAATCATTTGTAAGGGTATGGAGGTACAGATTATCTAACCTAACTTTTCAGTTATTGAAATTCTCTACATAATAGAAATACGTATTTGTTTTTTAAATTTTATGACTTCTTTTTTTCTGCCTGTTGCGATTATTGTGGATGAGGAATGGTTTTTAAATTGTTTTGATAATCTAGAATTGATCAAGATAGAGTGGGTTTGTTTGCACACAGTGAAACAAAAGACCTGCATGGTTTTGGCTATTATGTGTGTGCGTTTTGAGTGATAGATTTATGAAACGCCAAAATAACATTTTAACCCCTTGCCCCATGTTTCTGAAATAGAAAATAATTATGAGGGCAGATCAACAAAGACTGAGACTGATTTTTTCCTGTAGCTTCCATGATAGTTTTGTATCTGTAATATAAATATTTGAAAAGAGCGGGTTTTTATGTATAATGTTGGTAGGCAGCAGCACTCTCGTATTGGTAGGTTGGTAGTAATGCTCTATTTTGTAGACCCTACATGCATTTTGCATACCAGACAATGGAGGTGATGCACTTTTTAAATCGATTATCACCGGTGATGAGATATGGCTGCATCATTATGATCCTGAAGGAAAACAAGCCAGTACAGTGTGGAAATCGCCAGGTTCTCCAACACCAAAAAAGGCAAAAGTTGTTCCATCTGCAGGGAAAGTGATGGTGATCACATTTTTTGACTGTAATGGAATGATTTACCAGCATGCAGTTCCCCCTTACAGCAACATACTACACGTCAGTATTGGCTACACTGAGGAAGCACATTGCAAAGAAACGACCAGAGCTTTCTCGGACTGGGTGGTGACTTCATCATGACAATGCATGGCCTCATGTCGCAAATCAAGTCATGCAGTTTCTGGCTCGATTCAACATTACCTGTGTACCACATCCACCTTATAGCCCTGATCTTGCACCATGTGACTTTTTTTATTTCCATCACTAAAAGGCAAAGCTTAGGGGTATTTGATTTGAGAGCTCTGAAGCAGTGCTCAAGAAAAGTGAGGCGATTCTCAAGGACCTGACAAAGAATGGTCTGCAGCACGTGTTCAAGGACTGGCAGAGACGCTATAAAAAGTGTATTGAAGTAGGAGGGGACTACTTTGAAAAAGATCATGTAAACATTGAATTGGAGTAATAAACATCTGTGGAAAAAAATCAGTCTCAGTCTTTGTTGATCAGCCCTCGTATATTTGCCAAGAATGAGTCTAAGAATCAAAATTCAACCAATCCTGTTTGAGATAGGCTGAAGGTATAGTTATGCGAAAAGACCTTGATGTTCTTGAATTGAAGAACATGACTCTGCAACGTATTCCACTTCCTTCAAGTTCTTTACTTTTTATTAATTTGCATATTTCTTCTACAGAAATCTTCTATTTATGACAGAAGCTTAATAAACTAAAGCCGTTTTGAAATATTGTGATACTCTTCATCTGTAATTTCATAAAACTGCATTATCTAGGCCCTTTGAAAGCTTTGATTATGTGTATAAGCAAAAAACATGGTAAAGCTGCACAGAAAAGCAGAAACAGTTGGGGAGAAAGCTATGCCGCAGCAAATGAGTAAACAGAACAAGATCTATTGACAATAGAGAACTCATTCCACTTCTTATACACTGCAACACTCTCTGTCTCAGGATATTTCATTTTCATATTTTGGCAACTTGGCATGGTGTTGGCAAAGCACTCACCTCACAAAACACAAAACGGATCACTACACACATTGCACAGCTAACACATGCACAAACAGTGCTAGTTTAAGTGGTGAAAATGAGAATTATTCAAATAAGTAGGGTTGTCCCTAACAATTCTGTTACAATGACAAAAATAAATCACATCTTCTCAAGGATTTTAATATGCTGTATGTTTAAAAATCTTTATCAGGTTTAATCCCCTACCTCATTCCTTTGATTGCTGGAATAATACCATGAGGATCTTAACATTATACCCTGAGAAAGTATAATCTATGTGGATGACTGTACCTGTAACTTCTCTGTGTGTATAACTGCTTGTTTTAGCTTTGTTTATAGTGCAAGAAACATACATTGTTTGCCGACTCCTTCTTAGCCACCCAGGTTACATGAAATGCATGGTTGTTAGTGTCCTTTAAGTTGCTGAATGTTGTCACTAACCTGGTAGAAAAATTGTAGATCCTGAAAGTGCTAGCTGAATACTAAATCTTGCACTTTTTTTATCCTTAGGTATATATTTAGCAATGTTGTAACATTATTAGAAAACCTAGCGTGATGAAGATATTCTCTGGTAGAAATCATTAGAACATTATAAATAAGGAATGAAGAATATCACTATTCCTATGTAAATTTTCAGGAAGGTTTACTTTAAGCATGATGGCTTTATGAAGTTCCTTTCAGTATATTCATGCCACTGTTGGGCTAGGAATGAGTTGGTATTAATTCTATGCTGAGAGACCAGTTAACTGCTTCATCTATCAGAGAGATTAAACCTTTAATCCAGCTTCATCTCAGGAGCCAGTGTTCATTCATAGTAACCATATTTCCTTAAGTCATATTCAGAACAGAAATTATTCAGAACAGGTTTGGTCTGAATTTAAATGAAAAGCAAAATCTCTGAATACTTTTGGGAGTGTTAAGCCAGCTCTTGTTTTGAATGCAAACACCATAGTAAATATTAATTATTAAAGCCATTAGGCCAATTCATACTGTTAAATATCTTGACTGTTCCTTCACTATACATTTTTTAAACTCTGGTAATAATGTATAAGCAGCAAAATAGTTTTAACACAAATGCTGTTATTCATGACTATAATACAAGAAATAAATCTAAACTGTACATTACAGGTCGTAAAAGAACCCTATATGGAAAAAGTTCATATTATAATGGCATTCAATTGTTTAATAAACTCCCTATATATTTAAAAAAAAAAAAGGTTAAACCCCTAACAGTCTTCAAAAAAAAAATTGAAAAAATTCCTAATACAGTGTTGTTTTTATTCAGTGGAAGAAATGAATTAGTTTATAAGCTTTCTTATGGAATATACTATGTTTACAATTCCAAAATTTAGTTTAGGTACCTACTCAGGTAATAAATTAGGATTTCTGTATTTGTGTATTACATCTAATTAGACCTGTTCTTTTTGTACTAATTGTTGATGAAGCCAATATTTCTGTATTGAAATCAAACAGTGAATAAATTTGAGTATAATGGAAAATTATTTCAGATGTATGCAAACAATACAGGAACAATACCAAAGTATTAAGGTGGTAGATCCTATCATGATTTCAATAACTGGTAATGAAGAAGATTCAGATTCAAAATAAGCATTGTTGACCAAAATATACAACACATTTATTATGAATGAGTACTGTACTGTACTGTAGCAATAGTAATGTATAATGCATATTGTTGCTATACTAATTAAAACATAAATACATTTATAAAAATAACAAATATAAGAAAGAAAATGAATGCTTAAAAATGTGCTTTAACCATTTAATGATTTCCATGGTGAAGTACAGTGACTGGGTCAGAAATGTCACTATGCTGGCTTGTTTATTAACCTTTCATGTACTATGATTACAGTGCTTATTCCCACCACTCTCATAAACAATTAAGAGATGACCATAACTATTATAATATCTAACTAATACTACTTGAAATAATTATACAAATGATCATAAAAGCAATACCTAACTAGTGACCAGATGTTAGGCAAAATGTTGTTTTTGGGGGTGGTAATAAATCAAAGGTTATATAGATATAATTATTGTGTTTTTAGGTATTTGGTAGTTATAGAGCCAATTTTTATTTTGCCTTTTTAAGGTCTAGCTGCTTATTTGAATTACAAATGCCAAGTTTTACCTTTTTTAAATCAACTAAAACTTTTACAATTTATTTCAACTTTTCTATTACATTCAGGGAACTTTAGATGGACACTACTTGGAAGTCCTTTATGTGAGAATGTGACTATCTTTTGTGTTCTAATGCATTTGCTATGGGTTCCCCAATATCAGAAAGTATTATAGAGTAACAACAATTGAAAAGCAAATTGAAAAGCAAACTTCACAGTTATGTTAGTGAATTTGGTAACCATGTGTTTTCAACTGATAGTACAGTTTTACTGTGTGAAGTTTGTAAAAGGAATGTTAATCATTACATGTTAATAACAAATCTGCTCTCACTTCAAAGCATGGTAATAAGAAAAGGCTACTTGCACAGTGTTGCCACATCTAGCAACAGTCACAGTTTTCATTATATTTGTGTAACCCTTTAGCTGATACCAGCAGACTCAACAACTTGGGTCTCAAGTTCAATTCTTGGTTAGGGTGAGTTACATGGAAAAGGTTTTTTCCGGGGTTTTTCCCTTTTCCTCAAAAGATTAATGTTGGATAGCTAATCTCTATGGATCCTGGGCTCATTTAAGCATCATTTCACCCATTCCATTCATCCTCTGATATGACCTAACTGGTTAAAGCACACTAAATTAAATAAAGAAAGAAAGAACATAGGAAAAAAAGAAACTTTTACAACAATACCTTGTGGTAACATGCAACAATGAAATTGTATAATTTGTATGATGTTTTAAACCAAATATTGGTTATTAAATATGTTATGATTATAACTTTTTAAATTTTATAATGTATTTTTAGATTTACCTTGCCTTTTCTTAGGTTTTTGTTGACTGCCTATTTTGATTGTTAATTCTCTAAACATCTGGGCTCTAGTAATAACTAGTTACTGAACATTTGTACCATCATTGGTATTTCCCAAGTTCCCTTGGAGTTGAATAATGTATTGTTTTTCGTTTTGTTTTGTTTCTTTCTTTCTGCCTATTTTTTAGATACCAAAGCCTAACATTTTGTTTTTAATTTTTAGGAATCATGGTCACTGTTACCAACCTGCATATCTGGAGAGGTTTTACTATGAATATACTTAATTTGTGCAAAAGAATATATAAATGTATTGTATACAACAGCATATTAGGAGATGTATGTAGTAATGATTTTGCATTAGGAAGAACCTTAAAGAATTTTCATATTTGTACAGTAGATCATATTGCATGCGAAAAGACTTGGCTGGTCTCTCAGCATAACTTGGCCATTTGTTTTGTACATGCTTGCTGTGAGTAGCTATGTTGTAGAAGTAGATAGAAGTAAAGGGTAGAAAGATGGCTTGTAAAGCAGGACATTTCCCTGAGACTGCCTGGAACTTTGCCTTACAGTAATCTGCGCTCAGGGTCTAATAGCCAAGGATAAGAGTGGAACTTCTGATCCTTACGTCACTGTTCAAGTGGGCAAAGTCAAAAAGAGAACGAGAACTATGCCTGCTGAGCTCAACCCCGTCTGGAATGAGAAGTTCTACTTGTAAGTACATTCTTAAAATATAAATGTTTCTCTGAAGTTTTTAATTATCCAAGCACAACTAAACGTATTGAATGCTCATATGGTGTTAAAAATATGTATAATATATGCCTTGAGACTCATTTGTTTCCAATTTTACCTTCTCTAAGAGTAAGTAAGCAGAGGAAGTATTCATTTCACCCAAAAATCTAATACTGAAATTTCACCAGAAATACATGCTTTGAGGCCCCTGAATACCAAAAAAAAAAAAAAATTTAGAAAAAGGTCTTGTGTGTGTCTGTCTGTGAACAGCATAACTCAAAAATGAAAAGCCGGTTACATACCAAACTTGATATTTAAGTTCAGGATCTTATAGGGATGTGACACAAAGATTTTCAAGAAAATCTCCCTCCCCCCTGAATTACCCTGTACATGGAAAATTTTTATTGTTTTTTGATTTTATCAAAAATGTCTATCTTAATTTTTTAAAAATAGCCCTTAAATTTCTCTACATTGTGAATTACTTTTGTATGATTGGTAAACTGTAAGAGACAGACAGTAACTTACTACACAATAAATGTAGGTCTCATTAAGGCACACAATTTATGTTGAATAAAATTTTTTGTGCCATTAACCATTTCAGAGATATTCTTTGTTATTAGTTTGAATGTTTAAATACGTGTACTTTTTTTCAAATGGTTAGTTACTATTCATCTTTTTCTTCTGGTCATGCAAATAGCATGGAATTTCAAAGGCATCATATAGTGAGGCATGTTTTAAAAACCTGACTATTGCTTTAGGCTACTGTATCCCTATACCTAAAGCAAAATATGTAAATGCAATGAGAGTTATCTCGGTTAACAGGAAGTAAATAGATGGATATACTTAATAGTTTGTAGTAGAGTGAGTAGAGAGTCATGTGAATGTGATGATCAGATTTTTATATGATGAAGGAATCATGGTTTGTAAACACTTTTATTTAAAAAAATCTGATGTGTTACACTCACATGACTTTCCCTACTCTTGTACAAACTATTTTTACAAACGCTTAATCTCCATATGCTTCATGTTAATCGAGATATCAAGATGTCAAACTTATTGCTAATTTTCTTGTAGATGCAAGGGGAATATGGTAGGTTTTAAGCGATAGTAAAATATTTTAAGCGCTGGTTGCTATGTGGCGCATTTCATTCTCTTTGCATGTCCAGGACATAAAAAAAATGAATAACAAATTTCAGAAAAAGTATGTGTTGGAAAATTTAAGGGAATAACAGGTAATATCTAGAAAACGGTTCAATCAACAAAAAAAATGTACATGACATAAATTGTGTATTTTAACGCGATCTACATTTTTTGTGTAGTAAAATTTTGTCTATCTCTTATGGTTTACCAGTTATGCAAAAGTCGTTCACAATGAAGAATACTTTTGGAGACTTTTCCAGAAAATTTGAGATATACATTTTATTTCCCATGACAAGATCTTAAACATATGATATTTTAATCAAAATCATTAGAGCCATTTTTGAGAAAATTGAAATTTTCGAAAATTGTTCCATGTAAAGAGTAGTCTGGGGTGGGGGGATTTTCTTGAAAACCTTCGTGTCGCATTTCTGGAAGATACTAAACCTAAATACCAAGTTTGGTGTTTATCTGACTGTTCGTTTCTGAGTTATGCTGTTCACACACACACACACACACACACACACACACGGACATGTTTCCAAAAATGCTTTTTTTGGATTCAGGGGGTCTCAAAACATGTATTTCCGTTGAAATCTCGGTATCGAATTTTTGGGTGGAATACAACACTTCCCCTACTTACTATACGTAGTAGAGAAAGTAAAAATGTTAACAAAATATAATATATTGATAGGATATACCTTGGAACTTTGTAAAATGTCCAACTAATGGCTTCTTTGGCAAGCTTCATCAGTCACATTCTAAATTCAACATGGTTGCTCACTTGACATATAGATGACAGTATATAATTTTCTGTAATTTATAAAGCAACCATCTGTCCCGATTTTGTAGGAACAGTCCCGAAATTTAGATCTCATGTCACAAAACTTTTATAAAGCCAATTTACCTTGGATTTTAGTTTTGATTTATTTCAGTTTATTTTACGTTAATAACACTTTTAAGAGATTGAACTGTTGGTAATTTCATTATTCCTACTATGGAACTGATAAGCATGTATCTCAAAAGGGTAGTAGTCAGTGAAAGCATTTTGGTGATGCCAGTAGGCCTGAAGAACCATGAAATTGACTAGTGAGTAGTGTTAATTTGTATCCAGGTTTTATGATGCTACTGACAAAGAAAAGACCCTTAAACCTAATTTTTTACTCTAAAAAATATGGCATACCACTTGGGTATAGTTTCATTTTAAACTATAAAGTGAGATTAATTCTTTCTGTACTCAGTTTTGATATATGCTAAGATGATTTACATGCTTTGGTAAGTAAAATTTTTATGGCAAGTAAAATGTTCACATATTAGGGGCAAAAGAGGAAAGATTTTCTTAGTAAAAAGGCACTGAGCACAACATCTAGCATTATTGAACCATAATTTAATTGATTCTGAGTTGGTGGATACACTAAAACTTCACTTATTTTAAATTAATGGAACATGTTTCGAAAGCACCACTTGCTTTCATCTTCAGCTTTTTTCAGACTGAAGTTTTAGTGCATCCACTGACTCAAGATTCAATTAAATTATTTTTTCACTTCACTGTCTCTAACTGCTGAATAACACTTTCTATTATCGAACCCTTCTTAAGGAGCACAATCTCGTAAATGTATCAAGAAGCTTTACAGACAGTTATGTGCTGGGTGTTCATTTTAAAGTGTGCCATGACATGCTGTATGATGTTACTTGTCTAGCTGTTGAGCCTAGAATTCAATCTGCCTCTGACTCATGTTTCAGAGAAGTTGCCTTGCAAGCAAAGCATTCAGTCTGAATGTGATAACCTTTAATACCTTAGCAACAGATGGCAGTCTACACAATATGTGTCCTACCAAAATCCCTTACAAACTGTGTTTTGTTTAGTTGATATCAAAGGTCCGTGAAAGTTGTAAGAGGGTATTTGTTATCATTGCTAGTGTAAAGCAACATAACTGTGTCAACAGAGTGAGTTGCAACTCTCTTCTGCAAATGTAAACAAAAACATTATTATACAGAAGTTATGGACAGTGGTAGGGTTATGGAAGAAAGATTAACGTGTTTGATTGTTTATTTTATTTTAATGCTTTTGCATGTAACGTTGCAAGACACCTTATTTCTTCTACATTTTGTGATTAATAACATTACCATATTAGTATCATAGTATTTTTATTGTGCTAAGAGTTTTACAATTTGATTGTCCACTGCACTTTGACCCTGGCCACTCATTCTGTAGACAATGACTACAGATTATTTACATTTTACAATTTCTTGTCAATAAATTATCTTGTTTTTTTTTTCAGTTTTTTCATGTCCCATTTCCACTTGTTTTCACTTTTCACTTATTGATTACTTAACCATCACACATTCACTATAGTTTTCCATTCAAAGTAAGCTACGCTACCTCTTACTTTTCTCTATCCATTGTCCAAAGCCATTTATTTTTTACTTTACACAAAAACTGTCCAATGCTTCTAGCGTCCTTGCACATCATTTCGATCATAAGTGTATTCCTATCTCCCTTCAACCACTTCTTATTAAAAAATTCTTTTCTCCAATTTTCTGTTCCTTGGCACTTAAATACTATGTGTTCAATGTCTTCATTGCCACCACATATCGGACATGGTTCTGAGGAATACTTTACCATGCTTACTAGGCAACTTCTCCATTACATGTGTACTACATTATGCCCTTCTCCTTACAGCTGAAACAATTAACTCAAAACAATGATGTCATGACACACTTTGAAATGAATACGCAGTATGTGTCTATTGAACAGTTACACCATGAAATGGTCCATAAGACACCCACAGAGTAATCACACATAACTCTGTTATTATTTATTTTTGTTATCTAAAGAGAAGTAATGAAACATGGAATATGCATCTAAATATTTTGTTTTGTGGAATTTCACACAAGAATCTCTAATCTAAATTAAAGCAACTGATAACTGAAAGGTTATGTTAGTTTGAAAAGCAAAATAAAACTGTTTTTCATTGCTCTTTTGTTGCAGTGAGTGCCACAATTCTTCAGACCGTATCAAGGTTCGAGTTTGGGATGAAGATAATGATCTGAAATCCAAACTCAGACAAAAGCTTACACGAGAGTCTGATGATTTCCTTGGCCAAACCATCATTGAGGTGAGCTAACATGTGAAAAAATAATGCAGATGTGATCCTTTACAGTATTTGTCTACTCTTCATTTTTGAATCCTCTTAACTGTGTATAGGCCTGTCTTTAATCCAGGATAAAACTTACAGAATATAAAATTATATATAAGCTTACACCTTACCTTTATTTGTGACACCAATAAATGTTTTACGCCAGACAAATTTTGCATCCAACTTTGAATACTTTGTGTAATCAATTCATCCTGAAGTTTGCACTTGAATTCTGACATCTGGAAGCAAGCACCTAAGCCAGAATTACACTTGTTCTAGCAATAATGGGTACTTGATCAATAAACCACAAAGGATTACCCTTCTAAAGGTAATAAGAGATATGAACAGACAAATATGGCATTACCAGATTTGTTTGAAATTCATACTTTTCTTTCTGCATCTTCACCTACAGATCTTAAACTCCCTCAAGTGTATAAATAAATGCTCTAAAAAATTCTGACAGCCTGAAAAGAGGACATACCTGGACACAAAAATAAAAACTGTATGGACATCAGATGAGGGTGTCAAACAGCGGATATTTAGTCACCCTAGGTAAGCCAGCAATGAGGCATTGTTTCAATGAATCTCGCAATAGGAGTACATTATATATTTTAAAGAGGTAAATAATTCAAGAAATTAGTAGACTGGCCTGCTATATCTTGGATGCTGCCATTTCTGTATATATTTAACTCAATTATTAAACACAAACTAATTTACAAACAAGCCCAATTAGCATTAAAAGCTGTAAAGCAACACATAACCTTTTTTTATTACTTTCTGTACTATGTATAGTAAGTAGAGGAAGTATTGCATTCCACCCAAAAATTCGATACCAAGATTGCACCAGAACTACATGCTTTGAGGTTCCCTGAATCCAAATAAAGCATTTTTGAAACATGTCCATGTGTGTGCATCTGTCTGTCTGTCTGTGAACATCATAACTCAAAAACGAAAAGTTGGATAAACACCAAACTTAGTATTTGAGTTTAGTATCTTCCAAGGACATGGCATGAAGATATTCAAGAAAATCTCCCCACCTCAAACTACCCTTTACATGGAACATTTTTCAAAAATTTTGATTTTTTTAAAAATGGCTCTAACAATTTTGATTAAAATATCATATGTTAAGATATTTTTATGACAAATGAAATGTATATCTTGAATTTTCTGGGAATGTCCCAAAAGTCCTCTTCATTCCGAATGACTTTTGCATAACTGGTAAACCGTAAGAGATAGTAAAAATTTTACTACACCAAAAATTATATCTCATTAAAACACACAATTTATATCATATACATTTTTTTGTCAAGTGACCCATTTCCAAAATATTCCTTGTTATTTGTTTGAATTTTCCAATACTTATACTTTTACTCAAATGGGAATTCATTATTCATTTTATTTTTTATGTCCTGGACATACAAAGAGAATGGAGTGCCCCACATAGCAACCAGCTCTTAAAAGATTTGACTATCGCTTAAAGCCTACCATATTCCCCTTGCACCTACAAGAAAATTAGCAAAAACATAGTTTCTGTAAATGTTCATCTCAATTAACATGAAGAAGGTGGAGAATAAGCGTTTGTAAAAATAGTTTGTACAAGAGGTAAGAAAGTCATATGAGTGCAACACACCAGATGTTTTCTTAATCATTTGCATGGGATAAAGTGTTTTTGTTGTTTTCTTATTTTTTCTATTTGATTTTAAAATGTTAAAACGCTGTTACACTTATTTTCATGAACTTTTGTTTCAAATATAATGGACTTTGGATTTAATGTCTTATTGGTGGGCACTTTCTTCCTAGTTTTGGTAATCCATGTCATCAAAATTTTAAACTATCTTAGGTTTGAATAATTTATACTTGGTCCATTTTTTATGTATAAATAAATTCATTGCTCATTTATTTTATAATGGAGTGCATACCTATTTATCTAGTTCTTTTTACTTTCTCTATTACATATAGTAAGTAGGGGAAGTATTGTATTCCACCCAGAAATTCGATACCAAGATTTCACCAGAAATACATGTTTTGAGACCCCCTAAATCCATAAAAAGCATTTTCGGAAACATGTCCGTGTACAGGCATGCTTCCAGATGTGGTTCCAGAGGACGGTATGCTGCATACAGTGTCAGGGGGAATATTTTGAGAGACTGGGATAACAAAACATTTCTATGAGTATTCATTATTTGTTGTCTCAATATACTTATCTAGTGACCCTCATATTCTTGTTATATATGACGAATATGAAATAAAAATAGAGTTATTTTGAAGTATGCATTTCTATCTTACTTTATTCAACTAGTACCATGACACAAGGGCATTGCTGTTTCACAGAACCCCTGATAAAACCCTTTCTAAGAAAATGGGAGAGAATAAACATTTCAGTGTGCAATTAATACTACAGAAAGAATTTGTGCATCTATTTAATTTTTAATAAGTTTTATTATGTACCAACATATTTTATGTGTTTAAAGTCTTTACTTATATTTCTTTACAAATATTACCTTTAATATGAGTGAAATTAAAAAAGTGATGACAAAAGAGTAAAGTAACACTCACATTCCTCTGACTAGAGGCTAAAGTCTTCCAATACACCTGCGTATAATTTCAAGAAACAAATAGATGTAATGGTACACTCTATGCAGTATTTAGCTAACTATATAGCAGTGATTTTAGACACAAAATTAAAAAAACAGCACAAACAAGATTACTAATGTGCCTGTGCTATATTTGATTAAAGGTGAGAACACTCTCTGGTGAGATGGACGTATGGTATAATCTGGAGAAAAGGACAGATAAATCTGCAGTGTCAGGAGCCATCCGTCTGCATATCAGTGTTGAGATCAAGGGTGAGGAGAAGGTGAGAAAAACAAAAATGTGGATTGAGTCATTTGTATCTTTGGAGAGTACAATAAGACCTTTAAGTTAAATTGGCAGTTTTTGTGGATTAGATCACTTGCACTCTCAAGTATTCAAATATTTGTAGTTGTATGCTTGAACTTCCTTAGGATAAAGTTAGCATAGTTTGCCATCTCTGCAATATAGTTGAAAATATGCATTGTTCCTTTTTCTTTATATACAACTGTCATAATTAACATAAAGTGTACGGAAGAATCACTTTCCACATGGTCAGCATCAGAGGTGTCGGAAATAAGAAAATATTGTGGGGCTCAATAACTGAGTATAGAAAAACAAATTATACCTAATGTATTGTACTGGATAATTCAAAATATTACATCTTTTCTAAAATAATTAAGCAAATTATATTATTATTTGGGATATTAAATGTTTTTGACAGTTAACATTTAATACTAAATTTTTAAATGTAGGCTTATGCAAGCTTTAGTTTTTTGTCAGGACCACCACGTGGGGATTTTCTACTCGACTTTTATGTGTGCATCAGCCAGCAATGCCTCTGCTATAATTCCCCTTGCTAAACTTACTATTCAAGCTTTATCTCTCTCACATATTGTTAATATCTAATGTACAAAACTTACCTTAATGAGGTGCTGAAAATGGTATCCTCCCATGGCTAAACAGGCATTGTGGCAAGAATTCACATGATTCAGTTCAGCCTCTGAAACATTTCTGACTTTGCAAGTTATGTTTTCCATCAGTTCTTTAAGTGTGTGAAGATTTGTTTTGTAGACGTTCTCCTTCAGGTTACCCCACAAGTAAAAATCACACACCATTTAAGTCTGGGGAACAAAAGGGCCATACACCAGGAGTAATTATCCATCTTCAAACACTTCACTAATTTAATTCATAGAGATCACTGCTATATAAGCAGTTGCTGAATCTTGTTGAAACCATCCATATGTATTCTCTTCTTCTGTCAACTGGCATGAGAACAGAGTAAAAATGTTATCTTGGCACCTCTTGGTATTGGCTGTTTGCTTGAAGATCAGACTGATTATTCTTTTTGTGCTAACCACACACCAAACTCCAATTTTCCTATTGTAATGAGGGATTTGATTAATGCAATTTAGATTTTCAGAACACCAAAGGCGAGTATTCTGAGTGTTCACATGGTCATTTAGGTGGAACCATGCCTCATCAGAAAAGAACACCAGCTGAGTATCGATTAATCCTTCTGTTACTGATGAAAGGAACCATTCACAATAATGTGAGGGGAGGTTTAGCAATGCAGCTAATAGCCAAGTGGAAAATGCCCACAGTCCTGACATAGAGATAAAGCTTGAATAGTTTAACAATGGGAGTTACAACAATGGCGCAGCCGACTGAAGTACACGTAACAGCCAAGTGGAAAATTCCCGCGTGATGGTACTGACATAAAACTAAAGCCCTGTATATTATTAAGAGCATCCATGCTATATTAGTGGACCAATCCTGACCAAAACAAGATAATCGTGTTCCCAAAACAGAATTATTCTGTATTTATGAGCACAGTAAAAAATAACAAAAGAAAGAAATTGGAAAAAAAAACAACTGAGGGGACTCAGCACGCCCTCCTGAATATCTGGTGGGACCGAAATGGCCTCAACTCTCAGGTTCCAGTGCCTCAGTTCAGTATAATATTAATGGATATTTGTGAATTGCTAACTAAGATATGTTGTGTGACTGTTACATAACAGACTTTTAATTTTTTCATCATAAGTTAGCAAAAAATAAATCAAAGTGATGACACAATAACTTCAGTTGTGAAATAGCAATAAACTTTCACACTCTAAGGGCTAACATTTTCATGCATAAACTTAAAATAATTTAATTCTTTAATTTAACATGTTAATAAGGCAAAGAATAGTATTAATTTCCTTGTGAGATCCATTTCAAGTGAAATCTATATTACAGGTTGCACCATACCATGTTCAATACACCTGTCTTCATGAGAACTTATTCCACTCTCTTTGTGAGCAAAACAGTGGCATGGTGCTTTTACCTCAAGCCAAAGGCGATGACGCTTGGAAAGTTTATTTTGATGATGCAGCTGAAGAAATAGTGGACGAGTTTGCCATGAGATATGGCATCGAGTCAATCTATCAGGCTATGACGTAAGTACAACCTTTTACTTGTACTACATGTCTCACCTGTAACTTGTTTTTTTTATGTTCTCCCTCCACTGAAGTATAAAAGAACTGACAGTTTTATCTCTGTTGGTTTTTGACTAGTAAAGAATAATTTATTACAATCTAATTGGGCTGTATATCCTAGATTTTGAGAATGTTTCTGCTATGGGAACATTTCATTCAGGTATCTACTAGCTCAAACATTGTTTGGCCAGCAAATTGGTTAATTTTTCTAAGATGAAAACAGTTATACAAGAACTAAATGTGAAGACTTAGTAGCTTAGCTTCTTCACTCCAGATATATTTTCCAAAAAACTACTTTCCCAAGCTTCACAGCATATTCTACCTTTACTTAGGTTAATAGGTCAAGTATTGAATATCATTGGCCAGGATTTCATTGGGAAAGATTAGCTAGGTTTGAACCCCCCTTGCAATCCTACCAAGTATGTAGTAAAGAATGGGATGGGCCCATGTAAAATAAATGATGCTATGAGTGGATGTTGACAGGACTTCATTTACACTACTACGAAAAACCAGCTTTGCATTTAAATTGTTAAAAATAACAAGTATACCAAATTTTTATTTATGTTTTTTTTTTTGTATAAATCTTTCCATAATCAAGGTAAAAAACTATGTGGCAATGTCTAAATCTAAATGTTTCTTACAGTTGTATTTTGTTCTTTAGCAAACTGATTTATAAGTGAATGTCCTACGTAATGTATCCAAGAACTTAAAGATTTAAGTGACAAATCCTGATTAACAGGGCAGGGTTTTTAATGACCTAAAAATGTTTGAAAAATTGCCTATAAAATGACTAAAATTTTTAAAAAATGACACAATAGTGAAAAAAAAACTTAAAATTAAGATTTATTTAATTGATTAAAATTAGTGTTCAGAAAGTTATAAATTAATTTATACATAGGTGTAACTGTTGCACAAAAAAAAGTAATATAAGAATGGTAATGAGATAATTTAGAAAATTAATTAAAAACATATTTGTTCTTTGTTCTTGTTTGAAGAATCTAAAAGGAAAATTAAGAAAATTGTTTTTGAGGTAGGCTTTACAAAACTGTAGCATTAACTTGTTTTTCTCATCTTTTAACTTTTTTGGCTTGGGAAGCATGCCTGTGTTGTAGTCCATTTAGCGTTACCCAGGGAACACCACGTGGAGGTGGACTACATTCTCTGCAGTATTTAACATTGGATAAAATGTCAAACCACTATGATGGAGAATTAACAGCTATAAAAATAGCATTACACAACATTTTATATACATAAAACAAAAAATAGTCATCTTATCAGATTCAAAATCAGCCATAGATGGAATAGTAAATTACAATAATAAAACAACAAGAAATATTAAAGAAATAAGAAGCCTAATTAAAGCAGTTGAAACTAGAAATCATGTCACTCTACAATGGATTCCAGCTCATGTTGGACTTTTGGGCAATGAACATGCAGATCAATTAGCAAAGAAGGTGCAATACAACAAATAAAACCTGTAGGACAAATAGAAATAAATAAACAATTAAATAACATTAAACAACATTTCAAAGGACAGCAGAGACTTGATGAAGAAGATAAATTAAAAGATAAAGATTACAAGAATATTAAAGATAGAGTTGATATACAAAAAATGCCAAGGAGGACTGCAGTGGCCTTATTTAGGATGGCAACTGGTCACGACTGCCTTGCAGAACACCTCTACACGATACGATGCCTACCTACACCCAAGTGCACTGTCTGTGAAGAAGATGTCATCCTGAACAAACAGCATCTCGCCAAATGCAAAGGCTTAAAATTGATAACTTACAGACTTTATATTGGGAAGCCAGAGGGAAAATGATACAGATCAATTAATCTCCAGTGCCATTGGTGAACAATAACAACTCGTTTTTCTCAGATTATACAAAACTCATTGCAAATGAAGAGGACTTCACAGTCTATGACACAACACAAGGGTAAGGGTAATAGCAACCTGACTGTACACACTCATTAATGCAAAAAAAGAAGAAGAAGAAGAAGAACAAGAACCTATCTCCTCCCTAATTTGGGACATGAATTCCTAACTGTAATGATACCTGCTCCCCTGACAACAGCCACCCTTCCACCACATACAACCCTTTCCCGACTAACCATTAAATGGAATGTGATTTTTTTTCCTAAGAATGCAAGAAATATAAGTTAGTCTTATTTCTCAGTTGAATAGTGAAATTTCTGATGTTTGAAATGTTATCCATATGTAAAATGTCAATATTATAAATCTCTTTATATATTTAATATAAATTAAAGACTAAATAAAGATGCAAAGGCCAAGAATATAATAAAATAACAACATAAAATAAAAATATATGCTCTAAAAATAGAAAATGGCATAAAATGATAAAAAAATTAACTAATAAATATGCATTTTCATAATGATACCCATGTTAAGGATTTATGTACACATTAGCAATGCCTATAAAAGATAACATGTCACCAGAATCTGGAACCTGGTTATTACAGTTATATACAGATCTGAATGTAATGGGGTGGGGTAGGACAGCTTGCTTGGGTGTTAGAAAAGGAGGCCAAGATGGCTCACTGTGGAAGTTCAGGTGTAACACTGGACTGCGTTCTAGTGTCCAAGAAAAATGGAGTCATGGAGTGAAGGCTGGAGAGTGAGGAACCGGCCAAAGTAACTTTCAAATAAAAAGGTGGGGACAGAATATATAACTACGCACATGTTTACGAAAGATATGAGAAAAACATCAGAATTAGTGAGATGATTGTCTCTGTGGTTTAATGGTTGGTGTATGACTTCTACATCTAGAGTTACTCAGTTCAATTCCTGGCTAAGAGGAGGAATTTTTCTTTAAATACTAAGAGTCTAGAAGTATACTTGTCTGAATAGATTAGCATGTAAAAAACAGAATCTACCTAATGAAAAAACCTATCACCAAGCAATAGTAACTAAACTCATTTTTTTTTTGTTTTAGATTTTGATAGGATATGAATATTCTGATTTTGCTACTCATTTTGATATATGTTTTAAAGCACTACAATAATTATTACTACTTTCTAAGACTTCTTGAAAGTTATTTATCACAGTATTTTTTGTTTCTTTCTTTTTCCTGCATATGTTCAACTGCAGTTTCTGCAGAAGTGGATTTTTCACCCTCCTCCTTTCCGCTTCTACTGACACAACAAAATTGTTTCCATTCATGGAAAGATAAAAATATATAATGTCTCCCAAGAAATATTAAAGTAATTTTCAGCAATGAGTTATGCAACAAAATTAATAGCATTCTAATTGATTGTCAAAGTAGTTTTGTATTCTGAGTAACTAAATTTATGTACCTATATGAAATGTCTTGTTTCAGAAGGCAAAAGAAACTATAAATTGCTTAAATAGTGTGAACTACATTAAATTAATTTTCAAATCAATTTACAATTTATTGTTCATGGTACCACATCCATATACATAAGCCTTTTAATTAATTAGATGTTAAACTCAGAAGTTAATTTCATATTTCATATTTCCTTCCTTTTAAACTATGATTCAACATATTTTACTGTATGTTTATGCATAGCTGAAAATAATTATATTATGAATCATAACTTTTTACTTTCTCCACCATGAATAGTAAGTAGAAGTATTGCATTCCACCCAAAAATTTGATGCCAAGATTTTTCTGGAAATGCATATTTTGAGGCCCCTGAATCCAAATAAAGCATTTTTGGAAACATGTCCATGTGTGTGTCTGTTTGTGAACAACATTTCTCAAAAACGAAAATTTGGATAAATACCAAACTTGGTACCTATTTAGGTTTAATATCTTCCAAAAATGTGACATAAAGATTTTCAACAAAATCCATCCATTCCAAACTATCCTTTACATGGAACATTTTTCAAAATTTTTGATTTTCTAAAAAATAGCTATAACAACTTTGATTAAAATGCCATATATGAAACATATTTGCATCAGAAATAAAATGTATATCTTGAATTTTTGGGGAATAGCCTATGAAGTCCTCTTCATTCGCAAGGAATTTTGTTTAATCTTTTATAAGTGGTAAATGTTAAGCAATAGATGAAAGTGTACTACACAAAAAATGTAGATCTGTTTAAAAAATTAATTTAAAATAAGTCTTTTTGTGGCATAAGCCATTTCTTAGATATCCATCTTAAAATTTTGAATTGTTCATTCTTTAAAGTCCTTTCAACATTCAGCTGTTTCTCACAATTGCATGGAAACATTATGGAATTTTAAGGCCAGCATATAGCATCCTGTTCTTAAACATTTGGCTATCACTGTTCCCTTTGTATCTATAATGAAATGTGCAACGTAGCTATTTCTGCAAAGGTTTACTTGGATTAAAATGTAGCTGATAGAAAAATAAGCTTGAGTAAGAATAATTTGTATACCCACTAATAAACGAGAGGGTAGAGAAAGTCATGTGAATGTATCACATCAGATATTTTTTGTTAGTTAAAAAAGCCCTCTATGCAGTTGTTTTACACCCTTGCATTTTGTGTATCCAAGCAATGCTCAATAGAGCAAGTTTTTCAAGGTTATGAAATTAGTCTTAGACCTACTGTTATACATTATCTAATACTTTTCTGTTTTTCTTCCAGGCACTTTCACTGTCTGTCAACAAAGTACCTCTGTCCTTCTGTGCCAGCTGTGATGAGCACACTATTAGCAAACATTAATGCTTACTATGCGCACACCACAGCATCATCTGCTGTTTCTGCTAGTGATCGCTTTGCAGCTTCAAACTTCGGGGTAAATATTCTCATCTTGTTCTAGAATTTATGTTACTGATATCTGTAAAATATTGTTCATTGAACAAAAATTATAATATAGAGTGGTCATTTTATGGACCAGGCCAGATCACATGTATGCGTGCTGTCTACTATAACAGGGAGTTTTCCATTCTAAAACTCCTACACTATGTACTCATGAGTAATAATAACATACACTATAATGAGTACTAACATTGTTATAAGATGAAAAAAATGCTTTATTGTATTGTATGAAGGAGTTGTATTGTAGTTCAACTGTTGGGGAGCCAAACTTGAAGTAGTTGCAACCACACGTATGGTACCTGGTAGCCTTCGTCCCAAAAATTTAAAAAAATATTAACTTTGTAATTTGACTATTGCTTTAAATATTATATATTTATGTTTGCCTTGGATGTGTCAGTATTTATATTTTTTTTTAGAGACATGAATGTCTTAGCAGGGAGGTGGTGCGACTGAAGAATGTAGGCTTACACAGATTATAATTTTGTATTCACTCCTTTCTATTAATTCTTGACACGATTTAAATAACTCTTCACTGATATAGAGAGCTGTAAGATTCTTTTAATTAATTACTTGCACTTTTTAAACACGTGTTAAATTTCTCGAGGACACATCTGGCATCCAGTTAGGAACACTGTCTGCAAGCAACTGACTTGATTTCTACCGCCTAAATTTTTAAATTTCTGTATTTCAAGTCTCTGATTGGCTAATCCTAGTTCAATAGAATACCTTCATTTAAATAAAGCTTTTTCTGGTTGTTCATTGGCTATTTTATAAACTGTCACAAAAATTACATTATTGCTTCCAAGAATTACAAGTAGTATTGTTAAACTGTCAAATTCATTATTGCCTCAAGGTTACCTCATTATTAGCAATTTTTAACCTATTATTCTCACAGCTCCTACATTATTAAATTAAGTAATACATTCGCATAATATTATTACACATGTATACAATAATATAAACATATACAATGACTGTAATATACACTTTTTATATATTGTTACATACACATATTGCTTTAAGGTCGGCAGTTATTGAATTATATGTGTTATATAATTAGGCTGAAATTATTTAAGCGTTAAGAATACTGCCTCAAAGTGGTATGCTTCTGCATTGAGATATTCCTGGCATTCTTCATCATTACAAGGTTGTAATTCATGAAGAATAGTCACTCTGTAGGGTTTCAATTTTGAAAGTTTAGCAGCTTCATGAACAGCGATTTTTAAAACACCCCATTGCTGTACAACACATCTTAGACACTTATTTGAAGAGAATTTGAATGATGCACCAATTTTGTCAATTTTTTCCTCCATTAGAACATGCCTTTTTTACCTCTTAGGTTTAACATGTTTTTGCTTCTTAGGTTTAATGTTTAGCAATCCCATTGTTCTAAACTTATTAACCAGACACCTGACAGTATCTGTAAATGGAACTGGAATACCAGGAAATATCTCTTGAAATGCCTTCATACCTATCTACATGATTCGGTTTTTACATATGTATCTTCTTCTGCCTTTCACAGATTAGGCCTCAGTACATTATTTTAACTGATTGTCCCATATCCCTATTTCCTTTAGGATTGTATTGTAAGGCCTTCTTTAGAGTAGTCCTTGTTTCTTCCATTCATTGCAGATTTCCTTCCATTTTTGTTTAGGTTCTTCTATTTTATCATTTACTACAGAAATATTCAGTTCTTATCTAATAATTCATTCAAAATTCTGTACAACTTAATGCAGCCTTTAACTATTCATAAAAATTTCATTTCTACTGCCTCAACATGGCTAAAATCTTTTCTCTACCTAACCCAGGATTCGCTACCATACAGTAAAACAGGCACCACCATCACCTTATAGAATTTCACCTTCATATCTCTTCATGTATTTTTCAATGTTCTGCCACAAATACTCTGATATCTCTGTAATTTAATACCTATATCCTTATCCTTCTTAAAAGTAATATAGCTCCCTAAATAATTGAAGTGTTGAACTTGATCTAAAATCTGGTCTTCAATTGCAATTTTGCTTCATATTGGGTATTTTCCATGGAATGCCATTGTTTTAGTTTTATTTAATGGTATCTTAAAATTATAGTCATTTCCAGTTAAGACAGATTGATTTTGTCATTCATTTTCAGAATTTGCAATTAATACAATTTCATCAGCAGCATATATTGTCCATTCCAAACCAGAGTTCCCTCTGATGTAAACAAAAACACGTGCTTCTACTTGTCACAAACCGAAGAACACACTTTTACACCAATGTAAATAGTTCTTTAATACATGTATTATATCATGAAATATTGGGCCAGGAAAGGTATAGAACTGCACATCTTATTGTGGTTATCATAAGAACTCATTCCTAAAGTTAATGGATATATACTAACTGTTAAGAGATTACAAAATATTTTCGTCTGCTATTGCGCTAACGCTGAGAATATCTTGCTTGATAATACCAACTGTATGCATAACTACCATTCTCTTGCATATACGAGAAATGCAGCAATGAACTCCCAGAGGTGCTATCTGAGTACCGAACAAACACTTTGCGTAACAAAGAAATATGATAAGCAAACAGTCATTCATAATAGCTAGCACACGTATCTCAGCTCAGGTCGAATCTTGTGATATTGTTAGTTGGTATTTGAGACCTCATGGCAGAGGAAGGTGCGTGTAGTGCAAATAAATTGTTCAAATAGAAAAGCGGGAAACCATTAAAAAGTGGCAAAGAACAAACAATACTTAGTACATTCAACTCACTATTAGAAAAATACCCGATACTTGCATTAGTGGATATTACAAAACTAATATCGGATTTTACAGGCATTTCAGTGAGAAGTGTAACCAAAGCGCGCAGGGAATATAAACAGAAATAGAACATAGAAGAGGAGAATCAAATGTGGGAACTTGTTTTAAGTGCGACAGTGCTATGGAATTGTGATAAGCTTGTCATTATTTTGGAGAGTAGTTCTGATTCCGATATGACAGCTGAGTCATCTTCAGGGGATTCATATTTGGGTGTTGCACTTTTGCCTGAGTATTGTGATTAACGTAAGTAAAATGTTCATTTTCGCATACTTATAAAATTGATTGTTACCTCATGTTGCATTTTGCATTTTGAACCATGATTCGAATGCAGGGCACCTTTTTATATGTTGAAACAATGTTCAATAAGCAACCATTAGGGGCAGGAATTGCAAACTACTTTCATGCAAGTTTGTTTACAGTGAAAGGCACTCTGGTTTGGAATGGACAGTAGTAGTATGTTAATATATTTCTATAATGAACTCGATGGTAGGTTCCTGTAAATTTAATAGTTTTAGGGCATCAGTGCTGTGTTTTTATTGACTATTGCGAACATATCATCCACACATCTAAACCAGGTTTTGAAGATTATGGGAAGGCTGTAGTAATTTGTGTTTCAGAGAGGCTCAGAATAGATTGGCCATAACGAGATACCATTGCTAGCCCAAATCGCGCTGGTAGAACTTCCCTTGGAAAATGAAAAAGGTTTCCTCTACACAGACTTCTGTTAGTTATTCATAACTGCACAAGACCAGTTATCAATAACATCTTCATACCTTTTACTAAAATGGTTATCAAAACAACTCAATTCACTACCAAAATAAAATTTGAAAGCTAAAGTGTAACTCTCCTGAACTAATAAAGTAAATCAGATATATACAATTCACCAAATGACACCCTGGTGTCATTTGACATCAAATCCCTGTTTCCATGCGGCCCCCACTATCCTATAGAAATGGCTTATTATGTATAGCTCTCACATTGAGGAATACATAACACTAACAGAAGTCTGTACAGAGCAAATCTTTTTCACCTTCCAAAGGAAATTCTATCAGCAGTGATATGGGCAGCAATGGACAACCCATTATCACCATTCCTGGCCAATCTGTTCATGAGTCACTTTAACACACAAATTACTACAGCCTTCCTATACATCTTCAAAACTTGGTTTTGATTAGTACAGTGAACTCAAAAGTCGTATAAAATTTTCAATCTGATATCTTAACTACTGCCCATTCCAAACTAGAGTGCCTTTCACTGAAAACAAACTCCTTGTATTATCCGCGCGAAAGTAGTTCACGATCCCTGCCCCTCCCACGTGCTTGTTGAACACTGTTTAAATCTATAAAAACGCACCCTGTGTGAGAATCATAGTTCAAAATGCAACCTGAGGTAACAATCGATTTTATAAGTATGCGGTAATGAATATTAACTTACGTTAATCACAATCCTCAAGCAAAAGTGCAACATCCAAATCCGAATCCTTCAAAGATGACTCAGCTGCCATATCGGAATCAGAACTACTTTCCAAAATAATGACGAGCTTATACACAATTCCACAGCACTGTCGCACTTAAAACAAGTTCCCACATTTTATCCTATTCAAAATAAAATTTGAAAGCTAAAGTGTAACTCTCCTGAACTAATAAAGTAAATCAGATATATACAATTCACCAAATGACACCCTGGTGTCATTTGACATCAAATCCCTGTTTCCATGCGGCCCCCACTATCCTATAGAAATGGCTTATTATGTATAGCTCTCACATTGAGGAATACATAACACTAACAGAAGTCTGTACAGAGAAGTCTGTCTGTCTGTGCTCTATTATGCTCTATTATGTCTGTTTATATTCACTGCTGGCTTTGGTTACACTTCTCACTGAAACACCTGTAAAATTTGATATTATTTTCGTAATATGCACTAATGCAAGTGTCGTGTATTTTTCTAATAGTGAGTTGAATATATGAAGTATTGTTTGTTTTTCGCCACTTTTAACTGTTTCCCGCTTTTGTGTTTGAACAGTTTCTTCGCACTACATGCACCTTCCTCTGCCATGAGAACTCTAATACCATCTGACTAAATCACAAGATTTGACCTGAGCTGAGCATGTGTGTGTTAGTGTATTATGAATGGCTGTTCGCTTATCATATTTCCTGTGTTACATAAAGTGTTTATTCGGTACTCAGATAGCACCTCTGGGAATTCATTGCTGCATTTCTTGTATATGTAAGAGAGTGGCAGTCATGCATACGGTTGGTATTAACAAGCAAGATGCTCTCGGCGATAGTAGATGAAAATCATATTTTGTAATCTCTTAACAGCTAGTATATATCCATTACCTTTAGCAATGAGTTCTTATGATAACTGCAATAAAATGTGCAGTTATATGTTTTTCCTGCCCTAATATTTCAGGATACAATACATGTATTAAGGAACTATTTACATTGGCGTGAGAGTGTGTTCTTGGGTTCGTGAAAAGCAGAAGCACGTGCTTCTGTTTACATCAGATGGAAATCTGGTTTGGAATGGACAGTAGTTTCTAAGATAAATAAATTTAGCAGATTTAACATTGGTAGGGTAGGGGTTTTAAGTTACCTTTAGAAGAAATTGAATAGTTAGGTCCATAACACATCACTTATTTTATAACTCTGCATCTTATCTCAACATTTATAAGTCCACAAAGTATGAATTATTTTGTTAAATTAACATTTAGTGCATTAGCTTACTCTATGAATAAGTAAAGAAATCATGAATCTTCCAAATGCAAGGGTTCTCAAACATGTAACGTTTTTACTTTGCAGAAAGAGAAGTTTGTTAAGCTGCTGGACCAGCTGCACAACTCGCTGCGCATCGATCTGTCGATGTATCGCAACAACTTCCCGGCGTCAAGCCAGGAGAAGCTCATGGATCTAAAGTCCACAGTGGATCTCCTCACCAGCATCACCTTCTTCCGTATGAAGGTGCAAGAGCTGTCGAGTCCGCCAAGGGCCAGCACAGTGGTGAAAGACTGCGTCAAGGCATGCCTTCGCTCCACCTATCAATTCCTCTTTGAGAATTGTTACGAGCTCTATAACAGAGAGTTCCAGGTAAATATCTAGTGCCCTTATAATCTTTTACTTTCTCTATTACTTAGCTATGTAAGTAGAGGAAATATTGCTTTCTATCCAAAAAGTCAGTATCAAGATTTCTCTGCAAGTACATGTTTTGAGATTCCCTAAATAAAAAACATTTTTAGAAAAAGGCCTTTGAGTGAGTATTTTTTGTGTGGGTGTGCGTGGGGGGAGGTAGCGTAATTCAAAAACAAAAAGTTGATTAAACACCAAACTTGGTATTTATGTTCAGCATCTTCCAAGGATGTGACACACAGATTTTCAAGAAAATCCCTCACCCTAAACACCTTTACATGGAAACATTTTCGTTATTTTTTTATTTTCTCAAAAATGGCTCTAGCAATTTGGATTAAAATGCAATATGTTTAAGATATTTGCATGACAAAGAAACTGTATATCATAAATTTTCTGGGAATAGCCTGTGAAGTCATCTTTATTCTGAATTACTTTCTCAATCAAACCCCAGACCTTCAGTACAAGAACCAGAAATGAAACCACTGTGCTACCCTGATGCCCACACAAAAGACGTAAATCTCATTAAATCACTCAACTTATGCCAAATAAAGTTTCTTGTGGCATTAGCCATTTCTGAGCTATTCTTTACAATTGCTTTGAGCTGTCAAATATTGAGTTGCCAAATGCTTTATACCTTTTTCCAGAGACTAATTCTTATTTCTTTTTTTTTTTTTTTTTTTTTTTTGTTGGAGACATGCAAACACAATGGAATTTCAAAGCCATCACATTGCATGCTCTTAAAATATTTGACTATTGCTTAAGTCTACTGCATTTCCCTTGTACCTATAACAAAATGTGTAATAAAACCACTTCTGTAAATGTTTATCCCAATTAACATGAAGCAGATAGAAGAAAATGCATAGCAAAAGTCATATGAATGTATCACATCAAATTTTTCTGGTAGCTTTTAGCAGTTTTCTGGCATTCCATATATCACTTAATATTGTAATAAATGTGTTTGTTAGTATCTGTTGCCGTAAACATTTTTTAAGCGTCACTAGTTAACAAAATCCATTTCTTCACATCAAACCTCCTAAAACAGAATAGTTGCACATGATTTTTATAGCTTATGTTGTAAATGCAGTTTGATATTTTCTGTGTTCAACATAAACCTTGTTCTAAAGACAGTTTCTCCCTGAACAGGAGGGCCAAAAATATCCCAAAATGTTGACTTATTTTACTAATCCTTAGGACATAACTTAAGTAATAAAATATAATGGACAACAGCAACCAAAAACGTTTACACCATAAAATGAAACTTAGTACATATGTAATTGATAGATAAAAGATATAACATAGACCTCTACTGAGGTGGTATGCAGGTGGTGTGATGGACGTTACGGGGGTGACATGCACTAATTCAGTTTCAGGAAATGTCCTGGAGTAGGCACTAGATTCACGTCTTTGGTAGGGTGGTTGGATTTCATATATGTGAGCATGGATCTTTCTCAGGGGTAGTAAAGAATTTGGTACTGTTGCTCCAGAGGTCGACGTGTCATTGCGGACGATGTAAATGCGCAATGTCAGGTACCAACTGTTAAATGGAAAAAATGCTGTCGCGTTAGTAAAATCGGAAATAGTTTGGTATTGTGAACTGTTATACGCTATCATAATAGAAAAGTGCAAAATAGTGAATAAATGCAATAAAACTGAATATTAAAACCACGAAACAGTAAATAGATACAATAAAATTTAATAATAACGTGAAGCAATAAAAATATTATTGTTATTGTCTAATGCATGGCGTTTAGTAATGAGCATTGGCACTCGTGCAGTACTAAATAAATGTAAAAAACTTCAAGCCTGATAAATATACCTCTGAGCAAAATTATCTGTCTTTCACGCCCGATATAGAATGGGATGCTAAAGACCACAGCGGTTAAAGAGCATCCATAAATAAAATTCAATTTAAGGTTTCAACTGAAAAATTACCGTGCAACAGTAAGCAAATGTAATGTAACTAAATAATTACCGTGTAGCAGTAAACAAATTTAACAGAACTAAATAATTACCGCAACACAATAGACAAATGTAATACAAACTAAGTAATAATGAATGCTACTATAATTATGCCCAAGGACATATATGCTCTTTTACGATGCAATTGTTAGCCTTAATAAAGGCTGTTTTGCATTGATGCATATAAGACAATGAAGTAATGGAAAATTTTGGAAGAAAAGAAAGATGAAAAGAAAGTTCTGAGGGAGAATACAAACTAAAAGAGAGCTGTGAAGATGTTATGTTATAGGATAATTCTCAGAGAGTGTCACAAGAAAATTCTGAAACACTCTCCAAATGGGACAGCTGTTCCTGTACATGAACTCATGCAAGTATGAGTTGAAGAGCTCCTGAGAAGTGCCGAACTGCTTCCTAAGCTTGCTAACTCTTCTGCAAGTTGTTCTATGTCCCAATTTTCCATTAGGACAGCGTCATTATTTAAGATCTAATTCTCCACAATGATGCGTAAGCTGTCCATGTTGACTGTTTACAAAATACGCCAGAATACATAACCAGTTCAATAAATCACTACAAAATACATAACCGAAGTGCTTAAACAACTTTGGGACATTTTAAAAAGCCAATTGCCACACATTCACGGAATTTTAGCGATGTTTTTTTTCTACAGGGTAGCCTGCCTGACATTGCGTGGCACCTGCCCTGACACGTCGACCTCTGGAGCAACATTACCAAGATTTCAACTATTGTCTTTTACTGCTAACACACACATCTATACTATTTGGCTGCGTATTTGGCTCATTGTAATGCTTGTGTATGCCTGACATGGTAGTGGCTTACATTCATGAAGCAGAAGGCAGCTGTCATAATAGTAATAGTAATTCTTAGTGAGCTTCGAAAATTATTTTCTCCCTAAAACTTATACTTTGAATATGCCCACTGTCTTAACACATGACCTATAACTTCTCTTTTATGGACAGTGGAATTCGCTTATTTTCTATTGATTTGTTTTCTAAATTTACATTCCTCACACTGGCTTCATAGTTGCACAGGAGTAATGAACTTGGATTTTCATAAACCATTGATTCTTTAGCACAATAAAACAAAAACAAACAAACAAGTAAAAAGAGCCTTTCTCATTCCCAAGCCTTGGATTATTCTGGACACTAGAAACATATTGTAACAGGACTTCAATAACAAAAACAACACTACATTCATTGCCATAAGTCCCTCTGAACTTTTGTTTAACTCTTATTGTGGTTTTTTGTAGTGTACGTAGTCTCAAATTATAATATACATATTTTCCTCAATATACTCTAAATCTACATGCACATATTATTATTATTATTATTATTATTATTATTATTATTATTATTATTATTATTATTATTATTATTATTATTATTATTATTATTATTATTATTATTATTATTATTATTATAATTATTCTTGTTGTTGATGCATTGATAAGTTATATTGTTGTAGGAGTAGTTTGCCCCAAAATTTAAAAATAATTTATTAACTTTGTAATTTGACTGTTTCTTTAAATCTTTAATATTTATGTTTGCCTCAGTATTATTTTTAGAGACATGGAAGTCTTGGCAGGGCATGATGCGACAAAGAATGTAGGCTTACACAGGTTTTAAGTTATAATTCACTCCTTTTTATTAATCCTTGACACAAATTAAATAGCACTTCACTGATAGCGAGAGCTGTAAGATTCTTTTATTTAATACGTAAACCTATTTTTCGTCTCACACGAATACGTATTATATTTCTTGAGCACACTTTTTGCATCTGGTTAGTAACTCTGTCTGCAGACAACTGACAAGGTTTCTAGCGCCTAAATTTGTAGATTTCTGTATTTTAAGTCTCTGATTGGCTAATCCTAGTCCAATGAAATACCTGCATTTAACTAAAGCTTTTTCTGGTTGTTGATTGGCTATTTTTATAAACTGTCACTAAAATCACATTATTGTTACTCCAATAATCAGAAGTAGTATTATTAAACTCTCAAACTCATTATTGCCTCAAGGTTACCTCATTGTTAGCAACTTTTAACTTATTATTCTCACAGCTCCTACATTATTAAATTACGTAATACATTCACATAACATTATTGAACATGTTTACAATAATATAAGCATATGCAATGACTGTTAAATACATTTTACAAATTATTACATACACATATTGCTTCAAGGCGGGCTGTTATTGAATTTACATGTTATATAATTTTACTGAAATTATTTAAGTGTTAAAAATACTGCCTCAGTATTATTATTATTATTATTATTATTATTATTATTATTATTATTATTATTATTATTATTATTATTATTATTTGCTATGCATAGCGTACTGTCTCACTATTCAAGAAATAACTTGGATCCTATACAACATTTAACTTAAACCCTTTGTTGCAATGAAGCTTCAGTTTTTTCAGGTAGTCATATTGATATTTATACCAGTAAAAGTGAGTTGAATGATCATTACATAAATCTTATTGTGTGTAGGTGGATCCAAATGAAGCTAAGAGGGACCAAGAGGACCATGGGCCTCGGCTAGATAGTCTTGACTTCTGGCACAAACTCATAGCACTCATTGTGTCGGTCATTGAGGAAGACCGCAACAGCTACGCACCTGTCCTCAACCAGTTCCCGCAGGAACTCAACATCGGGCAGGCAAGTATTATCAGATGAAGCAACTTTGTGCTGCACTTATAGTGCCTCTCAGAATTGGGTATACATGAGTTAGCTGCAAAAACCTGTGTGATGTTGTGCCACATATTGCTTAGAGAACATGTTTACACAGGATTAATTAAAAGTCTTTTAACAGTTGACAATAGTGTTAGAACTTCAATATGTCGTCCTCCATGGTCTAGGGGTACCATGCTAGCCTCTAGTTCCCAAGGTTGTGGGTTCAAACCTGGTAGAGGGTGATAGATACTTTTTCAGGCGTAAAAATCCTTAGCATGGCTTCCTTCAGAAGGGAAGTAAAGTTGGTGGTCTCGTGCCAAAGATTTATGTCACATAAAAGAACCTCAAGCCTTATAAAGAGGTGCCTCAGCAAAATTTCCAGTCTTTCACCCCCAATATAGAATGGGACACAAAGAACATAATTGTTAAAGAGCATCCATAAATAAAAAACTCAATTTTAAGTTGAACTTCAATATTGTGTTAATAGTTATTTAGGATGCAAGGTACAAAAGTAAAGCTTCAGTACAAGTGAGGTCAATTTATAACATAACCAAAGGGAGGGCTTTAAGGTCCATGAGTTACTGAAGGTTAATCTGTAAAATATTTACTACAATACTTTATCTGTTTTGAATATGTAACAAAATTTATTTTAAAAATTAAGGAAATAAATTTACTACAAGTTGCAGTTTATTCTATTTGGCCAAAGCCTGCTTAATCCTTTACATTTATATGATTGAGAAATAGTTTGCTGGTAACATTATTGCTATAGTCTCCATTTTAGATCTTGTTTAAAAAATTGAAAATAAGGGAAGAAGATGAATTTAGACAGTTGACCAGCTGCAATCATAGAAACAGTTAAACATACAACTTTGGTTATACTTCCTGAAAAAATCTAGAAAGATTTATTTCACGTTATTTATTCATTATTTCCAGGGAGTGGAGACTGATCATTATATTTTTATAAGACATAAAATACACCTTCGTAACATCCTTTGAAAACAAGTGATATAATTAGTTCTTGTTGCCTGAACACAGTCAACTAATTATATGGTTTTGTAATAATAGGAGACATAAACTGTTTATAAGTTATTTTATAACATCTTAACACTGAGTGAAAATCTAACATTCCAGACTTGTTGAGGGTGATAATTTTCATGAAATTTCAAATATATGATAATCTTGTGTGGCATAAAATATTTTTTCTACTACTAAAACACAGAACAGAGTAATTATTTTAATTAAATATATAGATTTATCATTGCAGGATAGGAACATGGTGGGACCAATGCTGAATATTTTGGAAATAATGGAAATAAGTAAACTGAAATTTATGGCAGATAGTATAAGTTTAAAATTAAATATGTACTGAAAATAAAGAAATATTTATTTCTGAAGACATTCTAATGGATGCTCAAAGAATGGTAAATTCATTGCCTTAAAAAAAATCTGGTTTTCTATATGATAAAGAGTAAAAATGATTTTGTTAATAGAGAAAATGAAGGAATATGAAGGGAGTTAATGAAGCTATTGTTTGTTGCAGTAATCTCTCGTGTTATCTTATTTGCTGTGTGCCTATTGTTTTATTATTTTAAGATTTGGGTTCTTTGTCCTCCGGCTAGCTATTATTACTCAGTGGAGCAAATATCTCTAAGCAGGGCGTGTAAACGGAAAGGAGTTGTTACTAAAAGATAACACTGATAAAAGAATTTACTTTCACACTTTTATTGCCATCACACTTAATTAATAGTTCAAATCTTAAATCTTTATACACGCCTGACTGAAACTGTTATATTTCCGAATGTAATTACTGTCGTATTAGTTGCCGCGTACTTCACTTTTTGTAACTAACTTTACGACGTGAGAGATTATTCCAAACTGTATGACGTGCCTCGTGAATGATTTCTTAGAACTGCATGATGTGTACCTCGCGAATGACTTTTCAAGACTACGTGAAACATGCTTATGGCTCAAGAATATATACTCCTTCACCTCGAAATGCCTAAACATTATAATAGAGCTACTATTGGTTACCAAATCGCGCCAACATTAGCATCTGTTTTGTCAGCCAATCACAATTACTAACAGATATGCTCTAAGGAAGATATTCCCTCCATTTCTAAAGAAAGGCACGCTACCCTGACGTTATTTGTTTGTCTCTTCTTAGTGATAAACAACTCACCCCATCGGTTCATTGTTACCCACTTCTATTGTCAGTTTCAGTGAGGCCATGTAAACTTATTGCATAACAATGCTTATGGCTAACAAACATCTAAAATCATTGTCATACAATAATGTTAATTTACACTACAATCACTCTGGCATTCACAGTGTTGTGATGTAAAATACTGCCTCATGTTCCAGCATATCTTTCAGAAAAGATAAGTAAACGCAAAAAATTGTCATTGTGATCATATTACTCTATGTTAAGGAAGATATTATGGGATATGAATCTACTATATAAAATTATTGAGAATTTATTTCTGTTAATTGGTGTTAGTTAAAGTTTAGTTTCAGAAATGAAATAAAAAGTGTGTAGCAATGAATTAAAACATTTTCACTCACTACTGTGATTAACACCAGTGTTTAGGTTGCTAGAAACAATAAACCAAATGATAGTGCATATGGCAGAAGCAGATAAAATTAATAATCTTTCAGCCGATGAATGACCTCCCATAATATGACTACTTTACTAAGGAAAATAAAACAAATATTCTATTTAATATATAAAGTTATGGTATTAGTAGTATTAGTTAGTATGGTATTAGTTGCCATTCTGTGTATCTTTTTTATAGACAAAATGCTTGTCATCAAAATTTCTAAAATAAAATGCAAAGAAACCTTGATATTTTCTTGAAAATCCCTACAGTTAATAAATAAACAGTTTGTTTCCTGTAAAACTCACATCAAACTACTGATATGAAATGAAATCATTTCTTCTTCTTCTTCTTCTTCTTCTTCTTCTTCTTCTTCTTCTTCTTCTTCTTCTTCTTCTTCTTCTTCTTCTTCTTCTCCATCTTCTTCTCCTTCTTCTTCTTCTTCTTCTTCTTCTTCTTCTTCTTCTTCTTCTCCTTCTCCTTCTCCTTCTCCTTCTCCTTCTCCTTCTCCTTCTCCTTCTCCTTCTCCTTCTCCTTCTCCTCCATATTCTTCTTCTTCATCTTCTTCTCCTTCTTCTCCATCTTCTTCTTCTTCTTCTTCTTCTTCTTCTTCTTCTTCTTCTTCTTCTTCTTCTTCTTCTTCTTCTTCTTCTCCATCTTCTTCTTCTTCTTCTTCTCCATCTTCTTCTTCTTCTTCTTCTTCTTCTTCTTCTTCTTCTTCTTCTTCTTCTTCTTCAGGAACAATCTTGCATCCCAGTACTATTTGGCAATATCACCATTTTGCTGCTTAATATTATTTAGCCTCCTACATGTGAGAAGATTGTGAGTATTCATAGTAACTCCTAGCATTCTGTATATTGTGCATTTGTCTGCATTATAAATTTTAATTTTATATAAATGGGCAGCCAGTCATATTCTGTTTTTATTCTGAATCTTGCCACTACTACCTTCTGTGGTATTTTTCCATTTCTTGACCTGCTCAGGTGGATATTAGATGATTGTTTACCAGTATTAGTATTTACTTTTAATTTATTTTTGATTTTGTTGTTTATTAATGTTTTAAATTCTTTTGCTTCCAACATGTGGTTTGTTTTATGTAAAGTTGTTCCCCTTTTAACTTTCTCTACTATGTACATAAAATGTAGAGAAGATATTGCACTCCATCAAAAAATTCAATATCAATATTTCACCAGAAATACATGTTTTGAGGCCCCCTGAATCCAAAAAGAGCATTTTTAGAAAAAGGTCAGTGTGTGTATGTGTGTGTTGAACAGCATAACTCAAAAATGAAAACTCAGATAAATATCAAACTTGATACTAAGTTTGGTATCTTCCAAAGATGCGACACAAAGATTTTCGAAAAAATTCCGCCAACCCCAAACTACGCTTTACATGGAGCATTTTTTGAAACTTTTGATTCTCTCAAAAATGGCTCTTAACAATTTTGATGTATTAAGGATATTTACATGATAAATAAAATTTATATCTTGAACTTTCTGGAAATATCCTGTGAAGTCCTTTTCATTTGGAAAGAATTTTATAATCTTGTATAACTGGTAAACATTAATGGTATATGAAAACATACTACACAAAGAATGTAGATGAATTTAAAACATACAATTTATTTAAAATAACTTTTTTTGTGGTAAAATACCTTTTTTATTAAGATATCAGTTAATAATGGTTTGAATTGTTCAATACTTTGTCATTCTTTTAAAGTTATGTGATATTCAGCTGTTTCTAGCGATTGCAGGGAAGAGTATAGAACTTTAAGGCCAGCATACAGTCCAGTTCTTAAACATTTGACTATCACTATTCCTTTTCTATCTGTAACAAAAGGTGCAATGTAGCTAGTTTTGCAAATGTTTATCTCACTTAAAATGAAATAGAAAAATAAACTTTCATAAGAATAGTTTGTATATTCAATAAACAATAGAGGTTAGAAAAAGTCATGTGAATGTAATGGATCAGATTTTTGCTAGTAGATCTGCCATCTCATTACCATAGAATCCTACATGGGAAGGTAACCACTGTATTGCTACTTGTTTGAATGCTGTTAAATGTCTTGTTAATTTCTAATATGGTTTGTACTTCTGGTGTTTTTTAAATGAAATGTAGATTGTGGTATTCAAAAAGGGGGGAAAATTAAGCAAATATGAAAAGTGGAAGGGAGAGAATAAAGATTACAGGGTGGTGTGTGACTGTATTTATTTAGGGGTAAAAATAGATGGAGGTAACAAATGGGAGAAACAAAAGAAGTTTGAATTGGAAAAACGTAAAGGGGCGATGGCAGCAATTAGAAGCTGCAAATATAGAGTACCTAATATAAATGTTAAATGGCTGGAAAAAGTTTATGAGATGGTTGTGGAGGCAAAAATTATATATGGTATAGAAATATGGGGATTAGATAGAGGATGGGAAACTATAGATGAGGTGCACAGGATGTTTTGTAGAGAAATACTAGGGTTACCGAAGGCATTTGTAAGACAGGTAGCACAATTACAGATGGGCAGTGTGGCAACTAAGGGGAAGATAATGGAAAAAGCTTTGAAATTTTGGTTCAAAACTTTAAATCTAGGAAAAAGTAATGTGTTAAGACAATGTATTGAATACCAAGAGAATAGCTTAATGAATGATGGATGGGTAAGTAATTTACGGAATATTTTGGAGAAAAATGGGTTAGGAGACATGTGGAGAAGGAGAGAAAATAACGTGAAAAATTTTTGGAAAAGGGTGAGGAAAAGACTGGAAGATATAGAAATACAAATCATGTTCAGTGAGATTGCAGAAAAGAGCTCATTAGTTTGTTATAGGCCAATGAAAAATACATGGGGTAGGGAAAAATATATTGACATAGTAAATAAATAAGAGAGAGAATCTATTGCATGGGTAAGAACCGGAGTATGGAAGCTAAGAGGGTTAAGACAGGGTATTCCTCAGAACCAATGTCCGATATGTGGTTGTAATGAAGACATTGAACACATAGTATTTAAGTGCCAAGGAACAGAAAATTGGAGAAAAGAATTTTTACTTTCTCTACTACGTATAGTAAGTAGGGGAAGTATTGCATTCCACCCAAAAATTCGATACCGAGATTTCGCCGGAAATACATGTTTTGAGACCTCCTGAATCCAAAAAAAGCATTTTTGGAAACATGTCCGTGTGTGTGTCTGTGTGTGTGTGTGTGTGTGTCTGTGTGTGTGTGTGTGTGTGTGTGTGTGTGTCTGTGTGTCTGTGAACAGCATAACTCAAAAACGAACAGTCGGATAAGCACCAAACTTGGTATTTAGGTTCAGTATCTTCCAGAGATGCGACACGAAGGTTTTCAAGAAAATCCCCCTACCCCAGACTACCCTTTACATGGAAGATTTTTCGAAAATTTTAATTTTCTCAAAAATGGCTCTAACGATTTTGATGAAAATATCATATATTTAAGATAATGTCATGAGAAATGAAATGCATATCTCGAATTTTCTGGGAATGTCTCCAAAAGTATTCTTCATTGTGAACGACTTTTGCATAACTGGTAAACCATAAGAGATAGACAAAATTTTACTACACAAAAAATGTAGATCGCGTTAAAATACACAACTTATGTCATATACATTTCTTTTGTTGAGTGAACCGTTTTCGAGATATTGCTTGTTATTTCCTTAAATTTTCCAATACTTATGCCTTTTCTCAAATTTGTTATTAATGTTTTTTGCCCTAGTAATACAAAGATAATGGAATGCGCCACATAGCAACCACCTCTTAAAATATTTGACTATCGCTTAAAACCTACCATATTTCCCTTGCATCTACAAGAAAATTACCAATAAGATTGACATCTCGATATCTCGATTAACATGAAGCATATGGAGAATAAGAATTTGTAAAATTAGATTGTACAAGAGTAGAGAAAGTCATGTGAGTGTAACACATCAGATTTTTTAATAAGAAGTGGTTGAAAGGGAATAGAAATATACTTATGATCAAAATGATGTGCAAGGATGCTAGAAGCTTGGACAGTTTTTGTGTAAAGTAAAAAATAAATGCTTTGGACAGTGGATAGAGAAAAGTAAGAGGTAGTGTATCTTACTTTGAATGGAAAACTATAGTGAATGTGTGATGGTTAAGTAACCAATAAGTGAAAATTGAAAAACAAATGGAAATGGGGCATGAAAAAACTGAAAAAAACAAGATAATTTATTGACAAGAAGTTGCAAAATGTAAATAAACTGTAATGATTGTCTACAGAATGCGTTGATGGGAAATTGTAAAATGTAAATAAACTGTAGTGATTGTCTACTGAATGAGTGGCCAGGGTCAAAGTTCAGTAGACAATCAAATTGTAAAACTTTTAGCACAATAAATACAAGTCAAATGTAGGTACTGTGAGTTTTCCAGATGTTCCAATAAGATATTTGCTTATTTTTTTTCTGAATGGAAATAAAGAACCAGTTTTATAACGGACTTGGTATATGTTTCAGCTCTCAGCAGCCACGATGTGGAGTTTGTTTGCGGTGGACATGAAGTATGCATTAGAGGAGCATGAGCAGCATCGTCTCTGCAAATCTTCGGCCTACATGAACCTCCACTTCAAAGTCAAGTGGCTGCACACAAACTATGTCAAGGATGTGCCTCCCTACAAAGGATCTGTACCTGAATACCCTGCGTTAGTATTATTTTTGTAGAGATTCTTTAAATGCTCAAGCAAAACGGAAACTTGTAGTTAAAGAATTCAATATATCCCAGTTATTTATCTCACTATGCAACAGTGCATAGAAACTTATTTCTTAGATGATTAGGCAGATATAGGAAGCTCTGGAATGCATTAGGTCTAGCTTGCAAGGTTCAATATTCACAATGTTAAAGCTGCATAAAAGCCCTAGAGTTTTTCTTTCTTAAAGGCATTGCATCTGCAATTCTAATCCACTAACCTCAAATTTTCATCTGGTCATGAGAATGCAATACAAATGCTAGATGGAAAATTTGATTCCTCTACATTGAATCATTATAGAGAAATAAATTCCATATTAACTATATGGACGTCAACTTTAAATTTATTCAAAATGCTCCGAGGGGGTGAGCTACTAGAATTTCTGACTCAAAATTTAATTTTAGATTTTTAGAGATATATAAACAATCTGATATGGGGATTTTAAGATGTATATTAGTTTGTCCATAAAAAATTTAAACTAACAAGGCACCATCAATCAATGTTAAGAAAACCTGAAACTGATTTATACACCGTCTGTAAAAGCACACTGAAATATGTAAAACCCTCAAATATTAGATGTACAAACTAAGATTTTATTATTGTAGCCTCATTTTTTCAGCAGAACTTACTGGGACATGTTTTGGAGACCATTGTCTCCAACATCAGCCTGGATTCACTGCCATGCTTTGTCTTGTGACTACTAGATTGCATTATTTGATGGTACTATGTAATGAGATCCTTTACATGGGATATCAAAGTTAAATATATTGTGCTTCTTCTTATGAATGAATAACTTTTCCCAAATGGAAAGTTCTGCTGCTTTTATAAGAGCCTTTAAAAGCTGGTTTTTCATCTCTCTGATGTTTTGTGGACCAAAAATGCTCTGCAACTGCTGATTTTTCTGTTTGTTTCACATTTCTCATATATTATTTAAACCTTGTGTCTATATTCCTTTGTGTCTTCTCAATTTACACTTTCTTGCAATCCTGGCATCCAATTTCATAAATACCAGAAGTTTTTCCCACTGAAATTGTGTCCTTCATATTGGTCTTGAGTATATTTTTTAAGGAATACTTGTTAACCTCGAATATTACATCCTATTGTGCATATAAGTACATACGAGTTACAGAATCATAAAAATGTGAGAGTGGGGTTATCAGTGTCCAATTGGAGTGAAGTTCCCGAGAACTGCTGGCGCGATGTGTTGGGAAACAGGCGAGAGAGAGCACTGACTGTGAGTGCAGTGAACCTGCACTGTGAGTTGTGTACAGGTTGTTCCAAAGCAAGCATCTGACTATAAAAATAAACCCCCTTAACATAGTGAATGCTTTATATAATCACTGTAAAAGAAAATAATCTCCAGATCTCCATTATAACCAAAGAATATAAGACAATGCTTCAGTATTTATTAGATATATTAGAGTGTGATACAGAAATAATATATATGTATACTTTAGATATTAATGTATATGAACCAGTATCTGAAACAGTTTAGTGACCAACAAGTATGAATCTCCATCAGAAAAGACTACTTCACCATCATTGAACCAGGAATCAACATCAGAAGGTCCACAGAATCTGGAAAATAAGTAGTTTGTTATAGGAGTTGTATTGTATTTCAACTGTTGGGGAGCCAAACTTGTAGTAGTTGCAACCACACGTATGGTACCCGGTTTCTGGTAGCCTTCGCTCCAAAGGTACTTTCAGGTGGCCTTTGCCACAAGTTTAAAAATAATAACTTTGTAATTTGACTGTTTCTTTAGATATTATATATTTATGTTTGCCTCAGCTGCGTCAGTATTATTATTACAGACATGGAAGTCTTGGCAGGGCGTGATGCAACAAGAATGTAGGCTTACGCAGATTTTTAAGTTTTAATTCACTCCTTTTTATTAATCTTTGCATCCGGTTACTATCACTGTCTGCAGGCAACACGCCTGGTTATGAGCACTGTTTGGAGGCAACCGAATTGATTTCAACCGTTTAAACCTGTAAATTTCTGTATTTCAAGTCTCTGATTGGCTAATCCTACTCCAATAGAATACCTTCATTTAACTAAAGCTTTTTCTGGTTGTTGATTGGCTATTTTATAACCTGTCAATAAAATTACATTATTGTTACTCCAAGAATCACAAGTAGTACTGTTAAACTCTCAAATTCATTATTGCCTCAAGGTTATGTCATTGTTACCTCATTGTTAGCAACTTTTGACCTATTTCTCACAGCTCCTACATTATTAAATTATGTAATGCATTCACATAACATTATTGAACATGTTTACAATAATATAAGCATATGCAATGACTGTTACATACATTTTACAAATTATTACATACACATAATTGCTTCAAGGCGGGCTGTTATTGAATCTACATATTATATAATTTGACTGAAATCATTTAAGTGTTAAAATACTGCCTCAAAAAACATTGAGTAGAATGGTCATTGGAAGAAAAAAGGAAGGCTATATAAACATGGTTGAGTGCAAAGCAGCAGAAACCAAAGCAAATATTTCCTCACCTATCATGGAACTCTATGGAAAACAGATATCTATGATTGCAGCATGAGATGCAGTTGTACTGCTTTAAGAAGGATATTGCAAAAGAGGATTCTATTGACAAGTCATCTAACAGTCACAGATAAATATAAGCAGTTGTACAAGTTGGTGTTTATGAAATTTATGGAAGCTTGACAAATAACTTGTTAGTGAATGATATGAACTTACAAAAATGGGTCCATGAAGAAGCCAAAGTACTTGATTTACCTTTGTCAGCAAGTGCAACATGGGTATAGAATTTCAAACAACATTTTCAAATAGGATAATGAAAAATTACGGAGTTTGTCATAAGCAAAGAAGAAGAAGATGAAACTACTAACAACATAGGTACCTACTGCATTCCTGGAAAGAAGAGACAATGTTACTTATAGAGCAGTATGGTACTGACAATGTATATAACACAGATCAGTTTGGCATCAGTAAAGAAATGCATTCTGGGAGAACACTTGATCGTTACATTAAGAAGATAGAATGTGGTGTTACATGATCACAAAGCACACAGACACATTCATTCACAATTATGCAAATTGTATAATGCATAGGATGTCTCCCTCCCTGATTGTTTATCTTCTGCAGAAATCGTGCCACCAAGTCAAGCTGTCCTGCAGGGTATGTTTAAAACCCCTAATTTAATTGTGCAGTGGTCAAAATCTGGAAAAATGACAAAATACCTTTTCCGTACATTTTAGAAGTTGACATTTTTATCTCACACTGGTCCATCAAACTGTTTGCTGTTGGATTCCTGGTGCCTCATAAAAATAATAGTTTAATACATGAAGAGCCATCATGAAATAGCTATAAACCTTAAAAAGGTAAAAATGCAAATCATTCCAGCAGAAACAACTTCTGAATTAAAACCATTACCTAGACAGGCATTTTTTCTGAACATTAAAAATAAAATGGAAATATTAGCTTTATGATTGTATACTTGCCACCTAATTAAGGTTCAAGGTTCAACATAACATGAACCACTGAAGCTTAAGTAGATGGCAAGCATAGAGACCACTGTCCTATAAACACTTAAATGCAAATGATTTTAATGCAGCATACAGCTAACATTTAACAATAGAATAAGATGAATATACAGAGTGACAGAGTCATAAAACAGACAGGATCATTCTAGGATTACCAAGGGTTGTTGAAAGATACACTATGTGATCAAAAGTATCCGGACAAACATACGTTTTTCATCTTAGGTGCATTGTGCTGCCACCTACTGCCTGGTATTCATTACCCGCGACCTCAGTAGTCATTAGACATCGTGAAACAGAGAATGGGATGCTCTGTGGAACTCACGGACTTCGAACGTGGTCAGGTATTTGGGTGTCACTTGTGTCAGAAGTCAGTACACAAGATTTCCACACTCCTAAACATCCCTAGGTCCACTGTTTCTGATGTGATAGTGAAATGGAAACTTGAAGGGACATGTACAGCACAAAAGCATACAGGCCGACCTCATCTCAGGATCCACTCCAAGTACTATGGCAGTTAGGCATGAGGTGAGAAATCTTGGATTCCATGGTCGAGCGGCTGCTCATAAGCCACACATCACGCAGGAAAATGCCAAACGACACCTCGCTTGGTGTAAGTAGCGTCAACATTACACCATTGAACAGTGGCAAAATGTTGTGTGGAATGATTAATAACGGTACACAATGTGGCAATCTGATGACAGGGTGTGGGTATGGCGAATGCCCGGTGAACGTCATCTGCCAGCGTGTGTAGTGCCAAAAGTGAAATTTGGAGGTGATGGTGTTATGGTGTGGTCATATTTTTCCTGGAGGGGACTTGTACCCCTTGTTGTTTTGCATGGCACGATCACATCACAGACCTACGTTGATATTTTAAGTACCTTCTTGCTTCCCACTGTTGAAGAGCAATTCGGGGATGGCGATTGCATCTTTCAACACGATCGAGCACCTGTTCATACTGCATGGGCTGTGGTGGAGTGGTTACACGACAATAACATCCCTGTAATGGACTGCACAGAGTCCTGACTTGAATCCTATAGAACACCTTTGGGATGTTTTGGAACGCTGACTTCATGGCAGGCCTCACCGAACTACATCGATACCTCTCCTCAGTTCCGCACTCCATGAAGAATGGGCTGCCATTCCCCAAGAAACCTTCCAGCACCTGATTGAAAGTATGCCTGCAAGAGTGAATGCTGTTGTCAAGGCTAAGGGTTGGCCAACAACATATTGACTTCCAGCATTACCGACAGAGGGTGCCACGTACTTGTACATCATTTTCAGCCAGGTGTCCAGACACTTTTGATCACGTAGTGTATTTCTTATTTTCTCCTATATCGGGTCCTCCATAAAGATGTGCTTGTCAGTCAAGTCTGTTGGCACTGTTGGTAGAAACCACCAATATGTGCACAAAAACAGCTGTGATTTAAATATTTGCATAATAAAGTTTGCCATACACTTTGGGTTTCTTAAATATGATTGTGTTCTTTTATTAAACATTTGTGAGGCAAATTAGTAAGTAATATTAACATAAAAGCCTTTGTTATAAAATTCCTTTCTGTGTACTTTAATTAGCTCTCTTTCTAATGTTGCGTCAACAAATTTTGATTAACAATGGCTAAATTGGTTCTCATTTGATACACAGAGAAAGGGCAGTGCAGTGTTGGTTGTATTATATTTGTGAAGCATTGGTTTGATAACTTGCAATCAGCTAAGAAATGCATGCTTATAAACCATATTTTCCAATAACATTGTTTTCTTATACAGGTGGTTCGAGCCATTTGTAATGCAGTGGCTTAATGAAAATGATGATGTATCCCTCGAGTATCTTCATGGAGCTTTCAACAGGGACAAGAAAGACGGAGTGAGTTAACCTTACCTTTTGTGAATATTAACAATGAAGCAAAATTGTTCAGATGTTTCCACATTATTGATCTTATAAGTTCTAAATGTGAGATATTCGTGACAACTCAATCTAAGGATAAAAATATACAATTTTTGTTCAAGATAGACTATGGAATTCTAAGAGCTACTTATATAATATTAAAAATGTATGCCTACCGTAGTTCAGTACAGGGCACCTTAAAATTACTAAAAAGAGTATTTAAACATATAGTTCCTGAGCTGTAATTCAGAAATTTTGTGTAGAGATGGATTCTATCCCGCAACATTTAATTTCCATGGAACCTAAAAATTGGAACTCTGAGATAAACTGCTTTAATTGCACCCTGGTTAGATTGTGCTTCTGCCAATACTTCTGCAGCACTTTGAGCCTCTAATAGGCCATGCAGTTCAGAGCTGAAGACTCAACATTTGAATAGAAAACACAGCCAGATTAAAATTATAAATGAGTATAAGGTGAGCTGCAGTAAAACAACAGGGTTCTGTGGTTTTTAAATTTAGCCCAAAGTTAGGTTATGACATCTAGGTTAATGTGTTTATATGAATGGGATTCAAATAAACCTTTCTTATGGGTTACACTTGTATGGTTGGATTGGCAAATTTTTCTGCCCATGTCAGTAAGTAACAAGATGGAGTCATTACACAATGATTTTGCTATACAAGAAACTGTCTTAAAAAGAGATGGTGGGGGGTTACAGGTTGCCCAAGTGCTTACACCTTCTCATAAACTCCCTCTTATATGCATTTCAATTACTTTCCTCTCCATTACTTTCTCTACTGTGTATAGTAAGTAGGGGAAGTATTGTATTCCACCCAAAAATTTGATACCGAGATTTCACCAGAAATATATGTTTTGAGACCCCCTGAATCCAAAAAAAGCATTTATGGAAACATGTCCGTTTGCTTGTGTGTCTGTCTGTCTGTGAACAGCATAACTCAGAAACGAACAGTCGGATAAACACTAAACTTGATATTTAGGTTCAGTATCTTCCAGAGATGCGACACAAAGATTTTCAAGAAAATCGCCCCACCCCAAATTACCCTTTACATGGAAGATTTTTCGAAAATTTAAATTTTCTCAAAAATGGCTCTAACAATTTTGATTAAAATATCATAGGTTTAAGATATTTTCATGACAAATGAAATGTATATCTTGAATTTTCTGGGAATGTCTCCAAAAGTATTCTACATTGTTAATGACTTTTGCATAACTGGTAAACCATAAGAGATATACAAACATTTACGACAAAAAAAAATGTAGAACGCGTTAAAATACACAATTTATGTCATACATTTTTTTGTTTTTTGTTGAGTGAATCATTTTCGAGATATTGCTTGTTATTCACTTAAATTTTCCAATATTTATACTTTTTCTCAAATGAGAATTTGTTATTCTTTCTTTTTTTATGTCCTGAACATGCAAAGAGAATGGAATGCTCCACATAGCAACCAGTTCTTAAAACATTTGACTGTCGCTTAAATCCTACCATATTCCCCTTGCATCTACAAGAAAACTAGCAATAAGATTAACATCTCGATTAATATGAAGCATATGGAGAAAAAGCGTTTGTAAAAATAGTTTTTACAAGAGTACAGAAAGTCATGTGAGTGTAACATATCGGATTTTTAACATTTTTTGGGGGTGACAATTACAACAGCTTTGTCAAGGACTCTTTTCTTAAGAAATCATTGTTTTGAAATAGAGCAGTGATATATTTTGAAAATTAATGATAAAGTTATCTTCTCAGCTGATAAATCAATAATTCTGTGACTATTTTTCAACTACTGCAGTTTGTATAACAAAGGCTCTGTCATTTGTTGCAGTTCCAACGCAGCAGCGAACATGCGCTTTTCTCCAATTCCGTTGTAGATGTATTTACGCAGCTTACACAGTGTTTCGATGTAGTCTCAAAGCTGGAATGTCCTGATCCAGAAATCTGGAAACGTTATATGAAACGTTTTGCAAAAACTATAGTGAAAGTCCTTGTAGCTTATGCAGATATTGTGAAGAAAGAATTTCCAGGCCATCTAAAAGAAGAAAGAATTGTGAGTACACATTAACTTGTAAGTATTTATAATGATGATTATAAGCATCACAGATCAATGACTTTACTGATTTGCTGCAAAATTGCATGCTGCAACACACATTGGTACTATGAGAGCTTGGATCATGTATTACACAGAATACACAAGAGTCATTTCAAAAGTTCTGAACACTGTATGATAGAAGTAAAGAAAATAACTTATTTTACAAACTACCTTTACAGGCCTTCACTATAATCTGCATTCTTGCTTATGACAGTTTCCCAACGTTTTGGCAAATTTTGTGTTCCAGATAGGGCATCTTCATTGTTGAGCTGTCTGATTACTTGGATTACCTCACTGGAAACTATATCAATTGTATCAAAACATTTTCCACAGAGTGGTTTCTTCAATCAAAGTCTGGTGGGCTCATATCAGGACTATATAGTGTGTGGAGAAGTATTTCCCATCCATATTTGTCGAATGTTTCTCTCACTGGTAGGGCAATATGCAGTCTTACATTTTTGTGCAGAATGAGGACACCAGCTGCAAGCATGCCAGTCTTCTTTGACAAATTTTTGGGCGCAAAACATTTTGCAGAACAGCTTGTAGTACATACCTGTTACAAACGTCCCCTGGGACACTTTATTTGTAGCTATGACTCCATTCATGTCATATGCAAAGATCATCATCAGTTTCACCTTTGATTGTTGGCGGCAGAATTTTTTCAGGCATGGGGAGTCGGAACTTTTCCATTGTGATGACTGAGACTTCAGTTCTGGCTCAAAATCTCATATCCGGGTTTCATCAAGTACAACAATCCTTTTCACAATCTGTTCTCCTTCTGTTCGATAACAAGGAAGCAATTCTTTTGTGACTTGTTTTCTGCTCTTCACTCAGATCATGTGGAACCCATCTGGCAGTAACTTTTCAGTAATGATCCTGTAAACTGTAGTGACAGACATTCTGGCCTCATATGCAATTTCCTCACATGTTTTTCATCGATCCTCTCTCAAAATGTCATTAAAACAATCTGAGAGGTGTAGTTGTTGCAGTTGTTGGCCTTCTACTTCTTGGGTTGTCCTCGATGCTTACCAGACTTTCACAGAAACAAGCAGACCACCGTGATACTGTGCTACAATCCACTACAGTACTTCCACATGCCTCTCTCAAAGTGTTGTAAATTTCAGTTGGGCTCTTTCCACATAGGGATTTGATTTGGATATAGGAAGGCTTTCACTATGTGTAATTTGATCTGACTCTGTTTCAGCTTTCATTTTAAAACTGAATTACTCGTGACACAGGCACATGAACCTGCAAACACATATACAACCATCAAGCCTAAAGTCTGACTCACAACTGAAATAAATTTCAACTTGATCATGCTACCATAATGGTTGCGCATGCGCAGTGTGCAGGACTTTTGAAATGACCCTCATATAACAAATTATTACACACTATCTTCTTTACCAAGCATTCCGCAGAAATAGTATATCTAGAATGACATTTGTATTAATTTAATTTATTCCTCTATACTTTGTAAGCTAAGTAGAGAGGGGCTGAGAGGGGCTCCCCCTTAATTAAAGAAGAAATGTGACATTTGTTATAATTAAGATTATGGTGTTTCTTTGTTTGGTAAAATCAATGCTGTTGTTTCTATCCTATCTACTTAAAGTAGATGAGCATCTATCTGTTTGTTCAGAGTTGGTGAGTGAATTTATCTTAGAAGTGGACTATATCTGTTCCTCTAACTCAGGAAGAAAAAGAAACAGATAGGCTAAAACAAATATTTTTTACATTCACTAGTAAATAACTTCTGAATAAGAATTAAGGTCTGAAACAATAAGAACAAAAACTTAATGTAAAGCTGAGTAACCAAACTACTTAAGTATTATATTTAAAAGCCATATGTATTTAATAAATCTTGTTATAAGTTTTCTCAAAGTTTAGATTAGTGTTTGCATCCAAAGGATGGTCTGTGGATCACTTATATGATGTTTGAAATTCTGGAAAGGTAAACTGTTCCATTATTGGCTGCATTTTTCTCTTTGGTAAGTAGGTTTCAAAAAGTGTTAGACTCTCCCTAAAGGAATCCTGGATCTGCCTCTGTCTGCAGGCATGGGCTATGCGTTCCCATAGAAGATCTTTATATTCAATTCTAACCCATAACCTCTTAGAATATAGTGTCATAAAGTTGTTGTTGCTACCAAGAAACCATATTACATATGTAATATATAGAAGTGGTTGCAAATATACAATTTCACTAAAATAGGTTCAATACCTCAGAACTAGTTTCCAGGAATCACTTCCTCATTGTCAGCTGATTGCAACTCATTACTTTTAAATTGGAAGACATAGTGAAAAGATTAAATATAATATATAGAAGTGGTTGCAAATATACAATTTCACTAAAATAGGTTCAATACCTCAGAATTAGTTTCCAGGAATCACCTTCTCATCGTCAGCTGATTGCAACCACTTCTATATATTATATTTAATCTTTTCACTATGTCTTTCGATTTAAAAGTAATGTCTAACATATGTCCCTAAATATTCATAATAATGGACAGGAAATGTCCTAGTATCAATATTCGTGAAATTGAAAATTGGTGGATATAATATTTACAATCTCCTTGCCATCCCATCTATCTTTCAAGTTTTGGGAATGTCATAAATGCTTTTAGCTGTGAAAGAATTATTTACATGGTCATGCAGTTTTAGGTAAGCATAATAGATGAAATTTTAAAGGATTGGTACCTATTCTTTTTAACTCCACTGTTTAATATATTAGAAGCTCCAATATTTTTTAATTAGAGTAAAAGTGACTCTGTGACATTAAAATTCAGTAAAAGAGGAACAGATAGAGAGGAAGAATTTGTGATGCTTAGATTTAAAAAGTCACCTGTGCTACTCTAAGTAAGCCAGCTATTATAATCACTCCACTCTTAGAACCCAACTTGATGTAAACACATGATGTGATTAACTAGCCTGTGATGTATGGGAAAGCAAAGAACACCAAACATATAGTACCTTAAATATGTGCAATTATCTGTGGGTTTTCAATAAGTATGTTTGTTTTTTTTTAAATAAAAATACTACAATACAATACAATACAATAAGTATGTTGATAAAACATAGTTCAAAACCTTTGGTTATTATGAAATAATATCAATAGTAAAAACTAAAGAAGGTTGTAACTTCTATTTAATTCTGTGTGGTGTCATTCACCCCTCTTTTGCATTCATATGACAGTGAGCAGTCAGTAAGGTGATAAACATGCCTACTTTTACAACTGCTGTTAGCTTGGTGAGTGACAATAAAGGTGAAAATATATTGAAGGATTCTAAAGGTAAGCCATTAAAAGCAGCCAAAAGGATTGTATTGAAAGTTTTAACTAAGCTAAAGCAGGTGAATCAAACTGTCATGAATAACATTTTTAAACTAAATACCAATGTTTCAAAGTTGCATATGCACGTAAAGAATTAAAGGAAATGGAAGCATTGCAAACACAAGAAAGAAACATATGTAAGCTAGAATTAGAAAAAGAAGATACAGTTTTACCAAATATGCTATTCGTACGAGGGCTGATCAACAAAGACTGAGACTGATTTTTTTTCACAGATGTTTATTACTCCAATTCAATGTTTACACAATGTTTTTCAAAGTAGTCCCCTCCTACTTCAATGCACTTTTTATAGCATCTCTGCCAGTCCTTAAACACGTGCTGCAGACCATTCTTTGTCAGGTCCTTGAGAATCGCTTCACTTTTCTTGAACACTGCTTCAGAGTTCTCAAATCAAATACCCCTAAGCTTTGCCTTTAGTGATGAAAATAAAAAAAAGTCACAGGGTGCAAGATCGGGGCTATAAGGTGGATGTGGTACACAGTTAATGTTGAATCGAGCCAGAAACTGCATGACTTGATTTGCGACGTGAGGCTGTGCATTGTCATGATGAAGTCGCCACCCAGTCCGAGAAAGCTCTGGTCATTTCTTTGCAATGTGCTTCCTCAGTGTAGCCAACACTGATGTGTAGTATGCTGCTGTAACAGTAGTGTGAGGGGAAACTGCATGCTGGTAAATTATTCCATTACAGTCAAAAATGTGATCACCATCACTTTCCCTGCAGTTGGAACAACTTTTGCCTTTTTTGGTGTTGGAGAACCTGGTGATTTCCACACTGTGCTGGCTTGTTTTCCTTCAGGATCATAATGATGCAGCCATGACTCATCACCGGTGATAATCAATTTAAAAAATGCATCACCTCCATTGTCTGGTATGCAAAATGCACGTAGGGTCTACAAAATAGAGCATTACTACCAACCTACCGATACGAGAGTGCTGCCGCCTACCAACATTATACATAAAAACCCGCTCTTTTCAAATATTTATGTTACAGATACGAAACTATCACGGAAGCTACAGGAAAAAATCAGTCTCAGTCTTTGTTGATCAGCCCTCGTACAAAAGTGCACGAGCTTTTCTTTAATAACAAATCACTAACATTAAATAAAGTCTCCAATTTGTCAACAATGATCCTATGTCGCTTCTTTTAAGCGATCCACCTTTAATAAATTATTGCTATAAATTGGATTTAGGTTTGTGATGAGATATAAAGTTAATATTGACAGAGAGGATATCATGTAATGGAGTTCAGATTTTACGCCTATTCCAGATAGCTACAGATTAACCTGTGTTTTATTTTGATTATTCCATATTTAAATTTCAATCCACTTTTATATTAGTGTTTATTATTATTCAAACAGTACCTACACCATTGTGTTCCATTATAAACACAAAACATAAGTCCATTTGTTATGTTTGTTCCTCAGAGCTAATATGAACATGAGGCTGAACACAGTAGGATATAAAATGTTTTGTTTACATCAAGTCTGGTTCTAGGGCTGGATTGATTATGGCGTATAAGGGATATCTGTGAACTGATAATGGCTAGATGAAGCTGTGTGAGTGTTAAATATCAGAAGGATTCCACCTTTGGGGTGTGGTAGTGAATAGGTTTCAGCAGGCAATATCAGATTAAGTAAGCGAGTGACACTCACTGTTACAGGCCTGTATATTGATGAACAATGTGCAGCAACTTAGGGTACAGCTAGAGAAGATGTTTGAATCTATGGGTGGTGAGAAGTTGGAAGAAGATGCTGCCAACATCCTCAAGGAGCTACAACAAAACCTTAACACTGCACTTGATGATTTAGCAATGCAGTTTGCCACCAGGTTAGTACTAGTTATTTATAAGGATTATTCATTTCATTCTATTTTTCTGCATGATCTAGCATCACAGACATTGTGTTATACAGGATGTGAAAAACGATGTGTAGAAAATTATAGAGTAGAGAGACAGTACCAAATTAAGCATTTTGAGGTTAGGAGCATGGGAATGTGGATACAGTACAATAACAATTCAATTCTTTATTCACCGTAGTAATTCTTTACAGAAATTATGGTTTCGTCAAATATAATATACATACAATATATTATTAAAGCATATATACACAATAATATTTTATCCAAAACTAGAATACATTACAGCGCATTATGATTTATGGTCTACGTACTTAGCTAGTGAGTCAAAGACATGTCTTAGCAGAAAGGATTTAGTCTTTTTCTTACACAATGGTAAACTTTTCACATTTTTTATGTCAGGTGGTAAATTATTGAATATTTTAATACCCCTATGAACAGCATTGGTTTTTAGGATATTTGTTCCGCAAAATGACATGTGTAGGTTGTTTTTTTGTTGTCTATTATATTGATGCACATCTGCATTTACTTCCAAGCATTGGTGAGATTTTTTGATATAACAAGCTATTTCCATTATAAATATGCAGGCTAATGGAAGGATTTTTAACTCTTTAAATAAGTCTGCATGATGTTCTTCTATTTGCCCCATACATTAATCTCATAGTCATTTACTGTATCTTAAATATTTCCTTGTTTTCTGGACCTCCCCCCCAAAACATTACATCATAGCTTAGCAAACTTTGAAAGTACGAAAGGTATACTCCATTTAGAGCACGAAAATTTATTTTGTTCTTCCAGCAACAAAAGTGTTGCATGAAGATAAGTGAAATATGACTTTATGAAACATTTTTTAAAATAAAGAGAGTTGAAGGTTGTTATACTACATCACTAAAATGTTTTTTTAACGTGATTCGGCAGACGGTTTGCTCCCATCTTCAGCATGTTTTCAACTGATTTTGCTGGTTATTGTCTGGGGAATGTGTGTGACTAGCGGTGTTCTCTGGTGCTGGGCTGATGAACCTCCAAAGGATGCTGGGTGGCGGCAGTTCGAAATTCATTAAGTGATTCCTGTGTTTGACGATATGTATTTTTTCCCAGATGTCCAATTCATTGCTGCTGTTGATCGGTTTTAAGAGTTTTGTGTTCGGAGTGATATCATAGTTTGAAGACCAGAAATGATGTGCTACTGCTGATTTATCTGGCTGCTTTTGGTAAATGCATCTCATATGCTCTTTAAGCCTTATTTCAAGATTTCTTTTGGTTGTTCCTATATATACCAGGTTACAGTCATTACAAACAATTTGATATATACTAGCAGATTTATCGTTGGGTATAGGGTCTTTTGTTCTGTTGCATAGTAGTTTCTGTATACTGTGGTGATGTATTTGTTGAAAATCCTTTGAAATTTATGATGTGTCCAAGCGTGATAAGTGAATTTCCTATATGCTTCACATCACTGTTACTAGCTCTTAAATCAGTTTAGTGATGTAGTGTAACAACCTTCAACTCTCTTTATTTTAAATTATGACACATCACTGTTACTAGCTTCTAAATCTTCAAAATTAATTAATTTATGAAACATCCTTATTCGCCAGTCAAAATGAAATGTAACTCACACGAAAAGTGTGTATGTACTGTCTCAATTAATGAGACAAAAAAACTAATCATTACATGTGCTTTCTGTACTGTACAAGATGGTATTACCATACCATCAGTAGGCTTCAAACTAGAAACACCTAGTGGCAGTAACTAGTACTATATAGAAGTACATTTTGTTTACATCTGATTGCTACAAACAGGTTTTGCAATTGGAGACTCTAACATGATGTATTTAATGTTGACACATATAGCGCAGTAAAAGTGCTTCTGCAACCCCTTGTTCCTAACCTCAAAATGCTTACTAACTTTTTACTCTACAATTTTCTGCACATTGTTTTTCCACACCCAATATAATGTTAAAAAACATGCATAATGGCTGGTTCACAATAACCAGAAACTAAAACCAGAACAAGAACAACAAAGTTAAAATACATGTGTTACAATATGAGCATTCACAAACAATTAACAGGAAGCTTTCCCAGGAACAGGAAAGAATACTTGGTTAACTTTTTCATTCCCATTCCCAGTAATGGCATATTAGATCCATATTGTGTATAGTAGACTATTCGCTGTAAAAATTATTCAAGGAGACATTTTCTTAAAGTTCTTTCAACATTCAGTTGTTTCTTGTGATTACATGGAAATAGTATGGAATTTTAAGGCCAGCATATAACGTCTATAGTTCTTAGACATTTGATTATCTATGTTCTCTTTGTATCTATAACAAAATGTTGAAGTAGGTTGTTGCTTCACGTATGGAAAACCAATTTGAAGTAGGAGTGGTATTGTTGTATGAAGGAGTTGTATTATAGTTCAACTGTTGGTGAGCCAAACTTGAAGTAGTTGCAACCGCATGTATAGTAAAATGTATCCGGTAGCCTTCGCCCTAAATGTACTTTCCGGTGGGCTATGCCCCAAATGTTTAAAAAATATCAACTTTGTAATTTGACTGTTTCTTTAAATATTATATATTTATATTTGCCTCGGCTACGTCAGTATTTTTGTTAGAGACAAAGGGCGTAGTGCGGCTTTATAATTTTTAATTCACTCCTTTTGTTAATTCTTGACACAATTTAAATAACACTTCACTGATATAGAGAGCTGTGAGATTCTTTTATTAATTACTTGCACTTTTTAACACGTAAACTATTTTCGTCCCACACAAATACGTATTAAATTTCTCGAGGACGCATCTCGTGTCCGATTAGGAACACTGTCAACAACCAACGCGTCCAGTTATGAGCACTGTCTACAAGCAACTGACTTGATTTCTACCGCCTAAATTTGTAAATTTCTGTATTTCAAGTCTCTGATTGGCTATTCCTAATCTAATAGAATACTTTTATTTAACTTAAGCTTTTTTCTGGTTGTGATTGGCTATTTTATAAACTGTCACAAAAATTACATTATTGTTGCTCCAAAAATGACTAGTAGCATTACTACACTTTCTTACTCATTATTGCCTCAAGGTTACCTCATTGTTAGCAACTTTTAACCTATTATTCTCATAGCTCCTACATTATTAAATTACGTAATACATTCACATAACATTATTACACATGTATACAATAATATAAACTTATACAATGACTGTAATATAGGTACACTTTTTATATCTTGTTACATACACATATTGCTTTAAGGTGGGCTGTTATTGAATATATATATTATATAATTAGACTGAAATCATTTAAGGGTTAAAAATACTGCCTCAATGTGTAATATAGCTATTTATGCAAAGGTTTATTTGGGTTAAAATGTAGAAGACAGAAAAATAAGCTTAAGTAAGAATAATTTGTATACCCACTAATAAACATAGAGGGTAGAGAAAGTCATGTGAATGTATCACATTAGATTTTTGGGTATAACGTCAGTTGATGGCCATCCAAATAATTATTATCAGTGATGTTAGGCCATTTTTAAACTACTTGAACCACTTCTAGCTTTGGATCTGACCTAGAGCATCTCTTAAGTGCTTGCTTTAACATTTCATGTGTTTCTGCAGCAGTTTTCCTAAGTTTGAAATAAAATTTTGCGTAAATGTGCTGCTCCCTCCAATCTGTTGTTATGAAATTGCAATGTAAGCACCATGCAACAATGGAAAAATTCTTACAAATATTAAATGCATCCACTAAGAACGAAGCTGCTTGGTACACTGACTCACAAGAGATATATGAAGGGTCACCTAATGGCATGACCACTCAGTCAAGCTCTGCTTATGAATTTTGGAAAGTTTTGGGTAGTACCTTGTATAAATTGATCTTGTGATCATTGGAATGTATAACAGTAAAGTTGACATTAGTGAATTAGGTAAGGCAAAAAATATGTAAATAATTAAAAAATGACAATTGATTGTAGCATATTGTTAGCAAGCTGAGCAAAAAGTAATATAAAACAGTGGAAAGACAATATAATTTGGTTACTAGATGCAAGAAATAAAACAACATTTACACTATGTGATCAAAAGTATCTGGACACCTGGCTGAAAATGACGTACAAGTTCGTGGCACCCTTCATCAGTAATGCTGGAAGTCAATATGGTGTTGGCCCACCCTTAGCCTTGATGACAGCGTTCACTCTCACAGGCATACTTTCAATCAGGTGCTGGAAGGTTTCTTGGGGAATGGCAGCCCATTCTTCACAGAGGTGAAACTGAGGAGAGATATCAATGTAGGTCGGTGAGGCCTGGCACGAAGTCGGCGTTCCAAAACATCCCAGAGGTGTTCTATAGGATTCAAGTCAGGACTCTGTGCAGTCCTATGCAGTCCATGTTATTGTCATGTAACCAATCTGCCACAGCCTGTGCAGTATGAACAGGTGCTCGATCGTGTTGAAAGATGCAATCGCCATCCCCGAATTGCTCTTCAATGGTGGGAAGCAAGAAGGTGCTTAAAATATCAATGTAGGTCTGTGCTGTGATTGTGCCACGCAAAACAACAAGGGGTGCAAGCCCCCTCCAGGAAAAACATGACCACACCATAACACCACCACCTCTGAATTTCACTGTTGGCACTACACACGCTGGCAGATGATGTTCACCGGGCATTTGCCATACCCACACCCTGCCATCGGATCGCCACATTGTGTACTGTAATTTGTCACTCCACACAACGTTTTGCTACTGTTCAATCGTGTAATGTTGACGCTCCTTACACCAAGCGAGGCATCGTTTGACATTTTCCTGCGTGATGTGTGGCTTATGAGCAGCCGCTCGACCATGGAATCCAAGGTTTCTCACCTCACGCCTAACTGTCATAGTACTTGGAGTGGATCCTGATGCAGTTTGCAGTTCCTGTGTGATGGTCTGGATAGATGTCTGCCTATTACTCTTTATGACCCTCTTCAAATGTCAGGATCTCTGTCAGTCAACAGACAAGGTCGGCCTGTACGCTTTTGTGCTGTACATGTCCCTTCACATTTCCACTTCACTATCACATCAGAAACAGTGGACCTAGGGATGTTTAGGAGTGTGGAAATCGTGCATACAGACTTCTGACACAAGTGACACCAATCACCTGACCACGTTCGAAGTCCGTGAGTTCCACGGAGCATCCCATTCTGCTGTTTCACAATGTCTAATGACTACAGAGGTCGCGGATAATGAGTACCAGGCAGTAGGTGGCAGCACAATACACCTAAGATGAAAAACGTATGTTTGTGAGGGTGGCCGGATACTTTTGACCACATAGTGTAGAATGAGGGAGACAGAGACCAATCCGATGAGAATGCAATAGCATAAAAATGCTACTAGATCATCGCAGAAGAAAGAAGATGTTGAGAAGAAGTAAAGTGTAAAAAAGCAAGGTAGACAGTAACATACCATGAAGAAGAGCCTGCCAATTTTGGGATAAGTACTGAAGCAAATTATTTTGGATACTACAACCATATAAAGAGATGTGGTTGTAGGGAGAATTGCACTCTGCATAAGAAAGCACTGAGTGGCAGTTTTAACTTTGTGGAAGTGTAACTGTAATGTACAGAACACAAAATATTTATTCTATCCTCTGCTAAAGCATTTATGTGTTGAAAATAGTAAAAATTTGTGAGATTCTAAAATGCTTGTGTACACTAGTTGAAGTAATATGTTTCTTACGTAATTTGTGTAGCGTAAATTATTAGAACTTGGAGATCTTATATTGTGCTGCTTACTTCACGCGTTGCCATCTTGTGACGTCATTCATTGTTTGGTTTGTAGCTCCATCTGGCGTTAGCAATTTGCGTCACTGTTAGTGTTCGTTTGATTTCATTTCAAATGTCCTCCGGCTAGCTGTTTGGGTCGAACATGTATCTCTATACAGGTTGTGAAGCGGAAAGGAATCTTTTATCCAAAAATTACACTTAATGAAGAAATTTGTTTTTATAATTTTTATTGTCGAACACGTTCACTATCACTTTTACATATTGATTTAGATACTCGCCAAACTGAAACTGTTATAATACTTCTTACTGATCACTTTTAATTCACGTACTTCAACTTTATGTATAATTAACGTTGTAATACTTTAGATTTCCGTAACTGGTGAATTTATAGCCGACGTATCTCATACAAATATTTTTGACGAACTGAAGAACTTAAGACGACGTGTAATGTGCTAGGAATTTTGATGAACTGGGCGACTGACCTCGGACTTGGCTTTATATACTCCCACTCCCCGACATGCCTAAAGATTATAAATGAACTGCTATTGGCTAATAAAACGCGCCAACATTAGCGTCTATTTTAATATCCAATGAAAACCACGAATACATATTGCTTTTAGGGAAACATTCCAGAAGGTTCTACCGAAAACGCGCGAACATTACGTAACTTCCTTGTTCCCAATAATGATAAACAGCTCATCCCCCTCGCTGCATTATTGCGCTATTATTAACAGTTTCAGTAAAGCCGTATAAACTTATTTCCCAATATTAATTACAATTAATAAACATCTGAAATCAATGTCACATAAAAATGCATATTCATATTACAATCATTATTTACATTTAAGTAATTTGTGATACAAATTACCGCATCATAGTCCATCCAATCATAAATCATGCAATGCACACACACTGTGTAATCATTAAAGAGTCTCATGTTTATAACAAACAAAGTTAAAAGGAATAAGATGTTCTCTGACATTTAAATAATTCTTATTTATTATATATTCATTCAACTCTGCTGCATGCTCCAGTACTGAATAAAGCTTTTCTGGTACAAAGGACTGAGCGGCTCTTACCCATAACCACAGTTGTTACCATGGTAAAGAATTTATCATTTACAAGCAAATTAAACAAACATTAACAATTTGCCATTGCAGTAAATCAATTTGATCCCCAAGCAGACAGATCAGACACTGGTATAAAATCTTTAAGGTATTCTTAACAGATACACTGTTCAATTTATTTGGTAACAGAAGCTTTTAATTGTTGTATGAATGAATGATTTATTGCCTACTTTGAACTTACATGCAATTTATACAATGTTTATAATACAATGGAGTTGCTTAATATTTCTCTTCCCCTTATATTTAACATTCTGTTGTATATATAATGTGGAAGTATAATTTTCTACTATTTACTTTTTTGCCTTGTTACCCTTTTACCGTATCTTCTCTAATTTGCTTCATGTCTCTTTTAACCACTTTAAGCTAATTTTTCCTAAATATTTTCCTACTTTCGCTACATATTAATTTGATCTTGTATTAAAAATCTTCCTAACCTTTAGCTCTATTGGTAAATTTTTCCATTTCTCTAGTATTAAATTCTCTCTTCCTTTATCCATGTCCTTGCATTCCAGAATATAATGCCAATTGTCGTGTAATCCATTACATTTAGTACATCTCTCCCCCTTCTTCTCCCTGTTAGACCACTTAAATTCATTACACCTGTCCTCACCCATGCATACCCCATTCTGTCCTTGTAATTGTTGTATTAATTTTGCAGCCTGGAACCACGTATCACCGAAAGTGTTCGACAATTGGGAGACCTGCTTCTGGCTGTGAAGGGTGGTGGGCAGGTGACACTGAATCAGCCTTCACAGCGCAATGCTGTGGCAGCTGAGGCAGATGAAGTATTGCGTCCTCTTATGGATTTGCTTGATGGTAAGAATTCAATGTAGTTCATCACCATTTCTGTTCAGCAAAGTTGCTGTATTATAATTAGGGTTTCACTTGCTGAAATAACAAAATAATTGTATTGAGCCCAAAATTTGATAGTACAGTTTGTGACTGGTGCATCAATCATGCTACATGCTAAATGAAAGAATTCGCCACAGCAAAAATTGTCTCTTCATAATCCCATGGTAATCTAGGGTCATTTAAACAAAACAAAAATGCACTTTGAAGTCCTCAGTGGAATAGAATAAAAAATAATGTGTATACTTTGTTTAAACTGAGATCAGTATGCGATTTGTGCATTACCACTGGGAGGGGGACAGTCTTAATGGGTTAGTAAATACACATAAAGCAATGATATGTGAATTATTTCCTTGTATATCTTTAAGTCGCTCCACGGTGGTGGAATAAGCGAGATATGGCAATGTGGTGGTAACCCTGACTCCATGCATTTGTGATGCTACAGTGATGGACCAATTGGAATGAATGATCTAATAGTTAAACTACGAAGCCCAAGATTTAAAATACTTACAACATTGTAAGTCATCATTGGGGTATGTCATCTCAAAATTTGAGATCTCCTTGTGGTTTACTAAGAAAAAAGTGAATCAGTTGAGAAATTTAATGTTGTGTCAGAATGTTGCTATGGTAGCTCAGTTGGTTAGAGTAACCAGATGGAAACCAGAAGATAAATGGTTCAAATCCCAGCTATGGCATTGAATTTTTCAGTCTGATTCTATCCTTCCAAAAGGTGTACTACATTTTCCTACAAACCTTGAGACATCCTAACCAGAAAATACTCCAGCTGAAATGCATCTATTTTCTGACTCTTGTGAAAGTCGAAATAAAACTGTCATTATTATACCTATACTAATGGCTTTTGTGGAAGAAAGTAGAAGAATTAATAGCTATACCGTATTCACTCTTAGGTTGATCCGCACCAAAACAAATGCACGTGACCAGTGCACCGAGGTACAACACTGTAGCAATGCATGCAGGAAAGTAGTCCCATGCTAATAATCTAAATTTTAAAATGAATTTATCCTTAAATGGTACAATATTCTATACAAATTCCTAAGAGCCTAATTAAAGCTAATTTATACCATTAAACAGAGCTACAAGTCCCAACATGCTATTCGTATAAGTACGAGATATGCCCAGAATACTGTTTGTAGCCAGAAACCAGCAGTTTCTGTTACTATCATAATGGACGGTGATTTCCTCTTGCATTTTCATCGACTTACATAAAGCAGAAGCAGGCAAACCATTGACTAGTGGTAAAAAAAGGAATAAGGTTGGAAGTTTATTGTAAGTTATGTGAAAAGCATCTAACACTTCCCGTGAAAGAAGTGGAGAAATTAACTTCTGAGTTCACTGGTGTTTCGAGTACAAGTATAAACAATGCTCGTGAAGAAAAATCTGAAACCGGAAAGTGGTTACACCTGGGAAAAACAGAAAGCGTGTGAAATACGCGATAGAAGAATGTGACAAGAATACAATTCATGTAACAATATACAATTTCTTTTTTAAAAATGAGGCACCAACAGTTGATAAAATATCGCTTCCAGAGAGTAAATAAATGTAAGATATCGCATACCTGTTGCTTTCTTTTATGCTCATTTCTTTTAGAATTAACTATTATATATGCAAACATATTTTATTTTGTTGCAATTATGAACCTTATCACCTTCAAACCTAACAGAATATGCTAGCCACCATTTAAGTTGTCGGACCCTGTTCTTTTTGTATTGCATGCCGCCTGTACTCGTCACATGGTCGTGAAAGTATGACAATATTTCTGGTGCGAATGGCGGAAGGATATGTTATAATGGTGCACTGGGTTTTGTTTTGGTGCGGATCAACCTAAGAATGAATACATTTTAGTCCATTGCTTCCCAAGTTGCGGTCACAGCTATATGCCTCCAGACAGAGTGTTTGGTAGAGTGGAAAAGCCTATCATAAAAAGGAAGAAATTTTGTCACCAATTGAATACTGTGAAGTGTTGGGACACCATGGCAATGTCAATATACTAAATAAAGATTGAGAAGCAAAGGATCTGAAGTCCAGTGCACTAAATGCCTTAAGATCTAAAATGCCTTTCAAAATAGCTGCCCAATGGATGATGGCTTATGAAAAGTTTAAAAAGAAGGTACCTACTGTTGTCGGTATCTTACACCATACTGGAAGTCCTGTCGAGGTTGAGATACTAAAGTGTAGGAACTGCAGTCAGGAAGTTATAAGGATTGTTGAAAGTCACCATTAGGTCTCTAGTTTTGTATTGTTGGAGTCTGTATTTTGTTTTATATTTTAATAATGTTAAGCTATTATTTGCACTTACATTTATTCAACTGTTATGGAACAATGTGATGCTAAATTTATTGTCATGCAACATGAACAATAAAATGCTTTCTTTATACGAGGGTGGGTAAAATGCACGTGTAAAATTTCACCAATCATGGTAACGGAGAGGTCTGACCTTGACTGATGCTGGGATATGCATGACATTGTCTGTGTGCTGTTCACTTTATCTGAGGGAGTCATTGTGTAAGTTCAAGTTTCAGTGACCTGACATGGATTTCAAGTTAGAAAAATGAGCGTCAATTTGGTTTTGTGTTCTTCTGAAAAAAAATCAGGAACAGAAATGCTGCAAATGATACAGGAAGCATATGGAGATCAAGTTTTATCAAAAACACGTGTTTTTTAATGGCATAAAAAATTTCAAGATCCACATGAACGTGATCCACATCCAGGATAGCCCTCCACATCAAAAACTGAGATAAATCGCAACACCATTGACATCATGTTGCAAGTAGATCGACAATTAACAATAGCGATGATTGCAGACATTATGGACATTTCATATGGGTCAGTTGAAGACATAATTCATAATGATTTGGGCTACAGAAAAGTGGCATCAAAATGGGTTCCATGAGTGCTTCATGAGGGAGTGCCTCATCGGGTCATGACCTGCCAGCAATGCATAACAAGGCTTCGGAGGGAACCCAACTTTTTGGACAAGGTTGTCACATGTGATGAAAACTGGTCTCATCACTACAATCCAGAAACCAAACAACAAAGTGCACAATGGAAACATCCTTCCAGCCCAAGGTCAAAAAAAATGCAAAGGTTCAACCAAGTACAGGGAAAGTCCTGCACCTTGTGTTTTTCGACAAAAATGGGGTAATTTATGATTGCATGGTTCCTAAACATACCACAGTAACTGCTCAGTATTACAGTAACGTCCTTAAAGGACCACTCAAGATGAAACAGGCCAGAACTTGCTGCAAATTGATGGATCCTCCATCAGGACAATGCCCTTGCTCATCGAGCTATAGCAACACAAGTGACAATCACTCAACTAGGTATCAAAATAATGCCCCACCCACTATATTTACCAGATGTAGCACCCTGCGATTTCCACCTGTTTCCATGAGTGAAAAAAATATTTTGAGGGCCCCAATTTCAAACCAATAAAGAACTAAATAGTGTTATTTTGGGTATACTGAATAGTATGTCAAACAAGAGCTTCTCTGAATGATTTGAAAAGTGGATAGAACATTGGAACCAGTGTTTAGCCTCAGAAGGAGGGTATTTTGAAAGTTTTAAGTTAAATTTGAATTTAAAAAAGTTGTGATGCCCAAACAGAAAAGTTTTCCCATTAGTTTTTAACGCACCCTTGTAATTCTATAAAAGGGTAGAGGAAAAGAAAAAGAAACATTTTTAATATGTATATTAATAAAATCTTTACCTTCCAACTTTGTATTTATTGACTTTTGAAAAAACTTAGAAATTTTGTCCCTTCCTTTTCTTACTAGAAATAAAAAATGTTAGGAATGTCAAACACATAATCAAATACATGCTTAAAAAACATAGTGTAAATGTTAAGTTATTTTGCTTTTATAATAAGTATTTTGGTATGGTGTTTAAAAAATGCATTTCCTGAAAAATTTACTATTTTGCATTTAACGACTTTTGAAAACAATGTTTCTCAATTGTGGAGGGAAGAAAGTGTGAATGTGCCCGATATAAGTTGCAAAAAAGCTTCTAAAAGTTAATTCTATCTTAAATGATGATAAGTCAATAATATTAACAATAATAAGTTAAAACCTTTTAGTAATGTTAGTATTACTGACTCATCATTTAATGATAAACACATCACTGCTTCTTAATTCTACCTGTGTATATCAAAGGCTTACATTGTTAAGCTGCCCAGTATTTTGCATTTACTAACTAAAATATTCACTATTTTGTTCTCTTTTCTCAGGCTCACTGTCTCTATATGCTCAGTCCTGTGAGAAAACTGTCCTTAAAAGATTGCTCAAAGAACTTTGGAAGATCGTTATGAGAATCTTGGAGAAGACTGTCGTCCTGCCACCCATGACAGACAAAAGTGTAAGTACAGCATGATCACTGACATTTGTTACTTGGTGCAATTTGAAACTATCATGTATAATAAGATGCAACCCTTAACTATCACAGTCCTTTTTAACTTCTTTGTTTATCTATCCCAGCTATTTCTCTTTTATCTTCCCTAAATACCTTTCACAATCTTTTAATGTCTAATACTCTCCTTGTTGGTTCTCTTTATCAATTCATTTTCCAAACAAACTCTCTTTTCTCCATAGCCATTGCACTATATCAGGTTGAGCTAGACCATCCATGACAGTAATTTATGTTGGAAAATGCAGCATTAAAATTTTTAAGACAAAAATATTTATAACCAAAGCACACGTGAACTTTCGCTTGAGCTTGGCTTCATCAATCAGCCATAACCAGAATTGAAGCCAGTGACATATTGTTAGATGCTGGGTAGAAGCTTAAAGGTTCCCATGAAAAATTAAATTGATTTTTAGTAACCACCCCGTACATTGAGGAGATGTATACTCACTTGGCTGCTGAGGACAAAACCGTGGTGTGGAGGTTAAGAGGAAGGCGTGGGTTTTCATTCTATAAAATCCATAACACAAATCTACTTACACATTCCTAGATTTATTTCCGAACTGTTTGGGGTTCCTACATCATTAAATATGAAAGGTGAGGGGAGATGCTCACCAGTCCAAAGGCCGGCTTGTACGCACGATCTGCTTCTCATGGAATACTCACTAAGAAAGATGCTATCCCCACCACTCGTGACTAGCAGAATGACTGGGGGACGAAAACAACAAGATGTCTGGTAATGACAATGAAATCCCCAAATTGTTAATATGCCACAATATCACTTTAAATGAGAATGGTGGTCACATAGGGTACCATTTGATAGAGATGTTCAAAAAAAGAAAACAGCAACCTTCAAAGGAAATGTTTTTTTATTAATTCACACTCTTTTAAGCGAAAAAAAACATGTCTATTTGCATACATATGCTCAGCAGCCCAGAATTTTATACGACACTCATCATTATCGTCTACATATCAAAACCTTCCTCATTTGCGAAAACCATCACTGTTTGTAGTAGAAGTAAGGTATTTGTAATCACTCCTAACTTTTATACTTATTTCATTAGGCACAAAACTAAAGAAAATAAAACACTTGATTGTCATTGTATTGTGCAAGTCCATCTGAGCTTCCTTTGCCAACATTAATTTTAATTTTCTTTTTGCAACATTTCTCAGAGTGAACGACATTCTATCTGCATATTTGGGATTCAGGTGCACTATCTCTTCATATGCTTTTCTCCTTAAAAAAGTATAAAGTAATTAATGTTTCTTACAAAAGTTGTTTATTTTAAAGAACTCTATTATCCTATTTGACCCCCACTCTAATTTTAAATTTTAAAGTGATACACCACTGACCCTACTTCTGGTTATAGCTGATTGATGAAATCAAAGTTCAAGTGAAAGTTTATATCTACTTTAGTAATAAATATTTTTGTCTAAAAAAGTTTACTGCCATATTTTCTGAGATAAATAACTGTTGCCCCCTGAAACCCCCCCTCCTCATGTTTAACTGTATAAGTTGTGTTACTAACTGCTGCTTCTCAATTAATACTTTTCCAATACAAAGCCAATATAATTCGGACAACGTAATTTTGGGAAAATAACATTTGAAAGTTTGACTGGAGACATATGTAAAAGCAGGTTCTCAGCATTTCAAGTGCTTCTTAGAATATTAGGGGTAATATGGTTATTTACGTTAGTACTCCTTAGAGAGGGAATGTCAGCATGGATTTTTCCAGGTGTAAGAATTCTTAACACGGCTTCCTTTGAAAGGAAAGTAAAGCCGGTGGTCCGTGTTGTAGATTTATGGCACGTAAAAGAACCTTAAGCCTAATTAAGAGGCCTCTGAGCAGAATTTACTAGTCTTTCACACCCAATATAGAATGGGACACTAAGGACCACAGCAGTTAAAGAGCATCCATAAATACATCTCAATTTTAGTACAGTTTAAGCCAAGCCACATATAAGCTCAGCTTATCGCTTGCACTGCACGTTATAAAACTCTACGGCAGCTTAAGCCTGATTCGAAACTTAAGTTTAAACCATGAAACCGACCCTTATAATACAGCTTCACTCATCTCCCATATGCACATCCTTCTCTTTACAGCTTATTCTATGTTTCACAAGTCCTATGGGTGTGCCAGCAAATCAGTTTTGATTGAAGTTTTTGAATAAAAGAGTTTAAAACTTGCTATTAATTCTATATTATTTGTATAGTTAAATTCCATGGAACCACATAAAAGAGTCATCACATGTATTTATTTTGAATTGGAGATGAAATTTGATTAGTCTGGAAGATGTCAACATGTCTCTTCCTACACCAATCTTTCTTGAAAACTTTCTATAATTCCAATGAAGTTTCTCTTTTGCTAAAATAGATCTGCCTCTCCTTATCCTCAGTTTACTCTGTCTTATCTCCTTCACAAACAGCTTATTCTCGTCTGGTTGCAGCAATATACTTTGTGACTGGACATATGAGATTTACCTCGTCCCATCCTTTTCTTGTGCTAATAAACATTCCTGAGCAATAATACATGTTTCATCCATTTCATTTATTAGTGCTAAATAATTCAAGTGAAAGAAAATGTAAGTGGATAAAACAATGCTTGTCATAAAAATGTCCTCACTATGTCGTTGCTGGAGAAACAATACTGCATAACTAGCATTTTGATGGTATTAAACTTTTATTGGGCTGCTAACTTGAAATTGAATATGCCAATTACAATAATGAATATATAAAATTGCTTTCTTCATTTTACTTTCTCTACTATGTACAGTTGGTGTAAAAAATGTGCCAATATGAGGAACCGTGGTTTAAGAGCCAGACTCATTTAGAGGCTAGTATGGACAGTCTTTGGGAGGCATATTGTTTCAACATTCAAGTGACGTATATCGATTCTTTATCCCTTTCATCGCCCAGCTAAGCCTGAACTTTCTTCATAGGGTAATGTTAGGTATTGAACTTCAGCTAAAACCACTTAGAGGATAACTCTTCTAAGACAGACACGGAACACAAATGATGTGGAGATTCTGCAAACAAAAATGGAAAACCGTAAAAGTAACCTAAAGCATCAGCATTTTTACTTTCTCTACTACGTATAGTAAGTAGGGGAAGTATTGCATTCCACCCAAAAATTCGATACCGAGATTTCACCGGAAATACATGTTTTGAGACCTCCTGAATCCAAAAAAAGCATTTTTGGAAACATGTCCGTGTGTGTGTCTGTGTGTGTGTGTGTCTGTGTGTGTGTCTGTGTGTGTGTGTGTCTGTGTGTCTGTGAACAGTATAACTCAAAAACGAACAGTCGGATAAGCACCAAACTTGGTATTTAGGTTCAGTATCTTCCAGAGATGCGACACGAAGGTTTTCAAGAAAATCCCCCCACCCCAGACTACCCTTTACATGGAAGATTTTTCGAAAATTTTAATTTTCTCAAAAATGGCTCTAACGATTTTGATGAAAATATCATATGTTTAAGATAATGTTATGAGAAATGAAATGTATATCTCGAATTTTCTGGGAATGTCTCCAAAAGTATTCTTCATTGTGAACGAGTTTTGCATAACTGGTAAACCATAAGAGATAGACAAAATTTTACTACACAAAAAATGTAGATCGCGTTAAAATACATAACTTATGTCATATACATTTCTTTTGTTGAGTGAACCGTTTTCGAGATATTGCTTGTTCTTTCCTTAAATTTTACAATACTTATACTTTTTCTCACATTCGTTATTCATTTTTTTTATGTCCTGGACATGCAAAGAGAATGGAATGCGCCACATAGCAACCAGCGTTAAAATATTTCACTATCGCTTAAAAGCTACCATATTCCCCTTGCATCTACAAGAAAATTACCAATAAGATTGACATCTCGATATCTCGATTAACATGAACCATATGGAGAATAAGCGTTTGTAAAATTAGATTGTACAAGAGTAGAGAAAGTCATGTGAGTGTAACACATCAGATTTTTTTTTTTTGCACTCAACTGTATCTAGTAGGCAGAGAAGGTATTGCATTCCACACAAAAATTTTATAATAAGCTTTTACCAGAAGTACATGTTTTGAGTCCAAAAGAAGCATTATTAGAAAAAGGTTTGTGTGTGTGTGTGTGTGTGTGTGTGTGTGTGTGTGTGTGAGAGAGAGAGAGCAGTATAACCCAAAAACAAACTCTCTGATAAATACCAAATTTGGTATTTAAGATCAGTATCTTTTAAAGTTGTGACACAAAGATTTCATGAGAAGCTTTTAGTAATTTTTCATTTTCTCAAAAATGCTCTTTAACAATTTTGATAAAATTACTATATATTTAAGATATTTATATGACAAATAAAATGTATATATTGAATTTTGTGGGAATATTCTGTGAAGTCCTCTTCATTCTGTCGCGGTATCGTTCGTGTTATTTTATTTGCTGAGCGCCTGTTATTGTTTTACTATTTTTTTAATTTTGGGTTCTTTGTCCTCTGGCTAGCTATTATTACTCAGTCGAGCAAATCTCTTGAACAGGGTGTGTAAACGGAAAGGAGTTGTTACTAAAAGATAACACTGATAAAAGAATTTGTTTTTACACTTTTATTGCCGTCACAATTAATTAATTTCACATAATTACTCTTGATACACACCTGACTGAAACTGTTATATTTTCGAATGTAACTATAACCACTTATTTGCTGCGCATTATTAATTCGCATATTTCACATTTTTGTAACTAACTTTACGACGCAAGAGATTCTGTAGAATTGCATAACATGTACTTCGTGAATGCTACTGTTGAACTGTGCAACGTGTAACTCGTGAAGGATTCTGTTAAACTGCGCGACGTGTAACCTGTGAATGATTCTGTTGAACTGCGCGTTACCTGCCCCCAGCTTTAGAATTTATACTCCCTCACCCCGATATGCCTAAACATTATAACAGAGCTGCTATTGATTAATAAAGCACGCCAACATTAGCATCTATTTTTTTATCCAATCAAAATTACGAACACATATGCTCTAGGGAAGATATACCCTCCATTTCTAAAGAAAGGCACACTACTCTGACATCATTTGTTTGTCTCTTCTAATTGATAAACAACTCACCCCTTCATTTCATTGTTACCCGCTCCTATTCTCAGTTTCAGTGAGGCCCTGTAAGCTTATTTCCTAACAATGCTTATAATTAACAAACATCTCAAATCATTGTCATACAATAATGTTAATTTACACTACAATCACTCTGGCATTCACAGTGTTGTGATATAAAATACTGCCTCAATTCAGAAGGGATTTTGTGTAATTTTGTATAACGGGTAACCATAAGAGATAGATAAAAGCTTAGTGCATAAAAAATTTAGGTCTTTTTAAAACTCTTAATTTATTTGAAATAACTTTGCTTTCTGGCATCATTCGTCCTCCGTAGTGTAGTGGTTACCATGCAAGCCTCCAGTTCCCAAGGTCACAGGTTCAAACCCAGTGGAGGGTGATGGATTTTTTCAGGTGTAGAAATCCTTAGATGGCTTCCTTCAGAAGGGAAGTAAAGCCGGTGTCCTGTGTTGTAGATTTACGGCATGTAAAAGAACCTCAAGCCTGATAAAGAGGCCTCTGAGTAAAACTGCCGGTCTTTCACACCCAATGTAGAATGGGGTGCTAAGGACCACAGCAGTTAAAGACTGTCCATAAATAAAACTATATTTAATTTAAGTTTGTGGCATCAGCCTAGATATCTGCTACTATTAGTTTGAATTTTTCAATAGTTTATTTTTTAAAGTGCTGTTGCTACTTCAGTTGTTTCTTGTGATATCATGGAAAGAATATGGAATTTCAAGGGCTAGCATATTTTGTATTTGTATTTATTGTGCTAAGAGTTTTACAATTTGATTGTCTACTACACTTTGACCCTGGCCACTCATTCAGTAGACAATCACTACAGTTTATTTACATTTTACAATTTCCAGTCAATGCATTCTGTAGACAACACTACAAATTATTTACATTTTACAATTTCTTGTTAATAAATTATCTTCTTTTTTTTCAGTTTTTTTCATGTCCCATTTCCACTTGTTTTTCACTTTTCACTTATTGATTACTTAACCATCACACATTCACTATAGTTTTCCATTCAAAGTAAGATATGCTACCTCTTACTTTTCTCTATCCACTGTCCAAAGCCATTATTTTTTACTTTACACAAAAACTGTCCAATGCTTCTAGCATCCTTGCACATCATTTCAATCATAAGTGTATTTCTATCCAGCTACAATTTTGGGTTGAAGAATATAATATCCTTTCGGAATTCCAGATGGGCTTTCGCAAGGGAAGGAGAACAATTGATAACTTATTTATTATAAAGACATTAGCAGACAAATATTTAAAAGAAAAAAGGGGTAAATTGTATATGGCTTTTGTAGACTTAGAGAAAGCTTATGACCGAATTGAGCTACAACTTCTGTGGCATAAATTAGTGTGTAAGGGAGTAAGTCAGCAATTGGTGAATATTCTTAAAGCACTGTATTTTGAGAACAACTTCTGTGTAAGGGTGGAGAAAGGCTGTGTAAGAAGAGAAATTCAACAAAAGAAAGGCCTCAGGCAAGGATATAAGTTAAGCCCACTTTTATTTAATTTATACATAGATGATGTCTTACTAGAAATTGAAAGGAATAATAACTGTGCACCAGTAATTAACAACATCCAAATCCCAGGACTTCTTTTTGCAGATGACCTAGTGGTAGGATCTATTACAGTAAGTGCTTTAAAGCAATCATTACAAGCAATTGATGTATATTGTAAAGAATGGAGGTTAAAAGTGAATCAAGAGAAAACACAGATTGTGGTATTCAAAAAGGGGGAAAAATTAAGCAAATATTAAAAGTGGAAGGGAGAGAATAAAGATTACAGGATGGTGCGTGACTGTATTTATTTAGGAGTAAGAATAGATGGAGGTAATAAATGGGAGAAACAAAAGAAGTTTGCATTGGCAAAAGGTAAAGGGGCGATGGCAGCAATTAGAAGCTGCAAATATAGAGTACCTAATATAAATGTTAAATGGCTGGAAAAAGTTTATGAGATGGTTGTGGAGGCAAAAATGATGTATGGTATAGAAATATGGGGATTATAGAGGATGGGAAAGTATAGATGAAGTGTACAGGATGTTTTTTAGAGAAATACTAGGGTTACCGAAGGCAATTGTAAGAAAGGTAGCACAATTACAGATGGGCAGGGTGGCAACTAAGAGGAAGATAATGGAATTTCTTTGAAATTTTGGCTAGCATATAGCAACCTGCTTTTAAACATTTGACTATCGCCTTGATCGCCTATACCAACAACAAAATGTGCAGTGAAACCATTTTTATAAATGTTTGTCTCAATGAAGAAGAAGAAGATAGAAGGAAAAAGCTTTTGTAAGAATGGTTTGTAGGAGAATGGTAGAGAAATTCTTGTGAATTTAACATGTCAGATTTTCCTGTGAGATTCCATTAATTAATGTGTGCATATTGTTTCTTCAGTAACAAACAGACAGGTGCTACAGCCTGTTTTTCTCTCTCTGCTGCTTGTGCAATTTCAGCTGCTTAATAACAACATTAATGCTTTCAGATGATTCTTAAAAACCTCACAGATAATGCTAAGAACATAGCTGCAAATGCTAAGATAGAAGACATGTCTAGGCTGTTCAAGAACCACATGGCAGGCAAACAGGATATCAGGAATCCCCTGAGTGGAGTCATGGTAACTTGTGTTATTGGCATGACCCGTAGTTAGATGTTTGCACACAACAGCACTCAACTGTGTAGTGAAAAGCATGTGTTTATAGTTTGTTGAGTTCTTTAACTTTTTATGTTTTATTCATATTTTCAGTGTATTTTTAAATGTTGACATGTTATTATTTTTAGTGATTTATTTTTATTCACCATAGTATTAGTGCCAAAGTTAAAATTCCTAACTAATCTTATTGTACCCTTGGTGGTAATCAAGAGCAAGGACTAAAGCTTTTTAATTTGATTTTGAGGGAGAAAGGATTGATTGCCCATTTCCCCCTCTTACTATGCCCTGGTTTTGAAGCAAAACCACAATCCTTATGAAATTATTTTCCTCATTAAAAATATACATATTATTAATGTTATATTATAATATTATAAATGTTACGTATTATTAATGAACATTTGTGCTTTTGAAGTGAAAAACACTATAACATTTATTTTGTAAATTCAGAGAAAGAGGAATATATTCCTTGTTTGACATTCTGCTAGAAACACCACCTGAATTAAAGAGGCTTTAGATCAAGTCTTTGCACTCTTGTCTTCCAGCTTACTGGCTTTTCTTTCTATTTTTACTTTCTCTACTGCTTACCTATAGTAACTTGAAGTTGGTATTACTTTGTTGTATTGTTATCTGCCCCATGCTTTGGGAACCAATTTGAAGTAGTTGCAACTGCACGTATGGCAAAAAGGTTTCCGGTAGCCTTCGTACCAAAAATGTTTAAAAAAAATATTAACTTTGTAATTTTGTGTTTCTTTAATTATTATATTTATGTTTGCCTTGGCTGCGTCAGTATTTATATATTTTTTTAGAGATATGAATGTCTTAGCAGGGAGCGGTGCGACTGAAGAATGTAAGCTTACACAGATTTTAAGTTTTTCTTCACTCCATTTATTAATACTTGGCACAATTTAAATAATACTTCACTGATATAGAGAGAGAGTTGTGAGATTCTTTTATTAATTACTTGCACTTTTAAATATGTAAGCTATTTTGGTCTCACACGAATACGTATTAAATTTCTCGAGGACGTGTCTCGCGTCCAATTAGTAACACTGTCTGCTAGCAACGCGTCCAGTTATGAGCGCTGTGTACAAGCAACTGATTTGATTTCAACCACCTAAATTTGTAAATTTTGCTATATTTCAGTTTCTGATTGGCTAATCCTACTCCAATAGAATACCTTCATTTAACTAAAGCTTTTTCTGGTTGTTGATTGGCTATTTTATGAACTGTCACAAAAATTACATTATTGTTACTCCAAGAATCACAAGTAGTATTGTTAAACTTTCAAATTCATTATTGCCTCAAGGCTACCTCATTGTTACCTCAAAGTAGAGAAAGTATTGTATTCTACCCAAAAATCCAGTACCAATATTTCATAAGAAATGTATGTTTTGAGATGTCTTAAATCCAAATAAAAAAGCATTTTCAGAAAAGGTCTGTATGTGTGAACAGCATAAATAAAAAATGAACATTCGTTAAATACCAAACTTGGCATCCTTTAAGGATGAGACACAAAAATTTTAAAGAAAATTCCGCCACCTCAAACTACCGTTTACACAGAACATTTTTAAAATTTTGATTTTCTCAATATAGCTCTAATGATTTTGATTAAAAATACCATATGTTTAAGATATTTTCATAACAAATGAAGTGTTATATTGTTATATACCGGGGTGATATTGCAGCTAGATATTAAAGTTATGTTTAATATTTAAAGATATTTAGTTACCCCAGCATATACATTGGAAGGTATAACTGCAGAGGTAGCAAGAATCTTAAACTACATGTTCCAGAACAGGCATGGGATAGTTATAACAAAATACATAGAATTTCACATTAATCATATTACCTGTGGTTTATTCGGTATAAACACGGTGCCCCTACATCACACACAAAAGATAAAAAAAAAGAAAAAAATTGAGGGGGAGATGCTACACACACAAGGCTACTTCACACGATTCACATACAACCTTCCATATCAGACACTCGACCAAAAGTGACGCCAACCACACAAAACAAAGAGGAACTAACGCTCACTTGTCCCACTCTCCACCGCTAGCTAGGAGCACCAGCAAAACCCCAACCAAAACAATTACTCCAACAATAATGTCGCCAACAACACAATAATGTGTCTGGCATGACAATACACACACATACATGCCACAATATCTTGAATTTTCTGAGAATAGCCTCTGAAGTCCTCTTCATTCTAAATTACTTTTACATAATTGGTAAACCATAAGACATAGACAAAATCTTGCTAAACAAAAAATGTAGATATTATTAAAGCACAAAATTTATGAAAAAGACTTATTTTACAAATATTGTTGGAGTTAACCATTTCCAACATATTCCTTGTTATAGGTTTGAGTTTACAAACACATACTTTTTTCAAATGACAAATCGTTATTAATTTTTTTGTCCTGGTCATGCAAAGAGAATGGAATTTCAAAGCCACCATATAGTGACTAACTCTTAAAAGATTTGACTATCGCTTAAGCCTATTGTATTCGCTTAATTCCATTGTACCTACAAGGAAAATTGTAATAAAACCATTTCTACAAATGTCTATTAACATGAAATAGATAGAAGAATAAGCTTTAGTAAGAGTAGTTTATTGAAAAATGGGTAGAGAAAGTCATATGAATGTAACATATTAGAACTTTTTTTTTCTTTGTTTGTCTTTTTAACAAGTTTAATGTTAAATGTGAACATTGGAACTGGCACACAGTGAAGCAAAGAAATAATGGAAAATTAATCAACATTAAGCATACATAGCCAATCACTTATGGGAGAAAATCACTATATAGAACAATAAGTCAGTAAATCAAAGTCAATAAGTCAAATAGAGTAACTCATCCCAACTGAGATTCAAATTTAGACTCTTCAGGATATGAACATGCAATCCCCCCTATTCATAGGGGACTCATTTTATTTCTGTTTCTGTTAAAGAGGTGTTATGCATGGCTATTTTGTTTGCAGATATAACCAAGCTAACTTTTTATTAAGAACACTTTTCTCATCCTTGCCTATGCAGCATTTAATCAACATTTGCTTTGTTTATTCTATGAATTCCTTTTTAAGTGCATTTCCATTTCCACCTGTTAGCATAAGTTTGTTTATTTGTCACCCATCTGCCTATAAGTATGAAACAGCCACAAACAACTGCACTTGGTTGAAATTTGATATATATAAGAGCCTGAAAAAAAAAATTGATATTTTAAAATTTGTTTGACGTTAGTACTGGGGTAGTTTATATGGAGAACCTCTTAAAAGTGTATGATACAGAGTTGATATTTCATGCAAAACAGTATGAAGAATATTTATAGACATTAAATTCAAATTTTGTTATTAGCACTACAGTGAAGCAGTTAAGTTTATAGGTATTAATAGTGGCGGCTCATGAGCTTTGGGTATTCACAAACATTTAGATTATGATTAAGAACAAATCGATTCCAATGTAGCCACTCCCATTATCGACAACAGAAACAACAACAACAACCATAATAATAATAATCATAGCTCATCTGATAAAAGAAAGGTTTACTTTGTGGATTTTTATTGTTTTGTACATAATTAAGTACAGTTTAGGGACAAACACAGTTATGTGTAAACTTTCAATACTCTCCATTTGCATTCTTTTTTCAGCCAAATATTAATATTACTAATTTATTAGCACTCACCAATTTATTAGCACTGAAGCAGGAAATGGCATAATTTTTTATTAAATGTCCTTTCCCTCTGTAGAGTCCACATAAAAGTTAATCAATATAAGCACACTGTTACACTGCACTGTAGGTATACATTAAATAGGGAAAACTATACGTCATCATGACTGACCCTATCTATTTATAAAGAAAATCCATACATCTGTTTTTCAATCGCGCAAATGTCTCTATCACTCTATGATAGAAGTCTTTAGCATCATAACATAATATACCATAACTCATTCAGAAGCCTATAATATACAGATATACCGGGGGTTTCAGAAATACTTTTACAAACTTCGGGTATGGGTTCCTCACACCAAAAGAAGAAAAAAGTTCATATGAACATATGTCCCATAATCCTTGGTTTTCGCATTATTCCTGACACAATGAAAGTGTGAGTTCAACGGCCTTCGAGGTCCAACCTCAAAACTTCATTTCTCTCTGCATTCATAGAACACGTTGGCCCATTGTACTACTGTTTTGACTGTTCCTTCGTCTCAGGTGTGACGTGATGGACCCATGTTTCATGCATGGTTATGAATTGATGTAAAAGCTTGCTTTATTGCAGCAAAACATTGCCAAACACTCGACTGAAACATTCTCACGACGCTGCTTTTGTTCCATTTTGAGTAAACGCGGCACCCATCATGCACGCAGCTTTCTCATGTTTAAATTTTCAGTTAGTGTGCGATATACAGCACTTTTTGAAATACCTGCGATGTCTGCTAGCTTGTGCACCTTCAGTCGATGGTCATCCAATAGCATTTTGTGGATTTTCTTCACAATTTCTGGTGTGGTCACCTCATTTGGTCGACTGCTGCGATGTTTGTCTTGGCACTCGTACAGCTTCTCTTAAACCCTGCCACCCAATATTTTACTGTTGTAAACAAAAGAGCAGACTCCCCCAGAGTAGAACCTAGTTCAGCTTTAATATTAGTTGGACTAAGACCTTTCAAATGAAAGCATTGTATCACATAAGGATGACCAATTTTATCTATGTTTACAAATTCGCTGAGAGAGTTCACTATTGATGGCTGCCAAACATTACTAAACAATGTAGCATCATCAAACTTCAAACCTAAACTTTATAAGGGTGGTACTTTCTACCATAGTCATTTGTTTGAAACAACAACTGCTATATATACGTCAGGTCGGGTACTTCTGGGACTGCCCTCATATTAGCCTGCCTCTGTGGTGTGGAGTTAGTATTTCTGCCTCATATTTAAGAGGTCCCAAGTTTTAATCTCAGTTAGGATGTGTTACCCAGATAAGCTTTATTTCTGAGGCTTTCCCTTATGCTGAAAAGACAAATGTCAGGTACCTTTAAGCTTTATGGACCTCAGGCTATTTGTGCATCATTCCAACCATTTTATTCATCATCTATATGGCCTAACTGTAAACCTAATATTAAAAAAAAATCATAATAATATATTTATTTAAAGGTGAGTCGGAATTGTTACACTAACATCACTTAAGTTTACTCACTTAACATGTTTCGGGAAACGGTTGTTCCCATCCTCAGAAGGTTAATTCGACTGATGTTAGTGTAACAATTCCGACTCACCTTTAAATAAATTCAATACACATCACTGTTTCTAGCTTCTTTTCATTACAATATATACGTCATAATAATGTATTTTACTAATGTTTCTGCTTTATTTCTGCCAGAAAAAAAATGCAATGCTTTGCTTACATTTACAGTGTTATTAAAGAAACTGACATTGTACTGTAACAAGAATGACTGTTGCTTCCCAAGTACTGTTTTTTGTACAACTTTGCAGGACATATCAAAGGAAATGGAAAAGAACTTGTCACCAAAGCAATGCGCAGTCCTTGATGTGGCGCTAGATACCATCAAGCAGTATTTCCATGCTGGAGGCAACGGCTTGAAGAAGACCTTCCTTGAGAAGAGCACAGAGCTGCAGTCACTACGTTATGCCTTGTCTCTGTACACACAGACGACTGATACACTCATCAAGACTTTTGTTACCTCCCAGACCAACCAAGGTAAGGTTGTGATTCAGTTGATTTGTTTTTTCTCTCCTTCTGCCTGAAAGTGATTCATGGGTAATAACGACTCATATACTTTTTAATAGAAATCTAGTTTTTACAGAAATACATTGGAGATTTCATCTGCCTGTGCTAGCTAGGAATTCCATAAACACTGTTACATGTCAGGTGAAATGCAACTTCTTTCTAGAATTTAATAAATACCTACCAGAACATTTAATTCACTGAAGTTTTTACTATGATACATGTAGCGCAATCTAAATAGTCACAAAACATTAACAGTATGTGCAAACAGCTGGTTATGCAAGCAAACTTAGTGTGTTGGAAATTCAAGCCATATTCAAGAGGAGTCAATGAACAAAAACTCTGTTGGTGAAGTGTATAAAACACCTTCAGCTGTTCTCAAAAATTCAAATAAATTAAATTTATTAATAGCTATTTATGAAGCCTGGAAATTAAAAGGTACTTGTGGCATGATATCTTGAAAATGTCTGATGGTCTTCCAGGCAAATGAGTTACCACGGTAGCTCAGTGGTAAGAGAATCAGAATGGAGAGCTGAATATCTGTGGTTCAAATTCTCTAAAATTTTCAAGTTTGATTTGACTCTCCAACTTAGTGCTTCCACATGACTAATGTGTATAAGAACAATAAAATTCTCAAATAAATTAAAGGAAATTCTCAAATTCATGCTATTCTCAAAAGACTTCATCAGTATCTCCCCGCTGTATGGAACAATTAGCAAAGTAAGTTTTGGTCTCATCATTTATGAGCAGGATAAGTATTAGCAGCACTATTCTTGATTTGGTATCTTGGTTCAGAATACTCCTGGTAGTCTCAATGTGAGGTTATGTTCTGTTTCTTTCACCAAGACAGACTTGTAAAATGTGTACAACAATAGAAGCTCCTCCAAGTTTATGAACTGTGATATGTTCTCTGTGGGCAAAAAAGCAAATGGCAGCTACAATTCATTCTGGATTTACTGCAGTGTATGCAAACATTATGAGTGAGAGTATTGTTTGATATTGGTGTCATCAATTCCAAGATGAACCACTAACATCCATATTAAATGGAGTAGGTGATTAACTTGTTGCAAATGTGAAAGATGTGGTCAGACAAAATCACCATTTCACAGTTTCAAATCAGTAGGAATGTTCTGTATGAAGATTGACACAAAGTTTAGACTATCACAAGTTTTGTGCTTGGTGGGTGCCAAAAATTTCATGTAAAAACCATGAGGAGGGGAGCAGCACTGACATGCCTTCAAAGCTACAAGAATGAAGGTGAAAGTTTCTATTGGGAGATGAGACATGAATTCAGTAAGTGAACATAGAAACAAAACAATAGTCAATGGTATGGGATCACTCCAAAATCACTAAGAAACCTCAAAAATGCCTAGAAACATTTTCAACAAAGAAGCTCATGGCAACTGGTTTTTGGGACAAGCAAGGTGTATTGTTGGTGGAGTTCATGAAATGAAGCAAAACAATAAACTCTGACACCTACTGCCAGACACAAATGACATGGCAAGGTGAGTTTTGGGGTTTTTTTCTTCCATAATAAAGCTTGGCCGCAAACTGCTGAATGCACCGAATTCTCTTGCAATGGTTCAAGTGGGAGGTTTTTGATAATTCAGAATATAACCCTGACTTGACTCCGAGTGGCTATCATGTGCTCCCTAACAAGAAGAAATGTCTTGGATCAAGTTGGATTGAAATAGATGAACTCAAGGAGTGTGGCACAAGGCGACTGCAATCACAGGCAGAGGGAATTTCAAAGCCAGTGAAATGGAATGCCTTAATGGAGATAGAAATTATGTTAAAAAATAATTTAACAATTTACTTTTCATTTGTGTGTAATAAAAGTTCCAGAAATACAGTAGCACTCCTTAAAAGAATTAACAGAATTTGCTTTCTAATTCTTCTTGTATTAGTTAAGGACGCCCAGATTTTTAGAAATAGGAGGTCATTGCTGAAAAAAGAAAAGAAGCATGAAAAAATTCACTCTTATTTGAAGTTCTTGAACTTATATAAAAGCAGAACGTCTTATCCAGCAGCTAAAGCTTTGAGATCTGCTAAATAAAAATACTATATTTTGTCTAGTACAAATAAATAAGTACAAGAGGATGTTCAACACTCAGCAGTCAAGATTCAGCAGAACACAGCACAGCCCTTAAAATAGCTCTTCCAATAATAGCTTCTGAGTAGCATTATTCTACGGTGATTGAATGAAAAATAATGCCTGCTATAGCATAACTCTTAACATGTGATAAGTAATATCACAATATACTTATGCATACATAATGCACCTCAGGGATGGTTGTGGCCATTCACATATGTACACATACATAGGTTCTGAAAGAAGGGAATACTGCAGAATTCTGGCTATCTAAATTGAGTTTTAAATAGTCTCTTTTTTACTAAAGTGATTTTCATAAAGATCACATTATTTAATAGTAAAATGTAGCAGCATTAAATAGAGAAGCACTGAACTGCATTCTTTCACTTTTTTCCAAAAATTCAAAAGGAATAAGCAGTGAGTGACTTTGAAATTGTACTCACTATGTTGTTTTACATACAAATATATTTTAAACATTCCATTCATAGTTTAAAGAGATAATATTTGTGATCATTTTTCTGGGCATAAGAAATATTACTGAAGTGTAGTATTTATTTAAGAGCCATTAACTTTCATTCATCTGGTTGAAAAAATGTAATACAGTAAAACCTTGATTATCCATCACTCAATTAACCATTTGGCTCAGTAACTGTCGCCATTATCATGTTTTTGTTTTGTTATGTTTTGTTTTCTGGAATGAAAATTCCCTGTATGCTGCAAAAATTAACTTGTTTTAAAAATGAATGTGGCCTATCAACAGATGGCTTCAGTATTCCAAAAATTCTCAAGCAAAGTGCCCTTTAAAAATAAATGGAACAAAAGCCTATGTTACATCGCAGTATGGCAATAATATTATGAAATGAATACAGAACGAACATGTACTCTAGTCAAGAAGTTCTGATGCAATCAGATAATAGTAATGATCATAATGTATTATTGTAACCTAGGAATGTACCCACAAAATTGACAAAAAACGGATGTGAGTAAGTGTGCACACTTGTATTGCTTTTATGGAACAAAAGTCTGTTACCTCTTATTGCGCAGTCCTGCGCTGCAGACAACATTCACCTATATTGCCATTTTTCTAAATATGAGGGGCATTCAAATGAAACCTGGTCAGTGCGTCTAACTTTGCACTACACGTAAGGTGGCACCATATAACTGCATGTATGGTGGCACCATCTATTGGTAGAGCGACTACAGCATGTGCAACGTTTGACATTGCATAGCAACAGTGTAGTTTCACACCAAAGAGAAGGTGGTCACACAAGTTATCATCCACTACTAAACATGAAGATGAGTAAGCAGGAACAACAAGGAGTGAGTCTGAGCAAGCAGTGGAAACATGCGACTTCACCACCTCCAAAGAAATCAAAGGCCATGCGCACCAGTTCTGCTAAGGTCATGATGTCCTTTATTGACCACAAGGGCACACTGCTTGTCGAGTTCCTGGAATGGGGAACCACCATCAATGCCGAGTGTTATGAAGCCCTTTACAAAACCTTAGACGAGCCATCAAGTTGAAACACCCAGGCATGTTGTCCAATGGCATTATTCTCCTGCATGATAATGCCCACCCACACACTGCCAATGTGGTGAAGACGACATTGCAGCAGTTTCAATGGGAAATGCTGGAACATCCACCATACAGTCCAGACCTTTCATCGCGTGACTTTCATGTTTATGGATCTCTAAAACAAGCTATTCGCAGACATCGATTCACAATGGACGACAAAGTGTGTGAATGGGTCCAGGCCTGGATCTGACAGCAGCCTACTAGCTTCTTCAAAGATGAAATCGACCGGCTAGTGTCGCAATGGGATATATGTGCCAACATTTTGGCGGCTATTTTTGAGTTAATAAAATTGTTACCGTTACTTTACACAAGTGACCGGGTTCCATTTGAATGACCCTTATATATAAGAAATGTAACTTAGGACTCATGTGTTTAGTGAGTTTTATGTATGATTGCTTATTAAAACCATCTGTTTATATTAATTAAGATGGATTATCCATCATTTTTGGTTAACTGTCAACCCCACCTCTTCCATTATAATGGTTAATCAGTGTTCTGCTGTATCAAGAAACATCCCATCACCTAGCAGCAGTAACTTTAAGGAAGTTACATTCCAGCTTGTAAACAAAGTGGCAGCAGCTGGGGAGTTAATTGATGGGTTGTGAAACATTCACCCTGTGAATTTAATTAAAACAAATAACTGAAGTGTTTATTACTGTTGCTTAAGAAATGTAATGAATTTCCATTTGCTACAACAAACCCCTTCTGGAAGTTATTTTACCACCACAAGGGAACATCGCTTTTGACAATAACAATTAGATCAGCACCAATACAAACCAGTTGGTTGCCTGCTAAAGATGGAGATAAAATATGTAAGTGAAACATCTTCGAGTGAGTGAAATATAAGTAATATTAGTGTTTCTAAATTACAACTCACCTTTAAGGCAAACTATAAGTCGATAAGTTTGTACTCTTACATCATAAAATTTACCAACATTTCTCAAAATGTACATAATGCATCCATATCATTTGATAGAAGTACACTAAAAGAAAAAAAACTGAGTGTCTCATGGCAAGTATTATATCAGCTTTTAAAAGCAATAATAACTTATTTCTGGGTGTACTAGTGCTACATTGCTTCTGCTAGCTGGCTTATTTTTCAGAACTGCGCTACTGTGTACATATTATATGCTGCGGTAGTAGCTTGATCAATGGTTACTGCTATATCACTATATATGGCAATTATATTGTGAGCATTGTATAGTTACACTATGAAGAATGGAACACTATGCAGCTCAAGCAGCACACTTCACTGAGTTCTTGATACCAAAATACACTTTCAGCAGAATACTACTAAGAACCAGATACAAAACAACATGTGACATAGAGTTTTTATTCACACCTCTCCTACCCAAGGATTTTTTGTGGATCTATAAAGATGAACAATTCTTTCTGACTATACAAGTGTTCATAACGTAACATATACTTTATTTACATTAAAAAAAAGGCAATGGATTATGTAACATTAACCAAATAATGTTTGACCACAAATATGACGAAATTATATAGGCATTCATAGAGTTTAAATAACAAAATATAATGTACTTTAAGTCAATAGTTGGCACTTTCCTACTGGATTTCTAAACCTAATTCCTGTTCAGAAGAGTAAACAAGAAATGAACTTTCTTCTTGACATCACCAGAATTGTGCTAAATGAGCTTGATTTTATCTTGGAACAAAGTCCAAACATCCTTGCAAACACGCAACATTAATAACAAGTCAGTCATTCAACTCAGCTAAATACATCTGGTAATACCACTCCACATGTGGTGACAGAAGTTCCAGAAAACAAAACATCTAATGCTACATTAGCATTACATTACATTCCTGAGAAACACATTTCACATTAAGTGCCTCCACTGAGGACTGAAATTACGCATATTTAAAAAGACAACATATTAAAATTAACTAATTCCAGAGTCCCTGTGAAAATAGAGCTAACTGTGACAAAACTTTGAAGATAAGTCTTGCTCTCTGCCATGCTATATTCCTCTTCCTGTATCATGTTGAGAAATCCAGTGTCTCACAGAGCAACTGAGATCAGAGTTACTCTAAGGAAAGCGAAACTCTGTCAGCCAAACACAGTTGGATGAAATGACAATTATGCAAACATGCCCAATGCAACAGTGGCAACTCACTCATATAATACTCGTACAAACCACAGACACCTACACAACTGTGGCTAGTATTTCTATGAGCAAAAACGTGTTTAACAAAACACAATTGAATCAACATCATTGGTAGGAAGTTGTGTTTGAGGTTCAATGCTTTATAGTTATTTAGCAATAGTGGGATATGAGCATCATTATTGCTTGAATCTGTTTTGTAAGAACGAGGTGTAAGCCAAGTTTATAATTATGCTCATTCCACTAGTTGCATACAATATTTTATCCATGACCATTTAATAATGGCTACTTAGCCATTCATTCATGAGACAATTGCTGATTTATAAATAGGAACATCATCATTCAATAAACACTGACATACTCTGTGATACAATGTAAATCAAAGCCTAGTTAATATTATTCTGTTGATCATAGTAAAGCTGATCTAGAAACAAAAGAACTAATCTAACAATATTAATTTGTTTACAATAACAATAGAATGGTATAGATTATTTGGAATAAAAAAAAATTGGCGAATTTGTTCTGAATAAGAGTGATTCTGAGGAAAGAATCTGTTCAGATATTGAGGTAGTAGCTTTGACAGCTGTATCACTTTTGCCAAGTAAATCAAGGGTAAAGTATAAAGTGACATATAAACGCAGTGTGAAATGGTGCGAAGTTAAAAAATTAAATTGAGTTTTTATTCATGGATGCTGTTTAACTGCTATGGTCCTCAGCATCCCATTCTATATTGGGCATGAAAGACCAGAAATTTTGCTCAGAGACCTCTTTATCAGGCTTGAGGTTCTGTTACGTGCTGTAAATCTATGACACAGGACCACTGGCTTTACTTCCCTTCTGAAGTACCCCTAGACCACGAAGGATGACATGAAGTTAAGATAGTGTAAGTAATATCATACATGAGAAAGCCTTTGCTTGCATACTCCTGAACTTTTATCATAATCTTATCACCTTTGTGTGTGTGGGAACATTATTCTATGCATTTAAGTATATTAATTCATTATCACAATCAGTGTGGTAATGAATGCCATTACTATGGTGATATGATAGATAATTAGCCATTATTAAATGGTCACAGATAAAACTATTAATCAGGTTCCAACAATAGCTCCTTTGCAGCTTTAAAATATTAAACCATACTTTTTACATCTTCACAGCACAATTAAGCAACTGAATCATTCTATACTGGGATATTCACTATAGAAAATTTTCCTGAAACTTGAATACCTTTAGCTCATCCACTGAAACAAATAAGGTAAATTTCAGGAATTGATTGCAATAAAAGAAGTTAAACTGTCCCATTGATCACTTCTAAATATCAGTTAATGTTTCTATAGCAAAGAGATCACTTCTGGATGTTGTCCTATATGAAAGAAGAATAAATCAATGATTTCTCACTGTTTATCCCTTGAAATGAAGCATGGAGTTACTTTGAAGGCAATAGGACAGATGATCTTGTCAAAATAAAGAGAAATATTACCAAAGAATAGTATCATAACATTTTTCCATGTTCATACTAAATCATCTGACAAATGTATTTAATTGGATGAGTAAAATAATGTAAAATAAAAAATAATGACACTGAACATATGTACACTTGGTCAAATTAAAAGTGCCCGGTCTCTTGAGCAGTTAAACTTTTTCAAAGTCCCTTCGAGTTAGCTCGTGGTTCAGAACTGTCAACTTCTGTGTGCCACTTTGGCTAACTCTATAATACAAGCCACAAGGTGCTTGGTGTGAAGCAGTGGTTAAGCTAATTAATTTCTATGCAAGCAGCTTGAGTTCAATTCTCCATAAGGATTGTTATCTTTCATGTTTTACAACTTTACTTGTGTTATTTGTTGTTACTTACAAATATAATTATATATTAATGCTAAAATTTGTGGTTATAAAATTAAATTTACTGAGTATGAAATCTCCTCCTGGTAAATTAATGTCACGGTTGCCATCTGCTGGTATGATGCACTACTAAATAAATGCTACTACATAAAAGAATTAAGAAAACTTGTTATATTTTTATCATATATTTAAAAAGAAAGTGGAAAAAAAAGTTGAGTAGTACCATGGAGATTTAAACTTCCAACCTCAGGAACAGTAAGTTAACTCTCCACTAAGCTAAGAGTGCTGCAGTAAACATGGCATTGTAACAAGCTTTAATCATACTGTACTTGAGAACCATAAAACAATAAAGTGTGTTTTGGTTACAAATATTCGTGTTAAAACACTCTGAAACATATGTCTGTTGGAAATCTCATATATGAATTATTTTCTTGGAAGACTTTTGTGATTATAGTTGCATTCCCCAATATAACTACTGCAAGAATATATACAGTGTTATGAACAGAAGCTGGCCAGTTTTAAATTGACCGAGTGTACATTTTTGCTATACAGACAATATGAAGAAATGAAGAAATCTTTGTTTACTGCCAGACAACAATAGGTTCACATGTGTCATAATTTTCTAGAAGCAATGTGTTAATGCTATTGAGAGGTTCTAGAAATTGCCTTGGCTGTGTATAAAAGAGGTACCAATGGCAGAGGCTGAGTTGAGCCAAGTTCAATTGATTTAAATAGAAAATAGCCCATCAAATGTTTTAGGCTGGTTCACAATAACCTGGGAATGGAAACCAGAATGGAAATACGAGAGTAGTCCCAGAAGTACCCAGCCTGATGTATAGATAGTGGTTGTTGTTTCAAACAAATGACTGTGATAGAAAGTACCAAATTTATAAAGCTTAAGTCTGAATTTTGATGATGCTACATCTTTTAGTAGGTGTTTGGTAGCCATCAATAGTGAACTCTCTCAGCTAATTTGTAAACATGGATAAAACTGGTCATCATTATGAGATACAAAACTTTCATTTGAAAGGTCTTAGCCCAACTAATATTAAAGCTGGGTTAGATTCTACTCTGGGGGAGTCTGCTCCTTCATTTACAACAGTAAAATATTGGGTGACAGAGTTTAAGCAAGAACGTACAAGCTGCCAAGATGAACATTGCAGTGGTCAACCAAATGAGGTGACCACGCCAGAAATTGTGAAGAAAATCCACAAAATGGTATTGGATGACCATCGACTAACAGTGCGAGAGCTAGCAGACATCGTAGACATTTCAAAAAGTTATACTGGACATCGCATACTGACTGAAAATTTAGACATGAGAAAGCTATGTGCAAGATGGGTGCAGCGTTTACTCACAATGGAACAAAAGCAGCATCGTGAGGATGTCTCAGTTGAGTGTTTGGCGATGTTTTTCTGCAATAAAGCAGCGTTTTTGTATTGATTCATAACCATGGATGAAACATGGGTCCATCACTTCACACCTGAGATGAAGGAACAGTCAAAACAGTGGATTGAAAGGAAAGAATTGGCTCCAAAGAAGGTGAGACAGTTCCATTTGCAGGCAAGGTCATGGCATGAGTTTTTTGGAATGTGTGTGGAATAATTTTCATTATCTTCAAAAAGGAAAAGCAATCAATGGCGAGTATTATGTAAACTTATTGCAGCATTTGAATGATGAAATCAAGCAAAAGTGGCTGCATTTAGTGGAAAATAAAGTTTTGTTTCATCAAGACAATGCACTAGTTCACATATCCATTATCGCCATGGCCAAAATCTATAAGTTAAAGTTTGAATTGCTTCCTCATGCACCCTATTCGCCAGATTTAGGCCCCTCTGATTATTTTCTATTTCCAAAGTTGAAGATATAGCTTGTGCTAAAAGATTTGCCAACAGTGAAGAGTTGGAGTGTGCAGTTGATGGCTATTTTGCAGAACTAGATGGTTCTCAGTATAAACAAGGTTTCGAAGCTATTGACCATCACTGGGAAAAGTGTATTGAGCTGAAAGGAGACCATGTAGAGAAATAAAGATGATTTTTCCCAAAATTTTTGTGTTTTGTTTGTTAGGTCAGGTACTTCTGGGACAGCTCTCGTAAGGACAGGAAGCAAAACAACATACAGCATTTTGGTTCACAACTGAGGAAGTCAGGATTCACATTTGCTGGAAATGCTGATTTGTAAATAAAAGAAAGGACAATAAAGGTGTGTTGAATGCTGAGAAATGAGGGACGAATTGAAGAAAATGTTTGACGTGCTCAAAGTCCCAACTGCATCTCCATTGAACTTCTTTAGGATAATTTGACTATGGAGATCAGAAAGAAGCCAAATTTAAATGCAATGTGAAGCATTTACAAATGAACTGGAAGAACTTTTCTAAACAAACCCAAATCTAGCTAAGATAGTAAACTTGGAGTGCAAGTTCAACTTTTAAATTATTAAACCCTGAATTACATATTTGATGGCCCAGAATTGTAAGGCAGTGATCAGAGAGGGGAGGTTATTTTGGATGCAGAATGTACCAATGTATTTCCGCTACATCTGTATGTTAAGCCTTTATATTTACATTTTGTAATAAATTCTATAAATGAAGGTTGTTCAGAAACATTCTAGGGACAATGTATATCTTGGCTTTCACCCATATAGAGCCTTCACTTTCCAGGAAAAGAATATTGAGTATACACTTTGTGACAATCAAAGTGATCAGAACTGCAAAACCTGGTTATTCTGCTTAATTTATTAGATACAAAAAATTTTATATGTACAAGGGCCATCCTATAAGTAAGTTTTTCCATTTTATAAAGAACATTACATACAATTGATCATGTTGAATTACTTTTATTTATATTGTACAATCTTCTGTTACTTTTCTACATAGGCAACATGTTTTTCCAAGCATTTTTGGGGACGTGACACAAGTTTTTCCAAGCCAGTGTTGCACCAGGTCGGGTCCTGTGCTCGCAACCAGCTGTCAACTGATTTGACTTCATCATCGGTGTTAAAAGTGCTTACCTTTGAGTTGGAGGAACACTGGGGCAAGCTCCTGTGAATACGGAGGATACGAGAAAACTTCCATATTCACCAGATCTTTTCCCAAGTAATTTTCACATGTTCCCCTGACTCAAAAGTCATCATGGAGGTAAGCACTTTAACACTGTGACGAAGATCAATCAGAAGTGAACAGCTGGTTACGATCACAGGACCCGATTTCTGGTTCAGATTGATCTTCATCATGGTGTTAAAGTGCTTACCTCCATGATGACTTTTGAGTCAGTGGAACATATGAAAATCACTTGGGAAAAGATCTGGTGAATATGGAGAATGCGAGAAAACTTCTCAGTTGAATCTTCTGAGCTCCTCCTGGGTCAAGATTCAACTTGGAAGTTTTCTTGTATCCACCTTATTCATCGGAGCTTGCCCCAAGTGATTTTCACATGTTCCTCCAACTCAAAGGTAAGCACTTTTAACACCGATGATGAAATCAAATCAGTGAACAGCTGGTTGTAAGCACAGGACCCAACCTGGTACAATACTGGCTTGGAAAAAACTTGTGTCACGTCCCCAAAAATGCTAGGAAAAATATGTTGACTATGTAGAAAAGTAACAGAAGGATTGTACAATATAAATAAAATTAATCCAACATGATCAATTGTGTGTAATGTGTTTTTATAAAATAGGGAAACTTACTTATTGGATGCCCCTCATATCTCATTGTGTGTATAAGCATGCCCTGTATCATCAAGAAGTATTACCCCTCCCCCCTAAAAAAGGCTAGTACAGCACTGTACATAGTTTCTACTTGCACACATAAGTTTTTCACTCCCTTCCTGTGTCATTAGGTATTATAAGGACAGACATTATACTGCTCTCTGCATGGAAGAATGACTCCAGAGCACCCATATATATATTTTGATGTTAAATTTTTGTGGGCAGACTATATGGTTGAAAGCCAATGCATAGATCTCTTTATATTTTACATACTTTTACTAGGAAAGACAGACACATAAATTTGCGACATCAATGTGACAGTTATATGTAACAAGAAAACTATCAATGTACCCCTGCATGGATTTCTTACCTCAAATGGTGTAGTTAATTCACAGTGAGCTTGGGAAGTGACTATTAAGCATATACAAGGGTGAATCAATAAATAACTAAATTGATTTAGTGGCACTGAATTCAACTTCTCTGAAGTGCAGTGACTGCTACTGGTGGAATGGTGAAACTGTCATCATGTAGCAGTGTCATGAGCTCCACTCATGCAGTCATAGTTATACCTTAGGTCCTGTTCAACATACCCATGTTGTATCTGAAGACACAAAGTTAAAATTTATGCTCTGCTGGACAAAAGACCTATGTGATCTTGGAAACGGCACAGCAAGCTCATAAGGGCCATGATTTAGATAAAATACGTCTTTAAGTGATATAAGCAATTCAAGGGGTAGACCCATAGCTGTAAGAACTATAGTTAATGTGAACGCAATTGACAATGTGCAGCAAAATTGTCATATGGTGATGAAGTGGGGGAAATTAAATGGAGTTTTATTTATGGACATTCTTTAACTTCTGTGGTCCTTAGCGTCCCACTCTATATTGGGCATGAAAGACTGTTAATTTTGCTTAGAGGACACTTTATCAGGCTTGAGATCCTTTTACATGGTGTAAATCTATGACACGGGACCACCAGCTTTACTTCCCTTCCAAAGGAAGCCATGCTAAGGATTTTTACACCTGAAAAAATCCATCGCCCTCTGCCAGGTTTAAATCCGCAACCTCGGGAACTAGAGGCTAGCATGGTAACCACTACACCACGGAGGACAACTGAAGTGGGACCTTACACACAACAGATACAAGGCATGTCTTTCAGCACTAGCCAACACATGGTTGGTTAGAAAGAGGAGGAGGCACTCTTAAAGCATCTGGAAAACTAATTGAGAATGATGGTGAAGCTTCAAAGCAGAATTTCCCTCCCACTTGGCGCCATAAAAAAGTTTCCAGAAGTCTAGTGAGTGTATAAAGAGATACATATTTGCTTCCATGACCAAGTTGTTGTTAACATCACATATTTACATAGCAGTTCTCTGAGCAACGGAATGAGAGAAGAGAAGTCCTGTGTTTAAGAGTTTAGCGAGCAACCAGAAGAGAGAAAAGCCCTGCTTTGACACTCCAAAAAGAAAAGTGAAGTGACAGATACAACTTAACTAATTTGCAATATACAATTGCTTAGATTTTCAACAAATATATACATATATATGTTGAAGAAATAATATGTATATTCTAGGCATTCGAAAAGTTGCATCGAAGTGAGTGCCTCACAAACCAAATGATGAACAGAAGCATTACCATGTCATGACAGATCAACAATGCCTTAGAAAGCTTAGATGAAAAGCAGAAGTTTTTTATAAGGCCATCACATGTGACAGAAGCTGGTTCCATCACTGCAATCTAAAAACTAAGCAGGAAAGTGCACTGTGAAAGCCTCCATTGAGCCCAGGGAAAGTCAAAGTTAAAATAAACTACTAGAAAGGTAATGCTTCTTGTATTTATTGATAAGGCGGCGCTGTGGCCAAGTGGTTAGATCGCTTGCCTCTCACGAGGCGGTCCGGGTTCAAGGGACCCGCATGTGGGATTTGTGGTGGACAAAGCGGCATCTGGGCGGGTTTTCTCCAGGTTCTCCGGTTTCCCCCGTCATTCATTCTACCAACTGCTCCATCATCACCTTTCCTTTCATCCATTTCACCATCATTTCATTTCATCTACTTCCTTCCTCCCATACCAGGCATCGGGCTGATCACCCATCCTGGATATTCTATCTGATCCATGAGTGTCTGCTCCTCGATGGGCCTCTGACCCCAGGCACCCACCTGTAAGTCCTGGGGGGGGGGGGGTAAGTCCTACATAAGAGGAGGTTAAACAGAGAAAGAAGAAGAAGAAGTATTTATTGATAAAGAGGGCATCCTGTGTCAGGAACTGGAGATGTGATGTAGGTACTGAAATGGCCACTGGAGAGCAAAAGCACTGTGAAGTGGTGAAATATTATCAGGATGGGATGAATTTTACATCAGGACAACTCCTAGCTCATTAAGCCTGTGCAAACTCAAGACTTCATCAATAAATTGGGTGATGAAGCCATGCATCACCATCTTATTCTCTGAACCTCATACCTTGCAATTTTTAGCTATTCCAGAAAGTGAAAAAGGAGTTTTTTTGTTTAGTTTCCAAAGTGATAAGGGAATTAACAGTATTGTTATGGGTATACTTAACAGATTATCAAAAAGAGGGGTTTTGAACAAAGGATAATTTTTTTCTTTCATTTTCCAGTTATGAAGAGTGAGGAAAATCAGGAGAAAACCTCAGTCAGGGAGGACTTTAACTTCAGATCTCCCATTCACGAGTTATGTCTTAATGACCATGTCTACCCTTGTTGGTAGAATTAATTGTTGGAATAGTGTTTCATCAGAGGAGGAATACTTTGAAAATATTGAGTTTGAATGAAATAAAGTCATTGCATATTAGTTATAAAATTAGTATGGACTACCTCTGTGGTCAAATAGTCAAGTATTCTGGCATCTCAATGTAGAGATCCCGGGTTCAATTTCCGGCTGGGGCAAGGGGATTTCTTTTTAATTAAGAGTCTTTCCCTACCCTCTACAGAGTCTGGAAGCATGAATGTGTGTGTTTCATGACTTAAAGTACCAACTGTCAACAAGTTGTTTCTCAAGTCAAAGTTCCTGATATGGCCATAGAAGTTAAATGGAGCTAAACAAATGAAACAATTAAAATGAAACAATTGATTTGGTTATTTTATTGATTCATCCTTGTATGTTAAAAAAGATGCATCTCGCCATGTCTGCATCAACGTTTCTGTGCTATATAAATGTTTGTGTATTTTGGGGCATGCACATCTGAAATTTCAGCGTGTGCTTAAAATGTTTAGTTATTAATGTTTTCTATAATTACTGTGTACCTCTCTCTTGCTTTACTTGGATAGTCTGTTATTGTGCTCTTGTTGCTGTTCTTCTCTTCTTCCCCTGTCCCTTCTCCCACAACACAGTCCCCCTTAATGACAAACCAGACCTCAGGCAGCGTTCCATCTCCATTGAGCGTGAAGAGGAAGAAGGAACAGATGGGCTTGAGGAGCCTCTGAAAGCTAAGAAGCGGCGTGAGTCGCGGCAAGGTAATGCTTTGGCAGCATGTTGGAACAATACTGAAGTTACAAAGTCAGTTCAACAAGCATTAACAATTTTACAATTTTTTTTTTTTTTTTGTGTTTAATGATTTCTATGCCTTTCACGGCTATTACTCTATTGCTCAAGGTTTTGGTTGCTGTTGTATAAAATTTTGAAATACTACAGGGTTAAAAACTGGCTTACATTTTGTAAGGAACTACGTTGCACTTACTTTGCGAAACTGTGGCAGTTTTAAACTTTTAACTGTGTATTATTTTAATATTTGACATAGCAGCAACAGAAACCTTGAACAATATAATAATTTTTGTGTTATACTTAGAGAGCAGAAAAATATGAAAACATTCTGAAAAATACTGCTATAGTCGCATTTATTTATTAACACGAATAACAGCCAGTATCATATTAGTATTGCCTATGTACTGGTGCTGATATGGGATTGGTGCATTTAAACATACTTAATATTCAACCATCTTCATCATTCAGACCAGCTGACAGAATGTAAAATGTGAAATCTATATATAGAAAAGAATAAACAAAAGAGTATTTAAGTAAAAGTGTAACACTACTTTTGTTCAGAAGTTTATTCAAGAATTTTCCAATTTTACTAACATTTTGCTGTAGTTTATTCAAGAATTTGAAGTCAGTTTAAACAGCAATGTTTTGGATCCTTATCCATATGCAATATTATGTATCCTCCATTCATACTATCATGATGTTTTGAAAAGTTTGTAGTGACCTATAAGAGAGCTTAATGATTTTGAACATTACACTTATTGCCTCTTACTGGGAGGGATTAAGCTGAAATAGATTTACATCGCTGTTGTAAGTTAAATTCCTTAAGCTATAGCATTGTTGCTTTCTGATATGAGTGCAATAATATCTTGCATGGTGAAGATTACTTTGATAATTTCAATTTTCAAACCAACTACACTGATTAAATGTTTCCGATAGAATTAAATAGATGGTGTCTCTTAAGCAATGCTGATTTTTAAGCAAAACTTTATTTATATTGAAGAAAGAGTGAGCCAACTTAAGATACTCTTTGTTCCACTTACTACATATTACATGCAGGGCATGTTTTGTGAGGCATTCCCCACATCTCATACTGCTATGCGTCAACTGACTTCGGAGTAGGATTCTGGTTCTCTGGTGCCATCTGTTGACTGATTGATGAACTTAGTGATGAGATCTCTTCCCAGTGGTATTTCAAAGTTCAACAGTTGCTCTTGGAACTTTTTGATGTATATTTTCTCCCACAAGCTTAATTCTAGCAGTTACTTTAGTAATTTTGTTTCCATTTCTACTGTCTGGTTCTCTTTCCAAAAATGGTTCACTACAGCAGACCTTTCCAACTGTTTATATCTGATGTTGCAGTAGTGTTCCTTTAGCCTGGTTCCTCTTGGTCTTCCCTATGTATATTTTGTCACAATCTTTGCAGTTTATCTGATATATACCTTGTTTCTTTTCATGTGGAATACTATTAGTAGTGCTAGATTTTAACATCTTTCCTAAGCTGAATTTATTGTATGGTGCCAGGGTTATCTTGTATTTCTTGAAAGTCTTCTGGAATTTGTGGAAGGCCCAAGGGTGGAAAGCAATTCTCTTCTATCTCCAATTTTCTTCAATTGATGCAAGAGTCATAATCTGTCTGATTTGCTTTTCTCTGGTGAACTTGTTGATTTTTCTATCATGTGTTTGTCAAATCTGTTGGCTTTTGCTGTTGTTACTATGTGTTTGTATTCATTCTTGTATTCTATTTCTTTAAGAGGGGTTTTTATCAGTATGTGAATTGAACTGTTGAATATTGCATGTTGGTGTGATCTGTGGTTAAAACCTTGAGCTTTTATGTAGTTTTTTGTATGCGTGTTTTTCCTATGTATTCCATATTCTATCTGTGTGTAAGTTCCAATTTTTCAAGAAACTCTAAAACTTTATTTACAGCATTTTCTGACAAGAAATTAAACTGCTCTTCAAAGTAGAGACCATCAGATGGTCTTTAGCCATCTTTCAGCGAGGTTTACTATCCCACAATGGTACTAGTCTCTGGTTTTTGATGTGAAGAATTTGCTGAGATCCACTTCCACAGCTTCAAATTTTTCAAAATTTCTTCCACACAAGAAATGGGCCATGGATCAAAACAGATTGTAATCTGAAGGTGCAAGATCAGGGCTGTACGCTAGGTGTGGTAGTATTTTGACTCCTTCCAATTCCTGAATTTTTGTCATGGTTGTTTGTGCAGTATAATGTGTTGTATTGTCCTACTGCAAGAGAACTCTATTTTGATTAGTTAATGCTGGGTATCTCCATCTCAAAATTTCATGAACTCATTCCAGTTGTTGATAGTAAAGATCCGCATTGACTGCACGCCTGTTTGGAACAAACTCCAGTGAATCACTTCTTCAAAATTCTGCCAGACACACATTACTTTGGGGCTGAACTGATTTTTTTACTTTCTCTACTACGTATAGTAAGTAGGGGAAGTATTGCATTCCACCCAAAAATTAGATACTAAGATTTCACCCAGAAATACATGTTTTGAGGCCTCCTGAATCCAAAAAAAGTATTTTTGGAAACATGTGTGTCTGTGTGTCTGTGAACAGCATAACTCAGAAATGAACAGTCGGATAAACACCAAACTTAGTATTTAGGTTCAGTATCTTCCAGAGATGTGACACGAAGGTTTCAAGAAAATCTCCCCACCCCAGATTACTCTTTACATGGAACATTTTTCGAAAATTTTAATTTTCTCAAAAATGGCTCTAACAGTTTTGATTAAAACATCATATGTTTAAGATATTTCCATCACAAATGAAATGTATATCTCGAATTTTCTGGGAATGTCTCCAAAAGTATTCTTCATTGTGAACGACTTTTGCATAACTGGTAAACCATAAGAGATACACAAAATTTTATTACACAAAAAATGTAGATCGCGTTAAAATACACAATTTATGTCATCATACATTTTTTTGTTGTGTGAACCATTTTCGAGATATTGCTTGTTATTCCCTTAAATCTTCAATACTTTTTCTCAAATTCGTTATTCATTTTTTTTATGTCCTGGACATGCAAAGAGAATGGAATGTGCCACATAGCAACCAGTGCTTAAAATATTTGACTATCACTTATAACCTACCATATTCCCCTTGCATCTACAAGAAAATTAGCAATAAGATTAACATCTCGATTAACATGAAGCATATGCAGAATAAGCGTTTGTAAAAATAGTTTGTACAAGAGTAGAGAAAGTCATATGAGTGTAATTCATAAGATTTTTCGTCATATTTGGCAATTCTCCTGATAAATCTATCATTAATGGGATTACTAATAAGCTGACTACAGATATACACTCTACGTTGAGCCTGTTCAGTGTAATTAATGAGGTACAGATCTACAGCTTCTGTTTGGTTTTTCAAGTTTCTTAATCTGGCAATGTATGGTATCTTTTGATGGACCAAGTTCTTCTGACAGCCTACAACTACTTTTTTTGTGGATTTGCTTCCAAAACTCTGCATGAATTCTCAATATCCCATAATTTAGATCTTTCAGAATGTGGTATATCTTTAGTGTTCTCTTCTCCAGTATTGGAACATCGTTGTGCCACAGGCTCACTAATGACACCTTCTCCTTCCACTTCACACATTTTTCAAGCCGTGGCAGCAGCTTTATAATCTTTTTTCCTGTAGTGCTTTAGAAGGACTCTAATCTCAAACTTTGTAACTTCCATTTTGTGATTGTATATCAACAACTGACGATTGACACATTCTCACAATATACACAATATTAGCTATGGCATCTGTAAATAGCATTGGCAAACCAAAGAAAACCAATTCTATCTCATAAAATACCAAACTTAAAAACCGATATTACTTATCAGACAACTTAATAATACATTATTTGCCTTTTACTGTCACAATGCAACCTAAAAACTCAATGTAATACAGAGCCTTCATCTCGACATATAGCCAGCCAAACAGAAATTTTCTTTCCACCAGAAAGCATGCTGTTTACTGGTAGAGTTGAATATTTATAGCCCATTAAATTCAAGCGCATAAATTTCTCATGCAATTTATAACTACAATAATGACATATATTGTCATAGAGGATGTTGGAAATGATGTCCTTGTGCATTTCTCACACATTTTAAGAAAAATTGCATTAACAACATTAATTCTTCTTTGCCTTGTAAGTAAAATCATGCTGTATCTTTAAAAAAATTAAACATGAGTCAATAGAACAACCCTTAACATTATCCAACACCCAATTCCACCCCTGCAAATCATTGCAGGTTGCAATTGAATTACAGTTATCTTATATGGTTTTAATTTTAAAAGTTTACTGGCATTCCAAGCCAAGATTTCAAAATTTCTGATTCCTGTGGGAGCTTACTCAAAGATTTTTTGGACTTCAGTCTAACCTTTCTCTGATGTCATTGAGGTTTTTCTCTGTAAAAACATGACAATTTAATTTTGGTTTCTTATCAAGAATAGATTGCATTTCCCTAAATCTATTCACAGGATTACAAACTGTTTCTCCTTGAGGCACATGAACAGCAGGGAATCTGTCTCTAAATTGCCATCTCATATTTTACAAGAGTTTGTTGTCATATAGGAATCATACATGAAAATTACACGTGTTAAAGTATACAGATTTTTTGGTATTATAGCAGCACTAGCACTGTAACACCGCAACACATGGTCTTACAACATATCAATCTCTGTACAACACAGTTTGTGTCAACTGATTAGTTGGCGCATGGAGAGAGAAAGTTGATGGGGAATAGAATCAGTTAGAAACGTGCAGTGTGCAAGCAATTCCCCATAATATGGTCACTTGTGGAAATGAAGCCTCTGTATATAATAGTAACCACTTTCACAGCTACTGTTGCACATCATATAAATCTTCTTGCTAGAATCCTTTCAAATACAAATACACATGTTATTGGCCTTTAAAGTGTTGTATACAACTTACAAAACTGAACAACTTGGAAAAAACATTAAAAGAAGGTTTGTACTTCAGTTTTTGACTGAATAATTGATGGACTGCGATTGAGAGGAATTCTGTGTATCAGAAGAAAGAAATATGCTACTACAGATCTTGATGAAATGCATTGGTAAAATTTGCCACAAAGTTATGAAAATTTGGATTTTTTTACACTTCTCGTAATTTTTTGCCACATTATTGTTTTCCTAATATTAGTGATGGGATGTTCTTGGGATATCAGTTAATTATGTTGAAAGCTTGGAAGACTCCTTCGACATCACTTACTAATATCCCAACAGTATCTCATTGCTAGTACAAATGCCGAGAATGCCTAAGCTGAGCCAGAATCTGCAGTTACAAGCAAGATGCTCATGATTTGGGCTCTTTTAAATTATTATTATTATTTAAATGCTTGAAATTTCTATGATAACTTAAGATATTAAGTATTAAAAGCGTTGTGCAACTATTAAAAAATACTAAATACAACATAACCTCACATAATGCATAAATGAGAAAATATAAAAGTGAATTTTCTTGAGGAACTGAAACTGTTTTGTTAAGTTATTCCTCAAACTAATTCTGTAATATTCAATATAAGAAAGCAATAAATGAAATAGATATATAAATATAAACATAATACACCATTTAGACAATCTATGTGCATATCAGCACCATTATTCATTATTCAAATAAAAAAATGAAAGTTCAGAATACTGATACTTTACACTAATTTAAAACATTATCAGTTTTATTTTCCTTCTTTGATTTTTGCACACAGTCATATACTAGTTGATTATATCACTACTCATAGATATTCTGTCATCTTTGGGATGGTAGGAATTGTTGTGTAATTTCTAGAGCTTGAGTTGCTTCATGACACTGGGGACACTTTCATTACTTAGGCTTGTTTCTTCATCACCACCATTATCAGTATCATCAGATGCAACCTGGGGAAGAATGATCTTGTTCGACATATTGTTAATACATATGTTCTGAAAATATTGTTACCTCACCCAACATGCCTACTGTTTTGTGCTATGTCAAGAAGGATACAGTATACATAAACCATACATAATATATCTTAACATGTAAATGAGTAATTACATGAATATATTTAGTACATAGGAATCAGGAAAATGTGACATTAATGAGAAAACTTATAATTGAACTAAATATTAATGGTCAGAGTTTTGTGTCTAATAAAATAGTGTATACATATTTGAAAAAAATACAGAACTGAATAACATATAAGTTAGGTTCATCTTAGTTTTATTTACAATTAAATATTTTCAAAAACTCATATTGGCAAAATTGAAACTTCAGTAACACATACTAAAACAATATTTTTTTGTAGTATACTAATTAAAATTAGTCAATACCACAAAAACATATTGGCTTGTTAAATTAAAATATGCTACTAAGGGAATTTTGTATTAGTACTCAAAGGTGATTAATTATAAATAAAAATAAGTAATAACTCAGAGAATGGTTTGAAATAAATCATTAAAATATTGTATATTTCATTATTTTTATGTTCTGCGTATAAAATGTTAAGTTAATCAAAAGAAAATTGTGGAGTTTTGGTTTTTCACAGATGCCTTAAAAGTGTACCTATGAATTTAATGAAGGATATAAATTATAACTGTAAAAAAGTTATGTTTACTTAAAAGCACAGCAATACTTGAAATAATATTTACAAATGACAAAAAATACATGAGAATTCATTCAAATATGAAACATGTAATGTAGTGTTATGAAATATGAAAAAAGGTATTTATTTTTCCAAGGCAAAATACTTGATTCCTGGAAAGCACTGCACAACTAACAGTGTAGAATACGAAATGTCATAGATTTCTGCTCTCTAATCATAACAAAAGTGGATATTATCAGAATATGCATGTTCAACAACTGACTTGGTAATTTCAGTTGCATAAGTAGCGACTTTGCCAGCATTACAGCATTAGCATCCAATATGCTTATTCATCAAGATTACCTCAGTCACCCAAAAGCATGGTATAGCTTTTAGTGCACCTGCCTAGAAGATGCACATTTCATTAAAATATTATCATAAATGCCATTGTAACTTACCTGCTCGCTTAATTAAATAAAAGTAGGTAGTTTAACCATTAAAATACATAGGTCTGTGCTGCAACAGTCTAGAAACTGGTTCATCCAATTTATAATCAGCATAAATGGCTTGACAAGTTCATTGTTTACATTGCATAAGGAAAGATAATCTAACAGGTAACAATTATGGTCAGTTGTGAAACTGGAAGTTTGAATGCATTGCTCCCTCCAGAGCATTTTCTTTTATAGCGGTATGTTTGCATTCGGTGGTTTGTGATGGGATAATAAACCCTCTTATCTCTCATTTTAGTGTGTTGTTACGTATCTACATTTGTTTTTTTAAACTATGCATGAAACTAAGTGCTAGTTTCCTGAAGTGATGGACTTTTCCACTGGTGGATGTGTCTTAAAAAGGCATTAGAATGCTTCATTTCTGAGTTGTATACAATGTTATTGTTCTAGGGAAACAAGTGATTTAAACCTCTTTGAGTTTTGATTAAATAGAGTTACCAGATTATTTTTGTGAAATATAGGACACACTGTTCCAAATTGTAGGACATTAGATAAATCAAACATCTAAGTAAAAAATCAACTAAAGATATATGAGAGTGGATTGATAAGCCAGTGACTTTTTAAAGAAAATAACAATTTTTTCCAAAAAATCAGTTTTATTTCTCAACATAGTCTCCTTTCAATTCAATGTTTCTCCATTATTTTTAATCTTTCCAAAAAAATATGATTTTTCAAAGTCTACAGAATATGAGGTTGTTTCTGCCATGATGTGTTCACTGGATGTTAATTTTTTCCCAGCGAGCCAAATTTTCAGGTTTGCGAAGAGGGAGAAGTCGCTCGGAGCCAAATCTGGAGAATATGGTGGGTGAGGTAGTAGTTCGTAGCCCAATTCTACAAATTTTGTGATGGCAATGGTTAACTTGTGTGCAGGTGCATTATCCTGGTGAGAGAGAACCTTTTTCTTCACCAAATGGGGTTGTTTCTTTAACAATTCCTTGTGAAACTGATCCAGCATTGCAGCATAATATGAACCTGTGATCGTTTTACCCTTTTCCAGGTAGTGGATGTCCATCACCCCTTGTGAATCCCAAAAGATCCATGATTTTTCCTGCCGATGGAATGGTTTTTGCTTTCTTTGGAGCAGGTTTGCTGAAGAAAATCCACTGCTTTAATTGTTTTTTGGTTTCAGGTTGATAGTAATGGATCCAAGTTTCATCAACCATGATGTAACGCCGCAAAAACTCATTTGGGTTGTGCTGGAACATGTTCACACATCCCTGTGAAATGGTCACACGATTCTGCTTGTTCCAACTGTGAGCAGTTGCGGCACCTATCTTGCCGATAGCTTTCTCATACCCAAAAATTCGTGCACAATGTTATACACCCGTTCACTTGAGATGTTTATGGTCTTGGCTATCTCACAGATTTTCACTCGGTGGTCTTCCAACACAATATCAGAACTTTGTTCACCATTTCTTTTGTTGTGACCTCAACCGGCCATCCTGTGCGCAAGGCATCTCTTGTGCTCGAATGGCCACATTGAAATTCTGTGAACCATGCCATGTGATAGAGCAGATTCCCCATAATACTTGTTCAGCTTTTCTTCCATTTCCTTCACCGTCTTACCATGCAAAAAGTGGTGCTTCATCAGAACACAAAATTTACTTTTCTCTATTTTCTACAAAGCAACACACATCTGCTTATTTTAGACACTCTCAATAATGTTCTATGAAACAAATGACGACAAATTTCTGCGATTATACCCAGAATAGATGTAAGACTTGGGTGTAGACAAGAAACCTGTGATTAAAACACTATCTGTCGTCAAAGTCATGGACTTATCAATCCGCAGGCTTACACATATTTCATATTTTCATAAAATATTTAAACTGTTTGAATCGGATATAAATAGCACTATCAATTAACTTCATATTCATCATTTGTATGTCTTTGAGGATCTGATCTTATGCAAAGCATCAGGTTTGTTTAATTGAAATTCTCCACAAACTGAAGTTTGTTAAAATTAATTTCACTACAGAAATACCTTTGTTAAAATCAGTTAATAATTTTCTGTTCCTTTCATCTGCCTACTGAGCAGAGATCAAAGAAAAATCCCTCTCCACATTCATTATCAGTGTTTACTCCCATTGTAAGCAGAGAGAAAATATTGCTTCATCACTTCAGAAACTAGCATTCAAATATTTTACTAACTTTTAGCAGATAACTATGTTTTGTATATAGTTGTTTTCCATTTATATTGTTCAATTGCATAAATTTCTCTAAGTATTTTTTCATTACATAACCTCAAAGCCCCAAAACTTTCATTGTAATTCTGGAAGACTTTATTCCTTGGACACCTGCTGTGTCATAGTTGAAAATGAATGTAGGACGAGACTGTAGCAGGAATTTTTATGTAGGTATATATTTCTCAAAATATTTTATATTTATTTCATTTCTTTACAAGCTTATATCCCTGATAAATAATACATGTTTAAGAGTCTACTTCTTAATTAGGCTCCTCCTCCTGGTTGTTTGTGTGATGTAGAGCCTCTATAACAACAACAAATTACCACCATTATTATAATTGTCTTCTCCCACCTGCTCCTTCTTTGAGCTCCTTGCCAATTTATCCCTCACTCTTCCTAGGAATTTCCCCATCCTAGTAATTTCTTCTCTCTCTTACACACTAACTTTTTAATTGCTATTACATCTTCTGGTAATTTATTCCACATCTCATTCCAAATACTTTCCCTCCACCTTTTGACTATTTCACATTCAATTAGGCAGTGGTAAATGTTTCTCAGAATGTATGATGTCTTTTCTTTATCTGCATAAAAGAGCCAGAAAATAACTTCATACAAATGCTCTTACAAGATATAAAATATTCTACTGAACTATTAGTAATTATACAAGTGTTAAATACATACATCAAAATAATTTCAGAGATTATAGAGGAAATTTGCGATAGAGAATGTATGGTCTAGGAATAAAAATCGTACAGTGGTATGATCATTAACCAGTGGCATACTGGTCCTTTATAAACTTAATGCCATAGTTTCAAAATTTGAAAATATAGACCATACCCAGATTACTTGTCAAAGACTTGCTACAATCTCTAAAATTGTTTTGGTGCAGTTCATTAACACTCTATATAATCAACTCACTATTTGACTTGCAGAGCTTTAAAAATAGTCTAGGTAATTAGAGAAAAACTTGGCAGAATCTGCAGCCCTATTAAACACAATACATTCCTTCTCATAATACCTATTTCAAGAAATACTTAGATATCTAATATTTTATTTAGTAGTTTCCTTATACCGCAGTAAAACATTTTATTCATAAACAGAGTGAGTATATTGCAAGTACTTTCTGCTCTGTAGACTGGTTGCTTCTTTGCTCCTTTCTGCATTGATAGTATTTTAGTATATTAGTAGGTAAGTAGCATTAATAAACGTAGAAAATACAGTAATGGTGCATGAGCATTACAGTGCAAGGCTTTTTTAATTAAAAAAGCATAAATGTTGCACTGTAGTATGGTTTGTGGACATATTTCATATTTTTGTGCCATGTTAAATTCACAACATTTTATACTCAAACACAGCTGCTTATTTTTCTGGTCTTTGCACTCTCACATTTGAATACATTTTCATTTTGTTTATGAAAACATATTCTAAAAACAAAGATTTTCACGGTAATGTATACATGCCTAGATTTTAGTTACATTTATTTTCAGTTTTCAAGAACTGAATCTAAAGACTGACTATAATAAGTGTGTAAAATTTATATTTATAAGGAAAATGACTACGTCACCTTTTGCTTCTAATATGACACCAGTTTTAAGAAATGATTTAATTCACATTTATGCACTGTATTTCTTAAAATCTACTATGTGTAGGCTTAAAAAAAAAGGTTTTTGAAATAAAAAATAAAAACTAAAGCATGCTTGCAGCTGTTTCATATTTGCAATATTGTATTCTTAGTTTTCAGTTTCTTTTAAAATATTTAATTCCATATAGATATATTTCTAATATGCACACATGTAATTAGTTTTGGAACAAAAATCGGGTAACTACAGTGTATCTATTGGGCCAATATTATTCAAAGTGTATTTTGTTTATGCATTGCACTACATTTGTGGGATCAGATGTAATTTAGCATTGTGCTTGCAATTAGTATTTATTTTCCGTTGAACCAACACCAAACATGTCTCATCACTGATTATAATGCTTTTTTTAATCAAAAAAATTGTCACTTCTGAAGTGTGGTGTTTTAAGTCATCTGATGAGCAATGGATTTTGGCTTTTTAGGGTTGGAAAATGAATGCAGAGACAGAAGTGGCAGTATTCTAAATTTTTCATATAAATTTTGATAGATTCCTTAGATTGGTTCTATCCAGAATTAAAAGATTCTTTTTTTTTCCCCATGAGGCACCTAGATGCAAACCCTGAAATTTCAACTTTCAGTAAATTTTCAGGAAATGAAAAAAATGTTTAATACATAGTGTTAGGAGACAAACTAACATCAAAACTACTTACATATACACTAAGTATAGTTTTACAATGCATTATTTAATTCCAAAACCAAGCTATTGTTTTCTATAAAAGTGCATTTCAAATTTGGAAATGTCTGCATTTGAATTTTACCAACAATAGAATAGTAAGTTATGCACATGATATATTGATATAATTACAGTAAAGGGTCTAATTAATGTTTTTCATTTATTTTAATTACTAGTAGGTAATTGTTTATCACATTTAACAATTGTATACACTAATAACACTTCAGTTTAGCTGTATATTTTCATGTTTCATGAAATGTATGCATTAATGTTGGTAATAATATAATGAATGGTACATATATTTTATTTTATTACAATTATGACTATGCAAGATTGATATAATTACTTTGATTTGGTATTAAAGTACTGTACTTTACGGTAGTTTAAAGTACTGTTGAATTAAACATAATACAGAATACCCTTTATCATTTTCAGCAACATAGTTCACAAGTTTCACATAAATTAAAACAGTGGCTAATCCAAAAATGCTTAAACACTGTACCTTATAAATCTAATCAAGCCTTTCAACATCTTTAGAAGATGGCATTGCATTGAAATTTGAGTCATGTTGTATGAATTGAACTGTATTTCACTATTGAAATACACTACTGTACATTGCATTATGTTTAGAACCCAACATTTTTCCAAGACAATCATGGGTATTTTGTCTGAGATGTTTTACCTTTGGTCTGATAAAACCTTTGGTGAAACACATGTTTTCATTGTTAGCAAATGACAATGAAAGGCTGAACTTCACTGTTGCATGTAGGAAATATTGGCAATGACTTGGTTGAGTATTTGTAAATAATGTAATTTCTTTTGTATAATCATAATTTTAAATACAATATGTTGGAAAATATTAATTTTACCTCTGGATAAATCATGGAAAAACAATAATATCCTAGCTGTTGATACGGTAATTTGTATCACAAATTACTTAAAGGTAAATAATGATTGTAATATGAATATGTATTTTTATGTGACATTGATTTCCGATGTTTATTAATTGTAATTATTATTGGTAAATAATAATATACAGCTTTACTGAAACTGTCAATAATAACGCAATAATGCAGCGAAGGGGTTAGTTGTTTATCATTACTGGGAACCAGGAAGTTACGTAATGTTTCGCGCGGTTTCGGTAGAAGCTTCTAGAATGTCTCCTAAAGTAATATGTATTCGTGGTTTTCATTGGATATTAAAATAGACGCTAATGTTGGCGCGTTTTATTAGCCAATAGCAGTTCATTTATAATCTTTAGGCGTATCTTGATGCAGGCCTATAAATAGGGTAGGTTCAAGGTAAATCGCCCCCAGTTCAACAAAATTCTCAACACATTACACGTCGGTCCTTCAGTTCATCAAAATTTCGTGTACACTACATGTCGTCAGTCAGTCCTTCATTTCGTCAAGTTACGCGCAGCAGAATTACGAGAATTATTATAAAGTTAATTCTACACAAAGTTGAAATATAGAGTTAAAAGTGATAAGTAAGAAGTTATTACAAACAGTTTCAGTTTGGCGAGTATCCAGATCAATATGTAAATGTGTTTGTGAACGTGTTCGGCAATAAAAGTTATAAAACCAATTTCTTCATTAAGTATAATTTCTTGATAAAAGATTCCTTTCCGATTCACAACCTGTAAGAGAAACATGTTCGACCCCAAACAGCTAGCCGGAGAACATTTAAAGTGAATTATTTCAAAACTGATGCAAATTGCTACGCCAGATGGAGCTACAAACCAAACAAACGAATGACGTCACAAGATGGCTTCAACACTGATGTAAACAACATTACGTGAGAAACATTATTCACTCGCACTGTTTACCGTATAGGTTGTAATGAAATTACATCTTGCCTTAGGGATTTTCCTCTAAATTGCTTCCTATTTTCTGTTTCTCACTTTCTTCTTCCACCATCCTGGTATAGTTGGAATAATAGCAGCTTCCACCATGATTATTAGTTTTCCTAATATAAATCACATTGTAGCAGCACATGCAAACAATAAACTTCTCACAAAGCATTGTCTTTGGTGCATGAATAACTGCTTGCTCATATGAATATTTATTTTGTGCTAAGATATTTACAATTTGATTTTCTACTTAACTTTGACCCTGGCCACTCATTCTGTAGTCAATCACTACAGTTTATCTACATTTTACAATTTCCTGTCAATAAATTATCTTGCTTCAGTTTTTCATGTCCCATTTCCACTTGTTTTTCACTTGTCACTTATTGAGTGCTTTACCATTACACATTCACCATAGTTTTCCATTCAAAGTAAGATACACTACCTCTTATGTTTCTCTATCCACTGTCCAAGGCCATTGATTTTTGACCTTACACAAAAACTGGCCAACGCTCCTTGTATATCATTTCGATTATAAGTGCATTTCTATCCCCCTTCAACCACTTCTTTTTAATAAATTCTCTTCTCCAATTTTCTGTTCCTTGGCCCTTAAATACTATGTGTTCAATGTCTTCATTGCCACCACATATCGGACATTGGTATAATTGCATCATGATGTCTGCAGTTGTTTATTGGCTGCAAGGAAATGTAAAATGCCTCACAGCCATGAAGAAATGTTGGGATGTAAATCTCAATGCATTTTTCATACATTATAACACTGGGAAATGTCAATATATGCATCTTACATAGCAAACTATTGACCATTTATACATTGAGAATTCACATATATCAAAAACTCATTTTTCACGAAACATGGAGATGTTGGGATTTGCATCTAAGCACCTCATATTTAACAACCAGTTCATAACATGCAAAGCTGTCACATGATAGGGCAATTATAGCAAGCCTATACTCTTCAGAGATGGTGAATTTAAAATTACCATTGATTTTTTAGCCATTCTTGCTACGCAGTTAGGGAACAAGTTATATGTTTATGTGTATTCTGTGAGGGATTGTAGTCAGATTACTCACATACTGAAGCATAGAAGATTTGGGAGACAACCCTTGTAACTGGAGTGTATCAGTAGAGTTTACAGTGCACAGTGGAGTTCCCTCCTCACCACCCCATTTACTCAGGCTAAAGTCTGTGTACAGGAAATCTTATAGCTATTATGGCAATCTACCAGAGTTAAGTTACCAAAAAGATATCAGTGATGAGACATATAATATTTTATTTTAAAGAACATTAAGCCTCACATGAGACACAAATGTTGCAGATATGCTGAATCTGGATGAGGGGAGCGTTGGTGAAGTATCCATCCAAGTGGACCTCTTCACACATCCTGGTACAGGAGAACACAAAGTTACTGTGAAGGGTAAGCTCTGTTATTATTAAACAATAAAAGAACATTTCATTTTAAAGAAGTGAACTGCAAACTATTTTACAGGACTAAAGTCTTAAATAACTTACACATTAAGCTCTTAATTTGTGTTTTGTCTATAAGCAAGGAAATAAAGCTAATGTTAAACAGTATTAAAGGACTAAAGTAAGAAAAAAAAAACAAATCTGATGCGTTACACTCTCATGACTTTCTCTACTCTTGTACAAACTATTTTTACAAACACTTATTCTCCATATGCTTCATGTTAATCGAGATATCGAGATGTTAATCTTATTGGTAATTTTCTTGTAGATGCAAGGGGAATTGGTAGGCTTTAAGCGATAGTCAAATATTTTAAGAGCTGGTTGCTATGTGGAGTATTCCATTTTCTTTGCATTACCAGGACAAAAAAAAAATAAATGAATAACGAATTCCCACAGACACACACATGGACATGTTTCCAAAAATGCCTTTTTTGGATTCAGGGGGTCTCAAAACATATATTTCCGGTGAAATCTCGGTATTGAATTTTTGGGTGGAATGCAATACTTCCCCTACTTACTATACATAGTAGACAAAGTAATATGTTATGAATAACATATGGTGGATAGAAAAATCACTTTTTATATGAATACTTTAATATACAGAGAGAGCCAAAACACTACAAACTGGCTGCACAGTGTTTTTCCTGTCTGCATCCTCAGCGCTCCTTGCTATCTGTCTCTATCATAGAAGGCACGGATGAAACCATTCAACATTTTTAAAACTACTTTTCAGGCTTTACTTACTAATTTTTTTCAAGTCAATAGTTGAAGCTCATGCATAGGTGAATACAATTTTGCTCCCTGTTTTTAGAGAAATAACAGACAGGGAGCGTGATTTTACCTTTTTTCCACAAGTCTCTGCAACAGCCCATATGGCCAATATTTCCTTGAGAACAATTGAAAGTGAGTTGAGGACAGATTTATTAGTAGAGATTTGTAGCCCACTAGTCCCCCATCCTAACCCCCTGCGATTTCTATCTCTGGGGTAACTTAAAAAATAAAGTGTACAAGACAAACCCATACACCCTGGAAGAATTAAAACAAAATATCCACCATGGAATTGCCAGCATTTCTCAACGTGAACTACAGTGAGTGATGGATAGTTTTCTAAAGAGATGCCAAAAATGTATGGACATTCATGGACAAATGTTTCAGCATTTCCTTTCATAAAGTTGGTAAGCAAAGCCTTTAAAAGTAGTTTTAAAAATGTTGTATGGTTTCATCCATGCCTTTCTATGATGCGGCAGGTGACAAGTGCGAGGATGCAGACAGGAAAAACATTGTGCAGCAAGTTTATAGTTTTTTGGCTCTCCTGTATAATAGATATATGTGAATTTGTCATTGATGGAGAAAGTTGTGTTAATATATTACATTTTTTTTAAGTTTCATTTGTATTACCTTTAACTGCTCTAGGTATGTTGGTACCTTGGCCAAGTTCTTCAGTATTGTTACTTTCTCTATTAAATACCTATAGTAAGTAGAAGAAGTATTGTATTCCATCCAGAAACTTCATAAAGAGGTTTCACTTGAAATACAGTCATATTTTGAGGCCTCATGTTTCCAAAAAAGCATTTTTAAAAAAGTATCCAAGTCTGTGCGTGTGTTTGTCTGTCTGTCTGTCTGTCTATGAATAACATAACTCGAAAACAAAAGGTGGTTAATGGTTAAAGATTAATGGTTATTTAAGTACAGCATCTTCCAAGGACGCTACATGAAACTTCTGAAGAAATTCCCCTCGCCTAAAGCTACGTTTTTCTTGAAACTTTTTCGTTATTTTTTTATTTTCTCCAAAATGACTAATGATTTGGATTAAAATACCAGATAGAATTAATTGTTCTTCCACACAAGCCATGTGTTGGACAAGGTTGGAAAGGTAGAATCAAACAACTGGAAAATTCAATGCCATAGCCAGGAATTGAACCACGGATCTCCCAGTCTCCGTCCAGTTGCTCTAACCACTGAGCTACCATGGCAACATGCCGGCACGACATGCAAATCAGTTGGAGAATTTAATGAATTGAATTTTCCAGTCATTTGATTCTACCTTCCTAAAATACCAGATGTTTAAGATATTTTCATAACAAATAAGATGTATCTCTCAAATTTTCTATAAATAATTTGTAGAGAGCTCTTCATTCAGAATAAATTTACATGATTTTGTACAACTGGTAAACCATAGAAGATAGAGAAAACTTACTGCATAAAAATGTAGATATGCTTAAAACATAAATTTATGTCAAATACATTTTGTTTCTGCCACTGACCATTTCTCAGATATCCTTCATTATTGGTTTAAATTTTTAAATATTTTATGCTTTTCTCAAGCGCTAAAATGCTATTTAATTCTTTTTCTTGCGGTCATGCAAAGAATATGAAATTTTAAATTCTCCTGAAAATGTTTATCTCAATTAACATGAAGTAGATAGAAGAATAAGCTTTTATAAATAGGAGAGTGGATAGAGAAAGTCATGTAAATGTAACACATCAGATTTTTAACTTTATTTTTGTAATATTTTAACATTTGACTTGGTAGCACCCGGAAGCCTTTAGTAACACTTTTCATAAAACTATTCTAAGTTCAATACAGGATCTACAAAATATGCAAGACAACACACTGTTACATTTCTGTCCTTCATTAAATAATCTTTCAATTTCCATGTCTAACAAATATTGAGCAAAAAACTCCCAAAACACCTAATGAATGTTTTAAGAGTCATTTGCTAATATGATTAATTTTTTTTTAAGATGATCTATTTATCTATTAATAGATTTCTGTTTTTGTAAAGAAGTTAAAAAAGTGTAAGTCTAGAAAATTTCATGCCCCTTACACAAAATGGTGATGTTTCAGTGGTGGCAGCAAATGATCTGAAGTGGCCAACAGTGACTGGAATGTTTCGTCCATTTGTGGAGGTTAATCTTATTGGACCACACCTTGCTGATAAGAAGCGCAAACATGCCACCAAGTCTAAATCAAACAACTGGTCACCTAATTACAATGAAACTTTTCACTTGTAAGTAGCCATATGTTTTTGTTATAAGTTCTTTGCGAATACAATAAGTTACATATGCTTACAGTAGTATACTTGCCAACTTTTATGGTTTGCCCATAAAATGTATGGGAGCTGCAGCCATTTTATGACTTCATGATGGTGGAGGCATTCTACAGCTTTGTGGACAGACTCAGTGTTACAGATTTTTGCTAAATTGCCTTTCTTGGGCCCACCTAGATGAGCCTGAAGGAAGTAAAAAATAATGGAATAAATTACCTTATGAGAGAATGTAGAAGTAGATGAGAACTGTTGTACATCAGGCGCCCACCTGCACGCCACTTTTTTGTGCCTTACCGACATAGGGAAATGAACTAGAAAAAACGTGGCCATCTTCACAGTAATATTGACGCTCATTCAGAAGCGCCAACTGAAGTAAGAAGCTGGGAATCCTCTAAGTATGGGGTGTGTTGTTACTTGTTCTTCTTATTCATATGGTATAGTCGCCAAAAAAAAATTGCCTCGCATTCAGAGCAAGCTATGCACAAAGAAAAGAAAATGGTGTGCACAGGCTGTCAAAATAGCATAAATACAGTTATGAAAGAGTACATAGGTGGTGAAAACTTGCAGTTACTGCAGGAATTCCTGGTGCAGCATGGAATTATCAACGAAGTATGTATATGCGATGTATGCAATGAAATTCTTCCATTAAAATGGAGGAAAGGAGGACAGATGATTTTCATATGCCAAAACAGTCACCCAAGGAGGAAACTAAGTGCAAGAAAAGTTAGTTTCATTGGTGACGCACATCTCTCTCCACAAAAAATAATACATTTATGTATAATGTGGTGCATACTAGATAATCCCAGAACTAACACACTAATGTGCGAGATGAATGCAAACTCACATACCATAGTAAACTGGTCTAGCTATTGCCGAGAAATCCGTGTGAATTCAGAAACGTAAGCTTCTATTTTAAAAAAAAAAAAACCCAAACCAAGAGAGTTGGGGATATATTTCTCTGCATTTGGCGGCATTACTTATTCATATGTTGCCAGCATTGCATTAAAGCCAGAGAATGGCATACAGTGCCATCTGTTGGACTTATAAGACATCACTTCCGTTGCTAATGTGGGCCCAAGAAAGGCAATTTACCACTAGATTTTAAATACGGATTTGACAAAGCATTAAATTCTATTGCATTACATTGCAACTTAAGATTACAGACTGAATGTACCACACTAATTGGTATACAGTGCTATGAAAGGCCAGAGCTTATCTGTATGTATATTCTTCATTACAATCATGGTTGCCTTCAGTAGGCTGCAACAAAATGCATAGCACACTGATTTAAAATTTGATTGCACAACTAGTGACCTCTAGTAACCAGCAGTAAATGCGCTCAAACATTCAGCAACTGACAGACATTAAATGTAAAGTTAACTCCCTCACATAAATTTGTTTATTTTATTTACATTCTATGGCTGCAGGATAAAAGTTTCTGATTTTTTTTTGTCAGTTTTTGCTTATAGCCAGTGCTATAAAGCATAAAATATGGACTAGAATTTGAGGCAGTATTTTTAGCACTTAAATAATTTCAGTTTAATTATATAATATGTAAATTCAATAACAGCCCTCCTTGAAGCAATATGTGTATGTAATAATTTGTAAAATGTATGTAACAGTCATTGCATATGCTTATATTATTGTGTCCATGTGTAATAATGTTATGTGAATATATTACGTAATTTAATAATGTAGGACCTGTGAGAATAATAAGTTAAAAGTTGCTAATAATGAGGTAACAATGAGGTAACCTTGAGTCAATAATGAGTAAGAAAGTTTAACAGTACTACTTGTGATTCTTGGAGTAACAATAATGAAATTTTAGTGACAGTTTATAAAATAGCCAATCGACAACCAGAAAAAGCTTTAGTTAAATGAAGTTATTCTATTGGAGAGACTTGAAATATATAAATTTACAGAGTTTAGTCACTTGAAATCAGTTCAGCTGCCTGCAGACAGTGATTATAACTGGATGCATGATGCATTCTCGAGAAATATAATATGTATTCGTGTGAGACAAAAATAGTTTACATGTTAAAAAGTGCAAGTATTTAATAATAAAAGAATCTCACAGCACTCTATCAGTGAAGTGTTACATAAATCATGTCAAGCAGTAATAAAAGGAGTGAAGTAAAATTATAATCTGTGTAAGCCTACATTCTTGTCACATCACAACCCTGGCAAGATATCCATGTCTCTAAAATAAATACTGACGCAGCCGAGGCGAACATAAGTATTAAATATTTAAAGAAACAGTTTAATTACAAAGTTAATATTTTTTAAACTTGGGGCAAAGGCCACCTGAAAGTACATACTGGAAAGCGGGTACCATACGTGTGGTTGCAACTACTACAAGTTCGGCTCCCAACAGTTGAAATATGATACAACTCCTTCAATACAACCTACTTCAAGTTGACGCTCAAGGCGTGGTAAAAATAACGTAACAAACCATATTCTCACATTGACGTCCCAGCGTGGTGCTAATAAATAATTTAGCAAAATTAACGTTTCTCAAAATCTGTGTGTGACCAAGGAAGTAGTGTTCTTTGTTTTAATGCATGTTTATCTGTAGGAAGAATAATTTCAGCATGTATAACAGAAAGAAGCAGTACTACCAGATCATCAAAAATTCTTATAAAATGTGAATTCCATTTATTTTACATCTAATTTTTGTACATTAACTGTACTGAACACTTTATGCGATCTAAATTTCATGTCATCCCATGGTGCTGGATGAAGGAAAGTTTTAGGTGGGTTTTAATTTCAGGAAGTTGGCAAGTATGCATTAGGTTAGATGTACAAGTGTAACTACTGGATTTGTCTTACAAATGTTGGTGCATTTAACTGGACCTTAGTCCACCTAAATATGTAAATACAATAAACCTGGCCTTCAACGGACCCCTTGTTAAACGGAACTCTGTCTTAAATGGAAATTTTTTTATGGTCCCATGCATGCCCATACCCAGAAAAAAATTTCGGGGGCGGGTTTCCATAAGTAGATCTAAACTTAACAGTACCCTACACAGTTACCATGTACCTACTTCATACATGGATAAGAAAATTGCTTGGATGCATTATATACACAGGAAAACTCGCCACAATGAGGATATTCCACCTTACAGTGCAAGACATGGAGATTACTTCGAAAACCAGGATGTATGGTCACCTTAACTATGTAAGGCGACAATATTAAGTTATCCTTTTTCTTGTAAATGTGCTACTAGCAATAGGCCTACCATTATCTAACGACATTTTTCCATATTGGTTGGCTATGAATTTAAATAAATAAAATTGTCAAAAGTTTCAGGGCGGGGGGGGTTTGAACCCTAACCCCTCCCTCTAAATACGGCCCTGGTCCCATGAATTTTGGGGTGAAAAACATGCTAAATTCCCTTTATTAAACAGAAACTGTATTACACAGACAACGGGAATCAAAGTACGCTTTTAATGGAAACTTTCCAGTTCCAGAATGCAGTTCAGAAAATTTTCAGGCACCCTGTGAAAGTTTGCATTGTCCGCTCTAAGTACATGATGTTAAGTTAAAACATGACCATTTTGCTGTTAATTCTAGGAGGGGAGTGCACTAATGACGGTTCGAATATTGAGAAACCTGTCACATTCATCCTTCATTGCATAGTCAAGCTAACCATAAGTACAGCTGAGTGTCTTTTATTGTTGTCTCTTCACTTTCCATTTCCTGCTCTCATGACTTGTCAGACAGCATAAAATACAGCTCTTAACAGTACACCTCTAAACTTACTACACAAAGGTGATGATTTAGTTCAGCAGTAGTCAACATGGCTTCGAAAACAAGTTGTGCTAGATCTTAACACAAGAGTGAAAGTGATTTATGCTAGTGAATGTGATAAATTGAGTGTAAAGCAGATCATGAAGGTGTTCAACATAGGAAAAACTCAAGTTTACGAGATTCTAAAGAAGAAAACAGAAATTCTGAAATGGTGGGAAAATTGTGATAATGGAAAATTGTGATAATGGAAAATTTGAGAAGGTAGTTTGTTACGTTATTTGCACCAAGTATGGAAAGTCAGTTTGAAGATGTATTGTAGTTCAACTGTTGGGGAGCCAAACTTGTAGCAGTTGCAACAGCATGTATAGTAAACATTTTCCGGTAGCCTTTGCCCCGAATGTATTTTTACTGTTTCTTTAAATATTATATTTATGTTTACCTCAGCTGTGTCAGTATTTGTTAGAGAGACGTTTCTCTTGGCAGGGTTGTGATACGACTAAGAAGGTAGGCTTACACAGATTATAATTTTTACTTCACTCCTTTTATTAATACTTGATATGATTTAAATAACACTTCACTGATATAGAGAGCTCTGAGATTCTTTAATTAATTAATTGCACTTTTTTTAACACTTAAACTTATTTTTTTCGTCTCACACGAATACATACTATATTTCTTGAGGACACTTTTTTTGCGACTGGTTAGTAACTCTGTCTGCAGGCAACTGACTTCTGAAGTTTTAAATGTTTCTCCTTTTCAGTTTCTGATTGGCTAATCCTACTCCAATAGAATGCCTTCATTTAACTAAAGCTTTTTCTGGTTGTTGATTGGCTATTTTATAAACTGTCTCAAAATTTACATTATTGTTGCTCCAATAATGACTAGTAGCATTACTAAACATTCTTACTCATTATTGCCTCAAGGTTACCTCATTGTTAGCAACGTTTAACTTATTATTCTCACAGCTCCTACATTATTAAATTATGTAATACATTCATATAACATTATTGAACATATACAATAATATAAGCATATGCAATGACTGTTACATACATTTTACATACACATATTGCTTCAAGGCGGGCTGTTATTGAATTTACATATTATATAATTAGACTGAAATTATTTAAGTGTTAAAAATACTGCCTCAAAATAAATAGAGAACTTAAGAAAACTGAAAACCAGGACATTAATGAAATAGTGTGGGAGTGGTTCATTAGTGTTAGGGCAAAAAATCACGCATATCGGGGCCTATGTTACAGGAATATGCTAAAAAGGTAGTTGAAAAAGACTGTACTCAAAGCATCCAATGGATGATGGAGAGTTTCTGCAAAAGATATCAGATAGTTTTTAATGAACTTTATGGTGAATCAAATGACATTAATATTGAAACCATCGCTTATTGCATTGCTAAACTACCTTCAATAATCTAAGAATATGAATGAAAACATAGCAAACGGCGATGAGACAGGACTATTCCTCCACGCATTACCCAATAAATCATTGTGTTTAAAAGGAACCTTCATTAAACAGAAACCTATCTTTAATGGAAATGTTCGAGAGCCCATTCAATTCCACTGAAGACAGGTTTTACTGTAACATGTAATGCGTATGAAAAAGAGACCTAAGACAGATCTGCTGTTTAAAAGGTTGCATAAATTAAAAAAATTAAGGGTAGGTAATCACCTGGTGTTTTAAGATATTAGTAAAATATTAATCAATCTGAATTAAAAACTTTTTATTAAATAATAATTGTAAACTTGAAGTATAGACACTACAATGTGTGAAAATCCTTCTTCTTATAGAGCCCTTATTTGGATTTGTAGCCGCATAGCAGGGAATTGCTTGCCTTGCACTGCACTGTTTCTCCTTCACATTCCCTCCTCTCCACGTGCCAGCTAATTATTTTTATTTTATTTTTTTTATTTAGTGATAAGTCAATTATATGGGGAGTCTATAGGAATTGCTCCTTGCCACATCCATTACTTCCATACATTTTTGCAATATCTCTTTTATGCATTGTTTTGTATACCATATCACCCATTTTCTTAATCATGACATAACTCTTACTTCTAAGCCATTTTCCCTTATTAATTTATTCCTCCAATCATCAGTTCCTCTGTATTCCAATAAAATGTGCAATTGGTCTTCATTTTCCCTGCAAATTTGATATATACATTGCATTATATTCTCAAAGTCCTCTTAATTTACACACCTCTAAATGAAACCATGCAATAGTGTCCCTCTTTTTCATTATATATATCTAAATACTCTTCGTTACTTGACTGTCATAAGCTTATTATACAAGGCTAATGGCCTCTTCTCATTCATCTCTGCCCAGATTCTTTGTCTATCTATATCCTCACATTTCCAAAACCCCGGGACCATTCCATACTCAGTAATGTTGCTCCAGAGGTCGTCGTGTCATGGCAGATGATGTAGATGCGCAATGTCAGGTACCAACTGTTAAATGAAAAAATGCTGCTGCGGTAGTAAAACTGGGAACAGTTTGGTATTGTTGCGAACTATTATAGCTGTCATAATAGAAAAAAGCGAAATAGCGAATAAATGCAATAAAATTGAATAATAACTGCAAAGCAGTAAAAAAAAATTGTTATTGTCTAACGCTTGGCATTTAGTAATGACCATTAGTGTTCATGCACTTGTATAATAAATAAATGTAATACAACTGAAAATTACCATGCAACAGAACTAAATAATTATTGCAACACAGTAAGCAAATGTAATACAACTAAATAATAGTGAATGCTACTATAATTATGTTTAATGGCATTAATGCTCTTTCACAATGGAATTATTAGCCTTAATAAAGGCTGTTTTGCATCAATGTATATAAGGAAGACATGTAGATGTTCTGTGAGACAGATGTGGAAAAAAAAACAAGTTCTGGAGGATAGACAATGAAGAAATATGAAATTTTGGAAGAAACGAAATACGAAAAGGAAGTTCTGAGGGAGAAGACTAACCAGAAGAGAGCTACGAAGATGCCGCAGGATAATTCTCGGATAGTATCACAAGAAAATTCTGAAACACTCTGATTGGGACAGCTGTTCCTGTACATGAACTCATGCACATATAGTTGAAGAGCTCCTGAGAAGTGCCGAACTGCCTCCTAAGCTTCTGCAAGTTGTTCTACATCCCAATTTTCCATTAGAAGAGCGTCATTACTTAAGATCTCATTCTCTGCAACGATGTGTAAGTTTTCCATGTTGATTGTTGACAAAATCACTCCAGAATACATAACCAATTCAATAAATTGCGCCAGAATACATAATCAGAAGTGCTTAAACAACTTTGGGGCATTTAAAAAGCCAAATGCCACACATTTGCGGAATTTTAGCGATGTTTTTTTCTACAGGGTAGCCTGCCTGACGTTGCATGGCACCCGCCATGACACGTTGACCTCTGGAGCAACATTAGCCTATATTCTTGTTCCCACACATTACCCAATCCACCTGCATGACCTTGGTTACTCTCCCCTCCCTGCAGTGTTAACACGCATTCACCTCTCTGTTCTGTAGTGACAACCCTTGTACTTAACTACCTTCTGTTCTCGATTTCCATCATATTCAAGCCATAACATTCACTGCTTCATTTCCTTTTTCTTTCATTATTGTCCCTTAGTTCCAACTCATTCTAAAAGTCAGTCTTCTGTCTATCCAAAGCTGAAAGTTACGAATGTATGCTCACCTTCCTTCAGCTCTAGCCTTCTTCATTTGTTGCACTAATTGGAATGCTGGCTAATTAGTTGGCACAAAGTATCTGCTGTATAGAGGTTGATACATTGTGAGACCTGATACGATTCAACTAGGCTCCGTATTTGATTTGATTGTATATAGATTAAATAAAGATGTAAAATATTGTATTTAATATTATAACTTGATAGAAGAAACCTTAATACAGAAATATTGCAATTTGTTGAGGAAGTAAGGTTCGGTTCACTGGCCTACCCATTTTCCTGGGAAAGGAAAGGTTTGTCGGCACATATATACAAAAGCACTGAGCCATTAAAATGGGTCTATGAGGAAAGTGCTGGTTCTTTTCAAAGTGGAAGAAACATGATATTTGTGCCGAGAAAAGGCTAAAGCCATAAACATATGTACGTGCTCCAGCATAAATTAAACTAATTGTAAATAGTACCGTGGGAAGAGAAAGCTGAACAGAACTGAAATTTTAGCCAGTAAATGTAAAGTAGAGAATACAAACTGACGAATACGAAAACAGGAGATCGTCACATGATTGAAAATCGTAAAAAATAATCACGTGACATAGGCGGAGTAGGGATGACATCAGGCATGGCAAAATTCACAAAATACTAGTAACAACACTCTTCGCTGAACCCTACGACAAGTAACTTCACTCTTAGCCGAACTCTGCGCCATGTAACTACACTCTTGGTTGAACTCTGGGCCAACAAGTATCTTGACTCTTAGCTGAACTCTGCACTGTACAAGTCAGGCCGCGGCTATGAATGCAGGGAAAACATTACAATACATCTTAATACTGCCGACTAACAAATCAACTCGATGTCCATCGTGGATAATTGACGAAGTGGTGGCTCACGTTCCTGAATGTGTAACATAACAGTATAATAAAGCCAATATTCACCAGAGCCAATGTTTTTATTATCGCAATCTTTATATAATTTTACAACCCCCTGCAGACTTTACAGAGTCAACACTGCTCAACGCTAGCCGGAGAAAAAAGAGACTTAATTGTTACGCATTGAGGAAGCGACCAGCTTCAGACCACAGGTTTCAATGTTATAGTGTGTTAATGCAGTTATAATGCTGAAAAATCTATATAATTTAGCACACAGAATCTTCATGTATAATTCTTATGTCACAACAAATTCTTATAGATAAGTCATACTGCATTCCCTGCTGTTCATTTGTCTCACAGAGAAGTGGTTTGGAATCTTGTGAATAGATTTAGGGAAGTGGGACCTATTTTGGATGAGAAACTGAAAGTAAATTGCTGTGCTTTTACAGAGGCAAACCTTGATGACATAGGAGAAAAATTAAGAATGAAATCTCTGAGATAGCTTGCAAACCTATTAAACTTTTAAAGTTAAACCCTATAATATAACTGTAGTTCAGGAATTGTAATCATCTAATGCAAGTAGAGTTAATTTCTTCAATTGTGTATTGGATAATATTAATGATGACTCTATTAACCTACATTTAGCTTTTTTATGGACAAAGCATGGCTTTACTTACATGGCAATGAAGAATTAATGAGTGTTAATGCAAATTTTCTTAAAAGGTGTGAGAGATATGTGGCAGCACAAGGATATTATTTCCAACATCTTCTATGACGAAAGTATTAGATTATTATTTGCATGAGAAATCTATGTGCTTGAATTTAAGAGCCTATGAATATCCGACTCTGCCAACAAACAGTGTGCTTCTTGATGCCAAAAAAATTCCCTTTATTTATTTCATCATTTGGGAACAAGTTACATTGTTTTTGGACATGTCAGGATTGGATATGTAGAAAGTTTACATTGCAGCAAGTAATACTAAAGTAATTCTTAATAATAATTACATGTCAGTTTCTTTACAAAAATACTATATCACAGAATAACAAAATTAAATAATCTATGTACCTTAATTATGTGCTTATGGAAAACATGGGTCATTTAAATAATCATTTATATGTAAATATTGCCTTTTTAGAAATAGCTTACTTAGTTTACCTTTAAAGGATTCTTTATTTAAGTTTTTTATTGAAATATCTACACTACATGATGAAAAGTAACCTGCCATCTGGCTGAAAATGATGTACAAGTTTGCAGTGCCCTCCATCGGTAATGCTGGAAGTCAATATGGTGTTGGCCCACCCTTAGCCTTCACTCTCGCAGGCATACTTTCAATCAGGTACTGGAAGGTTTCTTGGGGAATGGCAGCCCATTCTTCACGGAGTGCGGAACTGAGGAGAGGTATTGATGTAGGTCGGTGAGGCCTGCCATGAAGTTGGCATTCCAAAACACCCCAAAGGTGTTCTATAGGATTCAAGTCAGGACTCTGTGCAGGCGAGTCCATTATAGGGATGTTATTGTCATGTAACCACTCCGCCACAGCCCATGCAGTATGAACAGGTGCTCGATCATGTTGAAAGATGCAATTGCCATCCCCGAATTGCTCTTCAACAGTGGGAAGCAAGGTCAATGTAGGTCTGCACTGTGATTGTGCCACGCAAAACAACAAGGGGTGCAACCCCCTCCAGGAAAACACGATCAAACCATAACACCACCACTTCCGAATTTCACTGTTGGCACTACACACACTGGCAGATGAGTTCACCGGGCATTCGCCATACCCACACCCTGCCATTGGATCGCCACATTGTGTAATGTTCAACCGTGTAATGTTGATGCTCCTTACACCAAATGAGGCATCGTTTGGCATTTTCTTGCGTGATGTGTGGCTTATGAGCAGTTGCTTGACCATGGAATCCAAGGTTTCTCACCTCATGCCTGTCATAGTACTTGGAGTGGATCCTGATGTAGTTTGGAATTCCTGTGTGATGGTCTGGATAGATGTCTGTCTATTACTCTTTATGACCCTCTTCAAATGTCAGTGGTCTCTGTCAGTCAACAGACAAGGTCGGCTTGTATGCTTTTGTGCTGTACATGTCCCTTCACGTTTCCACTTCACTATCACATCAGAAACAGTGGACCAGGCAGTAGGTGGCAGCACAATGCATCTAAGATGAAAAACGTATGTTTGTGGGGTGTCCGGATACTTTTAATCACATAGTGTAGTTTGTTATACATTAAGATACCCAGATGGGAAATGCTTGCTAGGCTTTTTGTAAGCCTGTGGCTATCCAAATGCAAGTTATTGAGATTTCTCATGTTGAAGTTATGATATTCTGAGTTCTTTTGAAATATAGTTATATTATTATGAATGAAGTTTAAGGTTTCAAGAATATGTAGGCATGGGATAGGCAAAACTTTAATTTCATTGAATATGTATCTACTTGGTGCTCTTATGGTCAGAATTGCGTTTAAAATTCTTTTTTGGATTGTGAGAATATGTGTTGCTTTTGGAGAGGAACCCCAAAAGGGGATGCCATAGCTAATTTGGGACTCAATGCAGCTGTGATACACTATCTTTAGTATTTCTTTAGAGCATACATTAGCCAATTTACAAACAGTATAACATAATTTAGGCCAGCCACGCGTCCAAATGTATACTCCGTACCATTAGCAGACGTAGCTTAGAATATAAGCAAATGGAATATCATTTCTGCATCAGAATGTTTGAAAATTAATGGTATAATTTTTATTCTGTTCACAGTATTATTGGAAATGAAGAACAGCTGGATTATTTTGAACTTCATATCTGCGTAAAGGATTATTGCTTTGCTAGAGATGATCGTTTGGTTGGTGTCGCAGTTATGCAGCTCAAGGATATAGTGGAGAGGGGCTCATGTGCCCGTTGGCTCTCTCTTGGTAAGCGTATCCAGATGGATGAAACTGGCTGGACCATCCTCAGGATACTGTCACAGCGAACCAATGATGAAGTTGCCAAAGAATTTGTTAAGCTCAAGTCAGATATCCGCACAGAAAACCCTCTACCAAACCAAACATGAGGGGACAAAACAGACATGTAAGGTGTACGTGTGAGTGTGTACTTAAGTGAAAACAAGGTGACAACCTAGTTACTCAAATAGCTTGAATAACAGAGAGCTAAATCTGTTGCTCTCCGAGAGAGGGGGAAGTTTCCATTAAAAACATAAAAAAAATGTATTGAAATTATAATTATCAGTATTTTGAAAATGCAAGCAATTATTGATGTAAAATTAAAGAGAGATCCAGCGGTAAATGAGAAGACTAAAATGTTAAAAAAACAAAATTATTAATAGCCCTGGTGACATTACTTATGCCAGAGTTAACAATACAATACAGTACACAAGGTATTATGGCAACATGAAATTCAGCCTTCTCTCTCTCTCTCACTCTCTCTTTCTCTCTCTCTCTTCATCCTTTTTCACTAAATTTGCAGTGAACTACGTTTATAGGAAGCACTATGGATGGTAAAATTGCTATATCTATAGTAAAAATAAGTCATCATGATATCCAAAAGCTTTTGAAGAAATAAATTTGCCATTTATCAGTCATGGCATCTAAGGAATTCCATTTTCTCTGCAATTATTTTCAAGAAAAATGTCTTTTCTATCTAAATTGCATAGTAAATCTAGCATTCTAAAACCATATATGCACTTAAGAATTTTCAAAACTTTTACTGGAAAAAAGATAAACGTTTTCCTCGGACCTTGCTTGTGTATACCATTATTATGTATATTCCACTGTGATAATTTTGAGGCCTGCCTTTTATCCCTGTTGGTGGGTAAGTTCATCCAATTGGTCTCATTTTTCCGCTGCAGCTTCTTCTTGTATGATGTCCGATGTAACCGATGTGTTGTTCTTCATTTCAAGGTAACCAACACCAGAGTTTTATATGTAAGTATGAAGAGGTGTACCCTTAACTGACAACAAACAGTGAGCCTTAATAAAATATCTTATCAGCATTACTTTTAAACTGAAGTCAACATCTTTACTAACAATCAGCATATCTCTTTTGTCTGCTGGGAGTAATATTGTAAGATATATATGTGTGAAAGTATGAGCATGTTGGGAGCTGAAACAGAATTGCATTCAGTAACATGATAATACATTAAGAAAGAGTGAGAAAATGTTTCTTTGTTTATCTTTCTTGCATTCTTGATTCTTTTTCTCCTTTCATTACTCTGTTTTTGTTGATCAGTTGGGCTGGAAAAATGGAATACTTCTTTTGTTTTGTAAGGACTTTGAAAGCTTTAATTTTCTCTTTAACAATGAAATTGTTTCTGTTTCATAAACTTTTATGTAAAATGGAAAAACAAGCAAGCTTGAGATGGTCTGATTCATGTAAAGTAATGAGATATCCTTCCTTCATTAAATGTTACTGAACAGCATGTCCCATGTTTGTGCACATGCCACTGCTGCTAAATCTTCCAATAATACAATAATACAAGGGGCAAGTGGAGCGGTTTATTTTATATACTTCGGCCAACCTTCGCTGGTTTCTTCCTTTGTTTAAAATGTGCCTCTGTGTATTATTGTACTATATGAAACATTTTCATACAATTTAATTCTAGTCAGATCAGGTTTAAAACTATTTTGAAGCATCCAAAAAATAAATAAAAACACAAAAAAAGAAAAAATGTACTATGCCAATAAAAATGGAAAATAATGACAATACAATACTAATTGTATGCATGAAGTGATGTTGATCTAGCATTCAAACTTTAACATTCCAGTCAGTAGCTGTTACCCTTAGTCTTGCCTTTGTTAACTTGATTTTGGAATTATGTACTATAATTCTGTCTTGTATTGTTGAAATTGTCACCAATGTCACTAGCTGTAAAAATAATACTAATAATACTACTAATAATACTGACCTGTTGTAACAGTGCTCCGTTGTTCTCTGTTAAACTGCAAGAGGAAGTTGTTAAAACAAACTTTTTTCTATATGAATGTATAAACATTGAATGAAGTTTAGTGTAGAAACTTAACATGTGATTTCATACAAGCATATTATTAATATATGATATAAAACTATTATATATATTATATATATAATTATATATTCTCCCGTTCTTCCATTGCGGATTGTAATAAATGCTATACATGTGTGATGGCATGCTGATATCTCGGCTGTGAGCATCTCACCTTGTTTATATTCTGTGTTTGTCTTGTTGGTCCCTGGTATGTCACGCCATCTGACTGAAAACTTTACACAGTAAAATATCTGCATAACACTGTGCCTTTCTGTTGGCATTGTCTTGCACAGATCACAGTTTCACACATTTGTTCCTATAGCTATACTATTCTATGTACCTCTATTCTTAACACATTTAAAACAAAACTTTTTTCTTTCAAAACCTGAGCACTCTGGGAGAGAAAAATTGACTATAATGAATACACTCTAAGAAGCAATAATTCTAAAGTGCTGTGAAAATTGGTTTCTAAACTGAATTTTCCCCCATGGATCATATTTACATTCAAACATGATAGTTTTAAATGAACATAAAATGCCTATTTGTTTAATAACGGCTATGTTCCAAATAATTTCAATAATAAAAGTTATTTGGTTATTTAATCAATGGCTTGCTATATTTTCCAGTTTGTTAGATACTCATTTAATCAATCACTATTCACATCAGCATTGTTAACATCGACACAAGGTTATTTTTAACATAACAATTAATGGGAAACACAGTGAAGTAGTTAAAATATTATTTAAATAAAATTCTAGTGTCAACACACTCTAACTTCACTCTTTCAAGATAATTACCTTGAATGCGTTTCGAAGATGCCTTGTCTTCATTATCAGCTAAGAGCTGCTAACGAGTCTTTTGGTTTCAGTGTAGAGGTTGCTGTTGGGCTTCCTGACTTTGACGTCGTTTTTGACTTGATCTCATCTTTAAATACATCAAGCCGAAAATGACATCAATGTCAGGAAGCCCAACAGCGACCTCTACACTGGAACTGACAAGACTCGTTAGTGACTCTTAGCTAATGATTGACAAGGTGTCTTTGAAATGTCTTCAAGGTAATTATCTTGAAAGAGTGAAGTTAGAGTGTGTTGCCACTAGAATTTTATTTAAATAATACAAGGTTATTTATTTCCAAAATTGTAACAAACTATGTATTTAAAAGAGTTGAAGGGGTAAAGCAAGCAAAATTTTTATTGAAATCAAGATTTCAACATAAATTACTGAAAAAAATTATTTATTCCCCAAAACTTTTATAATCATAAATATATATATGGCTGCATTAGCAACTAATTTTGTTTTTCCAATATACCAATTAGCAGGTTAGAAGTTAAAAAGTACTTGCAACATTGCAGGTCACATTTAAGGTACGATACACTTGGATGCCAAGATTCATGCATCACAGTTCAGTGTTTGTCTGGAGGCATCAATCATGGTAGTTCAGAGATAGAGCATTGGCACAGTTAGTTGAAGGTCCTTGTTGAGCCTGGCTTTTACATTAGATTTTTCAAATTATAGCTATAACAATTAATTACGTATTAAACTGGCCACCGGGGTAGCTCAGTGATTTCGCTTGTGCCTCTCATACTTAGGGTCTGTGGTTTGATTACCGGCTAATGGGATGGTAATTTTAAGTCAGCCCAATCTAGGCATTCATCTCTGGCTAACTTTAGTGAAGTACCCCCAAGACCCATACAATTTGGAGTCCACAGTAGAAGCTGTAGGTCCCCTTGTTCAATCACCATAATGAAATTCTTTAATATACAGGTTAATAGAAGAGAAGATGTGAAAAGTATAAGTGAAAAGCAATCATTCCACTTTATGACTTTTTATACAAATACATGATATTGCCTTCTGAATTTGATTGATTCTTCTTTGTGCAATTTATCAATCTGTGAATGTTTTTCCTATGCTTTGTCATGTTGAAATATATTACTAAATCTCCAGGCTTTGAATTAATCGAACACAGTATTTTCCCCATATCTATATAAGTATTGACATATTTATTTTAATGACTGGTGCACATTATTCTGTAATTATAAGCAACAATACTCAAATGGATTGGAAATTGCAGTCAGTATTTGTATGCTATGCAATAAGCCACTAAAGCTCCCAATTGTAGGTTTTCCAACTGTGTTACTGAGAAATATGCCACAAAGATAAAATTTATTTGATCATAAAAACTGGTTCACAATAAATGGGGAATGGGAACCAGAACAAGAAAGTGAATGGAAAGCAATGAGATGTAAATTTAGTTCACAATACAATGTGTCCATAAAAATACTTTGAACTGGTATTGTGTTGCTTTGGATAGTCATATTGGGGTGAAGTTGGTGACATTTGAAAGAAAAACTCAAATGTTTTTTTTACTATAGCTATAGCCATCGAATGTGGACCCACAAGTGATGCTGCAGACATAAGACAATATTCCCATTCGTGCCACACATGCTCCAACATATCTGATGAAAGGGACTGGATGACAGCAGTAATACAAAGTTGCACTTCCTGCAGGTTTTGAGGCAATGGGGGTACATAGACACAATCCTTTATGTAACCCCATAAAAAAAAGTCACAGACCGTCAAGTCAGGCATCCTTGGTGGCCACTTGTATAAGACATTATCATCATTTCTGGCATGTTCTATCCATCTTCCTGGAAGCCCCTCATTCAGATGTTCCAAAACATGTAAATACCAGTGAGGAGGTGTTCCATCTTGTTGGAAAATAAATTCATCAACTTCTTCTTCCTCCAACTGTGGAAATAACCATTCAGTGAGCATGTCCAGATAAGATGGACCCTTGATAGACTTGACGTTTCGATACGCCACAAAAGACATTCAATTTAGGGGGATCTCTTTGAACTTCCAAAATGGCATGTGGATTCTGGCTCCCCCAAATCCTAACAATATGCCTGTTCACTTTTCCACTAATGTGGAACATTGCCTCATCACTGAAAATTATTTTTTATAACATATTTTCCTTATCCTACATCGGTACCAATAAATGTTTAGAGAAATCTAATCTTTTTGAGGGTTAGCAGGTTTCAACTTATGCAGTAATTGCAGTTTGTAGGGGTGAAACTTTAGTTGCGAACACAGGATCTTAGATACAATGGATTTAGGGATGATTAACTGCTGGCTAGCTCTACAGACAGACTTCTTAGGACAACATACAAATGTCTCCAGCACTTGCATTGACAGATGGTGTCCCTGAATGTGTAGGAGTTTGATGTTAAAACCTTCGCCTAAAAGTGCACTGAACCTGCACCAGACTCTTATGTGCTATGATATTCCAAAACACACCAACTGCATTCTTGTGGATTCACCATAACTCTTTAAAACTTCTTTAATAACAACACAATTTTAAAAGCAAATGTTCACATGTAACCTGCCTTCTAAATATCCAACAATGAACCCATATCTACTAATCACAAACATAAGTGAGTTTAGTTTCTGTGTTCGATTCCTGCGATCCTATCCATTGTTGTCCATTGTTGACATGCATAAAAATATTTGAGTTTTTCTTTCGGATGTCACCAACTTCACCCAAATATGATTATTCAAAGCGATACAATACCAGTTCAAAGTATGATAGTATTTTTATTGACACTGTACTTCATGAGAAAGGGGAGGGCTTATTAATAGCAACATGGAAAGGTTTTCTTTCTTTATTTTATAGTGCTTATATGAAATGAAATGATATTTGGAAAGGAGATTTTGAAAGGAAACATTCCAGGGCTAAGTTTAGGGTACTTCCTGCAGATTTGCCAGTTATGAGGACTAGGAAAACCTGGAAGAAAACCTGTGAGAGAGGATTGTCCTAGCAGGATTTTAACTGCAGACCTCCCGTTCACAACTTGGACTTTAAAGACCTAGCTACCCTTCAGTAACATGGAAAATTGATTATGTGCATTGGTATATAATTTGTTTGTGATTGACTAATGATATTTTTAACCTACTTGCAATTCAGCAAATATAATGCTGCTACAATTAGCATTTTCTAAAATTCATGTCATTACTATTTCTGATTTCTCTTGCAAAAGCATTATCTTAATAAATTTATAATGAATGGCATACATTAAAGTTCTTGTAAAGTTTTGGTTGTTTGTTATGAGAAATATATTATTAGCTCCACGTATGGATGTCAATTTGAGAAAGATGTTTTGTTACGTTATTTTTTACCACGCTTTGGGCGTCAATTTGAAGTAGTTTGTATTGAAGGAGTTGTATTATATTTCAACTGTTGGGGAGCTGAACTTGTAGTAGTTGCAACCACACGTATAGTAAACAGTTTCCGGTAGCCTTTGCCCCAAATGTACTTTCAGGTGGCCTTTGCCCCAAGTTAAAAAAATGTTAACTTTATAATTTTTTTTTATTTATTTATTTTTTTTTTTTATTTATTTTATTTTTTTTTTTTTTTTTATTTTTTTTTTTTTACTTTCTCTACTACGTATAGTATTTATTCTGCTAAGAGTTTTACAAATTAGATTGTCTACTGCATTTTGACCCTGGTCACTTATTCAGTAGACAATCACTACAGTTTATTTACATTTTACAATCTCTTGTCACTAAATTAACACATTCACTATAGTTTTCCATTCAAAGTAAGATGCACTACCTCTTACTTTTCTCTTTCCACTGTCCAAAGCCATTTATTTTTTACTTTACACAAAAACTGCCCAATGCTTCTAGCGTCCTTGCATATCATTTCAATTATAAGTGTATTTCTATCCCCCTTCAACCACTTCTTATTAAAAAATTCTTTTCTCCAATTTTCTGTTCCTTGGCACTTAAATACTATGTGTTCAATGTCTTCATTACCACCACATATCGGACATTGGTTCTGAGGAATACCCTGTCTTAGCCCTTTTAGCCTCCATGCTCCGGTTCTTAACTATGCAATAGATTCTCTCTCTTCTTTATTTACTATGTCTATATATTTTTCCCTACCCCATGTATTTTTCATTGGCCTATAATAAACTAATGAGCTCTTTTCGGCAATCTCACTGAACATGATTTGTATTTCTATATCTTCCAGTCTTTCCCTTGCCTTTTTCCAAAAATGTTTTACATTATTTTCTCTCCTTCTCCATGTATCTCCTAACCCATTTTTCTCCAAAATATTCCGTAATTTACTTACCCATCCATCATTCATTAAGCTCTTCTCTTGGTATTCAATACATTGTCTTAACACATTACTTTTTCCTAGATTTAAACTTCTGAACCAAAATTTCAAAGCTCTTTCCATTATCTTTCCCTCAGTTGCCACCCTGCCCATCTTTAATTGTGCTACCTGTCTTACAATTGACTTCGGTAGCCCTAGTATTTCTCTACAAAACATCCTGTGCACCAATCTATACATTCCCATCCTCTATCTAATCCCCATATTTCTATACCATACATCATTTTTCCTCCACAACCATCTCATAAACTTTTTCCAGCCATTTAACATTTATATTAGGTACTTTATATTTGCAGCTTCTAATTGCTGCCATCGCCCCTTTACCTTTTGCCAATGCAAACTTCTTTTGTTTCTCCCATTTATTATCTCCATCTATTTTTACTCCTAAATAGATACAGTCACGCACTACCCTGTAATCTTTATTCTCTCCCTTCCACTTTTCATATTTGCCTAATTTTCCCCCCTTTTTGAAAACCACAATCTGTGTTTTCTCTTGATTCACTTTTAACCCCCATTCTTTACAATATACATCAATTGCTTGTAATGATTGTTTTAAACCACTTACTGTAATAGATCCTACCACTAGGTCATCTGCAAAAAGAAGTCCTGGAATTTGGATTTTGTTAATTACTGGTGCACAGTTATTATTCCGTCCAATTTCTAGTAAGACATCATCTATGTATAAATTAAATAAAACTGGACTTAGCTTACATCCTTGCCAAAGGCCTTTCTTTTGTGGAATTTCGTTTGTTACACAGCCTGTCTCCACCCTTACACAGAAGGTGTTCTCAAAATACAGTGCTTTTAGAATATTCACCAATTGCTGACTTACTTCCTTACACACTAATTTATGCCACAGAAGTTGTAGCTCAATTCGGTCATAAGCCTTCTCTAAGTCTACAAAGCCATATACTGTTTAACCCTTTTTTCTTTTAAATATTTGTCTGCTAATGTCTTTATAATAAATAAATTATCAATTGTTCTCCTTCCCTTGCGAAAGCCCATCTGTAATTCCGAAAGGATATTATATTCTTCAACCCAAGATTGTGGTCTCGCTGCCAAAATGCCCGCAAAAAGTTTTCCTATATTCGATAATAATGCAATACCTCTGTAGACTTTGTAATTAAACTGTTTCTTTAAATATTTAATATTTATGTTTGCCTCGGCTGCATCAGTATTTATTTTAGAGACATGGATATCTTGGCAGGGTTGTGATGCGACAAGAATGTAGGCTTACACAGATTATAATTTTACTTCACTCCTTTTATTAATGCTTGATACAATTTTAAATAACACTTCACTGCTAGAGAGCTGTGAGATTCTTTTTATTAATTAATTACACTTTTTTAACATGTAAACTTATTTTTTGTCTCACACGAATACATGTTATATTTCTTGAGGACACTTTTTGTGTCTGGTTAGTAACTCTGTCTGCAGACAACTGACTTCTAGGTTTGTAAATTTTGCTATATTTCAGTTAAATATGGCCTCAGTTGTTCCAGTTTTGTTTTCCAAGCTTGCAACTAGAGGGAGCTCTAGCAGCAGTTTTAGATGTTAGCCTCCTTGAACTTCCACCATTAAAACAGCTCCTCACAATATGTATCCAATATGCTATCCCCAGGAATGTAAGTAGGAAAGTTAAAACTTGACCAAGTCTCCCATTTTTATAATGCACATGTTTTAACTTTGTTCTTTCCATTCTCAGTTATTGTGAATCTGCTTAAAGGAGCAAGTCCTTTTTTACAAAGCTGCTAATTGATGAATGATGACCTTAGCTGTTAAAAAGCGGCCTTGAATAAATTAATTAAAAAAAATCTGTGATACATTCACATGACTTACTCTACCCCTATTGTTTAATAGTGGGCATACAAACTGTTCTTACTAAGCTTTCTTTTCTGTCTACTAGATTTTAATCCAAATAAGCCTTTGCAGAAATAGCTACATCACACATTTCATTATAGATACAAAGGGAATAGCTATAGTCAAATGTTTAAGAACTGGACGCTATATGCTGGCCTTAAAATTCCATACTATTTCCAAGCAATTGTGATAACTGAATGTTGGCGGAACTTTAACAAAAATGACCAAGAAATGAACAATTCAAACCTTTAATAATAGATATCTCAGAAATGGCTTATGCCACAAAAAGCATATTTGAAATAAACTGTATGTTTTAAAGAGATTTAGATATTTTGTGTTTTACATTTATACAAGATTATATAAAATTCGTTCCAAATTAAATTGACTTTGCAGGCTATTCCCAGAAAATTTAAGATATACATTTTATTTGTAATGTAAATATCTTTAATATACGGTATTAATAAAAATTGTTAGCCATATTTTAGAAAATAAAAACTTTTAAAAAAAAATCCTCCTTGGAAAGCGTAGCATCCTTGGAAGATACGGAACCTAAATACCAACTTTAGTATTTATCTGACTTTTCATTTTTGAGTTATGCTCTTCACAGATACACATACACATGGAGGCATGTTTCCAAAAATCGTTTATTTGGTTTTGGGAGCCTCAAAACATGTATTTCTGGTGAAATTTCAGTATCAAATTTTTGGGTGGAGTGCAATACCTTCTCTACCTACTAAGTAGTACATGGTAGAGAAAGTAAAAAGCTGCTAATGACTTCAATAGTTTAGAGCCCAAAATCAACACAATTCATGCTTGGTATAGAAGTGTTACACCAGTTTAAAGACATGATATTTTGTATAAATCTCTCTTTATGTATTTATTTTAATAATACCAGTTTTTATGGCAAAAAAGAGAGTAATTTGGCATTCTTACCTCTTATACTTCAGACCGAGGTTCAGACATTGAATGTATCAAGCTGCATGATTGGTCCTTATAAAATATCTGTAGCTTCTTAGGTCCTGGAGCACTTCTGAGCATCCATTTCACCCTTTCATTCATTATTAATATAACCTGACCAGTTATGGAGAAATTAAAACCTCTATCCCCCCAATGTTAAATCTGGTAAACTCATGATCCATTATCTCAAAAACCATTTAAGATATCAGACTGAAATTTTTACAGGTTGTAGATGCATGCCTTCTAGCTACACTGGTCTACTTTGGTATAAAAAGTTTATTTATTCAATAATAAAGAATTACTTTCTTAATTATACCATCTTTTGATTAAAATTTATTAGCAATAATTTAAAAAAATAATAATTAACTATGTTTTTGATGCTGCAGTAGATCCAAACTGCATTGAGGGATTGTTATCATCATCCTAAAATTTCATTTATCTATCTTCAATAGTTTCTGAGAAAAGGGACCATTTACACCATAAAATTTCATTCACAGAAAAAGCTGTTCGAAGTGAAAATAGAGAAAAAGCTCATATATATTTGTAAAAAATCTGTTATGTTACACTCACATGACTTTCTCCACTCTTGTACAAACTCTTTTTACAAATGCTTACGCTCCATCTACTGCACATTAATCGGGATATTGGGATGTTAATCTTATTGCTAATTTTCTTGTAGGTGCAAGAGGAATATGGTAGGCTTTAAGCGATAGTCAAATCTTTCAAGCACTGGTTGCTATGTGGAGCATTTCATTCTCTTTGCATGTCCAGGACATAAAAAATTCCCATTTGAGAAAAAGTATTGGAAAATTCAAACAAATAAGGAATATCTCAGAAATGATTCACTCTACAAAAACAAATGTATAGGACATAAATTGTATGTTTTAACGATCTCTACATTTTTTGTGTAGAAACATTTTGTCTATCTAAATTTACCAGTTATGCAAAAGCCATTCAGAAAGAAGAGGACTTTTGAGGACATTTGCAGAAAATTCAAGATATACATTTTATTTGTCATGAAAATATCTTAAATATATGATATTTTAATCAAAATCATTAGAGCCATTTTTGAGAAATTCAAAATTTTTGAAAAATGTTCCATGTAAAGGGTAGTCTGAGGTGGGGGGATTCCTATTTTTTGTTTTTGTGTTATGCTGTTTACAGACACACAGACGGACCTTTTTCTAAAGTGTTTTTTATATGTTCAGGGGGCCTCAAAACATGTATTTCTGGTGAAATCTTGGTATTGAATTTTTGCATGGAATGAAATACTTCCTCTACTGATTATACATAGTAGAGAAAGTAAAATAGAAACCACGTAGCTAGATTATACAGAAGCTTGTCATACTTAGCAGCAGCACCAATCTGTAGAGCAAAACTTCCCCTAAAAGTTGGTTTAAAGTTTACCTACTCCAAAGTATGTAGGAGCTATAACTTTTTCTGTGAAGTGATGCAGATTTCATAGTAAAAATGGCAGATGGCAGATTATTAAAAATATATTTAAAATGTGAATATTGTGCCTATAATAATATATATATAAAATTAAAGAGGAAATTCCAAAAAACTAAGCATGTCACTTTTTGTTAATTTTTGCCATTTGGTCTCACCTTAAACAACATTAGATAAAAAAAAAATCTGATGTGCTACACTCACATGACTTTCTCTACTCTTGTACAAACTATTTTTACACACTCCTATTCTCCATCTATTTCATATTAATCGAGATAAACATTTGCAGAAACGATCTTTTGACATGCAAAGAGAATTAAATTTTACACATAGCAACCAGTTCTAAAAATATTTGACTATCGCTTAACGTGTACTATGTTCCCCTTGTTTTGTATTTGCAAGGGCAATATAGAAATACAGTAGCCTTTAAGCATCGACATATCTCTTAATAGCTGGTTGCTAGGTGCAGCACCATTCCCTTTGCCACAGATTAATACTGTTTGCATATCCAAGACAAAAAAATGAATAACGAATACTCATTTGAGAAAATAAGTATTGAAAAATTTAAGGGAATAACAAGAAATATCTCGAAAATGGTTCACTCAAAAAAAAAAAAAATGTACATGACATAAATTGTGTATTTTTAGCTATCTAGATTTTTTGTGTAGTAAAGTTTTGTCTATATCTTATGGCTTACCAGTTATGCAAAAGTCGTTTACAATGAAGAATACTTTTGGAGACATTCCCAGAAAATTCAAGATATACATGTCATGAAAGTATCTTAAACATATGATATTTTAATCAAAATTGTTAGAGCCATTTTTGAGAAAATTAAAATTTTCGAAGATACTGAACCTAAATACCAAGTTTGGTGTTTATCTGACTGTTTGTTTCTGAGTTATGCTGTTCACAGACAGACAGACAGACACACACACAGACACACACATGGACATGTTTCCAAAAATGCTTTTTTTGGATTCAGGGGGTCTCAAAACATATATTTCCGGTGAAATCTCGGTATCAAATTTTTGGGTGGTATACAATACTTCTCCTACTTACTGTACGTAGTAGAGAAAGTAAAAAGAACTTTAAAAGCAGTCAGTCAATTGACTTTGTCCATGTGTATGGTGTGAATGCAGCCAGAAAATAAGTAGAGAACATGTCACTTCCTTCCCATTATTTTTCAAATTAAGTGAGTCTTTGTGGGCAAACTTAGGAGGGGGATATCCGTTATGATTCATCAGGGGCCCAAGAATTTATATGGACACCCATTGGTTGATCAGTTTTAAAATCTGATGTGTTACATTCACTTGACTTTCTCTGCCTACTATGTTTTGTTTTTCTATCTATTTCATGCTAATCGAGATAAACATTTGCAGAAATGGTTTCATTACACATGTCATTGTAGATGGAATAGAGAATCCAGGGGAAACTGTATTATCAGATGGAAAGTTAGAATCAGACAACTGAAAAATTCAATACCATAGCCGGGATTTGAACCACGTATCTCCTGGTCTCTGTCTGGTTTTTTTTTTTATTGTGCTAAGAGTTTTACAATTTGATTGTCTACTGCACTTTGAGCCTGGCCACTCATTCAGTAGACTATCACTACAGTTTATTTACATTTTACAATTTCCCATCAATAAATTATCTTGTTTTTTCAGTTTTTTCATGTCCCATGTCCACTTGTTTTTCACTTTTCACTTATTGATTACTTAACCATCACACATTCACTATAGTTTTCCATTCAAGGCAAGATATACTACCTCTTACTTTTCTCTTTCCACTGTCCAAAGCCATTTATTTTTGACTTTACACAAAAACTGTCCAATGCTCCTAGCGTCCTTGCACATCATTTCGATCATAAGCATATTTCTATCCCCTTTTATTAAAAAATTATTTTTCTCCAATTTTCCGTTCCTTGGCACTTAAATGCTATGTGTTCAATGTCTTCATTACCACCACATATCGGACATTGGTTCTGAGGAATATCCTGTCTTAACCCTCTTAGCCTCTATGCTCCGGTTCTTACCCATGCAATAGATTCTCTCTCTTAAATTCTCCAACTGATTTGCATTTTTCCCAGTAAACCACAAAGAGGTCTCAAATTGAATTGAGATGACATACCCCAATGGCGACTTACAGTTTTGTAAGTACTTTTAAGTCCCTGGCTTCATAGTTTCAACCACTATTAGGTCAGTTAATGGAATTAATTATTCTTCCACACAAGCCGTGTGTGTGCAACCAACAGAGACCGAGAGATCCGTGGTTAAAATCCCGGCTATGGCATTGAATTTTTCAGTTGTCTGATTCTACCTTTCCAACCCTGTCCAACACACTTGTGTGGAAGAACAATTAATTCCATGAATTATCAGATGTTTAAAAGTGGGATGCTATATGCTGACATTAAATTTTCATATTCTTTCCATGATATCACAAGAAACAAGTGAATAGCTACTGCACTTTAAAAAATGGCAAAAGTAATGAAAAATAAGTAATAATGGATATTTGGAAATGGTTGATGTCATAAAAAAATGTGATTAATAAATCATGTGTATTAAAAAGTTCTACACTTTTTGTGTAGTACATTTTTGTCTACCACTTATGGTTTACCAGTTTTACAAAATTATACAAAATTCCTTACAAATGAAGAGCATTTTACTGGCTATTCTGAGAAAATTCAAATATAGATTTTATTTGTCATGTAAATATCTTAAATTTTCGTATTTATCTGGAATTTTGTTTTTGAGTCATGGTGTTCACATACACACAAACACACCTCAGACCTTTTTCTCTAAAAAAGCTTTCTTTTTTACTTAAGGCACCTCAAAACAGTATTTCTGGTGAAATCTCAACATGAAATTGTTAAGTTTAAAACAATATTTCCTCTTACCTACTATAGGTATATGACAAAGAAAGTAAATGGTTCTATAAGCAGAGTATACTGAACCAATATGCCATAAACACCTTCAGTGCTCAAAAAACAGCACTGGGTGTCTTTCCAAGGGCATGTCTATCATCGCACAAATTTCTGAGACGAAATAAGTTTAGAAACCAGTTTTTACAACATTCCAACTTGGACTAGACTTTGAAGGGCTATAAGCAGCGTAGAAAACCTGCTCTTAGAGTTAACTTTTGGATGGATTATGTCCCAAAAATGAAAATGTGCAGCAGTTTTCAGTCTGTGAGATGTGACAAATTCATGTGGAGTAGATTTAGTAATGTATATGAGATATCTCACAATGTGTTCTGTTGAAAAACATGGGTATACTAATTTAAGCCTCCTCATGAAGCAGTCCATAATATGTAATATTGTTATTTTTTTAAAAGAAAATTGATAAAGAAAACTGCATCATGTTAAGCAGAAATATCAGTATGCCTATAATTTTGGACTGTAACATATCTCGTTGGGGTGCTCTTACATTTCGTTTATTTTTTGTCTTTGTTTTGTTTCTGTCTTTCATGGCTAGTGTCTAAGTGAACTGAATACTGCATGTGTGGAAAATTTCCGTTATCTGTAGTATACATTTGTGCAAACTATCTGGCCCTCACGTATGGGCTGGTACAAAGATACAAACTGTCAACATAAATGCTGCACAATATATGTGTATGTGCTTAAACAACTGCTGGTACAAAAAAATAAAAAAAGAAAAAAAAGCTACTATTATCTAATGGGGAAATCTGTTACATTATTTTTGTTGGTTAACTTTTCCTGAAATTAAGATACTGTAAGATTTTAAATAAATAAAATTGAGATATTAACAGTGCACTAATGGTATACAGTATAGAGCGGGTCAATTACCTTATGCACATCTGGATCAGGATGTATTAAAAAAAGAAGGAAAAGACTTATAATATGACAATTCTAAAATCTAAATCAAAGACATGTTAAACTTCTGCCAGACTTAAAATATTAAAAAAAAAAGAATAACTTTTTTTTTCATAAGCCATGTTGCTTCACATATAACCAAGACTTGAGTTTTTAAGGGGATGGACTGTAATATCAATGAAATGCAACAATTTTTCTATCTCAAGATTTTCATACAGTGCTCTGAGTGGAATAACTGCATTTAAAACTTTAATTTGCTAACAAGTCATGTGCTTCAAATGATACTTTATTTAACATGTAATAATTATATTCTGTGTTTTTGTGTGTCAATATGCTATAAATATTTTTTTATTGGTTTAAATGGCCTTTGTCTCCAAACTCACAGAAAACTTAGTTCTGGATGATGATCATCAAATGTTGTTTGATTTGTTAATAATAATAATAATAAGAATAAGAAAAATCTTTAAAACAGTGCATAAATTGGGCTGGTACCGAGTTATGCTATGTCTTTTCTAGACATACAAAGTGTAATGTTCAGATTATATTCTGTAGTTAAATTAGTTTGGTTTTCTCTAAATATTTTTTCACCCAATTTAAACACTGCTTTAAATACAAAGTAAAGTTGAGAGAAAAACCGTGCCCCTATTTGCTTGGAACAGGTTGTCCATGCTGTAAAGAAATTGTGACCAAAGATTGTTTTAAAATTACCTATGCATTAATTACTAAGTTTAAATAAATGCATTAAAAATTCTCAAGCATAGTGCACTCTCATTACTATACATTGAAGTGTTTTGAGCGCAAAACTCAAAAACAATAAAAGTAATATGTGTTATATAAACAAATCATGTTCACAGGTAAATAAGTTTCTTTTCTGGTAATTTTCTACTTTGGATCTAAACATGCAACAAAAATGTTTATCATGCTGGTTTCAAGTACAGCATTATTTTAGTTTTAGTTCAAAGTTTGAAATTCCATTTTTATAACATGTTTTCATAGCTGTATATAAAAAAAATAATAAAAATAAAATGTTTTCTGAGTTTAGGCTGTGTGAGATGCTGCATTCTGGAGACCTGCAAACAGGCTTTCTTGACATCAGCACCTGGCAACTGTTTAATATTGTATTTCAGTGAGTAAAGCAGACTTCACATGTATTGTTGGATAGAAATCTAAACATACATTCAGTATAAATGAGTAAATTCATTAAGTTCAGCTTTATATTTAAAGCTTAATTATTGCTGGAACAATTTTATGTTTAAGAATAAGTAAGGTGAGCTAGTAGGTTAAAAGATAAATCTAAATCCTATGTATCTGCAGAGAATGGTATAAATGGGAGTTGGTTCTAGGAGTATTTGCAGAGTACCTATTAGCAGTGGTGGTGCCAGGAATTCCTCTGAAATTGCTATATGATGCAATAAATATACCACCACGACAGCCACCGCCACTGTCACTGCCTCGTGATTAACGACTTCAGAAGATTTACTGTTTATTGGAAAATATCAGTCTGTATAAACAAGAGTAACAGTACAGCTCCAGTGATGAAGCAAAATTCTGGTCTTGAAAAACAAACCTGCAGTTGACATTTTAATCTGTTTTCTTCAAAGAATGGATATACGTCCTGTAGTTCCTTGAGATATATTTCAGGGAAGGCTCTTTGATACAAACCATTCAGACTTTATTGAGTTATGTTTTCGGAATTTCCCAAACACAATCCCTTGTGGAACTTAGAGAAGTGTTGTTTCAAGGTGAAACGCCTTCTATAGGATTTGCAACATACAGTGCAATCTAATGGTAGAGGCACTGTTATAGAGTGCAAATATATGCCACAATTCATGTTCAAATCACACGTGCAAACTCACAGCTGGCCATTTGCAGGTACTGTCTTTAGAGGATGATTTTATGCCAACTTTTACACTGCAAGTGATTGGTACCTTATTTCTCACTTCTCAGAATAACACACTTTGTTGCAAGTGTATGATAAACTTGGTACTTATGATTCATGTTTGCTGCTATGATAAGCCATGACAGGTTCTAACTGGCACAAATATGAGCTGTCCTCTTTTCCCCCAATCCCCGCTAGAGTCTAGACTAAAAACCAGAGTGCTATGAATCAGACAAGCCATTTCATTGCACCTTTAAGAATAATAAGCATGACTGTATTCTTGATTAATCGTGGAGTATACAAATAATTTCAAGTAGTATTTCTTCATTTTATTAAGATAGTGCCATTGCACGGAGGCACTACCTCCTCCTGCCTATTAGTGTCTAATAAACTTCTGTAAATACCAAATCTTATACAGGGTGACTCACCTAAAACTTCCACCATAAATATCACTGAAACAAAAGTATGAATTGAAAAAAGACCTTCAGAGGCATGAAGATAGGGGAGGTGTCATTAAAGTAGATGATACAGACCATTAAAAAATGTAAGCAAATATGATTTTCATCATACATGTGAGTTTATAAATGGAAACCTCATTATTTTTGACACATGGAAAATAAAATTAAGAATGGTGTTTGCTGTGCTGCTGCTCTGACCAACTGAGCTACCATGACGGCATGCCAGCATGACATTAAATTACCCAATTGACTCGCATTTTTCCAGTAAACCACAAAGCATTCTTTGAAGTCCAGGATTTAAAGTACTTACAACATTGTAAGCATCCCCGTGGTATGCTCGTATCTCAAAATGAATTTGAGAATGCCTTGTGCTTTATCTTGAAAAATGCAAATCAGTTGAAGAATTTAATGTTTTACTGGTATTTTGCCATGATAGCTCAACTGGTTAGAGTAGTGGCACAGTAAGTCAAATATCCATGATTCAAACCCTGACTGTGGAATTGAATTTTTCAATCTGATTCTACCTTTCCAACTTTAGCCTACACATGACTTGTGTAGAAGAACAATTAATTCACATTTATACATAAGTGATAAAATAATATATCTTTATTCACTTTAAACTTGATTGAAATATGAACAAAATTAAGGATAGTTTATCTCTTAAAAGTGTAGAAATTTTAAGATTATTTTCCAAAGCATTCATAATACAAATACTATAATGTTACCACATGATGTCCATCACAAAAAAAACACACCTGAAATTTGATACTATGCATATATTTTTTTTATTCTTATTTATTTATTGTGCTAGGAGATTTACAATTTGATTGTCTACTGAACTTTGACCCTGGCCACTCATTCTGTAGACAATCACTACAGTTTATCTACATTTTACAATTTCCCGTCAATAAATTATCTTGCTTCAGTTTTTCATATCGCATTTCCACTTGTTTTTCACTTGTCACTTATTGATTACTTAACCATCACACATTCACTATAGTTTTCCATTCAAAGTAAGATACACTACCTCTTACTTTTCTCTATCCACTGTCCAAAGCCATTTGTTTTTGACTTTACACAAAAACTGTCCAATGCTCTTAGCGTCCTTGCATATCATTTCAATTATAAGTGTACTTCTATCCCCATTCTACCACTTCTTTTTAATAAATTCTCTTCTCCAATTTTCTGTTCCTTGGCACTTAAATACTATGAGTTCAGTGTCTTCATTACCACCACATATCGAACATTGGTTTTGAGGAATACGCTGTCTTAACCCTCTTAGCCTCCATGCTCTGGTTCTTACCCATGCAATAGATTCTCTCTCTTCTTTATTTACTATGTCTATATATTTTTCTCTACCCCATGTATTTTTTATATGCCTATAACAAACCAATGAGCTCTTTTCGGCAATCTCACTGAACATGATTTGCATTTCTATATCTTCCAGTCTTTTCCTTGCCTTTTCTCTCCTTCTCCATATGTCTCCTAACCCATTTTTCTCCAAAATGTTCCATAAATTACTTACCCATCCATCATTCATTAAACTATTCTCTTGGTATTCTATACATTGTCTTAACACATTACTTTTTCCTGGATTTAAAGTTCTGAACCAAAATTTCAAAGCTCTTTGCATTATCTTCCCCTTAGTCGCCACCTGCCCATTTAGGCTCATGTGTCAAACTTATAATAATTTATCTTCTAGCTTTTTAATCCTTGGAATAGTTACACTGAAGCAAAAATATAAAAGGTTTTGACCATTACCACTATCATTCAATACCTCACTTCTTTCTGTACCTTCAAGCTCACCAAACGTACAATAGATTGAAGTAGGATGTGTAACCATCACATGTATGGATCTTATGTCAATTGCACCTCTTACCTCAAAATATATGGTTCAGGAACTGGATCTGGAGTGTATGACATAGGACCAAGGTGTGAAATGTCTTTCCCCTAGTGTGAATATGCTACTGTTTTTGAAGCAGAAATATTATGCTATTAATCAGTGCATACTGAAATTATAAGCAGAGGTTACATTGATAAACAGATCCTTATTTTCTTAGACAGTCAGGCCTTACTTAAGGGCTCTGATTCCTAAGATAACATCAGGACTGTTCTTAAATTGCCTAAATATGCTCACAAACTTGGCAGAACAGAATGAAGTTCAGCCCATCTGGGTGCCAGGTCACTATGGTATTGAGGGAAATTAAAAAGAGTTTTTGGATGAACTAGTTTAAGAAGGGACACCTTCTGAGTTTATTGAACTAGAGCTGATCCTAGGAACACCTCAGTGTTTGATGAGAGTCTAAGAGGCTTTAAAGAAGTGGCCCATAATAAAGCATTATGAAACCTGACTTAAAACCCCAGTAAATACGCATGGTAAACTTATTCATTAGGAAACTATGCAAGAAAAGACCTGAAAGCTTGTTTAAATGCAACAGATTTCAGCTGAGAACAATTACTGCTTTCTTCACAGGAGATGTGCCTGAGAACATGTGCGCTCAGGATTTTAGTCATTGGTCACAGCTACTCACTAGGCATGCATCCACCTCTACCCTGGGGTGGACTACTGGAAGGGTAAAGTAAGGAGAGTTGAGAGTCCAGTGTCTTAGACTACTTAAGGTATTGTGAGAGGGATAGCAGATATGATACCGTGGCCCCCAACCTCGAACATACTAGTCCTGATTAAATTAATAGAATTTAATACACCATTTAGATTCCCGTTCTGCAATTACAATACAGACAGTTAAACTTTTAGTGAGCTTACCTGAGCAGTAGATGATGCTGGGCAATGCATGTCGGTATACTTTAAAGCAACACTTTTATACACAGATTTTCAAACTGGAGACTGACAAGGGTTCTGGTAGCACCTTCCAAAGATTGCTCACTCTCACTATTTAACGTAAATCCTTGGCAGACATCAGCAACATATCATCAAGCAAGTCAGAACTATGGGTACTGCCCCGAAGGTAAGTATCCTCTGATACTGCATCTTCGGCATTAGCTGTTTCAGATTTCTGAACTCTCAGCTAACATGTAAAATCTTTTAATTCCACTTTTTGCAGAAACTTACAATAATTCTATAAATACCTAAAATAATAGTCAATGCATCATGACAATACAATGGGACTGCTTCAGAGTAATTAAGATTGCATATTATGTAAGAAAGGAACTGAAAGTGCCCACCATATTATATGCTCCTCAAGATGTACTTACTTCTGGGAAAATACTTTTAGTACCAGATCAATGTCTTGAGATACAGTAGCAAAATAAGCCTATAGGTTGAAGTGCATTCAGAGTAAATGGCAAAAGACTGTATCTAAATAGACAAGACAGGACAGTTGCAACAGAGGCTAATAAGGTACAAAAATCTGATGTGTTACACTCACATGACTTTCTTTACCCTTATACAAACTATTTTTACAAACGCTTATTCTCCATATGCTTCGTGTTAATCGACATGTTAATCTTATTGCTAATTTTCTTGTAGATGCAAGGGGAATTGCTAGGCTTTAAGCGATAGTCAAATATTTTAACAGCTGGTTGCTATGTGGAGTATTCCACTCTCTTTGCATTACCAGGACAAAAAAAATGAATAACGAATTTGAGAAAAAAGTATTTAGTATTGGAAAATTTAAGGGAATAACAAGCAATATCTCGAAAATGCTTCACTCAACAACAAAAAATGTATATGACATAAATTGTGTATTTTAACGCGATCTACATTTTTTGTGTAGTAAAACTTTGTCTATCTCTTATGGTTTACCAGTTATACAAAAGTCGTTCACAATGAAGAGTACTTTGGAGACATTCCCAGAAAATTCAAGCTATATATTTCATTTGTCATGAAAATATCTTAGACTTATGATATTTTAATTAAAACCGTTAGAGCCATTTTTGAGAAAATTAAAATTTTCGAAAAATCTTCCATGTAAAGGTTAATCTGGGGTGGGGGGATTTTCGTGAAAACCTCTGTGTCACATCTCTGGAAGATACTGAACCTAAATACCAAGTTTGGTGTTTATCCGACTGTTCGTTTCTGAGTTATGCTGTTCACAGACACACACACACAGACATGTTTCCAAAAACGCTTTTTTTGGATTCAGAGGGTCTCAAAACATGTATTTCCGGTGAAATCTCGGTATCGAATTTTTGGGTGGAATACAATACTTCCCCTACTTACTATACGTAGTAGAGAAAGTAATTAACATAAGCATCATTAAGCTGTTGTGAAAGGACTTCGTCCGCGCCACTGAAGATGTCCACCGCAGTTGTGGACGAAACGTCTGGGAAATCTTTCTTCAGCAGACCACGGCATAACAGCCCGGAAAATTATATTAGTTATAATTGTGACACCGGCCGTGAAAGCCTACGTTCTTACATACTGTATATTGTTTTTCTACTTTGTGGGTGTATGACTACCTGTGGTGGTGTTTGCATTTCTATCCACTGTAACTAACAGACTCAATTGCTGCATTTCCTTACTGCAGACCTGTACATGCTATGCACCAGGAATGGTGATGTAATATGGCCTCTCTGTTATTTTTCTGTGCGAACTACTTCTGCCTCCCATCTGCACTTCTTCCTTAGACAAGTAGTATGTGCAAAGTTATGCATAAACAGATTCATTGTCAAGAGTATGTTTTGTTCTGTTTAGCTCGGTAGAGTTGGTACTTTCTGAACCAAACAATGCTTTCCATAGGCATAAAATGCGGGCTGGGAAGAAGGGCATTTGATCTCTTGCTAATACTTTAAACTTAATATATTATACAAACACAGGTAACCGAGGTTGTTAAGGCATGGACTCGTGAATGGGAGATCTGTGGTTCAAATCCCAACAGGCTCGTCCTCTTGACTTAAGTTTACCCCAGTTTTCGTCAGTCAGAACTGGCAAATGCCAAGGAGGTACCCTAAACTTAGGCCTAGAATGTTTCCTTTCCCAATTATCATTTCATTTATCACCAGTATCACCACCTCTGGTGCTGTATTTAGCAAGAGCAGGCATTAAACACTATCCACTAATATTAAAGAAGTGAAAATTTAGATTGTTAAAACTACTTTTTAGAGCTGTGAGATATTTAACTCATGCTGCATAATTCAATCCTTTTACCTTTGTTTCTCTCATTCATTTAGCGAATGTTATCTAAGTGTAAAGCTGCTTCTCTCACTGTTATTTAGGTATGTGTGTCAAGGAAGTCTGTCAAGCAGTTTGAATGAATAAGAATCTGCAGGATGTGTAAAGCATGTTACTGCCAGTTCCCTTATCCTTTATCAGCTTAATTATGCAGAAAGTGAAAAGAATGAAAGGGAAAAAAATCTGATGTGTTACACTCACATGACTTTCTCTACTCTTGTACAAACTATTTTTACAAACGCTTATTCTCCATATGCTTCATGTTAATCGAGATATAGAGATGTTAATCTTATTGCAAGGGGAATTGTAGGCTTTAAGCGATAATCAAATATTTTAAGAGCCGGTTGCTATGTGGAGTATTCCATTTTCTTTGCATTACCAGGACAAAAAAAATTGAATAATGAATTTGAGAAAAAGTATAAGTATTAGAAAATTTAAGGGAATAACAAGCAATATCTCGAAAATGGTTCACTCAACAAAAAAAATGTATAGGACATAAATTGTGTATTTTAACGCGATCTACATTTTTTGTGTAGTAAAACTTTGTCTATCTCTTATGGTTTACCAGTTATACAAAAGTCGTTCACAATGAAGAGTACTTTGGAGACATTCCCAGAAAATTCAAGCTATATATTTCATTTGTCATGAAAATATCTTAGACTTATGATATTTTAATTAAAACCGTTAGAGCCATTTTTGAGAAAATTAAAATTTTCGAAAAATCTTCCATGTAAAGGTTAATCTGGGGTGGGGGGATTTTCGTGAAAACCTCTGTGTCACATCTCTGGAAGATACTGAACCTAAATACCAAGTTTGGTGTTTATCCGACTGTTCGTTTCTGAGTTATCTGTTCACAGACACACACACACAGACATGTTTCCAAAAACGCTTTTTTTGGATTCAGAGGGTCTCAAAACATGTATTTCCGGTGAAATCTCGGTATCGAATTTTTGGGTGGAATACAATACTTCCCCTACTTACTATACGTAGTAGAGAAAGTAATTAACATAAGCATCATTAAGCTGTTGTGACTTGCACTCACACTCATCATACACAGATAGTTTAGACGAGGTCACTAGATAAGTATTAAGAAAACAATTAAGAAAACAAAACAAATAATGAATACTTGTAGAAATGTTTTGTGTATCCCAGTTTTTCAAAGTATTCCCCATGATGCTATATGCAGCATTGCATCCTCAGGAAGCATTGATACCACTCAGCTTCCATCACTACAGATAACTCCTGATATGCTGCAACTACTTCTTCAGGGCTAGAAAATTGGTGACCTCAAAGTCGGTTCTTCACAGTAGGGATCAGGAAGAATTTGCAATTTTGCCTCTGTTCCTTACCAAAACTTCATTGTTACATTAATAGTGTGAGCTGATGCTTTGTCATGGTGTAATAAAATGTCTGTTAGTCCTGTCTTTGAATGCTGCGCTTGGATTTTCTGAAACACTTTTGGAAGGCATACCTTTGCACCATTTTTCCTGCACTACTGAGTTCTTGACTTTTAGGGTAGTGGAAGATTGGCATCGTGTTTCTGGATAAAAATGACATCCATAACAATATCTGAACAGCAAGAACTTTCACAGTTAAATTTTGCAGCATTTTTTGGCACCGTTCCACCTGTGGAGCTTCTATGCTTCTAACAAGGTGTTTTTATGAAGAATGGTTTAATCACTGTGAAGTAATCACTAATGCCAGGCTAATATCCTTGTAGGTTAGTCTTGAATTTTCCCTGATCATTGTTTCCATAAAGGTGATGTTTTCCTAAGTCACTACCATTGTTGGTCTACCATACTTCACTTCATCTTTAAGAGACTGCAGACCTCTCTTAAATTCCCCATACCAGGAACACAGTAGCATGTGAAGGGGAAAAGTCCTCCAAAGACCCCCTCTCAAATGACTGTGTTTCATTTAATCCGCATTTGAAATCATACAGGATCATTACATGAAAATGTTCTTTTTGAAGCTTCTTTGCACTTGCAATGGTGTTCACGCTTTCCAGGCTTAAAACATAAAATGTAGGGAAATAAATGACATAACAGAACTCTGCCTGCTACCATAGTGACACCAATGACTCAGCAATTTTGACTCAGCAACAATGCTTTCCTTAGAGGTGGTCAAAGTTCCCTGTCTCAATAATTATCTAATGCGACCCTTGCAAATGTTTGCTAGTAACAGAATCGTTTCTTCAAACAGATATCTGAATCTACACACATGTAATGGAACATACTTGGAAAAATCTCTGCTATGGTAGTGCTGCTTGTTGTGTTTATACCGCGTGTTTCAGAAATACTTCTACAAACTTCGGGTATGGGTTCCTCACACCAAAAGAAGGGAAAAAGTTCATATGAACGTATGTCCCATAATCCTTGGTTTTCGCGTTATTCCTGTCACAATGAAAGTGTGAGTTCAACGGCCTTCGGGGTCCAACCTCAAAATTTCATTTCTCTATGCATTCATAGAAGGCATCGACCCATTGTACTACATACGGTAGATGGCGAAGTGTTGCCATGGAGACTTTTTTACGTTTGTCATTTGTCATTAGTCTGTCTTCAACGTTTTAATTGTGTACATGTAGTGAGTTAACTGCATGTGTTTTGTTCCACCATGGCTGGATATTCATTTCGTGAACAGGCAAACATGATTTTTATGCATGATCGTGCGAATGGTAATGGACATGAGGCTACACGGCTCTATCAGATGGAGTTTCCAGACCGAAGACAACTGAGTCATCCAACCTTTGTCGCTGTTTATCGTTGCCTTGCTGATAACTGTGATAAATGCCTGGCTCCGGCACATTTTAGTCGCATTGTTCGAGATGCACTGACTGGTATCTACCATGACCGATGGATAGGCAGAGGAGGACCAGTTCCATGACCTGCACGTTCTCCTGACCTCAATCCTGTGGAGTTTTACCTCTGCGGGCATCTTAAATCATTGGTTTATGGAGCAGCCATCCCGGATGCAGAAACGCCTCATCGACATGTCATGGAAGCCTGTGAAACCATTCGACACCATCCTGGAGTTTTTGACAGGGTGTGACATTCCATGATTCGACGAGTATAGGCATGCATAGAGGCAAGAGGAGGACATTTCGAGCATTTCTTATGAGTTTTATGTGTTATAACTTATAAGTGTATCACTGTGTTGAACACCTCCTAACGAGAAATCAAAGGATTATGGGATATATGTTCATATGAACTTTTTTCCTTCTTATGGTGTAAGGAACTCATACCTGAAGCTTGTAAAAGTATTTCTGAAACATTCTGTATATGCAACAGCTTAAACAATATATGGTGAGGCGCCCCTTCACCTATTTCTCCTTAGTAACCTGAAATAGGCAAGGAAGTTACTTTGTGAGAAAGTCAAGTAAAGCCCTAGATAGGTGAACTGCTACTGCAAGAGGACTGAAGATCTGGTTACTATGGCAGTGTGATGGTCAGCTGAAAATGCAAACAAAACTTGGTCTTCTCCTTCCACTACTGAAGATTTGGTTTGATGAATGGAGAAGGTTATTCATCTTTTTACAAGAGTAATCGTTAACATGATTTTTTCAGATGTTTGACAGTACATTTATATCTTAAGAAACAACACATAATGCTGGATGTGTAAAAGTAATGTGCAGAAAATGTAGACTAGAAAGGTAACACCAAAATAAGCATTTTGAGGATAGGAACAAGGGGTTACAGAAGTTATAGGAATTGCATCAACATTATATCCGTTATGTTAAGAGTCTCCAATGGTGAAAACTGTTTTTAACATGTCAGATGTAAACAAAATGCACTCTTGTATAGTACTACAATAGTCACTGTTGCTAGATGCATCTGATGTGAACTCTACTGGATGGTATGGTAATACCGTCTTGTTAGGCACAGAATTTACATGTAATGGTTAGTTGCTCATTGTATACCAGTACTCATTAGTTGAGATAGTATGTACACACTTGTTATAAAAGCTACATATCATTTTGACCAGAAAATGAAGATGTTTCATAAAGTCAGATTTCAATTATGTTCCTACAGCTCTATGTTGTTATATTGCATCTGTGACCCCATGCTCCTAACCTCAAAATGCCTTTCTACTCTACAATTTTTTGTGCATTGTCTTTCTGCATTCTGTACATAAATTCAAAGCTTCCCAAAAGAGAAATCATGTACATTTATAACTTTCAAATTGAAAGAAGAAGATATAAGCAAGTTATTGTATGATGTATCAAACTTAATACTGCTATAACAATGACTACAATAATTTTTGTATATAAATGCACATTCACAGCTGAATGCATGTACAGGTATAATTGAAATAAGGTTCATTCCTTGAACCACTGGTACTAGACACCAGTTTTGTTAGTAAAATTTATGCAATGTTACATTACCTAATAACTTTGAATAGAAGCACAACATTAAGTCGTTCCATGGGTAGGAATTGCCTCTGGTTTGTTATCTTGAGTGAGGTCATCAGGTAAATAAGTATCCTCTACTTGGTATCAGAAACATTAAACATATGATGACCCTTAAGACTACTGGTGCTTGTTGACATTATAACTTGAAGTAACAAACGAGAGAAAATTGCTACCCATGGAACAACTTACATTGACCTACTATTCAAACTGAAAGATATGATGTTATTAATGCAACATTATATAAGCTAGATGATAATGTTAACAAAACTTTCTCTGAATGATGTGCATCATTTTCAGTTAAAAGAATGAATCTCATTTCAATTACACCAAGTAAATAAAACTCTTAAAGGAGGTGTAGACAAAGGTTAGTTACAGCAACATATTTAGAGGATGCTTGTATAGAGGAGAAAACTATTCACTCACTCCTTCATGACCAGTTAATATCATTAATCTATATAAATAAAAACTAAATGCTGTCCGAGCACATCACTTGAGAATGGCTGGACCGATTTGGCTAATTTTTTTTTTTAATGTTCGTAATAATCCAAATAAGATTTGTAGGGAAAGAAAAATGAGAAAATCTTGGAAAACTTGTGAAAAACTGAACTATTTTTGTATGAACTAAATAGCATAACTCATGATTTGAACAATGGGTATGCATAATTATTTTTACATTTTGTTCCTTATGGTCCTGAAAAATTTTTAAGGAAAAAAATTTATACAATAACAAAGGAAATTCAGAAAATTTGGAAAAATAGCAAAAAACATAATTTTTGTATGCAGTCTTGAAGATAACTGATGATAGGAACGACATATTTGGTTGATTCTTTTTTACTTTCTCTACTACGTATAGTAAGTAGGGGAAGTATTGCATTCCACCCAAAAATTCGATACCGAGATTTCACCGGAAATACATGTTTTGAGACCTCCTGAATCCAAAAAAAGCATTTTTGGAAACATGTCCGTGTGTGTGTGCGTCTGTGTGTGTGTGTGTGTGTGTGTGTGTCTGTGTGTGTGTGTCTGTGAACAGCATAACTCAAAAACGAACAGTCGGATAAACACCAAACTTGGTATTTAGGTTCAGTATCTTCCAGAGATGCGACACGAAGGTTTTCAAGAAAATCCCCCCACCCCAGACTACCCTTTACATGGAAGATTTTTCGAAAATTTTAATTTTCTCAAAAATGGCTCTAACGATTTTGATGAAAATATCATATGTTTAAGATAATGTCATGTGAAATGAAATGTATATCTCGAATTTTCTGGGAATGTCTCCAAAAGTATTCTTCACTGTGAACGACTTTTGCATAACTGTTAAACCATAAGAGATAGACAAAATGTTACTACACAAGAAATGTAGATCGCGTTAAAATACACAACTTATGTCATATGCATTTCTTTTGTAGAGTGAACCGTTTTCGAGATATTGCTTGTTATTTCCTTAAATTTTCCAATACTTATACTTTTTCTCAAATTTGTTATTCATTTTTTTTGTCCTGGACATGCAAAGAGAATGGAATGCGCCACATAGCAACCAGCGTTAAAATATTTGACTCGCTTAAAAGCTACCATATTCCCCTTGCATCTACATGAATATTACCAATAAGATTGACATCTCGATATCTCGATTAACATGAAGCATATGGAGAATAAGCGTTTGTAAAATCAGATTGTACAAGAGTAAAGAAAGTCATGTGAGTGTAACACATCAGATTTTTTGTTTAGTTCGTTATGCTCCTGGGATGGAAATAACTCAATTGAATATTTTCAAGTGGAAAAAAAATCTGGGAGATCTGGAGGAAAATCTAGTAAAATACATTCCATCCTAAAATTAAAATAAAATTACATTTTTTTTTACTTTTGTGATGTTTTATGATTTATCCAACAATTATAGTTATTTTATTCCTGTTCCAATTTATTTATTTTGCTACTATATGTGCAAATGTAGTTTGACAAATGATTGTCAAATTGTGAATCAAGCCAAGATGATGTTATCAACTATGCAACTGAATTTTTAAACTTACTGGAATTGCCCAGATTGGCATCTCACAGTCTCCAATTGAAAATGGAATCGATAATCATAATGTTGCAAAACATCAACTAACCATGCCTTTGTAATGACATCCAGCTTGCGGTGATGAAACTGATGAACAATGTCATTGAAGCAACAATTCTTAAAGGAAAGTACAAAGGAGAAGATGTGTTGATACCACGCATTCCAATGATTCCAAACGACATGCCATTTGACTTTAAACGTTTGCGGTTTCCAGTGCAGCTTGCATTTTCAATGACAATAAACAAATCACAAGGGCAGTCATTGAGTGCTTACAAAAAACGTTGTGTATCACAAAGCATCGCAATAAACAAAATGATTGTGTGGCAGCAAACCAATCAAAACTAAGCAAATGTAAATAAAATAAGTTGAAATTCATTGTAATTTCAAATTTAATGGAATAAAATAAATCATCTGGTTGACATGAAATTCTGAGTTAATTCAATTGATAACTTAAATTTTGGAACAAAATTGCATGATTCCAAGTCAATCACATTTCAGGCATTTCAGCAATGTACTGCGGATAGAATTCATCTCTCATGTATAAATTTCCCATTGGCGTACTTCTGAATGAATATCCATGGCCATAATCTTTAATGGATACAATGATCACAGACAAATTTACTTGAAACTTGGACAGGACAAAATCTGTCGGGTCAGTTAGTAACTAATAAAGTAATACAGATTCTAACACACAACTTCATTATGTGGCTTTGTATGCAGAACATGTTTCAATGGGTCTTCCATTTATCAACTGTTCAGAATCTTTCACATTGTTCTGGATAAAAAAATCAAGGTAACAAAGTTTTGTTTTATCTCCACCTAAATTTATTAATTACTTTACAGTGACTTCGCAAGTAAGAAAATGCATTTTATGTAATTCTAGCATTATAAGCACGTTATGATGATCAAAATTGTGCATAATTGCATATTTATAGCATGTGGCCATAATGGTTACTTAGCAATAATGATGTAATAAATCTGCTGAAATATATGCATTTATAATTGATTCTATTCTAATTCCCTCTTAGCTCACAAAATTCTAAAGCCATCTATAATATTGTCATGTATACAGTTCCAGGCAGCAAGATAATTTGTCAGAGATTTGGACAAACTCTTATATTTCTACACATTTGGTCATTTTTATATTTGATGATCTTTCTTGACTTGGGATTGTAGTTGAAGCTAAGTAATAACAGGAAACCATGGTCTGCCACTTCCCTTGGCATTTCAAAGAGATTTCACCATGCCATCATTTCCTTATGGATATGTGCCTTTCTGCACGTCACCCGATGGATCACATGATCCTTAGGAAATCATGAGCCCACGCATTACTTGGTAATGCTCATGGCATTATTGTCGAGACACCCCTAGGCAGTGACTTTCTTTATAAGGAGCTGCAGACCCTTGCTGCAGGTCATTCTCATTCTGAACTCCTCGTCAGCAGTCCATGCTGCTGGACCTGCAACAGATACCTGACAATTCTCCAAGGTAAGATCCCCTTAGGAAAAGTCACAATATTTTATGTAATGCTTGAAGATTACATCATTGTATGTTATGTGTGTTGAGTCTTCAGTCATTTCAGGACTGAATTGTTAAATACATAACATACTTTCAAGACTCAAAGCTGGGAACTGAAGCCCAGCATCATCATGTTCTAGTTAATATAATAAAATGGGCCATCAGGAAACATTGCGAGTTATTTGTTCTACTATCTACCTTCACCTTTAAACTATGTTCCCCAGTCATAATCCCTAAGGTTGCAAATATCGTCCTTCTGATTCCTTTAAATTCAAGTAGGCAATAGAAAGATTACCTTTTGTCTAATAGGACATCATTTGTATTACCACCTACTACTGTATCTAGCAGCCATGCATATCATTGTAAAACAACAATAAAAAACTTCATTAATTGATATGTAGAGACTAGGATATGTGGTGAAATAAAGTGAATACAAGTGGTAAAATAAATTACTCAGAGCAGTGAAATAAAAAACCAAAGAAGGACAACTCAAGTGAAATAAGTGTTGCTTTTCTATTGAAATAACCATTATTACAATTATCTTAAAAAAAAAAGATCACAGAGAAATGAATAGCAAGTACAATAAGCTTTAGCTGAAAGTGTCACCAAAGTGCAAACACAGCATTGTTTCTATATTTTCTGGGCATAAATTTGTTTGCCTGTCTGACAATAAGTGTTGCATATTCTGAAAAGCCTCTCTTGCTATCCACATTTGTAGTAAGAAACCATATTGCCTTCAAGCAGTGGCCCAAAAAATCAGGATATTCCTCATCAGCACCTTCAGTAATTCATATTCCACGTCCTGCTTGCAACAACTGTCTTTGCCTAATGCTGCAATGCTGGGTATCGTTTCAGAAATGCATCTTTAGAGAGGCACTTCAGAAGTGGAATCTGACTCAGATGTGACATGAGCACATTGATACTAAAAATCTGATGTGTTACACTCACATGACTTTCTCTACTCTTGTACAAACTATTTTTACAAACTCTTATTCTCCATCTATTTCATATTAATCGAGATAAACATTTACAGAAACGATCTTCTGACATGCAAAGAGAATTACATTTTACACATAGCGGCCAGTTTTAAAAATATTTGACTATTGCTTAAGGTGTGCTATGTTTCCCCTGTTTTGTATTTGCAAGGGCAATATAGAAATACAGTAGCCTTTAAGCATACACATATCTCTTAATAGCTGGTTGCTATGTGCAGCACCATTCTCTTTGCCACAGATTAATACTCTTTGTATATCCAAGACAAAAAAATGAATAACGAATTCCCATTTGAGAAAATAAGTATTGAAAAATTCAAGGGAATAACAAGCAATATACCAAAAATGGTTCACTCAACAAAAAAAATGTATATGATATAAATTGTGTATTTTAACGCGATTTACATTTCATGTGTAGTAAAATTTTTCTATCTGTTATGGTTTACCAGTTATGCAAAAGTCATTCACATTGAAGAATAGTTTTGGAGACATTCCCAGAAAATTCAAGATATACATTTTATTTGTCATGAAAATATCTTAAACATATGATATTTTAATCAAAATCGTTAGAGCCATTGTTGAGAAAATTAAAATTTTCGAAAAATGTTCCATGTAAAGGGTAATCTGGGGTGGGGGGGATTTTCTTGAAAACCTTCGTGTCGCATCTTTGGAAGATACCGAACCTAAATACCAAGTTTGGTGTTTATCCGACTGTTTGTTTCTGAGTTATGCTGTTCACAGACACACAGACACACACATGGACATGTTTCCAAAAATGCTTTTTTTTTTGGATTCAGGGGGTCTCAAAAAAACATATATTTCTGGTGAAATCTCGGTATCAAATTTTTGGGTGGAATACAATACTTCCCCTACTTACTGTATGTAGTAGAGAAAGTAAAAACTTGACATAATCTGCAGCATTTCGCTAAATTTCATGTTTTAAAGTAGGTTTCGTAAAATAAAAACACTTTGCGATATTTTGTGGCTTCAAGTTTTAAAAAAATGAAGCTTATCTCATACAAATATGTGTCGCTTGAAAATTTCGTGGTTATCATTAATACAAGAAATTTGGACCTCTATTGATATGTTAACATGAGTTCTATAAACTTATACTCATGCCAGGCCTTAATATAGGTTAATTTATGGTTTTGTGTCATACAAATTCATTCATTCATTTATTATTTGCTTAAAGAAATCCATACGTATTCATAGCATCGTCGGGAAATATGTACAGAATCATACAGTTTTATATATACATAGATAAAATTTGTAGTAACATGTTTACAATAAAAGTTACATATTATACACTATTACAAGTTAATATTATATCAATACTAAATTATTTGTCCCATATTATCTAAGATATTCATCAATTGAGTAGTAGCAACCTTCTATGCAAAATTTCTTTAATTCTTTCTTGAATACATTAAAGTTATTAATATTTTTCAAATAGGCAGGGATTTATTATACCGTTCATGGGCTGCAGTAGTAGGTTTATTTTTATGCATTTCTAGTCTATGTGACTGAATGTGAAAGTTTGTATTTCCTCTGGTATAATGCTCATGTATTTGTTTGTTTTTTTGACCTGCATCTTGCCTATTGAACAATTGTACTATTACTTTATACATAAATAGGGAGTATAGCGTTAGAATTTTTAGATCTTTGAAGGCTTGCCTACATGAATCTGTTTGTTTCATTCTCAGAATTATCCTTATCGCTCTTTTTTGAAGTAGGAATACTCGTTTAGTATACCTTTTAGCACAGCATCCCCACACTGTTATCCCGTATGATAGGTGTGGGTAGATTAATCCATAATATAGCATTATTTGTGTAATAACGTCCACTATATTTGTCATTTTTTTCATTACAAATAACCCTGAGCTTATTTTATTACAAATATAATTAATGTGTTCGCTCCAAGTAAGGTTTTTATCCACAATTACCCCTAGAAAATTTGCCTTATCGACTGCATTTATTTCTCTATTTTCAATGACTATTTTTGTATTTGCCATTAACCTATTCTGAGGAGTTTGAAACTGAATGTAATTTGTCTTATACATCATGCTAGGCTGGATCAATGAATCATGTGGAAAAGCTATGAACTTGAAGTATAAACCAAGATTGGAGATTGATTTTAAAGGTTCCTGCATATTTACGGTAATTAGCAAACAATTTGTTATAACTATACTTGGTTTGCTCTTCTCCACTCAGAAAATTTATAATAATCTCTCCTATATGATTGTTTATATCTCTGTGTAACTAGTTATGCTTCAGCTTCTTTTAATAATCCTAAAGAAATATCTTCCATTTCAGCCAAATTATCATTGCCTTCATTCCTTTTATAAGTAAACAAACAAAATATGGTTGGCACTGTAAACAACTAAGCAAGATTCTCTCTATGGCTATGAAACCATGACATTATTTTTTCGGTTAACAAAAAAATAAAATAAAACTATATTCTATAATTTTGCAATGTGTGATGGAAAATGCACTAAATATTCACTCACGTGACAATCCTTTTTCTTTTTTTTAAAGTTTAGCGTCCTTTAACCTGGTAGGTCATATCAGGCGATGAATAAATTAAATGGGTGAAATGATGCTTTTATAAGAAGAATGAGCAGAGTGATACGGTAATTTGTATCACAAATTACTTAAATGTAATTAATGATTGTAATATCAATATGTATTTTTATGTGACATTGATTTCAGAGGTTTATTAATTGTAATTATTATTGGTAAATAATAATATACGGCTTTACTGAAACTGTCAACAATAGCGCAATAATGCAGCGATGGGGTGAGTTGTTTATCATTACCGGGAACAAGGAAGTTACGTAATATTTCGCGCCTTTTCGTTAGAAGCTTCTAGAACATTTCCTAAAGCAATATGTATTAGTGGTTTTCATTGGATAGTAAAATAGACGCTAATGTTGGCGCGTTTTATTAGCCAATAGCAATTCATTTATAATCTTTAGGCGTATCTTGATGCAGGCCTATAAATAGTGTAGGTTCGAGGGAGCTTGTACCCAGTTCAACAGAATTCTCAATACTCTACACGTCGGTCTCCCAGTTCAACAGAATTCTCAATACTCTACACGTCGGTCTCTCAGTTCGTCAGTCAGTCCTTCATTTCGTCAAGTTACGCGCAGCAGAATTACGAGAATTATTATAAAGTATTATACATTTAAAAAATTTACATAAAGTTGAAGTATGCGAGTTAAAAGTGATAAATAAGAAGTTATTACAAACAGTTTCAGTTTGGCGAGTATCCAGATTAATATGTAAAAAGTGTTAGTGATCGTGTTCGACAATAAAAGTTATAAAACCAATTTCTTCATTAAGTATAATTTCTGGATAAAAGATTCCTTTCCGATTCACACCCTGCAAGAGATACAAGTTCGACCCAAACAGCTAGCCGGAGAACATTTAAAGTGAATTATTTCAAAACTGATGCAAATTGCTACGCCAGAGGGAGCTACTAACCAAACAAACGAATGACGTCACAAGATGGCAACGCGTGAAGTAAAGCAGCACAACATATGATCTACAAGTTCTAATAACTTACGCTATAAATATTACGTAAGCAACATTTCCGTCGCATAATTGGCGCCCAACGTGGGGCTATAATAATGTTAACAACTATGTAACATTAATACCGTCGCAAATTGGCTCCACAACGTGGGGCTCGACAACAAAAAGACATTACGTAAAGCAAGTTCTCTCGCAAATACGCGTAAAGTAAACACACATACATAAACATCACAAGCATCAATTTGTAAAATTTGTACCGTTACAAATTGGCACCCAGGACGTGGGGCGAAGTGACCAGGAAAGGATCAGCATAATCAGGACGTGGAACGAAAGCAGCAGTAAAATGATCTACAAGACGCAGATTCCAGAAACAAAAGGAACGACAGACTATACGGATGATTGGACATCGTAATTCCGAGATTACGAGGCAACAAGGAATTCAACTACAAAAACATCGAGACGACGTAGATTCATCACAACATAACGCAGAAGCGACATACAAATCTAGGAGAATGGGGCAGAACGCTGGACATCAAAGCTACATCAACAGAAAGCATCACAAAGGTATCGTAATTTTTTTTTAGAAAACGAAAAAAATGGCTACTAGTAATATTGAAGAAACAATGATGGAAGGGGATAGTGTAACAGTTAGCTGTAATTCAATACAGGGTAAAAAAAATAGGGTAAACAATGTAGTATTGAAAAAAAAATGTTAGTGCAGAAAGTGAGAATAGAACAGCAGGAAATGTTAATCTTGATACTATTATGATTATGGAAATGCTGAAGAATATACAAAAGAGTTATAGGGAAATGTGGAAAGATTTTGGTAAGAGTATTGTAGATCAAGTAAGGGAAGATATGCAAAAGAATAATGAGATATTAGAAAAACTAACTCAGAGTAATATGAAATTAAGGGAAGATATGCAAAAGAATAATAGGGAATTGAGTGAAAATATTATTAAGAGTGTAGAACAAAAAGTAGATCAGAGTTTTGAGGAATTGAGAGAAGATATAAAAAAGGATCATAGGAAATCAATTGAAGATATTGGTAGGAGTAATGAGATATTAGAGCAAAAAGTAGATAAAAGCAGGGAAGAAATTGAAAAGAAAGTTACGAAGTTAGATAGTAGTATGCCAAAAAAGAGTGATGAAAAGGAAGTAATAGCAAGTGAGACAGGAGAAATTTCAAAGAAAATGCTAGACATGAGCATGGAAATAAGTAACAAAGAAAGTGAGGTTAATACTAAAAGTGAGGTTAATGTAGAATGTACAGAGTTAGGAAGTCAAATGAGTAGTATTTCAAGTGAGTTAAGAGAGATAAAAGAGGTTATGAATGTAGATGTAAATGAGGCGCAAGTTAAATTCAGAGGGGAAATATCAAAAATACAGAATGAGACAGTAATGCAAAGAAATAAATTGTACCAAGATATTCAAAATGAAAACTCCAGTCCAGTACAGTTTAGTACAGATTTGTCAGAGTATTCTCAGATTAAAATGATAGAAGAATTGAAAATGAAAGTTGTTAAAAGATGTGTTGTTCAAGAAACTGTAGATTGTTTTCAAATGGTATCATGGGATGAAATTTCATATGAATACATGAGGTTATTCATGAACAACAATTTAAAGGTTAGGTTACGGCTACGAGTAATGTTTAGCCACACACAATTTGATCCAGGAGGGTAAATAGCAATGAGATGTAAGGTAAATGCTGGATAGTTAAAGATGACTTGCATAGAAATGTATTGGAACGTAAGAGGGTTAACTATTTATATATGTCATTTGAAAAGAGAAATAAATTATAAAAAAAAAAAAAAAAAAGAAAGGAGAAATGTTTAAATTTTTAGTAACTGTAACAGTATTTGAAAATTAAGAATGCAAAGATTGAAACTTAATATGATATTAAATTAAAAGTACATAAATATAATTCCAAGGGTATTGTTAAAAATAAAGTATAAAATAACAAAAAAAAATTGGTAAATATAATTAAAAATAATTGAAACAAATACTAATGTAGCAAACAGAAAAGGTGAAACATTGCCTAGATTTAAGAGATGTAAATATTTGTATAGAGGGTGAATATTTTTGGTAAAAATGTTAAATAATTACAAAAAAATCTTAAATGTATAAATTTTTGTCAACAACTTAAATTAAACAATTTGGTAGCAGTGATTAAATAATTTAGGGTAAAGTATTTGCTATAAAAAAATTGTGATGTCAGATTAATATCTAAATTAATTAAACCAGAGCCAGTAAGTAGTGGCGAGATAAAACATATGTCGTGTGTTAAATGCGTGTGAAGTGTTAAGTGAAAGTGATAGCGTGTGTTCCAAGATTTAGGAGACTAAAAACACAATTTTAAAATTTCCAAACAAGTTATAAATATTTATAATTATGTTTCTAGTGGGGCATATGATACGGTAATTTGTATCATAAATTACTTAAATGTAATTAATGATTGTAATATCAATATGTATTTTTATGTGACATTGATTTCAGAGGTTTATTAATTGTAATTATTATTGGTAAATAATAATATACGGCTTTACTGAAACTGTCAACAATAGCGCAATAATGCAGCGATGGGGTGAGTTGTTTATCATTACCGGGAACAAGGAAGTTACGTAATATTTCGCGCCTTTTCGTTAGAAGCTTCTAGAACATTTCCTAAAGCAATATGTATTAGTGGTTTTCATTGGATAGTAAAATAGACGCTAATGTTGGCGCGTTTTATTAGCCAATAGCAGTTCATTTATAATCTTTAGGCGTATCTTGATGCAGGCCTATAAATAGTGTAGGTTCGAGGGAGCTTGTACCCAGTTCAACAGAATTCTCAATACTCTACACGTCGGTCCCCCAGTTCAACAGAATTCTCAATACTCTACACGTCGGTCTCCCAGTTCAACAGAATTCTCAATACTCTACACGTCGGTCTCTCAGTTTGTCAGTCAGTCCTTCATTTCGTCAAGTTACGCGCAGCAGAATTACGAGAATTATTATAAAGTATTATACATTTAAAAAATTTACATAAAGTTGAAGTATGCGAGTTAAAAGTGATAAATAAGAAGTTATTACAAACAGTTTCAGTTTGGCGAGTATCCAGATTAATATGTAAAAAGTGTTAGTGAACGTGTGCGACAATAAAAGTTATAAAACCAATTTCTTCATTAAGTATAATTTCTGGATAAAAGATTCCTTTCCGATTCACACCCTGCAAGAGATACAAGTTCGACCCAAACAGCTAGCCGGAGAACATTTAAAGTGAATTATTTCAAAACTGATGCAAATTGCTACGCCAGAGGGAGCTGCTAACCAAACAAACGAATGACGTCACAAGATGGCAACGCGTGAAGTAAAGCAGCACAACATATGATCTACAAGTTCTAATAACTTACGCTATAAATATTACGTAAGCAACATTTCCGTCGCAAGAGAAAGTCATCCGAGTGCAACACATAAGATGTTTATATATTTGAAAGTTGTACTACCGTTTTTGTAATCATGATAAATGTTTTCCAGATGTTTTGTTGTAATATACAGAATGCTAGTACAACTGTAAAATGAAAAAGAAAAGAACTTTGCCATATGCATACTGCACTTGATATTATTAATATTTTTGCATGGTCTAATGAGAAAAAAAGCTTATGTGTTACATTCGCATGACTTTTTGTATTCACCATCATTTATAATGGGTATAAAATTATTATTATGAAAGCTTATTTTTCTATCTGCTTCATTTTAATAGTGATAAACCTTTGCAGAAATAGCTGCATTACACATTTAGTTATAGGCACAAAGGGAACGGCGATAGTCAAATGCTTAAGAACTGGACACTATATGCAGGCCTTAAACTCTGTATTGTTTCCCTGCAGTTGCAGAAACAGCTGAAAATTGATAGGACTTTAAACGAATGACAAAGCATCAAACAATTCAAACATTAATAACAAATATCTTGAAAATGGCTTATGCCACAAAAATTTATTTGAAATATATTGCATTTTTAGAGATCTACATTTGTTTTCTAATACATTTTCACCTAATGTTTAACATTTACCAGTTATACAAGATTATAAAAAAATTGTTCTGAATGAAGAGGACTTTACAAGCTATTCCCAGAAAATTCAAGATATACATTTTACTTGTCATGTAAATATCTTTAATATATGACGTATTAATTAAAATTGTTAGAGCCATTTTTCATAAATAAATTTTTTTTGAAAAATGTTCCATGTAAAGCGTAGTTTTGGGTGGGGAATTCTCTTGAAAATGTATGTGTCGCATCTTTGGAAGTTACTGAACTTAAATACCAAGTTTGGTATTCACATTCTGTTTTTGAGCTATGCTATTCACAGACACACACATGAACCTTTTTCTAAAAAAATCTTTTTAGGCGACCTCAGAATGTGTATTTCTGGTGAAATCTTGATATTGCATTTTTTATTAGTATGCAATACCTTCTCTATCTGCTATGTACATGGTAGAGAAAATAAAACTGCTGTTTTTGTATTCACTGGGTCTCAAAACATGTATTTCTGGTAAAATTCAATATCTTCTGTACATGGTACATGGTAGAGAAAGTAAAAAGGAGTGTTTATAGAGTGTATGTAGTAAATTACAGGATATTATAAATGTTCCTGTTTTATTAATAATAAATCAAGATTGCATAATACAGCCTCAAATTAGAAGATAGTTAACTGCCACTTATACCACATTCAAAGGCACATTTTTCATCCTAAGAGAAGAATGACATACAGAGATATTCATCTCCTAGCTGCTTTAGTTCTGATCTTGGTGGACGGGAAACAACAGAGTTAAGAAGTATTTTCCAATGGGATTCAGTTGCTGCAAGCATTTTAACAAAGGATACTTAACAGATTCTTAGTTGTCCAAAAATGTGCAGAAAATCAGAACATTATATATCCATTAGCATTCAAATATTGAAAAATCTGATGTGATCAATAACAACTCCCCATATTACCAGGCTGGCATCAAGGACATAGTAAAGCAGAAAAATGATAAATAAATTCTCTACATCAAAAATATTAATAACATTGAAACACTACTATAAAGATAACAATGTAATATTGACAGTTCAATTTTTACTTTCTCTATTACGTATAGTGATCCAGTTTTAAAAGATTTGACAATCGCTTAAGTTTACTGCATTTTCATATAATTACAATGAAATGTGTCATGAAAATTTATATCAATTAACAAGAACTAGATGCATAAGTAAAATTTTATAAGAATAATTTGTAAACAAATGTGCAGAAAAAGGGATGCAAATGCAACATATCAGATTGTTTTTACCTAGAAGTTGTTTCAAAGCAAGCAAAGAGGTTTCTACATGTGGAAATAGCATTCAAATATTTATCCATGGTAATTAGCTCTTGTGATGGAAAGAAAAGAAGGGTGAAAAAAATAATTGCAGACCTCCAAGGATGTCCATTAGGGGACATGTAATATCTAAACTTGCAACTTGGAATATTTAATAAATGGCTAATGATACGAAAAAAAATTGACATAAATTTGGTTCTTTAATGAGCTTTCATTTTTTTATAAGTGTTTGTCTATCTGTTAATATTTCCTTCTTGTACAAAATTCAATCAAATAAAGAGACAGTCACAGGATATTTACAGAAAATTTAAGATATGCTCTTTATTTCTGATGTCAATACATTAATCTAAACTGTTATAGCCATTTCTGATAAAATAAAAAATAGGTAACGAAAACTTTTGCATGTGAACGGTAGGAAGGGGTTGGGGGACTTTCTTGAAAGTCTTTGTGTTGCATCCTTGGAAGATGCTGAATTTAAATACCAAAGCTCATTTTTGTTTCTCAGTTATGCTGTTCCCTCCTTCCCTCTCTCTCTCTCTCACATGGATCTTTTTCTAAAAATGCTATTTTTTGGGTTCAGGGCTTCCTAAAATGCATTCAATTTTGGTGAAATCTTGATGCCGAATTTTTGGATGGAATACAATACTTCCTCTCCTTACTATAATTATTTATTTTTCCTGGGGAATTAAGGCCATCAGCCCCTCTCTTCTACACCACCAGAAAATTTAAGAAAAAAGGGAGTCACAGGGACCGTTTTAAAAACATGCTAAAAATATAAACAGTGTTCTAAAAAGCTAACAAAAAGATAATAAATACTTTTCTTATATATAAACAACTTAAATTGTTAAAAACTCTAAAGTAATTTAACATGCATGTTGAAAGTATTCAGAAAAGATTATGCACTCTCATATTCATACATATTAAGCATTATTAAAACACTCTGATATACAGTATAGTTCCTAATAACTTATTTTATTGAGGCAGTATTTTTAACACTAAAATGATTTCAGTCAAATGATATAATATAAAATGTAATAACAGCCCGCCTTAAAAGCAATATGTGTATAAAATAACATATAAAAATCATATAACAGTCATTGTATTAAAGTTTATATTATTATGTACATGTTCAATAATGTTATGTGAATGTATTACGTAATTTAATAATGTAGGAGCTGTGATAATAATAGGTTAAAAGTTGCTAATAATGAGGTAACAATGAGGTAACCTTGAGGCAATAATGAATTAGAAAGTTTATTAATGCTACTGGTAATTCTTGGAGCAGAAATAATGTATTTTTGAGACAGTTTATAAATAGCCAATCAACAACCAGAAAAAAGCTTAAGTTAAATAAAAGTATTCTAATGGATTAGGAATGGCCAATCAGAAACTGAAATGGAGCAAAATTTACAAATTTCAGAAGCCAGTTGCTTGTAGGCAGTGTTCCTAATCGAGACGCGTCCTCGAGAAGCTTAATATGTATTCAGTGTGAGACGAAAATAGTTTACGTGTTTAAAAAGTGCAAGTATTTAATGAAAGAATCTCAGAGCTCTCTATAGCAGTAAAGTTTTATTTAAATCGTGTCAAGAATTAATAAAAAGGAGTGAATTAAAAATTACAATCTGTGTAAGTCTACACCACTCCTTGCAAAGAAATTTATGTCTCTAACAAAAATACTGACGCAGCCGAGGCAAACATAAATATATAATAATTAAAGAAACAGTCAAATTACAAAGTTAATATTACTAAACATTGGGGCGAAGGCCACCGGGTACCATACGTGCTTACAACTACTTCAAGAAAGGCTCCCCAACAGTCGAAATACAATACAACACCTACTTAAAATTGGCTTTCCATATGTGAAGCAAAAACCTACTTCATTATCAAAGGATAAACAACTGTAATCTCCTATTGAACTGCGACTTGACTTGACCATTGTAGTGATAGAAACAGGTTGTAATTGCGCTTAACATTGAAACATAAGGGTTTTTATTTCCTTTCACTGTTGTTTTAAATAGTCATATTCCTTTAATTAGGGACAGTACTTTATTAACTGAGTTTTCTTTAGGAAAATCGCCATTTGAGTTTATGAGACTCAAAAGTTCATATCCCTTCCTACCCAGTGCTTCACATTTGTAGATTATATGAGAAGCAGTTTCATTCTCTTTGTTTATCTAAAGATTCCCATTGTACTGTGTTCATCTCACAAGAATGTGTCTGTAAGTGTCGCGGTTACTTTCGTGTTATCTTTTTTTACTGAGCGCCTGTTATTGTTTTACTATTTTGAATTTTGGGTTCTTTGTCCTCCGGCTAGCTATTATTACGCAGTCGAGCAAATCTCTTGAACAGGGTGTGTAAACGGAAAGGAGTTGTTACAAAAAGATAACATTGATAAAGGAATTTGTTTTAATTTCACATAATTACACTTGATACACGCCTGACTGAAACTGTTATATTTTCGAATGTAACTATAATCACTTATTTGCCGCGTATTTCACATTTTTGTAGTAACTAACTTTACGATGCGAGAGATTCTGTAGAACTGTGTAACGTGTACTTCGTGAATGATTCTGTTGAACTGTGCGGGGGCGGCTTTAGAATTTATACTCCCTCACCCCGATATGCCTAAACATTATAACAGAGCTGCTATTGGTTAATAAAGCGCGCCAACATTAGTCTCTATTTTTATATCCAATCAAAATTACGAGCACATATGCTCTAGGGAAGATATTCCCTCCATTTCTAAAGAAAGGCACGCTACTCTGACGTCATTTGCTTGTCTCTTCTAATTGATAAACAACTCACCGCCTCGTTTCATTGTTACCCGCTCCTATTGTCAGTTTCAGTGAGGCCGTGTAAACTTATTTCCTAACAATGCTTATAATTAACAAACATCTCAAATCATTGTCATACAATAATGCTAATTTACACTACAATCACACTACAATTACAGTGTTGTGATATAAAATACTGCCTCATAAGGAATGTGTTGACATCAACAATTCTATTGCTATCTGAGAAAGATTACGCCTCTACTTTCAACATATCAACAACACTTAAGGTCTTTTAGAAAACATACGCTCTTCTGCTAGCAATGCTGAATGACCAGTTGCTTTTGTTTGCAACTGTTCCAAGGGGCAACAATTGCATTATCTGAGCCACTTGGCTTATCCAGAATTTCTACAGGTGATAGGTGATGAGGAGTGTAGCAGTGTGCTATTGATGCCCAGAATGCTGGCTCGAAGTTCGCCACTTCTCTCTTTCCCTCTTTCTTTATTATTTCTTTATTCTCTCTCTCTTTCTTTCTTCTTCACCACCTCGTTATTGTTGTTGTCCTAAACTGCAATATTTGTCTAACTACTCTTATCTCTGGTTGTCAAGATCTAAGTTGAATCTATATCTAAGTTCAGACGACTCCCCGCACAGACCGGCTGAATGGATCTCTTGAAGAGCAGAATTAGAAGAAGGTTTCTCGGAAGCGCCCACCTCTTATATTCTGCCAGAGAGACGCTAATTTCCCTGCTTAATATATAACATGTTTTTCAATTACCTAGCGTGTTTGGCGTCTTATGAAAATAAAATAATTGATGTATTTTTCTCTGGCAAAACTCGTCTACTTTGGGAATTTCGAGTTATCTCTGTCTCTTTCTAATATAACGTATCTCCCTCGTTCCAGTCATTATTTCTTCTCGCCCCTGTGCTCTTTGGTCACTTAATTAGGCTACTCCCTGTGATGGGGTTTTTCGCTGCTACCTGTGTGGTCCGGTTGCTAATTACCTTTGTTAGCCAGCTTCCTGCACAAATGTTCAGTTATACCTAATATATTAGGTATATTAATTATTTATGTAGTTACTATTCCTACAGCGAGTCACATGGCTCCGCGGTAACGTGTGAGGTTTGCATTCAGGAGATCGCGGGTTCGATTCCCGTCCATCTCACACTCTGACCTTGGGTTTTTTTGTGGTTACCAATTCCCTTTCCATAATTTCCTTTACATTCCGTTTCCTTCTAATACAGATATATTTTAGGTGCGATTCTAGGTTTCATGACATATAGCGGTGCCGGACAGATGGCGCGGATGCCTGCTCAAAGTAAAGAATATTCTCCATGAACACTAGTGGGCTGCTGGTTGACGGTCATTCATCACCCTCTCTGCGCAGTTCTAGTAGTGGGACGGATCCTCCAGCCAGGAAGAGTTAGAGACTTCTGCGCGTCTCTGTAGTCTCCTGTGGGTACTTAACTTCATCCCTTCATCCTGGGAGGGTGGTAGTCGCAACAGATCTCTCGTAGGTCGCAGTGAGTGAGGTACCCCCCCTCCTTGTATAGCCTATACTATTTCTGTTTTCTCATTGTTTCTTAATTAGTCTTTCTTTTATTACGAGGACAGTCCCAGAAGTACCCGACCTGACGTATATATAGCCGCTGTTGCTTCAAACAAATGACTATGGTAGAAAGTACCAACCTTATAAAGCTTAAGTTTGAAGTCTGACGATGTTACGTTGTTTAGTAACGCTCTCAGCGAATTTGTAAACACGGATAAAACTGGCCATCGTTATGTGATACAATACTTTCATTTGAACGGGCTTAGTCCAACTAATATTAAAGCTGAGCTAAATTCTACTCTGGGGGAGTCTGCTCCTTCGTTTACGACAGTAAAATATTGGGTGGCACAGTTTAAGCGAGGCCGTACGAGTTGCCAAGCCGAATATCACAGTGATCGACCAAATGAGGTGACCACGCCAGAAATTGTGAGGAAAATGCACAAAATGGTATTGGATGACCACCGACTGAAAGCGTGCGAGCTAGCAGACATTGTCGGCATTTCAAAAAGTGCTGTACATTGCATACTGACTGAAAATTTGGACATGAGAAAGCTGTGCACAAGATGGGTGCCGCGTGGAATAAAACCAGCGTCGTGAGGATGCTTCAGTCGAGTGTTTGGCGATGTTTCGCTGCAATAAAGCCGAATTTTTGCATCGATTCATAGCCATGGATGAAACATGGGTCCATCACTTCACACGTGAGACGAAGGAGTAGTTAAAACAGTGGATTGAAATGGGAGAATCGGCTCTAAAGAAGGCGAAGACAGTTCCATCTGCAGGCAAGGTTATGGCGTCAGTTTTTTGGGATGCGTGTGGGATAATTTTCATTGATTATCTTCAAAAAGGAAAAGTAATCAATGGCGAGTATTATGCAAACTTATTGCAGCATTTGAATGATGAAATCAGGCAAAACCGGCCGCATTTAGCGAAAAAGAAAGTTCTGTTTCATCAAAATAATGTACCAGTTCACACATCCATTACCACCATGTCCAAAATCAAATGAATTAAAATTCGAATTGCTTCCTCATGCACCCTATTCACCAGACTTAGCCTCCTCTGATTATTTTCTGTTTCCAAAGTTGAAGAAATGGCTTGGTGGTAAAAGATTTGCCAACAATGAAGAACTGGAGTTTGCAGTTGATGGCTGTTTTGCAGAATTCGGCGGTTCTCACTATAAGCAGGGTATCGAAGCTATTGAACATCTCTGGGAAAAGTGTATCGAGCTGAAAGGAGACTATGCAGAGAAATAAAGATGTTTTTTCCCAACTTTTTTGTGTTTTCTTTGTTAGATCGGGTACTTCTGGTACAACCCTCGTATATCATTGTTTTCTATTTTGATATGTTTCTTCCTGCAGTTATTTTTATTTCACCTAACGCTTTTATATGATTTCTGTATATTTAACGCGTGTTAGGTGTTTCCCGTATAAACTGTGTAATCAGCTGGCTTGCAAACAGCCTCGATGTAAATCCATGACTTAAATCCAGATTTTGTTTTGCTGTAAGTCACGATAACAAAGAAATGGGGAAACACTTAAAGAAGTGCACTGTATCTGCTCAAGGAACGCATTCGATGGTTATGCTTTCCACCTGACTTCGATTCTCAAATTATAATTATAATAGGTTGTGATACACGAGAGGAAAGGAGAAAGTGAACAAAGCTATCTCTTCTACATCCTGTTAATGAGGGAGATACTAGCAGCCTGGCATTTTAAACCTCGATTGACGATTTAATTATTTTGCTTATTGCACTGTTCTAGAAGATTCTTATGTTCAATCCTCCCTTTACCCCTTATAGCTTCCTAAAATCTCCGTGATATTCATAGAAACATCATAGAATACGAAATACAGCATATAACATTCTCATTCGTACACTTCAATTTTCTAAGAAAATACTTCAATATTTATTAGAGGACACAGTTAAATTAATATTTTTTTCCATACATGTTGAACAATATAACACGTGCTGTTTTGGGAATTAACTAAAGATTAACTTATGAACTTACAAATTAAATTAAATAAAATTATAAAAGAAACATGACCATATTTGTACAACTTTTCTATTCGTACATTAGAAGTAATATTTTAATAACAAATACACCACAGATAATCTAATATTTTGTTGGGTACCCTTTGGCTTTAATAACTGCCTCACACCTTCTCTTCATTAAAGTAACCAAGTTTTTGCATTCTTCTGGGCTAATTTTATTCCATTCTTCTTCCACAACGCTTTTAAGCTCTTGTTTAGACTTTACTCTGCCTTTACGGACTCGTTTCTTCAAATTTGTCCACAGATGCTAGATTGGCTTCAAGTCTGGACTCTGAGGAGGTGTTTGTAATAGTTTGGGTACATTCCATATCAACCAATTCATGTTCAATCTTGCCTTGTGTTTACTATCGTTATCTTGCTGAAACCTATAACCAGGTGCCATGCCCATTTTCTCGGCACTCTGCTTTACATTGTTCTTTAAAATGTCAAAATACACATATCTGTCCATATTTCGTCAATAAACTGTATATTACCAACACGGTTGGATGACATACAGGCCCGGAACATAATGGAACCACCATGCTTAACTGTGGGAATAGTGTTTCGCTAGTCATTGCCTGAATTTGCTTTTCTCCAGACTCTGTTATCCCTGCCCCGAAGTTTATCTTAGTCTCGTCTGACCATATCACGCTGTTCCAAAAGTTCTGATCCTTAAGTATGTGATCTTTAGCAAATGCAACTCGTTTCTTCCTGTTTGCTGCACTTACATAAGGCTTCTTGGTGTTCGGGCATGGTATCCATACTTCCATAAGACACGACGAACTGTTTGGTCAGGCATCTTCTTTCCAGACACATTTTCAACTAATGGGGTAATTGAGAAACACTTAATTTTGGATTTTCTCGAATTCGGCTTACAATGTAACGTTCCTCTCGGGCATTCAGCTTACTTTCTTTAGGTTTTCTTGGTAAATTCGTTATAGAACCTTGCTTGTTGCTTCCTGAATGGTAGAATGCCGTTTATTTACTGTCTCTCCTATTTCTCAGAGAGAATGCCCTCTAAGTGCCAAGTTTATAATTACTTGCTTCAGATCAGAACTAAGCTCCTTCTTTTACCCATGTCGATCGCTACAGAACGTATACAACTGCGACGGCAGTAGCCTAAGCGACCTTTGTAACACGTGCATGTTCAAGCTGTTTATGACGCGTGATCATTCTTAACAACTGTACGAATAGGAAAGTTGTATAAAATTGGGGGCTGCTGCTTTAATATTGCTGTTTCATGCAAAGGTTTTGAAATGTATTTTTACTTTCTCTACTACGTATAGTAAGTAGAGGAAGTATTGTATTCCACCCAAAAATTCGATACCGAGATTTCACCGGAAATATATGTTTTGAGATCCCCGAATAAAAAAAAACATTTTTAGAAACATGTCCGTGTGTGTGTCTGTGTACAGCATAAATCAGAAATGAACAGTCGGATAAACACCAAACTTGGTATTTAGGTTCAGTATCTTCCAGAGATGCGACACGAAGGTTTTCAAGAAAAACCTCCCACCCAAGGTCCCCCTTACATGGAACATTTTTCGAAAATTTTAATTTTCTCAAAAACGGCTCTAACGATTTTGATTAAAATATCATATGTTTAAGATATTTTCATGACAAATGAAATGTATATCTCGAATTTTCTGCGAATGTATCCAAAAGTATTCTTCATTGTAAACGACTTTGGCATAACTGATAAACCATAAGAGATAGACAAAATTTTACTACACAAAAAATGTAGATCGCGTTAAAATACACAATTTATGTCATATATATCTTTTTTGTTGAGTGAACCATTTTCGAGATATTGCTTGTTATTCCCTTAAATTTTCCAATACTTAGTACTTTTTCTCAAATTCGTTATTCATTTTTTTATGTCCTGGACATGCAAAGAGAATGGGATACTCCACATAGCAACCAGCTCTTAAAAGACTTGACTATCGCTTAAAGCCTAGCAATTCCCCTTGCATCTACAAGAAAGTTAGCAATAAGATTAACATGTCGATTAACATGAAGCATATGGAGAATAAGCGTTTGTAAAAATAGTTTGTACAAGAGTAGAGAAAGTCATGTGAGTGTAACAAATCAGATTTTTTCATTGGAATTAGTTTGAATTAGATTTATCAAGCACGTATAAATGACTCACAGAAAAACACAAGTTCTTAAGCAAGTAGAGAGTGACTTTTTATTGAAAACCTGATGTGTACGAATAAGAATTTTATATACTATATGTATCAGCAGATGTTGTATGTATTTCTGATTTGCTTATCCTTCTGCTGAGAGTCTTCCGAGTTCTGAAACGGTGAAAGTTATTGGAATTATCGAGTAATTTAAATTATCACGGTGAGGTTTCAAAATTTTGTGTCTTATCTACGGTCCCGTATTATTTAAACAGTAGCCTCCACGGTTTTATTTATTTACTGTGGCAGAGCTAAGGCCATTTGGCCTTCTCTTCCGCTCAGCCACCTAGAACAAATCTGGATACAATATTACGATCACATTGATGGTACACAGATAATATCTAAAGGAACACAAATATTAGAGGAACAGTAAAGTTAAGTTAATTTAAAATATAGAGAAACAAAGTTAATAGTAATGAATATCTTAAACATATGATATTTTGATCAAAATCGTTAGAGCCATTTTTGGGAAAATTAAACAGTAGAAATATAATAGCGACTCTGGCCCTCAAAGGATTTGCCGCCATCTGATAAGGTTCTTTGATCTATGCCGCTAGCCCCGCCCCTCCCTTTGAGGGCTTAGATGCCGCCTGGTAGCGCGTGCCGCTAGCCCCGCCCCCTTCCTTTGGGGGCTTACTTAATGCCGACAGGGTCTGTGCCGGCAGGTCCTCCCCCCCTCCCCCTGTGGTCACGTGGCGGTGTTCCCGCCCCCTCCCTCCCCCATACGCGTGTCCTCCCTCCCCTTTGTGTTCTGTTTGGTTCCCTGTGGATAGGTGGGAGAGTGTGTATTGTTCCTATACGGTGACTACATTCCCGCCCCCTCATTGTGACTTGTCTAAATCCCTGCCGTGTGATTGGCTTGGGGTAGGGGATGTGCCGCTCGGGTGATGGGGTATAAGGGAATGGGGTTCTCGGTGCGTGACGTTGGCGATGTGGGAATGCGATTCTCAATGCCTGCCGCACATCGGCAAATCGTTTGAGTACATAATTGTGTCAATCAATTAGGTAATGTGTGTTATTGAAAAAAGAATGCCCATCATATTACTACTAATGCAATTAAACGCTATTCTTCGAGCAATTAAGTATTTTTTGATTGAATCGCGCACACCTTGTCCTAAACCCCCCTTATATTACTACTATTGCAATGAAACGCGGCTAGTCGGTTGATGAATACATTTAAGTATTTTTTGAATGATTAATGTAATTGACTCGCGCGCAACTGTTCGTTATCGTATATGTGTGGTAGCATGTGTATAATTATTACGAGTAATAACATTTATTTAATTCTACTTTTGAGGGAAAATATATTTTGGATTTATAAGAATATTACAACACATAGATGAAAGGACAGACTTGAAGTAACACTCGTTATCGCGTGATAATTGAGGTGGAACACCGACCGCAACCTTCCACTGCGAGACGTTTCGCTGGAATGACTGGCTCCGATACTTCCACGGGCAAGTCGACTAGCGCATCCCCTCCACTTGCGTTTCAGTTCGCCAGCTACACTAGCGCACCAAGTGGTAATATGAGTGAAACTCCAGCGAGTGTTTGCTCACAGCGCCCCTGGTGGTCATATCTGAAAGTTGTGAATTCACCATATTTAAATTCGAGGTGTACGCAAGACGGCCATCTTAACTCTATATAATTCTGCGAAATATGATTCCGGAAAAAAAAATAAAGGGGAATTAACATGCAAGGGGCGTTCATGTAGGCTCCGGAGGAATTGATTATGAAATAAATAAAAAATAAATAAGACTCTCGCTGATCGATGAATACAATGAATAATTAATGTAATTGACTCGCGCTCCTAGAGATATCTCACCCAATTATTCATCTACCATGAATATCTCACTTCTAATGAAACGACGCAGTCTATCGATTAAAAACAATTAAGTTTTTTTGATTGATTAATGTAATTGACTCGCGCGCAATTGTTCGTTATCGTATATGCGAGAATATTACGCGTATATAACTATTACGGCTAATAACGTGTGTTTAATTCTTCTTTTGAATTGCGGGTTTATAAAAAATATTACATTGCTTAGATGAATTAAAAAGCAACTTAAAGCGAAATTGCAAATAGCTTGTATGAGACGTTAACACGAGAACCCTTTACGAAAAAACAAGACGCAATGTGACAGCAATGCCCCGTCCATCATGAGAGGCGGTTAAACCAGGACGCGTGGGTTTTCCCTACTACCTGCTCTTAATGGCTAGGGGTATCCAGCACATAGGAGTACGCTTCAACAAAGCCCGCTATGTCTCTTCTCACACGAGAGAAGTAATAATTACAATTCAAAACAGTCGTACCTGTAAGTAACACGCACGAAGACTTCAAATATAAATTTTATATTCGTTTTAAATGTTCTTTCTAAAGACGTAGCGAACTTTGAGAAATTCAACGAATTATTCACTTTCGTACACTGCTTGAAAGAAATATGGTGTACACCCCTGAAGAATGCCTAGGTAGTCACATTAGCAGGCGACAGTCCCTTCCGCCTCATTAATTTTTCTTCAGACGATGGTAAAACCAAGCTCTTAGTGAACAATGAAGAGCGTTTCCAGTTGATTAAACAGGCTAAGTGCTCTGAAAAAACACAGGCCCTCGGGGATAAATAACTTTTAGCGATACAAAAAGATCTTAATGGCTTCCCCGGTACAGATCTAGACATGTTTTAAGCTTACCACAAAAAATGTTTTCCGATAATTAATATAATTCTACATGAAGAATATTAATGATTTAAGTTTTCAATTAAACGTATACTGTATAGATTCTGTACTTAAACATTCGATTGTATCTTTGTCATTATTTAAATACTCGCGTACAAGAAATGCAAACATGATATCAAAAAATTAAACTGATTTTTTTTCGGAATGTTAAACAAAGAAATATGATTTGGCGAGAGTAATATGAAGAATAAAAAGTATTCAGAATGATAGATATTACATACGTTATTAAAATAAATAAGGGTCTCGCTGATCGATGAAAACAATTAAATATTTTTTATTAATTAATTGTATATGAATTGTCTCGCGCATTTGCTTGCTGTCGTATGTGTATGATTATTACGACTAATAGCATTTGTTTAATTTTAAATAATGAAATATGGAGCCTTGCCTAAACAATCCTTGTTACTCTTAATTTATTCCATTTTTAAAAAGATCGGTCTTAGTAAACATAGGACGAGTACGATTTTAAATACCCCGTCCATTTGAGAGATATTTTTCGAATATTCCAGCATGTTAATATAAACTTAATACACACACACACACAAATTCATTTCAAGTAATCTAACGATATTGAATAAAATATTAATTGTTTAAGATATTGTAATGAGAAATGAAATGTATATCTCGAATTTTCTGGGCCGCAGGCTGCAGGATCGCTCATCAAATACCGTAATGATTCAGACACCCGAACATCCGAATGGTAAGCATTCTTCAGAGTTTTAAATAAGTAATGTAACAATTCATATTAACTTCTTGTTCATATTCTTTATTATTATTTGTATTATTTCCAGGAAGTGGACTTTATTTTGGTATCGACCATCCATCGAGCGCTGCACAGGCAGCGCCAGGCTTCCAAACCTTCCTGGCACCGAATCATCATGGAGGTGGCTCTGCCTCCGTACATGCAGCAACACTCGTAAGGTGAGAATTTACAGACGGGTGTTTGAGGATTTGTAAGTAAAAAATTACATGATAGTAGACATACAATGTCGATTCTGGCACACAAAGGCATGCCTCCGGCAGCATAGAGTTCTGGATTGTATAAGGAGAAAAGGATATATTTAAGGGGAGTTTCTCACCCATATGCACTCACATAACTCTTTCGGTCTCCCAGAATGCTATGTATTTTTCACGAGGGTGTTTAAAACATGTACTTTTTTCACGTATAGAGTGTAGATTCTTTAGAACTCTGTACTTAAACATGCTATACTATTATTATTTATTTATTTTTTTCCAGGAAATGGACTATATTTCGGAGGCGGCATCGCTCAACAGGCGACCGCTGCACCGGTACCTCCAGGCTTCGCGACCGTTGCACCAGCAGACTTCGCGACCGCTGCACCGCCACCTCCAGGCTTCCAGACCTTCCTGGCACCAAATCAGCATGGTTGGGTCCCTGCCCCATACATGCAGCAAGCATCGAATGGTAAGAATTTTTTCAATATTTTACGAAGTTCTTTTTACACATTCTATATTATTATTAATATTGTTATTATTTTCAGGAAGTGGACTTTATTTCGGAGGCGGGTTTTTCTGGGAATGTCTCCAAAAGTATTCTTCATTCTGAACGACTTTTGCAAAATTGATAAACCATAAGAGATAGACAAAATTTTACTACACAAAAAATGGAGATCGCGTTAAAATACATAATTTATAACATATACATTCTTGTTGTTGAGTAAATCGTTTTTCGAGATATTGCTTGTTATTCCCTTAAAATTTTCCAATACTTATACTTTTTCTCAAATTCATTATTCTTGTTTTATGTCCTCGATATGCAAAGAGAATGGAATGCAACACATAGCAACCAGCGTTAAAATATTTGACTATCGCTTAAAACCTATCATATTCACATTGTATCGTCATGAAAATTACCAATAACATTGACATCTCGATATCTCGATTAACATGAAGCATATAGGGAATAAGTGCTTGTAAAAATAGTTTGTACAAGAGTAGAGAAAGCCATGTGAGTGTATCACATCAGATTTTTTGATATTGGTTTAAATTTTCAAATACTTTTAACTTTTCTCAAGCGGTAACTCGCTATTCGTTTTTCCCGTGGTAATGTATAGAGAATAGAATTATAAAGCCATCACATAGCATCAGACGTTCTTTAAACATCTGTAACGTGTCTATTCACAATCGAAAGGTTGCTGGTTCGAGGAAAATTATATCTACAGAAACAATACATTATTTTCGCTCTGTGATTAATTTGGTAATGTAACAATAATTAACAATGAATTTTTAGCGGTAAATGTAAAAATAAAATATATTTTTTATTTCCTAGCGTCATACGCAGAAGCATTCCCCTTAAGGAACGCTGGCGTGACCGATGGTTTCCCCCATAACAGGTTTAGACGTGCTCACGAACGGGTTTAGACTTGCTTACGAAATGTCCCTGTGCGAGGCTAGCATTTCCCTCTCCTTCTCGAATTTTCGGAGTAGCCAATCAAAATTGCTGTATTATATACCGTCACATCTCTCACCCCTTCAGATTTTTATCAGGCGAAGCGATATAAAAGCAGTAGCTTCCCCAGCGATTTCACTGTATTGTGACAACACAGCGAGCTAAGATCTCCGCAAACTTTTCTCATTCAAAGTGAAATTTCAACGAACATCATGTCTGGTAAGTTGTAACAAAACACTTCATTTACTTTAAAAGTTAAATTATTACTCTGTACATTTAACTTATATTCGCGTTCTTGTTTTTAATGCATGGCATTTATATGCGAATAGCTGAGCATTCTAAAAGTTAATAGCTAGACAAGTGAATTTTCTGAAATGTGAACAGTTTAGTTAAGTATTCATTTTAGGCAAGCTTATTCTACATTTAATAGCTAACTGCGCGAATTCTCAAAATGGGAACAATTTAGCTAAGTATTCACCTTGTTGAGTAATTATTATTCCAGATATTTAAATACAGGATTTCACAGAGTCAATTATATTCCTTTTGGAGAAAATACAATTATTTGAATACCTTATTAACGTTTTTGCTTTAGAATATTACAAAAAGTCTGTTGCGCGAATCATTCGCTCTAACAAAGTAAATATCTACATTATATTAAAACATTTAAATTGAAAAATACAGTACTTAATGAACTTCATTAGTGAATCAGAACCTCAATTATATTTACACATATTATCATTTTCAGAAAAAAGTTAATAAGTTTGTAACTTTCAAATAAATGAAATTTTGTTATGCAACACATTCTCTAATAAAGAATATGTTTTTTTCTCTTCCTAATGCAGAAAGTTTGACATCTCAACTTAACACATTGGCTGAGGGTAGCATTTACCCGGCCGTTCAAAGACTACAAGATCTTCAGCCAGAGGAGCCTTATAATATAAAATCCTTAAGAAAAATTGATACTCGATACGGTGCTAGAGTTGTTGCACTTTTAGGGAATAAGCAAGTGTTTCTCCCGACAAGATATTCAACCCTAACAAGCCAACAGTTGGAGGAAATGCCTGGGAAGTTTCAAATGGTATATCATGGAGTAGTACCAGCCGGCAAGTTTAAGACATGTAAATTGTCTTTTCTTCCTATTAAGGTTTGTAGAAATAATTCAGCTATCCTTTCAAAGCTTCATTTAGAGTTACATTCGTTGAGTTTATAAATTCGCACTTCAGTAGGATAACATTTGTCTAAAGTATACATCAATATGTAAAAAAAATAACGTCCAGGATGTAGTCTGAGCGAGGATCTGCAGAAAGAAGTTTAATAGTCTATTCACTGATTCTTTACCTCAAAGCAGATACCTACAGCAAGTTTCAAATAATTTCCAGCACGATAGCAGTTGTCAAAAGCATGCATCACTGTATTAAAAAAATATGTGTAAATAATGTCTAGATTGTACTCTGTGTGATTTCGTGCAGAAAGAACTTTAATACCCCTTGCAGTGATTCTACACATCGAAGTATATACCTACAAGAAGTTGCAAATAATGTGAATGTGTGTTACAGGAATGCCCAGCTGAATGTAAATGAAGAGGAAGAACGAGATAGCTTAAAACATCATAAACAGAAATGTGATAGGAACATTCTCAACACCTCCCAGTAACCTCAATCAATGAAGAATTGCACCAGCGCGGAACATACATGGAAAAAACATCAGCGTGTGTAGAATATAACAATAATATATATATATATATATATATATATATATATATATATATATAATTATGTACTCATTATTACTGCTATACCAGCCTATACCATTGATTTCATAAATAATTTCATAATTGTTTAAGGAGAATGCCTATCTTAAAAACATTGATGCTACATGAAATCTAAACAAAAAGATTATTGAACTATTACTGAAAGAGACTTGAATAAATGGGAATCTAGAAGCCAGAACCCTCTTAATATTGGGCTGTATGATATGAGGTGTATAAAAAGATTAATAAAAAAATGAGGTCTATGTAATATAAACAACATTTATTTTTTATAAACATTTTCCTATTACATTCCTATACAAAAAAACATACATATTTCCTAAAGACAAAGGTGATAGTCTAGACATTCTAAAACACTCAGTTATATAATCATATACATCACACAGAAAGAGACCTGCATTATCCATAAAAAACTAAACATCTCAAGAATGTCTGGATGATGTATTTTATAAGTACAAGGTTTTGATATTTCAAAGTTCCTGTTAACCATGACTGTAATTGATTAACACAATTTCTCGATCCTGTCATGCTATAACTTTAGAAGCTTTCAGCTTACTTATAATCTCCTCAATCTCTTGTGTGTGACTATTATTACCAGCATTCCTCGATGCAATTAGTAACCTCAATATATTTACTAGTCTATTTGGATTTTCAAGCGTAGATATCACTGAATCATCATCATATGAAGATTTCATATTCTCGCGACTCCCGCTGTATCCAGATTTTTCACCATCAGTAGTCTCCAGTGAAGGACAGAGGCTTGATCCGGTATAACATCCCCCTCTATACATCTTCGGATCTTCGAGTGTAGGAGAGAGACTCGATCCAGTATAACATGTTGCTCTATGAAGCTTAAATCTTGACAAAGAACGATTCTTAAAAATCCGCTCGCATATACAGCATCTAATGACGTGTTTTCCTCCATGTGTAATGTATGAAAAATTGAGTTTCTCATCCGCTAGTTGCACAGATTTTCTCCGGCAGGAGCTCATGCTAAAAACTAAAAGAAATTAAATGAATACGGGAATACTAACGCTCGAAGGAATTAAAAGCGAATGAATGAATTCATAACACGCAGCTATGTATATATTCAGTGTAAGGACGCCGGAGGGAATCGCAATCTTCGCATAGCAGCGGGAAAGGATGCTCTCTGGAAACATTTGTGGAGAAGGAGGCTCTCAACAGAACATGGCGAATGCGAGCATGGAAAAAGGATGCTCTCTGGGAACATTCGTGGAAAAAGGATGCTCTCAACAGAACATAACGAGTGCGAGCATGGAAAAAGGATGCTCTCTGGAAACGTTTGTGGAAAAGGCTGCGTAACAATGGAATCACGCTATGTAACAAACTGATCAGGTTATGTAACAAAGGAATCACGCCATGTAACAAAGGAATCACGCTAAGTAACAAAGGAATCACGCTATGTAACAAAGGAATCACGCTATGTAACAAAGAAATCTCGCCATGTAACAAAGGAATCACGCTAAGTAACAAAGGAATCACGCTATGTAACAAAGGAATCACGCCATGTAACAAAGGAATCGCGCCATGTAACAAAGGAATCGCGCCATGTAACAAAGGAATCGCTGTATGTAACAAAGGAATCGCGCGATGTAACAAAGGAATCGCGCCATGTAACAAAGGAATCGCGCCATGTAACAAAGGAATCGCGCCATGTAACAAAGGAATCGCGCCATGTAACAAAGGAATCGCTGTATGTAACAAAGGAATCGCGCCATGTAACAAAGGAATCGCGCCATGTAACAAAGGAATCGCGGTATGTAACAAAGGAATCGCGCGATGTAACAAAGGAATCGCGCCATGTAACAAAGGAATCGCGCCATGTAACAAAGGAATCGCGCCATGTAACAAAGGAATCGCTGTATGTAACAAAGGAATCGCGCCATGTAACAAAGGAATCGCGCCATGTAACAAAGGAATCGCGGTATGTAACAAAGGAATCGCGGTATGTAACAAAGGAATCGCGCAATGTAACAAAGGAATCGCGCCATGTAACAAAGGAATCGCGCCATGTAACAAAGGAATCGCGCCATGTAACAAAGGAATCGCGCCATGTAACAAAGGAATCGCGGTATGTAACAAAGGAATCGCGGTATGTAACAAAGGAATCGCGCAATGTAACAAAGGAATCGCGCCATGTAACAAAGGAATCGCGCCATGTAACAAAGGAATCGCGGTTAGTAACAAAAGAATCGCTGTATGTAACAAAGGAATCGCGCATTGTAACAAAGGAATCGCGCCATGTAACAAAGGAATCGCGGTATGTAACAAAGGAATCGCGCCATGTAACAAAGGAATCGCGGTATATAACAAAGGAATCGCGCGATGTAACAAAGGAATCGCGCCATGTAACAAAGGAATCGCGCCATGTAACAAAGGAATCGCGCCATGTAACAAAGGAATCGCTGTATGTAACAAAGGAATCGCGCCATGTAACAAAGGAATCGCGCCATGTAACAAAGGAATCGCGGTATGTAACAAAGGAATCGCGCAATGTAACAAAGGAATCGCGCCATGTAACAAAGGAATCGCGCCATGTAACAAAGGAATCGCGCCATGTAACAAAGGAATCGCGCCATGTAACAAAGGAATCGCGGTATGTAACAAAGGAATCGCGGTATGTAACAAAGGAATCGCGCAATGTAACAAAGGAATCGCGCCATGTAACAAAGGAATCGCGCCATGTAACAAAGGAATCGCGGTTAGTAACAAAGGAATCGCTGTATGTAACAAAGGAATCGCGCAATGTAACAAAGGAATCGCGCCATGTAACAAAGGAATCGCGGTATGTAACAAAGGAATCGCGGCATGTAACAAAGGAATCGCGGTATGTAACAAAGGAATCGCGCTATGTAACAAAAGAATCGCGCCATGTAACAAAGGAATCGCGCCATGTAACAAAGGAATCGCGCCATGTAACAAAGGAATCGCGCCATGTAACAAAGGAATCGCGCCATGTAACAAAGGAATCGCGCCATGTAACAAAGGAATCGCTCCATGTAACAAAGGAATCGCGCCATGTAACAAAGGAATCGCGCCATGTAACAAAGGAATCGCGGTATGTAACAAAGGAATCGCGCGATGTAACAAAGGAATCGCGCCATGTAACAAAGGAATCGCACCATGTAACAAAGGAATCGCGCCATGTAACAAAGGAATCGCGCCATGTAACAAAGGAATCGCGCCATGTAACAAAGTAATCGCGCCATGTAACAAAGGAATCGCGCCATGTAACAAAGGAATCGCGCGATGTAACAAAGGAATCGCGCCATGTAACAAAGGAATCGCGCCATGTAACAAAGGAATCGCGCCATGTAACAAAGGAATCGCGCCATGTAACAAAGGAATCGCGGTATGTAACAAAGGACCGCGCAATGTAACAAAGGAATCGCGCCATGTAACAAAGGAATCGCGGTATGTAACAAAGGAATCGCGGTATGTAACAAAGGAATCGCGCAATGTAACAAAGGAATCGCGCCATGTAACAAAGGAATCGTGCCATGTAACAAAGGAATCGCGCCATGTAACAAAGGAATCGCGCCATGTAACAAAGGAATCGCGGTATGTAACAAAAGAATCGCGCCATGTAACAAAGGAATCGCTCCATGTAACAAAGGAATCGCGCCATGTAACAAAGGAATCGCGCCATGTAACAAAGGAATCGCGCCATGTAACAAAGGAATCGCGCCATGTAACAAAGGAATCGCGCCATGTAACAAAGGAATCGCTGTATGTAACAATGGAATCGCGCCATGTAACAAAGGAATCGCGCTATGTAACAAAGGAATCGCGCTATGTAACAAAGGAATCGTGCCATGTAACAAAGGAATCATGCCATGTAACAAAGGAATCGCGCTATGTAACAAAGGAGTCGCGCTATGTAACAAAGGAATCGCGCCATGTAACAAAGGAATCACGGTATGTAACAAAGGAATCGCGCGATGTAACAAAGGAATCGCGCCATGTAACAAAGGAATCGCGCCATGTAACAAAGGAATCGCGCCATGTAACAAAGGAATCGCGCCATGTAACAAAGGAATCGCGCTATGAAACAAAGGAATCGCGCCATGTAACAAAGGAATCGCGGTATGTAACAAAGGAATCGCGCGATGTAACAAAGGAATCGCGCCATGTAACAAAGGAATCGCGCCATGTAACAAAGGAATCGCTCCATGTAACAAAGGAATCGCGCCATGTAACAAAGGAATCGCGCCATGTAACAAAGGAATCGCGCCATGTAACAAAGGAATCGCGGTATGTAACAAAGGAATCGCGCGATGTAACAAAGGAATCGCGCCATGTAACAAAGGAATCGCGCCATGTAACAAAGGAATCGCGCCATGTAACAAAGGAATCGCTCCATGTAACAAAGGAATCGCGCCATGTAACAAAGGAATCGCGCCATGTAACAAAGGAATCGCGCGATGTAACAAAGGAATCGCGCCATGTAACAAAGGAATCGCGCCATGTAACAAAGGAATCGCGCCATGTAACAAAGGAATCGCGCCATGTAACAAAGGAATCGCGCCATGTAACAAAGGAATCGAGCCATGTAACAAAGGAATCGCGGTATGTAACAAAGGAATCGCGGCATGTAACAAAGGAATCGCGGTATGTAACAAAGGAATCGCGCTATGTAACAAAAGAATCGCGCCATGTAACAAAGGAATCGCGCCATGTAACAAAGGAATCGCGCCATGTAACAAAGGAATCGCGGTATGTAACAAAAGAATCGCGCCATGTAACAAAGGAATCGCGCCATGTAACAAAGCAATCGCGCCATGTAACAAAGGAATCGCGCCATGTAACAAAGGAATCGCTGTATGTAACAATGGAATCGCGCCATGTAACAAAGGAATCGCGCTATGTAACAAAGGAATCGCGCTATGTAACAAAGGAATCGCGCTATGTAACAAAGGAATCGTGCCATGTAACAAAGGAATCGCGCCATGTAACAAAGGAATCGCGCCATGTAACAAAGGAATCGCGGTATGTAACAAAAGAATCGTGCCATGTAACAAAGGAATCGCGCCATGTAACAAAGGAATCGCGCTATGTAACAAAGGAATCGCGCAATGTAACAAAGGAATCGTGCCATGTAACAAAGGAATCGCGCCATGTAACAAAGGAATCGCGCCATGTAACAAAGGAATCGCGGTATGTAACAAAAGAATCGTGCCATGTAACAAAGGAATCGCGCGATGTAACAAAGGAATCGCGCCATGTAACAAAGGAATCGCACCATGTAACAAAGGAATCGCGCCATGTAACAAAGGAATCGCGCCATGTAACAAAGGAATCGCGCCATGTAACAAAGGAATCGCGCCATGTAACAAAGGAATCGCGCCATGTAACAAAGGAATCGCGCGATGTAACAAAGGAATCGCGCCATGTAACAAAGGAATCGCGCCATGTAACAAAGGAATCGCGCCATGTAACAAAGGAATCGCGCCATGTAACAAAGGAATCGCGGTATGTAACAAAGGAATCGCGCAATGTAACAAAGGAATCGCGCCATGTAACAAAGGAATCGCGGTATGTAACAAAGGAATCGCGGTATGTAACAAAGGAATCGCGCAATGTAACAAAGGAATCGCGCCATGTAACAAAGGAATCGTGCCATGTAACAAAGGAATCGCGCCATGTAACAAAGGAATCGCGCCATGTAACAAAGGAATCGCGGTATGTAACAAAAGAATCGCGCCATGTAACAAAGGAATCGCTCCATGTAACAAAGGAATCGCGCCATGTAACAAAGGAATCGCGCCATGTAACAAAGGAATCGCTGTATGTAACAATGGAATCGCGCCATGTAACAAAGGAATCGCGCTATGTAACAAAGGAATCGCGCTATGTAACAAAGGAATCGTGCCATGTAACAAAGGAATCATGCCATGTAACAAAGGAATCGCGCTATGTAACAAAGGAGTCGCGCTATGTAACAAAGGAATCGCGCCATGTAACAAAGGAATCACGGTATGTAACAAAGGAATCGCGCGATGTAACAAAGGAATCGCGCCATGTAACAAAGGAATCGCGCCATGTAACAAAGGAATCGCGCGATGTAACAAAGGAATCGCGCCATGTAACAAAGGAATCGCGCTATGAAACAAAGGAATCGCGCCATGTAACAAAGGAATCGCGGTATGTAACAAAGGAATCGCGCGATGTAACAAAGGAATCGCGCCATGTAACAAAGGAATCGCGCCATGTAACAAAGGAATCGCTCCATGTAACAAAGGAATCGCGCCATGTAACAAAGGAATCGCGCCATGTAACAAAGGAATCGCGCCATGTAACAAAGGAATCGCGCCATGTAACAAAGGAATCGCTCCATGTAACAAAGGAATCGCGCCATGTAACAAAGGAATCGCGCCATGTAACAAAGGAATCGCGCGATGTAACAAAGGAATCGCGCCATGTAACAAAGGAATCGCGCCATGTAACAAAGGAATCGCGCCATGTAACAAAGGAATCGCGCCATGTAACAAAGGAATCGCGCCATGTAACAAAGGAATCGCGCCATGTAACAAAGGAATCGAGCCATGTAACAAAGGAATCGCGGTATGTAACAAAGGAATCGCGGCATGTAACAAAGGAATCGCGGTATGTAACAAAGGAATCGCGCTATGTAACAAAAGAATCGCGCCATGTAACAAAGGAATCGCGCCATGTAACAAAGGAATCGCGCCATGTAACAAAGGAATCGCGGTATGTAACAAAAGAATCGCGCCATGTAACAAAGGAATCGCGCCATGTAACAAAGGAATCGCGCCATGTAACAAAGGAATCGCGCCATGTAACAAAGGAATCGCTGTATGTAACAATGGAATCGCGCCATGTAACAAAGGAATCGCGCTATGTAACAAAGGAATCGCGCTATGTAACAAAGGAATCGCGCTATGTAACAAAGGAATCGTGCCATGTAACAAAGGAATCGCGCCATGTAACAAAGGAATCGCGCCATGTAACAAAGGAATCGCGGTATGTAACAAAAGAATCGTGCCATGTAACAAAGGAATCGCGCCATGTAACAAAGGAATCGCGCCATGTAACAAAGGAATCGCGCGATGTAACAAAGGAATCGCGCCATATAACAAAGGAATCGCGCCATGTAACAAAGGAATCGCTGTATGTAACAATGGAATCGCGCCATGTAACAAAGGAATCGCGCTATGTAACAAAGGAATCGCGCTATGTAACAAAGGAATCGTGCCATGTAACAAAGGAATCATGCCATGTAACAAAGGAATCGCGCTATGTAACAAAGGAGTCGCGCTATGTAACAAAGGAATCACGCTATGTATCAAAGGAATCACGCTATGTAACAAAGGAATCACACTATGTAACAATGGAATCACGCTATGTAACAAACTGGTCAGGTACATAGCGCAATCAGGTTGTTACGCAGCCTTTTCCACAAACGTTTCCAGAGAGCATCCTTTTTCCATGCTCGCACTCGTTATGTTCTGTTGAGAGCATCCTTTTTCCACGAATGTTCCCAGAGAGCATCCTTTTTCCATGCTCGCATTCGCCATGTTCTGTTGAGAGCCTCCTTCTCCACAAATGTTTCCAGAGAGCATCCTTTCCCGCTGCTATGCGAAGATTGCGATTCCCTCCGGCGTCCTTACACTGAATATATACATAGCTGCGTGTTATGAATTCATTCATTCGCTTTTAATTCCTTCGAGCGTTAGTACTCCCGTATTCATTTAATTTCTTTTAGTTTTTAGCATGAGCTCCTGCCGGAGAAAATCTGTGCAACTAGCGGATGAGAAACTCAATTTTTCATACATTACACATGGAGGAAAACACGTCATTAGATGCTGTATATGCGAGCGGATTTTTAAGAATCGTTCTTTGTCAAGATTTAAGCTTCATAGAGCAACATGTTATACTGGATCGAGTCTCTCTCCTACACTCGAAGATCCGAAGATGTATAGAGGGGGATGTTATACCGGATCAAGCCTCTGTCCTTCACTGGAGACTACTGATGGTGAAAAATCTGGATACAGCGGGAGTCGCGAGAATATGAAATCTTCATATGATGATGATTCAGTGATATCTACGCTTGAAAATCCAAATAGACTAGTAAATATATTGAGGTTACTAATTGCATCGAGGAATGCTGGTAATAATAGTCAACACAAGAGATTGAGGAGATTATAAGTAAGCTGAAAACTTCTAAAGTTATAGCATGACAGGATCGAGAAATTGTGTTAATCAATTACAGTCATGGTTAACAGGAACTTTGAAATATCAAAACCTTGTACTTATAAAATACATCATCCAGACATTCTTGAGATGTTTAGTTTTTTATGGATAATGCAGGTCTCTTTCTGTGTGATGTATATGATTATATAACTGAGTGTTTTAGAATGTCTAGACTATCACCTTTGTCTTTAGGAAATATGTATGTTTTTTTGTATAGGAATGTAATAGGAAAATGTTTATAAAAAATAAATGTTGTTTATATTACATAGACCTCATTTTTTTATTAATCTTTTTATACACCTCATATCATACAGCCCAATATTAAGATGGTTCTGGCTTCTAGATTCCCATTTATTCAAGTCTCTTTCAGTAATAGTTCAATAATCTTTTTGTTTAGATTTCATGTAGCATCAATGTTTTTAAGATAGGCATTCTCCTTAAACAATTATGAAATTATTTATGAAATCAATGGTATAGGCTGGTATAGCAGTAATAATGAGTACATAATTATATATATATATATATATATATTATTGTTATATTCTACACACGCTGATGTTTTTTCCATGTATGTTCCGCGCTGGTGCAATTCTTCATTGATTGAGGTTACTGGGAGGTGTTGAGAATGTTCCTATCACATTTCTGTTTATGATGTTTTAAGCTATCTCGTTCTTCCTCTTCATTTACATTCAGCTGGGCATTCCTGTAACACACATTCACATTATTTGCAACTTCTTGTAGGTATATACTTCGATGTGTAGAATCACTGCAAGGGGTATTAAAGTTCTTTCTGCACGAAATCACACAGAGTACAATCTAGACATTATTTACACATATTTTTTTAATACAGTGATGCATGCTTTTGACAACTGCTATCGTGCTGGAAATTATTTGAAACTTGCTGTAGGTATCTGCTTTGAGGTAAAGAATCAGTGAATGGACTATTAAACTTCTTTCTGCAGATCCTCGCTCAGACTACATCCTGGACGTTATTTTTTTTACATATTGATGTATACTTTAGATAAATGTTATCCTACTGAAGTGCGAATTTATAAACTCAACGAATGTAACTCTAAATGAAGCTTTGAAAGGATAGCTGAATTATTTCTACAAACCTTAATAGGAAGAAAAGACAATTTACATGTCTTAAACTTGCCGGCTGGTACTACTCCATGATATACCATTTGAAACTTCCCAGGCATTTCCTCCAACTGTTGGCTTGTTAGGGTTGAATATCTTGTCGGGAGAAACACTTGCTTATTCTCTAAAAGTGCAACAACTCTAGCACCGTATCGAGTATCAATTTTTCTTAAGGATTTTATATTATAAGGCTCCTCTGGCTGAAGATCTTGTAGTCTTTGAACGGCCGGGTAAATGCTACCCTCAGCCAATGTGTTAAGTTGAGATGTCAAACTTTCTGCATTAGGAAGAGAAAAAAACATATTCTTTATTAGAGAATGTGTTGCATAACAAAATTTCATTTATTTGAAAGTTACAAACTTATTAACTTTTTTCTGAAAATGATAATATGTGTAAATATAATTGAGGTTCTGATTCACTAATGAAGTTCATTAAGTACTGTATTTTTCAATTTAAATGTTTTAATATAATGTAGATATTTACTTTGTTAGAGCGAATGATTCGCGCAACAGACTTTTTGTAATATTCTAAAGCAAAAACGTTAATAAGGTATTCAAATAATTGTATTTTCTCCAAAAGGAATATAATTGACTCTGTGAAATCCTGTATTTAAATATCTGGAATAATAATTACTCAACAAGGTGAATACTTAACTAAATTGTTCCCATTTTGAGAATTCGCGCAGTTAGCTATTAAATGTAGAATAAGCTTGCCTAAAATGAATACTTAACTAAACTGTTCACATTTCAGAAAATTCACTTGTCTAGCTATTAACTTTTAGAATGCTCAGCTATTCGCATATAAATGCCATGCATTAAAAACAAGAACGCGAATATAAGTTAAATGTACAGAGTAATAATTTAACTTTTAAAGTAAATGAAGTGTTTTGTTACAACTTACCAGACATGATGTTCGTTGAAATTTCACTTTGAATGAGAAAAGTTTGCGGAGATCTTAGCTCGCTGTGTTGTCACAATACAGTGAAATCGCTGGGGAAGCTACTGCTTTTATATCGCTTCGCCTGATAAAAATCTGAAGGGGTGAGAGATGTGACGGTATATAATACAGCAATTTTGATTGGCTACTCCGAAAATTCGAGAAGGAGAGGGAAATGCTAGCCTCGCACAGGGACATTTCGTAAGCAAGTCTAAACCCGTTCGTGAGCACGTCTAAACCTGTTATGGGGGAAACCATCGCTCACGCCAGCGTTCCTTAAGGGGAATGCTTCTGCGTATGACGCTAGGAAATAAAAAATATATTTTATTTTTACATTTACCGCTAAAAATTCATTGTTAATTATTGTTACATTACCAAATTAATCACAGAGCGAAAATAATGTATTGTTTCTGTAGATATAATTTTCCTCGAACCAGCAACCTTTCGATTGTGAATAGACACGTTACAGATGTTTAAAGAACGTCTGATGCTATGTGATGGCTTTATAATTCTATTCTCTATACATTACCACGGGAAAAACGAATAGCGAGTTACCGCTTGAGAAAAGTTAAAAGTATTTGAAAATTTAAACCAATATCAAAAAATCTGATGTGATACACTCACATGGCTTTCTCTACTCTTGTACAAACTATTTTTACAAGCACTTATTCCCTATATGCTTCATGTTAATCGAGATATCGAGATGTCAATGTTATTGGTAATTTTCATGACGATACAATGTGAATATGATAGGTTTTAAGCGATAGTCAAATATTTTAACGCTGGTTGCTATGTGTTGCATTCCATTCTCTTTGCATATCGAGGACATAAAACAAGAATAATGAATTTGAGAAAAAGTATAAGTATTGGAAAATTTTAAGGGAATAACAAGCAATATCTCGAAAAACGATTTACTCAACAACAAGAATGTATATGTTATAAATTATGTATTTTAACGCGATCTCCATTTTTTGTGTAGTAAAATTTTGTCTATCTCTTATGGTTTATCAATTTTGCAAAAGTCGTTCAGAATGAAGAATACTTTTGGAGACATTCCCAGAAAAACCCGCCTCCGAAATAAAGTCCACTTCCTGAAAATAATAACAATATTAATAATAATATAGAATGTGTAAAAAGAACTTCGTAAAATATTGAAAAAATTCTTACCATTCGATGCTTGCTGCATGTATGGGGCAGGGACCCAACCATGCTGATTTGGTGCCAGGAAGGTCTGGAAGCCTGGAGGTGGCGGTGCAGCGGTCGCGAAGTCTGCTGGTGCAACGGTCGCGAAGCCTGGAGGTACCGGTGCAGCGGTCGCCTGTTGAGCGATGCCGCCTCCGAAATAAAGTCCATTTCCTGGAAAAAAATAAATAAATAATAATAGTATAGCATGTTTAAGTACAGAGTTCTAAAGAATCTACACTCTATACGTGAAAAAAAAATACATGTTTTAAACACCCTCGTGAAAAATACATAGCATTCTGGGAGACCGAAAGAGTTATGTGAGTGCATATGGGTGAGAAACTCCCCTTAAATATATCCTTTTCTCCTTATACAATCCAGAACTCTATGCTGCCGGAGGCATGCCTTCGTGTGCCAGAATCGACATTGTATGTCTACTATCATGTAATTTTTTACTTACAAATCCTCAAACACCCGTCTGTAAATTCTCACCTTACGAGTGTTGCTGCATGTACGGAGGCAGAGCCACCTCCATGATGATTCGGTGCCAGGAAGGTTTGGAAGCCTGGCGCTGCCTGTGCAGCGCTCGATGGATGGTCGATACCAAAATAAAGTCCACTTCCTGGAAATAATACAAATAATAATAAAGAATATGAACAAGAAGTTAATATGAATTGTTACATTACTTATTTAAAACTCTGAAGAATGCTTACCATTCGGATGTTCGGGTGTCTGAATCATTACGGTATTTGATGAGCGATCCTGCAGCCTGCGGCCCAGAAAATTCGAGATATACATTTCATTTCTCATTACAATATCTTAAACAATTAATATTTTATTCAATATCGTTAGATTACTTGAAATGAATTTGTGTGTGTGTGTGTATTAAGTTTATATTAACATGCTGGAATATTCGAAAAATATCTCTCAAATGGACGGGGTATTTAAAATCGTACTCGTCCTATGTTTACTAAGACCGATCTTTTTAAAAATGGAATAAATTAAGAGTAACAAGGATTGTTTAGGCAAGGCTCCATATTTCATTATTTAAAATTAAACAAATGCTATTAGTCGTAATAATCATACACATACGACAGCAAGCAAATGCGCGAGACAATTCATATACAATTAATTAATAAAAAATATTTAATTGTTTTCATCGATCAGCGAGACCCTTATTTATTTTAATAACGTATGTAATATCTATCATTCTGAATACTTTTTATTCTTCATATTACTCTCGCCAAATCATATTTCTTTGTTTAACATTCCGAAAAAAAATCAGTTTAATTTTTTGATATCATGTTTGCATTTCTTGTACGCGAGTATTTAAATAATGACAAAGATACAATCGAATGTTTAAGTACAGAATCTATACAGTATACGTTTAATTGAAAACTTAAATCATTAATATTCTTCATGTAGAATTATATTAATTATCGGAAAACATTTTTTGTGGTAAGCTTAAAACATGTCTAGATCTGTACCGGGGAAGCCATTAAGATCTTTTTGTATCGCTAAAAGTTATTTATCCCCGAGGGCCTGTGTTTTTTCAGAGCACTTAGCCTGTTTAATCAACTGGAAACGCTCTTCATTGTTCACTAAGAGCTTGGTTTTACCATCGTCTGAAGAAAAATTAATGAGGCGGAAGGGACTGTCGCCTGCTAATGTGACTACCTAGGCATTCTTCAGGGGTGTACACCATATTTCTTTCAAGCAGTGTACGAAAGTGAATAATTCGTTGAATTTCTCAAAGTTCGCTACGTCTTTAGAAAGAACATTTAAAACGAATATAAAATTTATATTTGAAGTCTTCGTGCGTGTTACTTACAGGTACGACTGTTTTGAATTGTAATTATTACTTCTCTCGTGTGAGAAGAGACATAGCGGGCTTTGTTGAAGCGTACTCCTATGTGCTGGATACCCCTAGCCATTAAGAGCAGGTAGTAGGGAAAACCCACGCGTCCTGGTTTAACCGCCTCTCATGATGGACGGGGCATTGCTGTCACATTGCGTCTTGTTTTTTCGTAAAGGGTTCTCGTGTTAACGTCTCATACAAGCTATTTGCAATTTCGCTTTAAGTTGCTTTTTAATTCATCTAAGCAATGTAATATTTTTTATAAACCCGCAATTCAAAAGAAGAATTAAACACACGTTATTAGCCGTAATAGTTATATACGCGTAATATTCTCGCATATACGATAACGAACAATTGCGCGCGAGTCAATTACATTAATCAATCAAAAAAACTTAATTGTTTTTAATCGATAGACTGCGTCGTTTCATTAGAAGTGAGATATTCATGGTAGATGAATAATTGGGTGAGATATCTCTAGGAGCGCGAGTCAATTACATTAATTATTCATTGTATTCATCGATCAGCGAGAGTCTTATTTATTTTTTATTTATTTCATAATCAATTCCTCCGGAGCCTACATGAACGCCCCTTGCATGTTAATTCCCCTTTATTTTTTTTCCGGAATCATATTTCGCAGAATTATATAGAGTTAAGATGGCCGTCTTGCGTACACCTCGAATTTAAATATGGTGAATTCACAACTTTCAGATATGACCACCAGGGGCGCTGTGAGCAAACACTCGCTGGAGTTTCACTCATATTACCACTTGGTGCGCTAGTGTAGCTGGCGAACTGAAACGCAAGTGGAGGGGATGCGCTAGTCGACTTGCCCGTGGAAGTATCGGAGCCAGTCATTCCAGCGAAACGTCTCGCAGTGGAAGGTTGCGGTCGGTGTTCCACCTCAATTATCACGCGATAACGAGTGTTACGTCAAGTCTGTCCTTTCATCTATGTGTTGTAATATTCTTATAAATCCAAAATATATTTTCCCTCAAAAGTAGAATTAAATAAATGTTATTACTCGTAATAATTATACACATGCTACCACACATATACGATAACGAACAGTTGCGCGCGAGTCAATTACATTAATCATTCAAAAAATACTTAAATGTATTCATCAACCGACTAGCCGCGTTTCATTGCAATAGTAGTAATATAAGGGGGGGTTTAGGACAAGGTGTGCGCGATTCAATCAAAAAATACTTAATTGCTCGAAGAATAGCGTTTAATTGCATTAGTAGTAATATGATGGGCATTCTTTTTTCAATAACACACATTACCTAATTGATTGACACAATTATGTACTCAAACGATTTGCCGATGTGCGGCAGGCATTGAGAATCGCATTCCCACATCGCCAACGTCACGCACCGAGAACCCCATTCCCTTATACCCCATCACCCGAGCGGCACATCCCCTACCCCAAGCCAATCACACGGCAGGGATTTAGACAAGTCACAATGAGGGGGCGGGAATGTAGTCACCGTATAGGAACAATACACACTCTCCCACCTATCCACAGGGAACCAAACAGAACACAAAGGGGAGGGAGGACACGCGTATGGGGGAGGGAGGGGGCGGGAACACCGCCACGTGACCACAGGGGGAGGGGGGGAGGACCTGCCGGCACAGACCCTGTCGGCATTAAGTAAGCCCCCAAAGGAAGGGGGCGGGGCTAGCGGCACGCGCTACCAGGCGGCATCTAAGCCCTCAAAGGGAGGGGGCGGGGCTAGCGGCATAGATCAAAGAACCTTATCAGATGGCGGCAAATCCTTTGAGGGCCAGAGTCGCTATTATATTTCTACTTTAAACTTTTCGAAAAATGTTCCATCTAAAGGGTAATCTGGGATGGGGGGGATTTTCTTGAAAACCTTTGTGTCACATCTCTGAAAGATACTGAACCTAAATACCAAGTTTGGTGTTTATTGGACTGTTCGTTTCTGAGTAATGCTGTTCACGGACAGACACACACATACGGACATGTTTCCAAAAATGCTTTTTTTGGACTCAGGGGGTCTCAAAACATGTATTTCCGGTGAAATCTCGGTATCGAATTTTTGGGTGGAATAATACAATACTTCCCCTACTTACTATATGTAGTAGAGATAGTAAAAATATGGCATACAAGCACTATACAAATAATGAAATTGATATTTCTTCTAAGTTAACAATTGTTTTTAACTAAAATCTGGTGACGAAAAGCATATAAAGTATGACAGCCCCTGATATCTTGTGGAAGTGAATTCCAGAGCCTAGCAACCTCACAGTAAAAGTTGATGAGTATAGAGATGTTCAATGAAGTGGTATTGAAAGTGTGTGACGATTTTCCGAGTGTGTATGAAGGTTGTGAGACGAGGACAAACTTTTAAAGCGAGAAGCTAGGTATGTAGGGGAAGAAGTGTGAACAAGTTTAAAGAGAAGTAAAGGCAATGAATGTTTCTACGGCCAACTAGATGGAACCATGGCAGCTCGTGGAGAGATGGTGCTATATGATCGTAGCGACGTACATCACAGATGTAACGTACACATGTATTGTGAGCTAGCTGTAATTTACGTGACAGATCAGACCTTAAATCTGTGAGGAGGGAATCACGATAATCAAAGTGGGGCATCACAATTATTTGTACCAGTATTTCTTAGGTTCTTAGGCAGGGGCATATTCAAACGCTTGAAAGTGTGGATTAAAGAATTTACTTTCCTACAAATTTCAGTAATATGATTGTCCCAACTAAGCTTACTGTCAAAAATAACACCTACATTTTTCGTCGATTCTGTCAAAGAGATAACAGAATTATCAATTTCAGCCAGTGGAATAGAACGCATGTCTATAGTGGCTAACAACCTTGGATGTCCCACCAGCAATACCAGTATCTGTGATTTTGAGGGATTGACACCAAGGCCTAAATCACGTCCCCATAAATAAACAGAGTCGGGATCGTGGCTAATTTTCAAAACCATATTGTGAATGTCGTCCGTTCGTAAGTGTACGAATAATTGTAGGTCATCGGCATAAAGGTGATATTTGCAGTAGCGAATAGAGTTTACATAAAGTGCAAATAATAAAGGACACAAAACACTATCCTGTGGGACTCCTGCCTTTACAAAACGCCATGATGAGGAGAGATTCCCAGAAACGACACACTGCTGCCTTTCGCAAAGATAATACGTATAGTAAGTCGGGGAAGTATTGTACTCCACTAAAAAATTCGATACCGAGATTTCACAGGAAATACATGTTTTGAGGCCTCCTGAATCCAAAAATATCTGATGTGTTACACTCACATGACTTTCTCTACTCTTGTACAATCTATTTTTACAAACGCCTATTCTCCATATGCTTTATGTTAATCGAGATATCGAGATGTCAATCTTATTGCTAATTTTCTTGTAGATGCAAGGGGAATATGGTAGCTTTTAAGCGATAGTCAAATATTTTAACGCTGGTTGCTATGCGGCGCATTCCATTCTCTTTGCAAGTCCAGGACATAAAAAAATGAATAACGAATTTGAGAAAAAGTATAAGTATTGGAAAATTTAAGGAAATAACAAGCAATATCTCGAAAACGGTTCACTCAACAAAAGAAATGTATATGATATAAGTTGTGTATTTTAACGAGATCTACATTTTTTGTGTAGTAAAATTTTGTCTATCTCTTATGGTTTACCAGTTATGCAAAAGTCGTTCACAATGAAGAATACTTTTGGAGACATTCCCAGAAAATTCGAAATATACATTTCATTTCTCATGACATTATCTTAAACATATGATATTTTAATCAAAATCGTTAGAGCCATTTTTGAGAAAATTAACATTTTCGAAAAATGTTCCATGTAAAGGGTAGTCTGGGGTGGGGGGATTTTCTTGAAAACCTTCGTGTCGCATCTCTGGAAGATACTGAACCTAAATACCAAGTTTGGTGTTTATCCGACTGTTCGTTTTTGAGTTATGCTGTTCACAGACACACACACACACACACACAGACACACGGACATGTTTCCAAAAATGCTTTTTTTGGATTCAGGAGGTCTCAAAACATGTATTTCCGGTGAAATCTCGGTATCGAATTTTTGGGTGGAATGCAATACTTCCCCTACTTACTATACGTAGTAGAGAAAGTAAAAAGTATTTTTGGAAACATGTCTGTGAACAGCATAACTCAGAAACGAACAGTCGGATAAACACCAAACTTGGTATTTAAGTCCAGTATCTTCCAAAGATGCGACATAAACATTTTAATAAAATCTCCCCACCTCAAACTAACCTTTATATGGAACATATTTCAAAACTTTTTATATTCTAAAAAATGGCTGTAACGATTTTCATTAAAATACCATACATTATTGATGTTTACATAAATAAAATGTATCTTAAATTTTCTGAGTACAGCCTTTGAAGCCCTCATTCAGAAGAAATTTTGTATAATCTTGTATAACTAGCAAACGTCAAGCGTTAGAAGAAAGCGTACTACGCAAGAAATGTAGATCTCTTTTAAACACACAATTTTTTCAAATAACCTTTTTGTTGCTTCAGCCATTTTGGAGATATCCGTTATTAATGGTTCGAATTGTTCATTGCTTGGTCACTCTTTCCTTTCAGCATTCAGTTATTTCTCACGATTGCATTGAAGCAGTATGGGATTTTAAGGTCATCGAATAGCGTCCAGTTCTTAAACATTTGACTATCGCTGTTTCCTTTGTATCTATAAGAAATGTATAATGTAGCTATTTCTGCGAAGGTTTATTTGAATTATTTAGCATACACTGGAAATGAATTTTATTACAGCATATAGAGAAATCCGCAAAACTTTCTTGCATTTATTAAAAAGGGTTTTGGCATTTAAAAAGCTTTACTGCACACATCTGTAGATTTAGAATAAACGTTACCTATGTGTTTAATGCTAAATCCCGCACACGTCTGCAGCATTCAAATAAAATGACAATTAACATCGTATACATATCGAAAACGATACGAACAGGATGCGATTGTTTTTTATTTTGCGGTGCCTCCTGTTTTATTTGATACTCCGTGGTATTCTCAACGAAAAGTGAAAGCCATCTATGACTCCAATACTCTCGTACACGCTTTGCACATACCTTTTAGTATTTTATGCATTTAAGAATTGAAATTAATGCGGTCTTATAGCTTATGCGCGGGAAGAATATGCTTTTCAGTTGTGAAAGAATTATCAAAGTCGGTTGAATGTTTTCCGAAATTACTTCTCCCACCACACACATACATGCGTTAATTATAGTATTAGTACAGATAAGATGAAACTAAAAGGTGAAACTAGATGGGTTAAATGTAGAATGACAAGTAAGAGAAACAAACAATCAAACTTTTAAGGCTCTCTCTTAAAATCTTATGTGTAACATCGCACGACTTTATCTACCCACTATTGTTTATGTTTATATCTCGTCTGCAAACTATTCTTCAAGTTAATTGAGGTAAACGCTTGCATAAATGGTTTAATTAAACATTACGTTAAAGGTACAAAGGGAATAGCGATAATTAAATGTTTAAAAACTGATCGCTGTTTACTGGACTTGAATTTCATACGCTTTACATAACTTCACGAGAAACAACTAAAGAGCGACAGATTTTTTAAAAAAAGTTATTAAGGTTTTGAAAAATTCAAACCAATAATAACGGAATGGAGCTCGAAAATGGCTCATGCCGCATAAAAGTTATTGGAAATTAATAAGTTTTTATCTATCTCTTATGGCTTACACGTACAAAATTATACAACATTCCTTCCGAATGAAGAGGACTCTACAAGTTACATTTCCAGAAAATTCAAGATATACATTTTATTTGTCGTGTAAATATCTTAAATATATGGTATTTTAATAAATATGGTTAGAGCAGTTTTTGAAAAAACAAAAATATGGAAACATTTTCCATGTAGTCTGGGATGGGAGATTTTCCTGAAAGCTTCGTGTCATGTTTTTGCAAGATACAGAACTTAGATACTAAAAGTGGTATTTACCGAACATTTGATTTTTGTGTTATGCTGTTCACATTCACATAGAATGTCAATCTGGGTGGCTCAGTTGATTAGGCGTTGGTCTTCTCATCCGAGGGACACCGGTTCAAACTCGGCCCAGACCGATGAATTTTAAGTGCACTTAATAGAGACAACCCCATGTTAATAGATGTCCTTGCATGTAAAAGAACTCCTGCGGGACGAAATTCCGGCACACCGGCGGCACTGATAATCCTGGCAATTGAGAGTAACGTTAACAAACAAAATATTTATTTACAGACACACACATACACGCGCGCGCGCACTCACGTACCTTTTTCTAAAAATTGCCTTTTATTCAGGGGTCTCAAAACATGTATCTCCACTGAAATCTCGACATCAATTACTTTCTCTACTACGTATAGTAAGTTGGGGAAATATTGTATTCCACCTAAAAATTCGATACCGAGATTTCACTGGAAATATATGTTTTGAGGCCTCCTGAATCCAAAAAACGTACTTTTGGAAACATGTCCGTGTGTGTGTCTGTCTGTGAACAGCATAACTCAGAAACGAACAGTCGGATAAACACCAAAATTGGTAGTTAGGTTCAGTATCTTCCAGAGATGAGACACGAAGGTTTTCAAGAAAATCCCCCCAACCTCAGACTTCCCTTTACATGGAACATTTTTCGAAAATTTTGATTTTCTCAAAAATAGCTCAAACGATTTTGATTAAAATATCATATGTTCAAGATATTTTTATGACAAATGAAATGCATATCTCGAATTTTCTGGGAATGTCTCCAAAAGTATTCTTCATTGTGAACGACTTTTGCATAACTGGTAAACCATAAGCGATAGACAGAATTTTACTACACAAAAAATGTAGATCGCGTTAAAATACACAATTTATGTCATATACAGTTTTTTTATTGAGTGAACCATTTTCGAGATATTGCTTGTTATTCCCTTGAATTTTTCAATAATTTTCTCAAATGGGAATTCGAAATTAACTTTTTTGTCTTGGATATGCAAAGAGTATTAATCTGCGGCAACGAGAATGGTGCTGCACATGGCAACCAGCTATTAAGAGATATGTATGTGCTTAAAGGCCACTGCAAATACAAAAGAAGGGGAACATTGTACGCTTTAAGGGATAGTCAAATATTTTTAGAACTAGTCGTTATGTGTAAAATGTAATTCTCTTTGCATGTCAAAAGATCGTTTCTGCAAATGTTTATCTCGATTAATATGAAATAGATGGAGAATAAGAGTTTGTAAAAATAGTTTGTACAAGAGTAGAGAAAGTCATGTGAGTTTAACACATCAGATTTTTATATAAAGACCCGTGTGTGTGTCTATGTGTCTGTGAACAGCGTAACTCAAAAACGAAAAGTCGGATAAATACCAAACTTGGTATTTAGGTTCAGTATCTTTAAAAGATGCGACACGAAGATTTTCAAGGAAATCCCCCATTCCAAACTACCCTTTACATAGAACATTTTTCGTAGTTTTTTTTTCTCTCAGAATTGGCATTAACGATTTTGATTAAAAATATAATATTTTAAGACACTATCATGGCAAATGAAAGGCATATCTAGAGTTTTCTAAGAATGTCTCCAAAAGTCGTCTTCACTCTGAATGAATTTTGCATAACTGGTAAACCGTAAGAGACATACAAAATTTTACCACAAAACACACAATTTATGTCATATACATCTTTTCTGTGCAGTGAACCATTTCCGACATATTCCTTGTTATTTATTTGAATTTTCCAATACTTAATACTTTTTCTCAAAAGGGAATTCGTTATTCGTTTTGTTTTTCTTTCTTTTCTTTTTGTATGTCCTGGACATGCAAAGAGAATGGAATGCTCCACATAGCAACGAGCTCTTAAAAGATTTGACTATCGCTTAAAGCCTACCATATTTCCCGTGCACCTACAAGAGAATTAGCAATAAGATCGTTTGTGCAAATGTTTATCTCGATTAATTTGAAATAGATGGAGAATAAGTGTTTGTTAAAATAGTTTGTACAAGAGTAGAGAAGGTCGTGTGAGCGTAACACATCAGATTTTTACTTTCTCTACTAGGTATAGTAAGTAGGGGAAGTATTGTATTCCACCCAAAAATTCGATACCGTGATTTCACTGGAAATATATGTTTTGAGGCCCCTTGAATCCAAAAAAAGCATTTTTGGAAATATGTCCGTGTGTGTGTCTGTGTGCCTGTGTGTGTGTCTGTCTGTGTTTCTGTGAACAACATAACTCAAAAACGAACACTCGGATAAACACGAAACTTTTTTTTTTCTATTTTTTTATATCTTTTTTTTTTTTTTTTTTTTTTTTTAAATGTTCCCTTGTCGTTCCCAGATTATACTACTGTGTTTTTCTGTTTTATAGCGCTTATTTCCGCAACACACACACACAAACACCCATGCCCGAGGCGGGACTCGAACCCGCGACCCTCAGCTTAACTTGGTATTTAGGTTCAGTATCTTACAGAGATGTGACACGAAGGTTTTTAAGACAATTCTCCTACCCCAGATTACTCTTTACATGTAACATTTTTCGAAAGTTTTAATTTTCTCAAAAATGGCTCTAACGATTTTGATTAAAATCTCATACATTTAAGATAATTTTATGACAAACAAAATTTATATCTTGAATTTTCTGGGAATGTTTGCAAAAGTATTCTTCATTGTGAACGACTTTTGCATAACTGGTAAACCATAAGAGATAGACAAAATGTTACTGCACCAAAAATGTAGATCGCGTTAAGATATACAATTTATGTCATATACAGTTTATTTGTTGAGTGAACCATTTTCGAGATATTGCGTGTTATTCACTTAAATTGTTCAATACTTTTCTCAAATGGGAATTCGTTATTCATTTTTTTGTCTTGGATATGCAAAGAGTATTAATCTGAGGCAAAGAGAATGGTGCTGCACATAGCAACCAGCTATTAAGAGATATGTATATGTTTAAAGGCCACTGCAAATACAAAACAAGGGGGAACATAGTACGGCTTAAGCGATAGTCAAATATTTTTAGAACTGGTCCCTACGTGTAAAATGTTTATTTTGCATGTCAAAAGATCGTTTCTGCAAAGTTTTGATATGAAATAGATGGAGAATAAGATTTTGTAAAAATAGTTTGTACAAGAGTTGAGAAGGTCATGTGAGTGTAACACATCAGATTTTTTTGTCCTGGACATACAAAGAGAATGGAATACTTCACATAGCAACCAGCTCTAAAAATATTTGACTATAGCTTTAAGCCTACCATATTCCCCTTTCATCTACAAGAAAATTATCGATAAGATTAACATCTCGATATCTCGATTAACATGAAGTAGAGGGAGAATAAGCGTTTGTAAAAATAGTTTGTGCAAGAGTAGAGAAAGTCATGTGAGTGTAACACATCAAATTGTTTTAGGTGTAATGTAATACTTCCTCTACCTGCTAGGTACGTGCTAAAGAAAGTAAAAATGTGGAATTTATAAATTTCACTTGACAGTCCGTTTAAAACAGATATAAAAAAAGTAATGGTATAGTATTAAAGTATAAGGTATAACATTTAAAAAAATGAAATGTTATCTGTTTGGTTAATTTCACCGATGAATATGGGACCCACACAAATAAACCGTAAACATAATGACAATAAAGGAAGGAAACAATTTGAGTGCGCGAGCCGTGTCGGTAAGGCGGGCCGAGGGTTGCTGGCCTTTCACTCTCACTCTTACCACGTAACCAGGTCACACAAGACATGGGCTCTGCGAGTGAGAGTCAGAACAAAAACATTCGCTCCAAGGTGGATCGGTTGCAATTACGTGCGCAGAAAATAAATATAATTATATTTGCTGCCACATTACTGGATATAAACACCCAAGGACACAACTGGTCATGCATGAATTAGCGACATTACCCACATTATCGCTGTATCCATGCAACTGCTTTACAAACTGTTGCAGGAAGTCTGTTCAAGGTGCATCCCCGTGTTATCAAGGTCACACACTGAAGCCATTTAGGTCTGAAAATATAAATAACTCGCCACTTAAAACAAACTTGGAATTTGATGTATATTTTATAATTTTGTTGCAAGTTTTCTTACGTGAAAGTCATGTATAGTTATTGAAACAAATTATATTTATAAAAATACCTTTAAAAATCTGATGTGACAGATTCATATGACTTTCGCTACCCTCTATCTTTATTAGTGGCTATACAAACTATTCTTACTAAAGCTTGTTAAGATAAACTTCGATATTGGATTATGGCCGGTATCACTATATACACATAATACACGCATATACTGCGTGACTTTTATTCACTTTAACACATTATTACACATAATAAAGAACAAATAACAAGATGCTTTACTTATTTTCATGAATATATGGCATATTTCATCACTTTTGTTCCATATTACTGACGCTCAGAAGTCGCATCGCATGCATCTCACCCGTGGCATCATGGGAACGTTGGTTGCGGTGTTCTCCCGCTGCCAGCATTTGAAATCCCAACAGCCTCAAGGTGTAGCCGAGGGATTTGCAACTGCGAAGCGACGACAGGGCGCAGCCGAGGGAACTGCGCGTTTAAAACTAGAATGATTCACGTGACAGCAATTCCTTCCAAAGTCGCCAAAACCAACCAAAAACAACTATATAAGAACGGCCGCTTAAAAGGGAGGCTGGGCGGGCAATATATTACCCCCGGAGCAACATCAAAACGTTCCTCATTAACCAAGCATTACTGTGCATAGCAAAAAACCTCGATTTCGTAAGTTACAAGCTTCTATTCTGAGGCAGTATTTTTAACACTTAAATAATTTCAGTCTAATTATATAATATGTAAATTCAGTAACAGGCCACCTTGAAGCAATATGTGTATATAATAATTTGTAAAATGTATGTAACAGTCATTGCATATGCTTATATTATTGTAAACATGTTCAATAATGTTATGTGAATGCATTACGTAATTTAATAATGTAGGAGCTGCGAGAAATAGGTCAAAAGTTGCTAACAATGAGGTAACCTTGAGGCAATAATGAATTAGTAAGTTTAAATATTACTTGTGATTCTTGGAGTAACAATAATGTAATTTTAGTGACAGTTTATAAAATAGCCAATCAACAACCAGAACAAGCTTTAGTTAAATGAAGGTATTCTATTGGATTAGGATTAGCCAATCAGAGACTTGAAATACAGAAATTTACAATTTAGACGGTTGAAATCAATTCAGTTGCCTCCAAACAGTGTTCATAACCAGACGTGTTGCCTCCAAACAGTGCTCATAACCAGACGTGTTGCCTCCAAACAGTGCTCATAACCAGACGTGTTGCTTCTAGACAGTGCTCATAACCAGACGCGAGATGTGTCCTCGAGAAATTAATTACGTATTCGTGTGAGACGAAAATAGTATACGTGTTAGAAAGTGCAAGTATTGAATAAAAGAATCTCACAGCTCTCGATATCAGTGAAGTGCTATTTAATTTGTGTAAAGGATTAATAAAAGGAGTGAAGTAAAATTATAATCCGTGTAAGCCTACATTCTTAGTCGTATCACAACTCTGTCAAGACTTCCATGTCTCTAACAATAATACTGACGCAGCCCAGGCAAACATAAATATTTAATAATTAAAGAAACAAACAAATTAGAAAGTTAATTTATTTTAAACTTGAGGCAAAGACCACCTGAAAGTACCTACATTTGGGGGCGAAGGCTACCGGAAAGCGGGTACCATACGTGCGGTTGCAACTACTACAAGTTCGGCTCCCCAACAGTTGAAATATAATACAACTCCTTCAATACAAACTACTTCAAATTGACGCCTAAAGCGTGGTGCAAACAACGTAAAAACAATAAATACTTCAAATTGGCTTCAATACGTGGGGCAAATAACAATACAACAAACCAACTTCTCAATTTTCGCCATAATCCAATATCGAAGTAGAACAGTTGGTTTTCTATGTACTATATTTAATTCAAATAAACATTTGCTACATTAAACATTTCGTTATAAATACAAAGCGAACAGCGATAGTCAAACGTCTAAGAATTGAAAGCTATATGCTGGCCTAAAATTCCATGCTGTTTCCATGCAATCGCGAGAAACAACTGAAAATCGAATGGAACTTTAAAAGAGTAAGTATTAAACAATTCGAACTTTTAATAACGGATATCTCAGAAACGGCTTATACACAAAAAAGTTATTTGAAACAAATTGTGTTGTTTAAAAAGATCTACATTTTTTGTGTGGTACGTTTTCGTCTATCGCTTAACGTTTGCAAGTTAAACAAGATTATACAAAATTCCTTCCGAGGGCTTCCTAGGCTATTCCTAGAAAATTCAAGATATACATTTTATTTGTCATATAAATATCTTTCATATATGTTATTTTAATCAAAATCGTTAGAGCCATTTTTAAAAAGTAAGCATTTTCGAAAAATGTTCCATTTAAAGGGTAGTTGGGGATGGGGGATTTTCTTAAAAACCTTGGTGTCGCATCTTTGGAAGTTATTGAACCTAAATACCAAGTTTGGTATTTATCCGACTTTTTGCTTTTGTGTTATGCTGTTCACAGACAAACTCACACGCACACATGGACATGTTTCTAAAAATGCCTTATTTGGTTACAGGCACCTCAAAGTATGTATTTCCGGTTAAATCTCGGTATCGAATTTTTGGGTGAAATGCAATACTTCTACTCACTACCATAGTAGAAAAAGTAAAAAGAATGCTCAAAAACTGAGTGTATACCAATGGATTTTGTACGGGGAGTTTTCACATTCTACTGACATTTCGGCGACTATTTCACTCATATGATGTAAGTACAATACGAATGACCAAGCGACATGGCCTCGCATTAACGTGTGTGGGTAGCATTCAGGAGGAACCGGGTTCGATTCCCTTCGGGCCGGCAATTGACCATTTTTTTCATGGTTTCCCCGGGTCGGTAGGCGAATAGGGTGGTTCCCTTCTACCACGAATTTTCTGTCCATCATTTCCTTTCTTCTGTTTCAGAGCTGCGGGACCTGGTGACGGCGGTTGGCGTGTTGCGGTAGAACGACGGAATTTGCGCTCTAGAAAGATTTCTCCCTGACGTTTGGTGGGCCAACTAGGCCACCTTCCTGGGAGCTTCTCGATGGCCACGAGATTCCGAGGTGCGCCGAGGAGCTTAGGAAGAGTAGCTGGGTTCAGGATTGCCAACAAGTTGGAATCATTTGTGCTTGTTTGTGCACATGGTCGTCCGGATTTGGTCGCCCTTCGGGCCAGTACTTGCTTCCAGGGATCACGTTGCGAGCAAAAAGGACCCACTGTGGCCTACTTCCGCTGCTGTGCACCAGTTACTGGAGACCCCTCCGTCTGCCCACCCCTAACTCCTAACAACACGGGCGGATATATTTTTGAATGAATGAATTTATTTCTTCTACTAAAATTAATCTCCACATTCCAAACTGTGTTCGGTCTCTTGATCCTTACTCTTCCAAAAATGACCCATCATATTCATTTTCTCTTCCCTTGTTTCTGCTAGTATTTTAATTGGCACTATATATCACCCTGTTGAGGATTCCAATTTTCATCCCATATACTATCCCTCGATCTTTAACCACTTCACACTTTCAGTGTACATTGGAACATACTACGCAATTTCTCAAACATAGTTCAGGTTTATTTGTAGTTATTTCTTACTCATTTTAAAAATAATACTTCCGTTTGTATCCATGCATAATCTACTCTTCCAAACTGATCACACACACCTGTGTACATATTTCTCCTCCGACGCCGACTTGCTGCTGGCAGACTGTGGTTCAGCCCGAGTGAATTTTGCTGCGTGCCCACCCTCAACAGGGTTTTACCGCAGAATGTCTATTGTAGGTAAAGGTTAGAAAGATATGAAAGAAGGGAGGTAGCTTGTAGCTCCTCGACAGCTGCCTGATTAGGATGCAGCGGCCCTTCTGCACCCTGGTGTATGTATTTATAGTATTCTATTAACTTTGGCTGGGTTTGTAATTTTGAGACCAATCAACTCTTGGTTGGAGGTCAGCTTTAGCTGCTGTTGGTGTCACTCCTTCGTTATCTGGTATGCCCACAAGCCATGCGGGGAACCCGATGACACCGAAGACGGCGAGTTCTAGGTTTATAATTCCTCAAGAGATCTGACCAGAGCACTCTGGTGGTTAGGTAAACAAGTGTAAAATTTTGTAGCCCGTCGCCATATGGAAGAGATGAGGCTTCATGAAGTAATCTCACGGGCAAGACGCGGCCGACAGTAGATGGACCGGAGTCCCCTATTCTGCGCCCGTTGTAGCCATAACAGCCAGCTGTCTGCGGCCATGCCCCAGACCTCACAGGCATACAGCGTGAGTGGGATTATCAGGGCACGGAAAAGGGCAACTTTAAACGAACAGGTATCCCGGATCTCAGCATCGGGTACAAGGAGGCGATTGCCGCCTGCGCCCGGGCCGAGACATCATGGATGTGCTCTCGAAAAGTCAGATCCTTATCCAACTTGACTCCCAGATAGGTTATCGAATTCCTCCTTCGGCCTCGAAATTGAAATGTGGGGCAGTCTGCGGGGATGTGGCGCTTTGTTAGCAGCAAGGCGTGACTCTTTTCCGCGTTAACGGACGTGCGCTAACGCCGGCACCAGTGCTGGATGAGGCAGGGGTGTCTCTGTACTGGGTTGAAGGCTCTGAGCAGGTTTTTGTTGGAGAACAGCAGCACGTCATCAGCATACGGGCCATTTCGACTTGCTGCTGTGTCGGAAGATCTACCATGAAGACGCTGAAAAGCTTGGGGGATAATACAGAGCCTTCAGGGACTCCGCCTCTGACTGGCCTAAGTGTAGATGTTTTCCCCGCAACTGAAACCTTAAAAGTGCGATGTCTTAGAAAACTGTGTATTATGCGGTTTAGCTGAGTAGGTAATCCCAGGTGGAAGAGTTTATAAAGGAGGCCCGCGTGCCATGTCGTTGAGAAGGCCTTTTCGACATCCAGTGATACCGCGACGGTGGTTTTTATACAAAACCATATAAACTGAGCGGGATGGCTCAGAGGGAAACGTTCAAATCCCCATGGGTGACCAATCTGACAGGTTATTTCGTGGTTTCCCTCAGGCGCTAAGGTAAATGCTGGATTGGATATTTAACACCAACGCCAACGTCTACTGGCAGGCTAAGTTTTAGCCCGAGTGAATTTTTGCTGTGTGCCCACCCTCATCAGGGTTTAACCACAGGATGAATATTTCAGTAGGAAATGATGTTTAAGGATGACGGTTTGTTTTGAGGTTGTAAGAAAGAAGAGAGGAAGCATGTAGCTCCTCTAACTGCCTGTTAGGGTGCAGCGGCCCTTCTGCACCCTGGTTTGTGTGTGTGTGTGTGCTTATGAATTGCTTTAGTTAGGATTGAATTTTGAGACCAATCAACTCTTGGGTAGGATTACTATGGAGTTTAGCTTTAGCTGCTGTTGGTGTAACTCCTTGGTTATCTGGTGTGCCCGCATGGCATGCGGGGAACCCGATGACGCCGAAGACGGCGAGTTCTAGGGTTGTAATCCCCAAGTGATCTGACCAGGATACTCTGATGGTTTGGTAAACTGGCGTAAAATTTTGTAGCCAAAGTTCCACCTTAAGTCTAAAACAATGGTAAACATGGAAAACATGGGGTAATAGCGAATGCTGTGCCATCTATCCGCAGATAATGAAAGCAGGTAGACTGGACGGCACCCTACTGCCATCTGCACGGCACGAAGCAGAAGATCCGGCTGCTATGCGCTAGGGTCTCCACGACGAAGCGGGTGGTTACAGGGATGAGATCTAGAAGTTATGTCTGCTACACCTCGATCTAAGAGTTATTCACTAATAGATCCGTCTGTAGTTAAAGCGACGTAAAATAAACAGAGCAATAAAACTAAATTAAAAAAAAACCGAAGAACCTTTGTCCTCAAAACCAGGTCATAATTTTTTTTGCGTTTTTATGCCGTCCACCCTCTATCTCACTTCTTTCGAAATTCTACTACTGGAATAGCATTTAAAGATAGCTTGATTACAGAATAATTATCATCTTACATATTTTATATCTCTATGATGTTGATTTTCTATTAGGTAGATTCCAAACAAAATGGTACCTTTAAGATTTGTGAAGGATAACACTTAATTAGTTTGTTTTAAATATAAATGTGGTTTTTCCAGAGCATTTGTATTTTTAATTCTATTAATTTAACAAATTACTTTTTCCTTATGAGGTTAGGCATTGTTTTGTAACTCACCAGTTGGCTGATACGAACTTGATAAACTTGGCTTTAGCTTTTTTAGAAATCAATAAATATCAACAAAAATAAACAAGAAACTCCCAATACAGTTCTGGTTGAAAATTGGCGTAGTTTGTAGTGGTTATGAATTTGGAAATAAAAAAAGAATGGAATAGATTAATTGTTTGGCTATCGAAATTTATAAAATGGAATATTCAAATAGAATAGAATGGATTAGAATTTTACAGTCAAAACTAAAAATGTTGTGTTAAAGCTAAGTAAATAGAATTTTTCTTTCTTAAAACTACGGATAATTTGCATCAAGGAGGAAAAGAAAGACATTTCTGAATTGAAAAATACCTGTCATTTTAATTTCAGTGAGGATTATTAATAAAAGTAAAAATAAAGTGTCAATACTTGGAGGTGATATCATTTATTGATAGTTGAAAGTGAAAATATATTTAATGAAGAAATTTGCCCATATAAGACAAATGCAACAAAGGCACCATTAATATTGAAAAGATAGAACGTCTTTATAAAAAGAATAAAACCCATATTTATAAAAAGATGAGGTAGTGGTAACATAGATAAATGAAGAATGGGAGATAATTTATGTGATTGAAGTATAATAAAATTGGTGGATAATAAATAAGTGAATAAAAGAAGAAGAATATAAATGTGTATAATAATTATTAATATGTTAGACGATAAAGCAATTCTGTCTACCTCAGGTTGTGAAAAAAAGAAGACTGGCTGATAATTAGACGTTAAATGGAATAAAGATACTACAAAGTTGTCTATAAATAAAGAAGAAGAAAACCTCCCAATAGCAAATTTAATTTCTCTGCACTTTCCGGCTTATTTTATCTAGCCGAACATTGATATTTACAGTCCACTATATATAATAGCTACTTTAATAAATATGTACCTATTCTTAAAATGGTAACAAATCACTGATTTAATGTATTTGGTGTTCGGAGGCGTCACCTTTTCATATACTTCATTAATATTGTCTCTTCCAAATCTAGCCCTTCATCCTCAAAACAAGCGCTTGTTGTTAGGAAAAAAAACAAGTGAATCCATAGCAACGATGATAGAAATGAAAAGCTGTATTTGTGTAGTCGTAACAATGATAGTAGCAAAATAAGCGAATCGAAAGTGAAGGTCATGCGAATGAAACGCTTCTAAAAATAAATCAAATTGCACGTAGGAAAAAAAATCTGATGTGTTACACTCACATGACTTTCTCTACTCTTGTACAAACTATTTTTACAGACGCTTATTCTCCATATGCTTCATGTTAATCGAGATGTTATCTTATTGCTAATTTTCTTGTAGGTGCAAGGGGAATATGGTAGACTTTAAGCGATAGTCAAATCTTTAAAGAGTTGGTTGCTATGTGCTCATTCCATTCTCGTTGTACGTTCAGTACGTAAAAAAAATGAATAACGAACTCCCATTTGAGAAAAAGTATTGGAAAATTTAAGGGAATAATGGTTCACTCAACCAAAAAAATGTATAGGGCATAAATTGTGTATTTTAACGCGATCTACATTTTTTGTGTAGTAAAATTTTGTCTATCTCTTATGGTTTACCAGTTATGCAAAAGTCGTTCACAATGAAGAATACTTTTGGAGACATTCCCAGAAAATTCGAGATATACATTCTATTTGTCATGAAAATATCTTAAACATGTGATATTTTAATCTAAATCGTTAGAGCCATTTTTGAGAAAATTAAAATTTTCGAAAAATGTTCCATGTAAAGGGTAATCTGGGGTGGGGGGATTTTCTTGAAAACCTTCGTGTCGCATCTCTGGAAGATACTGAACCTAAATACCAAGTTTGGTGTTTATCCGACTGTTCGTTTCTGAGTTATGCTGTTCACAGACACACAGCCAGACACACAGACATACACACGGATATGTTTCCATAAATGCTTTTTTTGGATTCAGGGGGTCTCAAAACATGTATTTCCGGTGAAATCTCGGTATCGAATTTTTTGGTGGAATACAATACTTCCCCTACTTACTTAACTAATATTAGATAACTAATAACTAACCTATGCTTCTACCCTCATTGGCCAGCAAAGCGATCTCTGATTACCCTCCACTTCGTAGGACTTACAAGCCAATGCCTGTGGTCAGATGCCTGTCTGAGGGTCTGTGAATCAGAGAGTGACAACAGGGTGGGGGATCAGCCCGACGCCCGGAAGAGAGCGAAGGAGATGAGATGCGAGAGATGAATGACAGAAAAGGCGAAGATGGAATAATGAATGGCGAGGGAAACCGTAGAACCCGGAGAAAGTCCACCCAGACGCTGTTTTATCGACCATAAATCCCACATTAGGGTCTCTGGAATCGATCCTCTTGGTGGGAGGCGAGCGATCTAACCACTCGGCCACGGCGCAGCCTTATTGGTCAGTTTAGTATAAATAAGCTGGTTCATTGCTGAGAAACGTTCGAGTTAAATTATCTTCAGTAGTATAATATTACAAATGATGATACTTTTGCGGTAATTTTATTGAAGTTAACCATTGCTTGTTATCACGTAATTATTTCAAGACCGAAGGTCGAGAATACAATACGAGAACGGTGCCATTTTTCTGTAGTTTTAGTATAAATACTGAAGTGACTTACTTGTGGCATATTTCTGAAAATTACGATAATTGTATTAGCTTTTATTCTAAGCAGAACCACAGATATGAATTAAATAAAACACTATGAATAATACGTGTTGTAATGATAACTTCTTTTGGAAAGCAGTGAAATAATCGAAGCAGAGATGATACAATACCTTGTTATTTGTTTTTTATCCAAGAAGCAATACTAAGATATCTGTAATTGAACAAATGAACGTTTGATGTTAAAGCAACAGTTCACAGCGAACTTAATTATTTTAACACCGAATTTAAAATTAAATTATAGTTTTACTCTTTTTATTACTTCATTTAAATGGTATTATTTAATGTTTTCATTGTAGTAATGTATTGTACAGTTGTTGTAATTAATAACAGTTCCATATTGTGAAAAAGTAATGTAGAAGAATGTTATTAGTTTTAAGCTCCATGCTTTAAAACTATCAATTCAGTTGGATTCTGATTGGTGAATAAGGCATAAATGAGGCCGTACACTGCCTGAAAGGCGCTCGTGTGGAATTATCACTCAAATCTGGTCGAAATGATTCTCAATTGTTTAAAAATTGTCACAACTACTTCGCAATTGTTGCTGATTTGTAAGCTGAAACAGAAAGTGGGGGAAACGAAGGTTGTGCTACGGTGTGACATTGTATCTAATAAATTAACTTAAATAATGTTATATAAAATATTTATGTTATTTTAACTTTATTAATATTGTTTATTACAGATTTAATACGGTAAATAGTCTTAGCACATACCACCCTTGGTTTCATCCAGTTCAGGTAATTTCCCTTCATTCAGGAACGTTGTAATCTTTTCTTTTAAATAGATATCCGCTTATTTCAGTAAAATGGTAAATCCTTCGTATTACGAGGGGCACTATTTATATTTTGAGCCTAATAATTAAAGCAAAGTAATCTCTGATTGAAAACTGCTTTATTGTTTTTCAAAATATTCTCCTTTATGATCAATACACTTTTGCATCCGTTTGAACCATTTGTCAAAGCATTTATTGCAGTCTTCTTGAGACACCTCCAAAACATGGTTTTTGAAGGCATCAACGGCTTCTTCTGCCAACAAAAATCGTTTCCACGCAATTTATTCTTGATGTTCGGGAACAAAAAGAAGTCATTGGGTGCCAAATCAGGACTGTATGGCGGATGACCCATCAATTCGATTTTTTAAGCCTTCAAATACTCTGTTGTTAGACGAGATGTGTGTACGCTCACATTGTCTTGATGAAGAACGATCCTACGGTTCTTGTTGGTTTTCCTTACCTCATCGAAGACTTCCGGCAAACAAATGGTTGTGTACCATTCGGCATAATCGGTTTTACGTTCCTCTAAAGGCACTGTTGCCACATGGCCAGTTTTGCTGAAAAATCAGGTGACCATTTGCTTCGAAGTGCTTCGAGTGCGAACAACTTTTGTACGATTTGCTTCATCTTGAAATATACATACAGTCGACTGTTGTTTACGTTCCGGCTCATACGCATGGATCCATGATTCGCCAGCTGTTATTACAATTTTATATACGTATTTTGAGGCACCCCATTGTATTTCTTGAGCATTTTTGTACACCAATCGACACGAGCATCTTTTTGAAGTTGCGTCACAATGTGGGATCCAAAGAGAGCAAACCTTTTTCACGGCTAAATAATAATGAAATATTTTATATATGCTGGTGGAACTAATGCCTAGAGTTGCCTCAATCTTACAATATGTTGCATGACGATCTTTCATTGTTAGTTTTTGCACAGTATCAATGTTTACTGGCACAACAACTGATTTTGGACGACCTTCACGAACTTCATCATTGAGCGAACGGCGGCCACGATTAAATTCGTTATACCAGCGTTTCACAGTGGCAAAGGATGGAGCTTCGTCACCAAATGTAGAAGTTAGTTGATCGATGCACTCTTGTCTTGATAATCCACGTCGAAAGTCGTAATAAATCATTGCACGAACATTTTTACGAGTTAATTCCATGTTTTTGTTGACACACAATTTTCAAGTTAGTGTAAACAAAACAAATGACGCTCTATTGACAAAATGTTTGAAGTAGATTATGGTAAAAAATGTCAAACTTTCCATTGGAAACGTCAGATGGCACCTACAGCATTCAAGGTTGCCAGAGCTCAAAATATAAATAGTGCCCCTCGTATATAAAATACATTAATACACTCTTGTTTCATTTCATGCTTTCGTAAAAACTATTTATGCTAGCAAAATTTACAGTTCAGCTCGCGTTGCTGCATTAATTAGAAGTTTCCTTTCTCTTTCCCTTCACTGTCTCTTTCTACCCCCTTTTCCCTCTCCACCTATTTCCTTCCAACACTTTCTTCCTCTGTCTCTATCACATATCATGCAATATTTTGAGGCCATTTGCATTAAAATATGTTTGAGATACGAAGGTGAAACATTCAACGTATATCTTGAATTCTGTGAAGTCCTCTTCATTCTGACTGCAGTTTACCTATATAATTTTGTCTAGCTAAGTGGAAAATCATAGGAGACAGACGAAAGTTTATTGAAGAAAAAATTCAGATTATTTTAAAATAACACGCAGTTTATGTCAAAAAACCTGATGTGTTACACTCACAAGACTTTCTCTAGTCTTGTAAAAACTATTTTTACAAACGCTTATTCTCCATATGCTTCATGTTAATTGAGATATCGATATATTAATCTTATTGCTAATTTTCTTGTAGATGCAAGGGGAATTGGTAGGCTTTAAGCGATAGTCAAATGTTTTAACAGCTGATTGCTATGTCCATTCTCTTTGCATTACCAGGAAAAAAAAAGAATAATGAATTTTCATTTGAGAAAAAGTATAAGTATTGGAAAATTTAAAATGTTCGAAAAATGTTCCATGTAAAGGGTACTCTGGGGAGGGGGATTTTCTTGAAAACCTTCGTGTCGCATCTCTGGAAGATACTGAACCTAAATACCAAGTTTGGTGTTTATCCGACTGTTCGTTTCTGAGTTATGCTGTTCACAGACACACACACGGACATGTTTCCAAAAATGCTTTTTTTGGATTCAGGGGGCCTCAAAACATATATTTCCGGTGAAATCTCGGTATCGAATTTTTGGGTGGAATACAATACTTCCCCTACTTACTATACGTAGTAGAGAAAGTAAAAGTGAATAACACAGTGAATATTCACACTGAGATATTCGCTGTTATTCGCTCGCATTTCCCAATTTGTTCTAAGTATTAAGCCGACCTGTTTGTTAAACTTATAGCCATCGTCTCAGTTCGTGTGAATTAAAATGTTGATGGCGAGTGAGCCGGCTCAGATGATAGCATTCGGGAGGTGGTATGTTCAAATTCCGTATATTGGCCAGTCTGAGTGGGCTTTATTCGTAGTTTCTCTCAGCCAGCAGACAAATAGTGACGTGAATATTCATTGCCAGGACTCAAAGCTCCACACCCAGGAGAAACGTTGCAGGAAGACGACTGCGCAACTAAGATCATCTATCAACAAGTTACCCAAGTAGGCCATCTCTCCGGCATCATGCTGACTATATATTGTTATCTGCTGGGGTGAAGGCCAAAAGGTTCCCAGCAAAATATTAAATTTTAATCACCCCAACACGCACATAGGGGACGTAACACAGAAACTGCGAGGCGACCAGGACCTTGGTGACTACATCCCGATGAAGGCGTAAGGTTTTTAACAAATTATACACAAATTGACACATCATTCAGATTACCTGTAGTTTATTAATAAAACAACTAGTGGCCTACACTTCACAAAAGGAAATTAAGGATTTAGGGAGATGCCTCATTCCTCCCTCTCCAACCCCGGCTAGGCACGCCGGCCAGAGCTGGCGAGTGTCATACCAGACGGAACTTCCAAGCCAAAAGAAATAACAAATCACCCCAATAATACCGTCGACAATGTAACGCAATAATGTGTCTGGTATGGCAATACCTACTCATACGCCACATCATGTGCCCAAGGAACAGCAATTCTTGCTCATAAAAGTTCGTCTTCTTATTTAATCATAGCAATATGTTAGATGACACAGGGAGGCGACTACGCAGTAAGACCATTTGTTCGGCACACACTGAATCATGCGAATGAAAGAAAAACGGCAACCGTCTTGATATGACCTAGATGTTGAAGCGAAATTGAAAAGTAAATAAAGTGTTTAATGACAGAATTTCTGTCACTTTTATTTTTATTTATTTATTTTTAAGTTTAGTGTCTTTAACCTGTTAAGTCATATCGGACAATGAATGGATGAAATAGGTGAACTGATGCCCAAATGAGGGGGGTTCATAGACAGAGTTATCCATCCGATATTCCTTTCAGGATAAGGGAAAACCCCGAAAAAAACTTATCCAGGTAACTCACCCTAACCGAGATTCGAAATCAGTATCTCCTGAATGTGAGGCAGACACGCTAGAGGCGGCCTGCGCGTTTGATTAACATAACGTGAATATATTTTAAGAAAATAAGATTTTGTGCGAGTCATTTGTATAATAGCTATGAAAAATCTGATGTGTTACACTCACATGATTTTCTCTACTCTTGTACAAACTATTTTTACAAACGCTTATTCTCCATATGCTTCATGTTAATCGAGATATCGAGATGTTAATCTTATTGCTAATTTTGTTGTAGATGCAAAGGGAATTGGTAGGCTTTAAGCGATAGTCAAATATTTTAAGAGCTGGTTGCTATGTGGAGCATTTCATTCTCTTTGCATGTCCAGGACATAAAAAAATGAATAACGAATTTGAGAAAAAGTATAAGTATTGGAAAATTTAAGGGAATAACAGACAATATCTCGAAAACGGTTCACTCAACAAAAGAAATGTATATGAAATAAATTGTGTATTTTAACGCGATCTACATTTCTTGTGTAGTAACATTTTGTCTATCTGTTATGGTTTACCAATTATGCAAAAGTCGTTCACAATGAAATATACTTTTGGAGACATTCCCAGAAAATTCGAGATATACATTTCATTTCTCATGACAATATCTTAAAACATATGATATTTTAGTCAAAATCGTTAAAGCCATTTTTGAGAAAATTAAAATTTTCGAAAAATTTTCCATGTAAAGGGTAGTCTGGGGTGGGGGGATTTTCTTGAAAAACTTCGTGTCGCATCTTTGGAATATACTAAATCTAAATACCAAGTTTGGTGTTTATCCGACTGTTCGTTTCTGAGTTATGTTGTTCACAGACACACAGACGCACAGACGGACATGTTTCCAAAAATGCTTTTTCTTGGATTCAGGAGGTCTCAAAACATGTATTTCCGGTGAAATCTCGATATCGAATTTTTGGGTGGAATGCAATACTTCCCCTACTTACTATACGTAGTAGAGAAAGTAAAAAGAGCCAATATGAGTAGAGAAATAGTGTGACTGTAATACGTTATTATTTAATTTGCGTATGGTAGATAGAGGAAGTATTGTAATCCAGCCAAAACTTTGATATTGAGATTTCCTCAGAAATACATGTTTTGAGGCTCTTTGAAGGCAGAAAAATAATTTTTACAAAAAGATTCGTGTGTGTGTGTGTGTGTGTGTGTGTGTCTGTGAAAAGAGTAACCAAACAAGAATAATTAAAAGCACTGGGCAAATTTCATGAACTTTCAAGGATGCAACACGAAGATTTTCATGAAATTTCTCCCACGCCAAACTAGTTTCGTATGTTTTTTATTTTCTCAAAAACGACTCTAACGATTTGTGAATATAATGTAGGTATTATGTTTGACATATTGACTTTGAGTAGCCTGTGAAGTCCGCTTCACACTGCCAAAAAATCATAAGAACTATGCAAACACTTCATAAAAATGTAGAGCTTATTGAAATATACAATTTGTAACGTTTTGTAACGGGATTTTCGAAATATTCAATGCTATACATTCCATCACGTTACTACGATCGTAGATTTGACTTTGGAAACAAATCATTGTGTTATAACTCGTTGGCTGTAGGTTTTTTCGTTGGGAAAAACACCCACATTGATACTTCCGGACTTTGCGGATAGTAAGGAATGATTCTAATTAAACAGTATTCCCGAGCCGAGAATCGAACTCTGGACTTAAGAGCTGAGAAGAGTAATTTATTCCTCCGTGTTTGCGATAAACATTTGAATTCTCTTCCCGCGTATTGTATATTACTAATGTACCAGACGGGAGGCAGAGAAAACTCGCGTAGACACATAAGACAGGCAGTATTACGTCACCATTCCCGGTGCGTAGTACGTGTAGGTCTGCAGTAAGGAAATGAAGCAGTTGAGCGTTACAGTCTACGGGTTCATAAACAAGTCAAAAAATATAAAACTACCACGGAAGTCATACGCTCACAAAGAAGGAAAATAATATTCAATGTGTTACAGCATTGTAAAGAAGAGAAACGTGAAGGTCTAAGTATCCCCTTACGTTACGTTGTGTTGAAGTTTTGATGGTCAGAGTGCACTGTACTCTCGTTCGGGCGTTATCTCTTCTGTCTAAACCTAGCAATACCACATTATGGACCCCACCCGAAAACTGCACTCTTTCTTCAGAATTATTAAGTAGTTGGCTTCAAATTATATACATTCAAACCATTATCACTACAACGAAGTCAACAGTGGCCAAGGTTCACTGACAGATAATGTTACGGAAGGTCTACCAGGATAAGAGCCAATGCCCTTGCCCCCCTAAAATACCCGGGGACAGCAAAAACCATCCCGAGGGGTTTCCCATCCGGCCAATACCTTGAAGCTAAAAAGGCCCCCTCTGCAATGCAGGAGATGGAAGTTCATGCGCCACTTACGCGCGTCACCCCGAAGGGCAACTACCGAAAACCTCGGTGGGGCCGACAGCAATCTAGCATGCCGTCTACCGGCTATCCAGGGCGGTACCGGAGGACATTGAAGCGTCTCACAACCCCGTCAGCATGGAAAACCATACAGACGTACCCAACACCCATGGGTTTCGGGAACCACTGCCCCGCCGAGTCCAATCCAATCCGAACAACTCCCCAGTGGGGAGGGGCTCGGTGTTCGGCCCAGGGTACTTCTCGTAACGTCAGAAGTACCACGAGTGCTAGGGTCCGCAGCGCCCGCACTACGGCAGCTGAAGCGGTCGGAACCCACCCCCCCCCCTACGGGGTCACTGACAGACAGGTAAAAATCGGTCTGAGTGGCGTCTGTAAACGCCAAAGACCGTACGAGAGACGGGAGGGGGCGTTTATTACCTTTGATATCCCTGCCTATTGTCTGTTAACATTTCAACTTTATTTCCTTTTGTCCTGGCTTTAATGCTTAGAAGTTCCTATGCCTGCTAAGTAGGTACTTATTGGTTAATTTGAAATCATTCCCGAGTAAACAGCATATCGCGAATAACGTAACGTGAATAAAAGAATAATTTTTTGTATGAATAGTATATTAATAAGAATATATGTGAGTTTGTCATGGGTAGAGAAAGTCGTATGAGTGTACCGCATCAAATATGATATTTATTTATATTATTTTCGATTTAATTTAAGTGAAGAAGATATCCAAGAGAGGCTGCCAATTTAGCGATGTCAATATTTATTGGAATTTCGTATTAATCACATTGATAAGAAATTCCAGCCCGAGTTTGACAGATGGTTGTTGACCGCATGTTTTCTCCTGCTGTAGTAGTGGTGTGGGTAGAGAGCGCTATCCTTGCCGAGGATGGGGGGAAAAGTAACACTCTGACGTAACAGAAACATTAATTCGTCTGTTTCCAGTCTGTAGGTTCAAGTCCTGGCCGACATTACCACCATGGCTCTCGTGGACACCGCCGTTTCTCTCGTCTGCGTTTTCCTGGTTTTGGTAGCTCGTGCAGAAGATGCTCAGGTATGGTTCAAGTTGTCTTTTCTTACTGAACATTTATCAGCACCGCAGTAGCTTTCCCTCCGCAACATTAACTCTCCATTGTCTTGGCTTTACGCTCGTTCTCAAACAAATGTAAGGAATAATAGAAATAAAACTACAATGAACCCTTTCTTTAAAATATCCTCGGACACGTCATATTTAATACTTTGAAACGAAAATTTTATAAAAAAAAAAAAACATTTTCAGCCATTATTATACAAGCTGTGACGTTATCGACAAACATTTGAAACGGCAACATGTTACTCTTTCATTTTTTCTCTGAACGGTTTGGTTGCTATGGGAGCAGATTAATTGTTGGCTTGTTGAATTATTTAATAAGGTGTTCAAAATGCTAAGTCGAAGCGTGAATTCTGGTTGAGCATTTTCAATCACTGCTATTGGTATACCTCTGATCCTCATTTTTAACTATTTCATATTAGAGGTCTCGTAACAGACACTACATTTCAAATATCCCCATAACAAGTAACAAAGTGAAGAGAAATCTCTTCCCACAGCAACCAAACCTTTTGCATGAGACAAATGAAATTCTAAAAAACTGAAAAAATAATATGGTGCCACTTAAAATATTAGTCGATGACATCACAACATGTACAATAATAGCTGCACATTTTGTTTCTTTTTTGTATAATTTTTCTTTCAAAGTATTAAGTTTTACGTGTCTGAGCATTTTTTTTAAAAGGTAAATTAATTTTAGTTATGTTTGCATTTTTCCTTACTTACGAAAGAGTGTGTATTTTAATATTCCTTTGCTTTGCCTCTACCAGCCTCCCTTACTATATATCACCAGAAATATACGTTTTGAGGTCCCCTGAATCCAGAAAAGAAATTTATAGAAAAGGTACGAAGAAAAATGCTTTTTTTGGGTTCAGGGCACCTCAAAACATATATTTCCGGTGAAATTTCGGTATCGAATTTTTGGCTGGAATACAATACTACCCATACTTACTACACTTAGTAGAGAAAGTAAAAATATCTTTTAAGCAATCCTGCATATAATATTAATGATTTTCTTCTTTGTACTTAACAATGCTTGAAAGAGCCTGTATACAGTATTCATACTTTCAACGAAGTGTAAACAAACACATATATTTATCTTTGTACTTGACAATGCTCAAAACTTGTCTAAGGGCAATAAACTTATCAATCAATGTTGTTTTGCTCTTCCCATTCATATTTGTCATAATCTCTTTCATGTGATTGTTTAGAATTAGTTGTGCTTCAACTTTCTCAGCTCTCTTCAATAATTCTAAAGGAATGAATATTTCCCATTTCAGCTGAAGTATTATTCTATTCATTTATTTTAAAAGTAAACAAACAAAACACGTCTTGGCACTGTAAACATCTAGGCAAAATTCTCTGAATAGCCTTGAAACCGTGACATAATTTTTCGTTTCACAATTAAATAAAATGAAATTATCTAATTTTGGAATTTGTTAATTATAATGTCAGGATTGCAAACGATGTACATAACTTGTGTATATCTTTTTTATATCACTCGTGAAAATGTTCACTTGCGTCACAATCTAAAGGACTATAAAAGCACAAAAACCATCCATTTCATTTAATTTCATTTCACTTTCTCTATTACTTACCTACAGTAAGCAGGAAAGTACCTATTGCACTACATAAAAATTTTCAATAGGGAGATTTCACTGAAAATACGCGTTCTGATATCCCCTGAATTAAAAAGAAAACATTTTTAGAAAAAGTTCCGCGCGTGCATATGTCTGTGAACAGCATAACTGAAAAACTTAAAGTTAGTATTTAAATTCTGAATCTTCTAAGGATGCGACACGAGATTTTCGAGAAAAATCCCCCACCCAAATAACTCTTTACATAGTTTCTTTATTTTTGATTTTCTCCAAAATGATTGTAAGGATTTTAATTAAAATACCATACGTTTCAGATATTTTTATGACAGATGGAATGTCTATCTTGAATTTTCTGCAAATAGCCTGAGAAGTTCTCTTCATTCTGAATTAGTTTTGTATAGCTGGTAGACGGTAAAGTTAGACAAAATCTTAATGCACACAAAAAAATAGATCTCGTTAAAGGACACGATTTATAAGAAATACTTGTGTGGCGTTAACCATTTCCGAGATATTCTTTGTTATTGGTTTGAATTTTATAATATTTATAATTCTTTCAAGTGATAATTCGCTATTCATTTTTCCTCATGGTCATGAAACAGCATGGAACTTCTTAGTCGTGCTCCGTGGTGTAGTGGTTACCATGCTAGCGTCTAGTTCCCAAGGTCGCGGGCTCAAACCCGGGGGAGGGCGATGGATTTTTTTCGGGCGTAAAAATCCTTACTCAATTTAATTTTAGCATGGAACTTCTAAGTCATCACTCAGCGATTCACTTTTAAAAATATGACTCGCTTTAGCCTACTGTATCCTTATATCTACAACGAAATATGTAAATGTATAATCAAGGTTTATCTCTATTATCAAGAAGTAATAGAAGAATACGCGTTTATAGGAATAGCTTGTAGAAGTGTGAGTAGAAAATTCCTGTGAATGCAACATAGTGGATTTTTTCCTTTATTTCTCAGAGTTAGAGCTCTTAATGCGCAGTTTCAAACACTAGAAGAATGTGAAGAACTTTCAAGGTTTATGTTGTATTTAATTTATCAAAAACCTATGTTTTCTACTTTGTGACGCAAGTTGTGTTTGTCACTTGATGGATATTAATAACAATAAATTACAGGACGTAAAGTGGTGCATATTTGAGGAAAAGTAGAAAGTTTTCTTAAAGGGATGTGCTTTAAATACCTTGAGAGTATTGAATTAACGATTTCACTTTCGTCAGCTGGTAAAGCACGCCTCAGCAATAAGAGAGTGTTAGCAGGTAACAGGTGAAGATTGAGAAATTTCAGGAAATTTACTGACCTTCATAGTGCAATGACCGACTAGATGATTCAGCATATGTCTGCCTCCCATCTTTGACCTTTCGGTAGGTAGAGGTTTCGTGTTTCGAGATCCACTGAACCTATATAAAAGACATTTGTGTGTGCATGTGTAAACATGCTAAAGTTCATATTCGAGTCAGAAAATCTTTAAGCAACGATTACGTTTATATCACTTTATCTACTCATTCATCTACAAAACATCTTAAAACGTTTATTAAGCTATCTTCTTCACATTTCGTTGAGGTATCTAAAACAAGGATACAGTGGGCTAAAGTGATAGTCATATCTTTACTTTCTCTACTACGTATAGTAAGTAGGGGAAGTATTGTATTCCACCCAAAAATTCGATACCGAGATTTCACCGGAAATATATGTTTTGGGACCCCCTGAATCCAAAAAAAGCATTTTTGGAAACATGTCCGTGTGTGTGTCTGTGTGACTGTGAACAGCATAACTCAGAATCGAACAGTCGGATAAACACCAAACTTGGTATTTAGGTTCAGTATCTTCCAGAGATGCGACACGAAGGTTTTCAAGAAAATCCCCCACCCCAGATTACCCTTTAAATGGAACATTTTTCGAAAATTTTCATTTACTCAAAAATGGCTCTAACGATTTTGATTAAAATATCATATGTTTAAGATATTTTCATGACAAATGAAATGTATATCTCGGATTTTCTGGGAATGTCTCCAAAAGTATTCTTCATTATGAACGACTTTTGCATAACTGGTAAACCATAAGAGATAGACAAAAGTTTACTACACAAAAAATGTAGATCGCGTTAAAATACACAATTTATGTCATATACATTTTTTTTGTTGAGTGAACCATTTTCGAGATATTGCTTGTTATTCCCTTAAATTTTCCAATACTTTTTCTCAAATGGGAATTCGTTATTCATGTTTTTTATGTCCTGGACATACAAAGAGAATGGAATACTCCACATAGCAACCAGCTCTTAAAAGATTTGACTATCGCTTAAAGCCTACCATATTCCCCTTGCATCTACAAGAAAATTAGTAATAAGATTAACATCTGGATTAACATAAGCATATGGAGAACAAGCGTTTGTAAAAATGGTTTGTACAAGAGTAGAGAAAGTCATGTGAGTGTAACACATCAGACTTTAAAACGAGGCTTTGAAATTCCATGTTCTTTTCATGGGCATGCGAAAAAAACGAGTAGCGACTTCACACTTGAAAAAAGTATAAATATTTCAAAATTCAAACCAATAGCAAGAAAAGGTTAACCGTGACAAGAATTAATTTGTGTAAATTAAATAAATAAATGACATAAATCGTGTGCTTTAACGAGATCTGCAGTGTTTGTGTATTAAAATTTTGTCTATCTCTTTTGTCTATCTCCATTATAAAAATATCTTCAGAATAAAGAGGACTTTACAGGCTACTCCCAGAAAATTCAAGATATACATTTTGTTTGTGATGCAAATATCTTAAACATATGATATTTTAATCAACTTCGTCCCAACTATTTTTGAGAGAATAAAAATAAGGAAAATGTTTCCATGTAACGAGTAAGTATGGAGTGGAGGGGTTTTCTTGGAAATCTTCGTGTCGCAACCTTGGAAGACGCGTAACTTAAAACCCGACTTCGGACCTGTTTCTAACTTCTTTTTTTTCATTTATTCAGGGACTCTTTAAGCGTTACTTTCGGTGAAATATTGGTATAGAATTTTTTGATGGAATACAATACTTCTTATATTTATTATAGGTAAGTACTAGAGAAAGTTAAGAAACAAAATCCAGCATTTACATGGTAACTTCTTCCTTATTTTTCAGTTTATCAAAAATGGTTCCAATGATTTTGATGAAAACACCAATTGTTTAAGATATTTGCATAGCTAATAAATTGTGTACCCTGAATTGTCTGTGAATAGCTTGTGAAGTTCTCTCCAAACTGAATAAATGTTGTACATGTTTAACCTAAATTATGTATAAAAGCTTAATACAAGAAACATTTTAAGGTTATTAAAATATGTAAAATAACCTTTCTTTTTAATTAAATTAAATTGAGTTTTATTTATGGACGCTCTTTAACTGCTGTGGTCCTTAGCGGTGCATTTTATATTGGGCGTAAAAGACCAGTAATTTTGCTAGGAGGCCTCTTTAACAGGCTTGAAGTTGTTTTACGTGCCGCAAATCTACGGGACCGTAGGTTTTACTTCCCTTCCGAAGGAAGCCATGGCAAGGATTTTTACGCCCTCCGCCGGGTTTGAACCCGTGAGCTCGGGAACTAGTGGCTAGCATGGTAACTACTAAACCACGGAGGACGACCCTTTTTTACTTTCTCTACTTTGTGTAGTAAGTAGGGGAAGTATTATATTCCACCCAAAAATTCGATACCGAGATTTCACCGGAAATACATGTTTTGAGACCCCTGAATCCAAAAAAACATTTTTGGAAACATGTCCGTGTGTGTGTGTGTGTGTGTGTGTGTGTGTGTGTGTGTCTGTGTGTGAACAGCATAACTAGAAACGAACAGTCGGATAAACACCAAACTTGGTATTTAGGTTCAGTATCTTCCAGAGTTGCGACACGAAGGTTTTCAAGAAAATCACCCCACCCCACAGTACCCTTTACATGGAACATTTTTCGAAAATTTTAATTTTCTCAAAAATGGCTCTAACGATTTTGATTAAAATGTCATATGTTTAAGATATTTTCATGACAAATGAAATGTATATCTCGAATTTTCTCGGTATGTCTCCAAAAGTGTTCTTCATTCTGAACCATAAGAGATAGACAAAATTTTACTACACAAAAAATGTAGATCGCGTTAAAGTACACAGTTTATGTTATATGCATATTTTTTGTTGAGTGAACTGTTTTCGAGATATTGCTTGTTATTCCCTTAAATTTTCCAATACTTATACTATTTCTCAAATTCGTTATTCATGTTTTTTATGTCCTGGACATGCAAAGAGAATGGAAAGCGCCACATAGCAACCAGCGTTAAAATATTTGACTATCGCTTAAAACCTACCATATTCCCCTTGCATCTACAAGAAAATTATCAATAAAATTGACATCTCGATATCTCGACCAACATGAAGCATATGGAGAATAAGCGTTTGTAAAAATAGTTTGTACAACAGTAGAGAAAGTCATGTGTGTAACACATCAGATTTTTTAAAGAACTAGTTGTTCATTTTGGATCATTAGTAACAAAAATTAGTATTCGAACTGTTGTATTTAATTGTTTCGTAGTGAGCACGTAACCAAATCCATATGCTTAAATTGAAATTATTTCTTGTCCGAAACGTAAATAGAAGAATAGCTTTTTATGTGAATAATATTAATAATTTATAAGTGACGTATGTGAATTTGTCATTTGTAGACAAAGTCGTGTGGAATTTTATAAAACTAAACTTTTATGTTAAAGTGTAGGATTTATATACTGAAGTAAAATACTACTGTGTGGAGAGTTCAAGGCCCTTATAAAATATTTGCTCTAATTGGAACATTACCAAAATATGTGGTATATTTTGGACCAAGTCCAGGCATGCAACTGAAGCATGCATTTCATTCAAATGCAGAGTATGTTGTGCGGCGGCGATATCTGTGCTGATTATAAAACAGCTGTCATAGTTCAGTTGATGAATGACTGACACATAACTTTCTCAACTCGGATCACCTTTTAGGTATAACCTCACTGTATATTGTGTTGGTTATAGTTTTATTTACAAGAACGTGATTTTTTTAATTTCAAAGTTCCCTTGTTTACGCAGTTTATGATTACTGTGTATTTCTGTTTATTTTACCGCTTATTACCGCAATTTGAGGCAGTATTTTTAACACTTGAAGTAGATATTGTTTGTTAGCCCCACGTTTGGGAACCAATTTGAAGTGGGATATTTGTAGGTAGTTGGACGATGTTTCATGTTTATCTGCACAACGTATGGGAGCCAATTTGTCGCGGTCACTTCGTGTTATCTTATTTCTGAGCGCCTGTTATTGTTTTACTACTTTGAATGTTGGGTTCATTGTCCTCCGGCTAGCTATTATTATTATTATTATTATTATTATTATTATTAAGTCGAGCATATCTCTTGATCAAGGTGTGTAAACGGAAAGGATTTGTTACTCACAGATAACACTGATAAAAGAATTTGTTTTTACACTTTTATTGCCGTCACAATTAATTAAGTTCACATATTGACTCGTGATACACGCCAAACTGAAACTGTTATATTTTCTAATATCACTATAATCACTTATTTACTGCACATTATTAATTCGCGTGTTTCACATTTATAATAAACTTTAAGACGCGAGAGATTCTGTAGAATTGCGTAACGTGTACTTTAAGTATGCTTCCGTTGAACTACGCGACGTGTAACCCGCGAACGATTCTGATGAACTAAGCGACGTTTAACTTCTGAATGATTCTGTTGGACTGGACAATACTTGCCTTTGGCTTTAGCTTTTTATACTCCCACACCCCGATATGCCTAAACATTATAACCGAGCTGCTATTGGTTAATAAAACGCGCCAACATTAGCGTCTATTTTTATATCCAATCAAAATTACGAACACATATGTTCTAAGGAAGATATTCCCTCCATTTCTACAGAAAAGCGCGCCAATCTGACGTCATTTGTTTGTCTCTTCTAATTGATAAACAACTCACCCCCTCGTTCATTGTTACTGGCTCTTATTGTCAGTTTCAGTGAGGCCGTGTAAACTTATTTCCTAACAATGCTTATAATTAACAAACATCTCAAATCAATGTCATACAATAATGCTTATTTACACTATAATCACTCTGGCTTTTACATTATTGTGATACAAATTACTGCTACACACTTGAATAATTTTAATTAAATTATATAATATGTAAATTCAATAACAGCCCGCCTTGAAGCAATATGTATGTAATAATTTTTAAAAAATGTATGTAACAGTCATTGCAAATGCTTATATTATTGTAAACATGTTTAATAATGTTATGTGAATGCATTGTGTAATTTAATAATGTAAGAGCTGTGAGAATGATAAGTTTAAAGTTGCTAACAATGAGGTAACAATGAGGTAACCTTGAGGCAATAATAAGTTTGAGAGTTTAAATATTACTAGTCATGATTAGAGCAACGATAATGTAAATTTTGTGACAGTTTAAAATTAGCCAATCAACAGCCAGAAAAAGCTTTAATTAAATGCAGGTGTTCTATTGAACTAGGATTAACCAATCAGAGGCTTGAAATACAGAAGCTTACGGGTTTGGACGGTTGAAAAATGTTCAGTTGCTGGCAGACTTTGGTAGCGACCGGATGGAAGATGTGTTCTCTAAAGAAATATTACGTATTCGTGTGAATCGTAAAATTAAATATACGCGTTAACAAAGTGCAAGTTTTTAAATTACAGAATCTCACAGCTCTTAATATCAGTGTAGTGCTATTTTATTTGTGCCAAGGATTAATAAAAAGAAGTGAATTTAAACTTAAAAGCTGTGTAAGCCTACATTCTTGTCGCACCACGCCCTGTCTAAGAGATACGTGACTCTAAATCAATACTGACGAGGCCGAGGCAAACATAAGCATAAATACTACCTATAGAAGCAGTTTAATAACAAAGTTAAAAATATTTTTTAAACTTGGAGCGTAACTACAAAAATACATCTTCAAAAATTGGCTTCTCATACGTAGCAGCATATTACGTAATAAACAATCCACTAAATAAATAAACAATAATTAAGCAAAAATAAACTACAACAGTTGAAGAACAAAACTTCTTCAAATTACATTCAGACACACTCCCATACCCATGACAGGACTCGAAACCGCCACCATCAGCTTGGCGGAGCGCCGTAACTATAGGCTCCAGCAACCAGGGCGAGAACCGGCACGTGATGAATCTAATTTTATAAAGTTCGAGAAATTCAGGGAAAATTTAACTCCATGAGATTGGCCTTAGATTTCTTGCAAATCATTTCCCGTATGCTTATGTAAGCAGGGATTATATCATATGATTTTTAGGGAAAAGGGTCACCTCAGGTTCATAGAAAGTTCGATACGTGGATGAATTATGCAAATCATGCTGACACAGCAGTCAGAGCTGTCTAAAGCATTAGTCAACATACTCCTCGTATATTTTGGACAGTCGGGCTCCACCTATTGCTTGCCTAGCAGGACTCTGAGATGGTCCGCTCTTTACATATATTTTGTGCTAGCTTACAACTTCGACTAGGCCCTAGGCACGACGAGCATGGTACTCCGGACTTCTTCCATCTATTAGGTAAACTCAAAAGCTGTCTAGCTCTCTCCTTCTTGCAATATAGCTTAGATTATGTATTAGAAAGTTTAAAGCCTCTCTTGCAATCAGAATTAAACGTCTAATAGTCACTTTTCACCACCCTCCAGATCCCTATAACTCTCTCAATAACATCCCAGAGCTACCCCTTAGCCATCCCTTCTAGTCGGCTAGGGGATGCATCCTTCACATTTAATGAAGACGCCATGGCGCCGTCACATCTGGTACAGACGCCGGTTTGGGCAAAGTAGGGTTCAATCACATCTGATGGAGCCACCGGGGCTCCGTCAAAATATCTATCCTTTCATATGAAGCAATTACGAGCTACTGCACGTAGTATTGGAATTTTGTATGTAACAGTAGATACTGATATAAAACTGATATAAAAATTACTGTACCATATTTTAGAAAACCTGTAAATTTACAAATTTTAGGTGAACCGCTCCACATACGGATATAAGAGCTTGAAAACTATCTTTCGACACATTTAGAGTTTGGTAAAACACAAAATTAAGGGTAGCTTAGAGACTTCTATAAATCTCCAATTTTAGGAGTACAGCAGCATTAACAAAATTGTAGCGTATTCGAAATCCAGTTGAAATTTGAATAAAATTAAGAATATTTGTATGAATAATCTCATACAGATTTACGATGATTATGCGAATCGTTTTACGTGCGAGTATAATCGCCTAAGGAAAATTTGTTGGTACTTTTCATATTTGGTTGAAATCTGTTATTACAAAATTACAACCAATAAAAGTTTGAGTTTTTAAAGTAATTTCACACAATACCCATAAAAATAGTACCAATGCCACCGCATTATTTCTGCCACAATACGAATAAACAAACGAACGCTATGCGTGTATTTTCGATCTTGTTCTATTTGAAGCGCTAGTTATTTTAAATTGCAGCATGTAAAACTTGGAAATAAAGAGGTACAAATGAGATATTCGAAATTGACTCCCTTTCTTACCCTCCAAAAAATAAACTAAATGGGAACTTCAATATTTATAAACATACACCATTAATATGACAAAGCACAAACCGAAAGAAATGGACGAAGAGAAGGGAGTAGAGAATATAAGAAGAAAAAGTATCTTGTATAGCAGCAATAACCCTGTCTCTGCTGTATGGTGGGTGGTATCTCAACTCTACCGTCTTTTTACTATTAACTTGTTTGTTTACACATTGCATTCTCCACCTTCCCCAACCGTAGTGTTCTGACTGCAGTAAATCGTCCTGTATAAACGGCAGTACCCAACACTAGCCAAAATGATAAACTATCAAGTCTATATTGGAATAAAATACAAGTGTTCATTCCCCTGGCCGTTATTTATAGCATTCTAAAGATACAACAAGCCGAAAAGAAGAACATTTTAAGCCTCATCTGTTTATACTTTGGAACCCTCTTTAACCTGCTGTTTGAAAGCTTTACTGTGCTATAATTACCTACTTACATTTCCAGTGCTGATAACAAAATGTTTCGTCCCACAGAATGAGAAGAGGTGTCAAACTCCGGCTATTGCACCACATCGGGTAGAAAAGGTGATATCTGACTGTCAAGATGAGATTAAGCTCGCCATTCTGCAAGGTAAATACCAGTCCTAATTTAGTTAGTATTTTAACGGGCTGGATTAAATGAAAAAGTTGCTTGATTTAATCGAAAATAAAAATCAAATATATGTTTCATGATAAAAAATCAAACAAAGGATATATTCTAACTATGCAAATAGGACATTAAAACTAATACATATACCTGTCATTGTTTAAGGGTACCTAAATATGCTTTTGCCAAATTCGTTAAAATTATCAAACTTGTGCATTTTGTTTTGTAGAATACGTAGTGTTTTGATTGTGTAGTCTCAAGTACACATTAAGCTCAAATTCAAAATTCTTTTAAAAAAATTCTCTTTAAGTTACATTTCCTAGCATGCTAAACGTCCCATGCAGAGGAATTTTCTTCGTATTAGAGAGTAATATTCTATGTAGTTTGTAGATTTGTTTTCTACTGTAAAATCATTTACACACTAAATTAATGTGCAATTTTTATATGAAAAAATTAAAAGAGATTTTAAAAAAATTCATAACAGTTGAAATAATAAAGCGTAGAAGTACAAATTTCTAAGCGGAAAACACTTATAAGTTTGCATATATTGTTATCCCAAAATACATTTTAATATTGAGTTAAAATTATCCTGAGAATATTATGTTCTGTCCTAGATATCTTTACAGTTTATAAAATAACTTAATTTGGGGTAAATAAGCAAACTTCTGCAAAGATTTCATGTTTTAAAATGTTATTGAAAATTATCATTCCTATATGAGATGTAGAGGATCGTCCAATAAGAAGTTTCCCTATTTTATAAAAAAACATTACACACAATTGATCATGTTGGATTAATTTTATTTATACTGTACAATTCTTCTGTTGCTTTTCTGCATAGTCAACATGTGTTTCTAAGCAGTTTTGGGGACATGACACTAGTTTTTCCAAGTCAGTGTTGTACCAGGTCGGGTCCTGTGCTGTTCACTGATTTGACTTCGTCATCGGTGTTAAAAGTGCTTACCTTTGAGTTGGAGGAACATGTGAAAATCACTTGGGGCAAGCTCCGGTGAATACGGAGGATACGAGAAAACTTCCAAGTTGAATCTTGACCCAGGTGGAGCTCAGAAGATTCAACTGGGAAGTTTTCTCACATCCTCCATATTCACCAGATCTTTTCCCAAGTGATTTTCGCATGTTCCCCTGACTCAAAGGTCATCTTGGAGGTAAGCACTTTAACACCGTGACTAAGAACATCTGGTTGCGAGCACAGGATCCGACTTGGTACAACTGTGGCTTGGAAAAACTTGTGTCACGTCCACAAAAAGCTTGGAAAAACATGTTGACTATGTAGAAAAGTAACAGAAGGATTGTACAATATAAATAAAATTAATTCAGCATGCTCAATTGTGCGTAATGTTTTTTATAAAATAGGGAAACTTACTTATTGGACGCCCCTCGTATGTTTTTCAAAGTTTGTATTAATTTGCCCAATTTGAACCTATGATAGTGTCGATTACTCATGTCAGAACAGACGAATGGAGATTTATTTCAATGATTCCAAAACACTTACGGAAAGCTCTAACCTTCTAACAAAAATAATAATAGTGTAAATATAATTTGAAACGGATAAGCAAAAATGCTTTGATATGTTTTGTTTTGTCGACAGAAGCTCTAGAGGAACTGGAACAGTCCACTGCGGTTCTAGCTTCTCGTGTGAAACGAGACTTGTTCACGGAGGATGAAAGGCTCATCGCTGGCGTAAGTGAAATTCTAGCTCATTCAGACACTTTTGCTTTTCAAAAACTAGTTAAATTTAGTAATTACCAGGCATAAGAATTCTAAGCATGCAAGCCAGGAGGTAAGGCAATGAAGTTGAACTGTTACTGGACTTTAGGCAGTGACGTCGCAGGTAACAAACCATCCTCATCCCTCGTAGTCTGCGTTTCAGGCAGCGCTCACCAGATAGTGTTTACCTGCCCGCCAGTGACTCATGGTCGCTGTTGTTTACATTCTTTGTGTTAACATAATGGTTTGAGTGTAGATAGATTGAAGCTGCTTAAGAAGTCTTATGCCTGGTAATTAGTATTCATATTATTAACATGATAGTATTATACGAATTAAGAATAACAAAAATACTTCTGGTTGAAATAACTAAAACGGAAGCAACTTGAGGTTTTCTATTTTCGGTAAAAATAAATACTACGGTTCTTTCTGATTTGGAATATATTTAGTTTATTTAGTACCTGAAACTTTTAATCTTACAAAGATTTTTAAACGGAATTACCACTTTCTAGAATAATTGTTGTATTCTAACCAAAAATTCGATATCGATATTTAACCGTAAATACACGTTAGGGGTCGACTGAGCGCTCCCCCCAAAAAAATTTAGAAAAAGGTGTGTAAGTCTGAACAGCATTAACTAAAAAATTACTCAGATAAATATAAATTTCACTTATGAGGCAGACATTGTTTAAATGTGCAGGTGAAGATTTCGAGGAAATCCCCCTCCCCAAACACACTTTACATAGAAAAAAATGTTTGTTATTTTTCATTTTCTCAAAAACGTCTCCAACGATTTTGATTACTATAGGTATCACATGTTTAGGATATTTGCATGACTAATAAAATGTATTCCTTGAATTTATTGTGAATAGCCCTTGATATACTCTTAATTTTGTATCATTTTGTATAACTAGGAAACTCATATAAGATGGACAAAACATATTTCAGAAAGAATATAGTCTTCATTACAACAGATAACGTGTCAATTTGTTTTCTAAGCGTTAGCCATTATTTAAATAGTCTTATATGTTTCAAATGTAAGGGTCATCAGATGGCAAATGCTTCAAAGTTTGCGTTTCTTTTTACTTTCTCTATTACGTATAGTAAGTAGGGGAAGTATTGCATTCCACCCAAAAATTCGATACCGAGATTTCACCGGAAATACATGTTTTGAGACTCCCTGAATCCAAAAAAGTATTTTTAGAAACATGTCCGTGTGTGTGTGTCTGTGTGTGTGTGTGTGTGTGTGTGTGTGTGTCTGTCTGTGAACAGCATAACTCAGAAACGAACAGTCGCATAAACACCAAACTTGGTATTTAGGTTCAGTATGTTCCAGAGGTGCGACACGAAGGTTTTCAAGAAAATCCCCCCACCCCAGATTACCGTTTACATGGAACATTTTTCGAAAATTTTAATTTTATCAAAAATGGCTCTAACGATTTTGATTAAAATATCATATACCTATTTAAGATACTTTCATGACAAATAAAATGTGTATCTTGAGTTTTCTGAGAATTACTCCAAAAGTATTCTTCATTGTGAACGATTTTTGCATAACTGCTAAACCATAAGAGATAGACAAAATTTTACTACACAAAAAATTTAGATCGCGTTAAATTACATAATTTATTTCATTTACATTTTTTTTGTTGAGTGAACCATTTTCGAGATATTGCTTAAACTTTCCAATACTTATACTTTTTCTCAAATGGGAATTCGTTATTCATTTTTTTTGTCCTGGTAAAGCAAAGAGAAGGGAATACTCCACATAGCAACCAACTCTTGAAGTATTTGGCTATAGCTTATAGCCTAGCATATTCCCCTTGCATCTACAAGAAAATGATCAATAAGATTGACATCTCGATATCTCAATTAACATGAAGCATATGGAGAATAAGCGTTTGTAAAAATAGTTTGTACAAGAGTAGAGAAGGTCATATGAATGTAACACATCAGATCTTTTTCTTTTGTTTCTCAAGAGGTCCTTACTATGACATTTTAATTTATTTCTTAGTGCTGGGTGTATACATTTAAAAGTCATTTGCATATGCTGCATATAACCCCGTACTTTTTACTATTTCATTTGTGCAACCCCTCTTTAATTTAATTAATGGTCATACGTCTTTATTAACAACTGTTTCTTATTAATTCATTTAAAATTTTCATTAATTTGTATAATTTGTATTATTGGTGTATCAAAATAGAGAGAAAAACATTTAATACATGATAAATGCAGATGTAGAAAGAGATGTCCTTAAAACACATAATTTATTTCAAATAAATTTTGTTTTTTGTTTGTTTGGCATCACGGCTTTCAAAATATCGTTACTATTGGTTTGAATTTTCAAATATTTTATATATACGCCAAAAAATCTCGAGCCTGATAAAGAGGCTTTTGAGTAAAATTTCTGGTTTTTCACGTCCAATAATCATTGCAAATGTCTAATTGTACCCATAACGAAATGTGTAACGAAAACATTCCTGCAAAGGTTTATCTCGATACACGAAGTAGCTAAAAACAAGCTTTTGTAAAAATAGTTTGTAGAAGAGATTAAAACTAAGCGATATTAGATAGAGAAAGTCTGTGAACGCAAAGGAAATGTAATGCTCCGATTGTGCGTCTGAAGGTCGTGATGTTGAAGGCTACACGTTCCTGAGAAAGTAGCTTCATCACAGTTTGGGTAATGAATACCAACAAACTTAGTAATTTTGAAACTAGAAGAATGTTAATACCCTCCTTACGTAACCTACACACTTGTCTGACAACTTCGGGAATCACATACTGTTACATCCTGAGAATTATTATTCAAATTTTAGTAAGCGCCTCTTTGTACAGGATGATTTATGAAGAACTGACAAATTTCTTTCTTTAATTATTCTGTTCGAAATTCACTCATTGTCCCAATTTTAACACCCAATTAAGCGGAATGTTCTGGAGTTTCGATTGCCTGTCACTAGATGCGCAGATGTTCATGTTTCATCCGTAATTGTTAGTTTTATTGCCGGCAACTGTTTATGAGATTTTATTCTAGTCAACGTGAAAATGGAGTACACATTAAATGAACTACTCTTCCTTGTAAAGCAATACTGTATTACGAATTCCATTACAGCTACTCAAAGGGCATACCAGAGAGAGTTTGGTGTTCGGAATCCTCCCCAAAGAAACACAATACTGGGACTGGTAAACAAATTGGAAACAACTGGATCTTTGGTGAGTGATAAAGGCAAAAATCGTTCATCTAGGCTTCCCAGGGTTGTTGTTGACGTAAGAGTACGACTGGATCAGTCATCCAAAAGATCATTAAGACGTTTGTCGCAGGAGACAGGGTACAGCTACTCAGTGTGTCAGAGAGCTGTGAAAAGTGCAGGCCTAAAGCTGTATAGGATTACGGTTGTCCATCAGTTACAGGAACCAGATAAGGATAGACGACTGAATTATTGTCGTTGGTCCCAGGCGTTCATTGTGTAAAATCCTGCCATATTGTCCATCACATGGTTCCATTTATCCGGCTATGTGAACTCAAATAACTTACGCTATTGGGCCAGCGAAAATCCACATGTTATTCATGAAGCACCTATGCACCCGGTTAAAATCGGAGTTTGGTGCGCAAAATCCGCACAGAGAATAGAGGGACCAAATTGTTTTAAATAATGTGAACATTAAAGAGTACCGACGGATTTTTATGGAGTTTGCTGAGCAACTAGACGAAGGCAGGACTTTAAAAGAATGATCAAGAAATGAACGTTTCTAACCTTTAATAATAGATATATCAGAAATGGCTATGTCACAAAAAACGTATTTGAAATAAATTGTATGTTTTAAACAGATCTAGATTTTTGTGCTTTACGTTTGCATCTATTGCTTAACGTATACCAGTTATACAAGATTATATAAAATTCCTGAAGAGGAATTCACAGGCTATTCTCAGGAAATTCAAGATATACGTTCTATTTATTATGTAAATGTCTTTGGTTTATGGCATTTTAATCAAAATCGTCAAGAGCCATTTTCCAGAAAATAAAAAAGATTGAAAAATATTCCATATAAAGGATAGTTTGGATTTGGGGAATTTTCTTGAAAACGTTCGTGTCGCATCTTTGGAAGGTACTGAACTATCCGACTTTTTCCTTTTCAGTTATGCTGTTCTCTCTTTCTCTCTGTCTCTCTCTTTCTCTCACACGCACACACACACACACACACACACACACACCACGAGCGCGCACACTAGCCTTTTTCTAAAAATGCTTTTTATTTATTCAAGTTACCTTATAACATACATTTTCGGTGAAATCTTGATTTTGTATTTGAGAAGTAATTTATTAGCCCCACGTATGGACGGCAATTCTTGTCTCTTCGAGCTCCACGCAGCTGGCGCCAATTTGAGATGTTTATTAGCCCCACGTTGGGCGCCAGTTTGAAAAAATGGTTTGTTACGTTATTTTTACCACGCTTTGGGCGTCAATTTGAAGTAGTTTGTATTGAAGGAGTTGTATTATATTTCAACTGTTGGGGAGCCGAACTTGTAGTAGTTGCAACCGCACGTATAGTAAACAGTTTCCGGTAGCCTTCGCTCCAAATGTACTTTCAGGTGGCCTTTGCCCCAAGTTTAAAAAAATATTAACTTTGTAATTTGATTGTTTCTTTAAATGTTATATATTTATGTTTGCCTCGGCTGCGTCAGTATTATTGTTAGACACATGGATGTCTTGGCAGGGTTGTGGTGCGACTAAGAATGTAGGCTTACACAGATTATAATTTTACTTCACTCCTTTTATTAATGCTTGACACGATTTAAATAACACTTCAGTGATAAAGAGCTGTGAGATTATTTTATTAATTACTTGCACTTTTTAACACGAATACGTATTAAATCTCTCGAGGACGCATCTCGCATCCGGTTAGGATCACTGTTCGCAACCAACTGAATTGATTTCAACCGCCCAAACTTGTAAATTTCTGTATTTCAAGTCTTTGATTGGCCATTCCTAATCCAATAGAATACGTTCATTTAACTAAAGCTTTTTCTGGTTGTTGATTGGCTATTTTATAAACTGTCACTAAAATTACATTATTGCTTCAAGAATCACAAGTAGCGTTATCAAACTCTCAAACTCATTATTGCCTCAAGGTTACCTCATTGGTACCTCTTTATAAGCAAATTTTGACCTATTTCTCACAGCTACTACATTATTAAATTACGTAATACATTCACATAACATTATTGAACATGTTTGCAAAATATAAACATATAAAATGATTGTAATATACACTTTTTATATATTGTTACATACCATATTGCTTTAAGGCGGGCTGTTATTAAATTTATATATTATATAATTAGACTGAAATTATTTAAGTGTTAGAAATACTGCTTCAAATTTTTGGGTGGAATGCAATACTTTCTCTACCACGTGTATTTCCTTAATATTTTTATTTCCTAAGCACAGCAAAGGTTAAACTCGTACATGAGTTTGCTTACAAACAGAATTTAATTTACGAGTTTTTTTCTTCAGTTTTTATTCTACTTATAACGCATGCTAATACGACATTTTTGTGTTTTCAGTGCCTGCTGCAGTGTGTTTACAGGAAAGTGAGAGCAGTAAGTGAAAGTTTTATTTCTCCATAACAACTAGACTCGCTTGCATGTATTATTACTTACATTTCTGCACATCCTTGTCGAATGACACACTGCCCTCGTCATGGTTACGCAGTTCCTGATTTGGCTTTATACTTCCTACTATTATGTGGCTACTTATGCAAGGAAATTGGAGACTACCGTTCAGGAAGAGTTTTTATGAAATAAGGCAGTTAATAAGTCACAAATATAACTATATAAACGATCATTTCCCAATGCAAAAACAATATTATCTGTAGTAATATAATTTAATCTTAAAGTTTGTTTACATAAGCAATGAACTGTTTTAAATGTGTTTCTATTTTTATTAGTTTTCGAGTTATGGAGTTTCAAAGACGAGTTTTAGTGTCCTATAACAAATGTTCCACACGAATAAATTTGAAAACTAACATTTAGTTTAAAGATAACATTATTTATCTAATACAGCACATAAAATTATCATATATTATTGTGCTAATTAAAAATAGGTTTTAAAAGACTATAACAATAATATCCTAGGAGGACGCGAGAATGCCCAAAAATTAATGCAGGTATTGGAAATATCCTCGAGTGATATTTGATACACTGTTTCATGAATTAAATCAATTTTAAATAAATCTCCCTAAAATTCGTTCTAAAATTTAATAATTGCCTATTTATGAACACTTTACCTATTCAGCCAACTTAAGGCTGTAATAGAGATTGCCCATTACTGTCGTAATACCAGTAGAGATCGAGCGGGATGGCTCAGGCAGAACCTCTGTGGCCCACATTCAGGAGGTCCCGGGTTCGACCCCCGGTGACTGCCCACTCTGGCCTTTGCGTTTTTTGTGGTTTCTCTGGGTCGTCACGACTCTCCTCCTTTTCATTTCCTGTACCCATTATCTTCCTTCTCATTCCTTTCAGGGCTGTAGGACCAGGTGACGTTGTTCGGCGGGTTGCGGCCGGATAGACCTCTCACTAGAAGGAGAGAGATGGCTTGCGGGCAGCGTCGGATGTGATAAATCTGGAAACGTTAGGGAACCTTTCTGTGCTTGCGCCCGTCGCCATCTGGATTTGGTCGCCCTTCGGCTCTCTCCTTTCATCCCTCCCTCCTGAGGATAACTGGTAGACACACAAGGGCCCGACTTGCCTGCGTGTGGTGCTCTACCCCCCTTTATCTTTAATACCAGGACAGAAAAGCGAAACGTGGGTAACAGGCCGTATTTCTGTTCTGTTAGGCACAACAAAAATACATTAAATACATAACCTACCAAATTAAAAATTTTATATTTATCTCTTGTGAAATAGATATTAATTAAATGCAACACTGAGAAAACAAAAGAAGGAAGCTTATCACAAAAGAAAAGCTTTGCAAAATTATCGAAAATTGCTACTGTGATTGGTTGAAATTCTACGTTTCATTACATTTTGCTGGTCATAAGTGGAATGACGTCATGTGAATGAAATAATCATTGCAAATGCCTAATTGTTTACAGTTCAATTATGCTCTAAATGCAATAACTCATAAACCTATTGTAACAAACAACATACGCCTTTCCATATGTATATGGAAAATTTCAGAAGAACTAAATGGACGCTGTATCGGTTGAACATTTATGTAATGAGAAAATAATGTTTCCAACATTTTTCGTTTCAAACTTTTACCTTATTCCATATATACTTGCCAAGTTTCTGAAGCTGAAACCGTAAAACTTTCCCTCGTCTAGTAAAACACAATAATCATGCGGTTTCATGAAATTTATAAAGATAAAATGTTCAGCGCAGTTAATGTAATTACAAAAATTAATGTAAAATATATGGGATTTTCCTGTTGTAAGCATCCTTGGAGACCAGGTAGTTCTACTTCTTTCTGTCACGCATGCTGAAATTCTTCCTTGTACCACAATAAACACGTATTATAGCAAAGAACACTACTTCCTAGGCTATACACAGATTTCTAGTTCATCAAAAAAAAGGGGGAGGAACTTATATCCCGTAGTCATAGAACGCGAATAAGACAAACAATTTATGTAATGGAGTTGACTTTATAATTCACGCAGTCCATTACTGAATGTTCATGCCCATTTATTATTCACTACTAGTGGTGCAATCGAATTTTAAATCCACACGCTATGCATTTTGTTGCAGCCCAGTGAAGGGGGACCATGGTCGTGATGAAGGATAGGCCTACAGATAAGTTCTGGTCTATCATAACACTGTATACCAATTAGTGCAATACATTTAGTTTGTAATCTTAAGTTACAATATAATGCAATAGAATTTAATGTTTTGTCATGTCTGTGACAAAAAAAACATCTGTAAAACTCCGCTTCCGTACATTTTACGGCCAAACTGTAAAAGTTCACAAGTATGTACATACAGGGTTATTCAAAAAGTAGGAACGGACTTTACATATTTATTTCTAATGAACGACAATGGATAGCGACACATAGAATGGAGGAAAGTTCAAAGTTTTAAGCCCCAACTATTAGTTCCATTCAGTGCCTACAGCGGCGCTGTGTTTGTTTACGAGAAAATGACGACGCCACAGGAAAAGTAGTTTTGTATGTTGCATTATGCAAAGAATGAATCCCTTGTTTCATTGCAGCGTGCATTTCGTTGTAAGTTCAACAACGACCGCCTGTTCATAAAAAATTTACAATTGATACAATAAATTCGTAGAAGATGGTTGCGTATGCAAACAGAAAAGCACTGGTCGTCCTCCCAAAACAAATGGTGCCCATTTTGAACATATAAAATAAAACGTTGAGCTTTTCTCTATTCAGTGATGTATCGCATGTGTAGCCGTCTATTGTCGTTCATTAGAAATAAACATGTAAATTCTGCTCTTAATATGCAACTGGACGTTCCATCGTGCAGAAAATACTGACTTTTAAAAATATTACAAAAATATTATAATAATATTGTATTATAAAAATACCAGCACATTTTGCTCTAGTTTTGTTTGCATTACGTAGAGAAACGAGTCAACAATCTTGATTCGTGTAGAAATAAAATACTGTAAAGGACTTTTTACTGTTTCAGGTAGACGCCACTGGGTTCCCAACCAGGGAGGGACTGACAAGATTGTATGCAGAAGGTGTGGAAGAACGAGGGTACTATCTGGCAACAGCGCGAGCCAGTCAGCAATGTTTGCAAACTGCACACCAGCGCCGCCTTGTAGGCAAACCTAGTAAGTAACACTGGACTATGATGTCATATTCAAAACAGAAGTGGCCATTCCTCTTAGAGAGATTTTAGAAAAGTTTAATGTTTAACAGCTACAAGATTTTCTCTACCTATTAGTATTTCATATCGTTTCTATATACCAGTCCTATAAAAGTTCACTTTTATATTCACTTTATGTAACTTATAAGTAGCTGCACCGAGGAGTGTCAGTTAGTTGCACCCTTTAATGTGCAAGGCAGGATGAGACAAACATCAACTGTTCATAAAACACGTCAGCATTACTAGCTTAAAGCTATTAAAATTACTACGGACACTTAAAACGTTCTGATTATAGTACAAGATGATTCAATAAAAAAATTTTTACAGTTGTATTAAACGTCACTTATATTACTTATGTATGTTAATAAATATATGAGATTTATTCCAATAATGTGTCATTTATACAACGCAGGAATATACTTAAGTTCTTGAAAATTGTGTCCCGCGAATGGTCTCCAATTCTGCTGGAGACAATTATCAGCCTACGATGCAAATTTTTGTATAATTTCAACTGAAATAGCATTAATATCCCTGTGAATACTGTCTTTAAGGCCTAGAACAAGGTTCAGTATAAAAAAGAAAAGCCTCCAGCAAGATAGTGCCAGAGCACACTTTGGCCGCTGTGCATTGGATCTTTGGGAATCGAGTCATCTAGAAAAATCTGATGTGTTACACTCACATGACTTTCTCTACTCTTGCACAAACTATTTTTACAAACGCTTATTCTCCATATGCTTCATGTTAATCGAGATATCGAGATGTCAATCTTATTGCTAATTTTCTTGTAGATGCAATATGGTAGGAATATGGTAGGTTTTAAGCGATAGTCAAATATTTAAGCGCTGGTTCCTATGTGGCGCATTCCATTCTCTTTGCAAATCCAGGACATAAAAAAATGAGTAACGAATTTGAGAAAAAGTATAAGTATTGGAAAATTTAAGGGAATAACAAGCAATATCTCGAAAACGGTTCACTCAACAAAAAAACTGTATATGACATAAATTGTGTATTGTAACGCGATCTACATTTTTTGTGCAGTAAAATTTTGTCTATCTCTTATGGTTTACCAGTTATGCAAAAGTCGTTCAGAATGAAGAACACTTTTGGAGACATTCCCAGAAAATTCGAGATATACATTTCATTTGCCATGAAAATACCTTAAACATATGATATTTTAATCAAGATCGTTAGAGCCATTTTTGAGAAAATTAAAATTTTCGAAAAATGTTCCATGTAAAGGGTAGTCTGGGGTGGGGGATTTTCTTGAAAACCTTCGTGTCGCATTCTTGGAAGATACTGAACCTAAATACCAAGTTTGGTGTTTATCCGACTGTTCGTTTCTGAGTTATGCTGTTCACAGACACACAGACACACACACACACACACACACACACACAGACACACACACGGACATGTTTCCAAAAATGCTTTTTTTGGATTCAGGGAGTCTTAAAACATGTATTTCCGGTGAAATCTCGGTATCGAATTTTTGGGTGGAATGCAATACTTCCCCTACTTACTATACGTAGTAGAGAAAGTAAAAAATGGATACCTTGTAGAGCCCGCAAGGTTCCTATGTTTCTCTTTACGATTCACTAATTAAAGGTTGAATAGGGTTTATTGTCCTAGGGTAAAAAGAAAGGAAATAGAGACAAAACAATATCAGAATCAAACTAATTTATTTCATGAAATACATATTAATTAAATGAACTATAATCTCTTCACACAAACAGCATACGGGTTTTCTTGTGCTGCATATCGCAATTTTTTCTTGAAGTTCTGAAACAGGGCTTCGAAATTCGCGACCAGTTTCGCTTGAACTGTGTAATATGATGCAGTAATTTGTATCACAAATTACTTAAATGTAAATAATGATTGTAATATGAATATGCATTTTTATGTGACATTGATTTCAGATGTTTATTAATTGTAATTATTATTGGGAAGTAAGTTTATACGACTTACTGAAACTGTCAATAATAGCGCGCAATAATGCAGCGAGGGGGTGAGCTGTTTATCATTATTGGAAACGAGGAAGTTACGTAATGTTGGCGCGTTTTTTTTTTCCGTTGAGAACTTTCTGGAATGTTTCCCTAGAGCATATGTATTCATAAGTTTCATTGGATATTAAAATAGACGCTAATGTTGGCGCGTTTTATTAGCCAATAGTAACTCAGTTATAATTTTTAGGCATATCGGGGAGTGGGTTTATAAAAGCAGTAGGTTTGAGGTAAAGCCATGCCAGTTCATCAAAAATCTGTGTACACTACACGTCGTCTTCAGTCAGTCAGTTCGTCGAAAGTATTAGTACGGCATACATCGGATATAGATTCACAAGTTACGCGCAGCAGAATTATGAAAGATCTAAAGTATGGTAAAATTAATTATACAAAAGGTTGAAGTACGTGGATTAAAAGAATTATCAGTAAGAAGTTATTATAACAGTTTCAGTTTGGCGAGTGTTAAGATCAATGTATAAATGTGATAGTTAACGTGTTTGACAATAAATGTGTAAAACAAATTTCTTCATCAGTGTTATATTTGGATAAAAGATTCCTTTCCGTTTACACACTCTGATTCAAGAGACATGTTCGACTGAGAAATAATAGCTAGCCGGAGGACAGTAAACAAAGCTTAAAATTCTTTCAAACACTAATACTACCACAAATTGCTAACACTAGATGGAGCTACAAACCGAACAAATGAATCACGTCACAAGATGGCTTCAACGCGTGATGTAAACAAACATTACGTAAGCATATTACAACTACAAATTGGCTACCACAACGTGGGGCTACAATAATGTTAAAAAAGAACATTAATCCACTCACAAATATTCTAATTGAGTAGCTTGTTTACAATCATCTGCTGCTTCACCATTGCCCAGGACTTCTCAATAGGCCTGCGTTGAGGAACTGAAATAGGGTTATCCAGCTTGGCAACGTATTGAATATTGTTGTCCTTAGAAACTTCGTTGTAGATCTGGCATAATAACATGATGCATTGTTGGGCCAGAATAAAATAGGTTGCGTTAGATTCAGACTTCGTATCCATGACAGAAGAATTTTCCTGAGGCACTCATTGATGTATATATCGCTGTTCATATTATGATCAGCCACAAACGCTGGTGAGTCTCCCATCTTGTGACAATGCCTGCCAGACTATAATACCTTTCGGAAATTTTGTTTTCCGTCTTACCATAGCTTCAATATGAATCTGTGAATTAGACACTATAGAAACATACTCATTGGCATTCATCTCTGAGGCATCCCATTCCACTTTAGTTCGTCATCAATGATGTAAAAAAATTCCCCGAAAGTATTGCTTCTTTATACAGCTTTCTAAAATTCTTTTTAGCCTTTTCCTGTTCTTCTTTTCTCATTCTTCCACATTTAGTCTTTTTGCTGAGCGAATACCAGCTTTTTTCCTGTTATTTGAGAGTGTTGTAACCCCACGTACGATACAAACTTTCCGGCGGCCTTCGCCCCCCGTTCACTTTTCCGGTGGCCTTCGCCCCGTTTTAAAAATCAACTTTGTAATTTGAATGTTTATTTATTTAAATATTATATATTTATGCCTCGGCTGCGTCAGTAGTAATTTTTAGAACACCTATCTCTTAGCAGGGGTAGTACGGCTAAAGAACAAGGCTTATACAAATTATAATAATGTTGTATTTTGTTTATTAATCCTTTACACGATTAAATAACACTTCACTGATATATCCTACTGTAGAGCTGTGAGGTTATTGTTAATTGAACTTTTTAACACGTAAACTTTATATAATTCACGCCATAATGGATTTATTGTCTCACACTGAATACGTACCGAGCGAACTGCTCGGGAACGCTGCCTTCTAGCGTCTGGCGTCTACCGCCCAAATTCGTATATTTCCACTATTTCAATTTCTGATTGACTAATCCTACTCCAATAAAATACTTTTATTTAACTTTTAGCCTTTCTAGTTTTTGATTGGTTATTTATTAACTGTTTTATATATTACATTATTGTTGAAAGAATTATTAGTAGCCTTTATTAAACTTTCCAATTCATTATTGCCTCAAGGTTACCACATTGTTAGCAACTTTCGGCTTCTACTTTATAATTCTGTTTGCTACGGAATGCAGCTTACTTTTATTCTCACAGCTCCTACATTGTTAAATTACGTAAGACATTCACATAACATTATTATACATATACTTAATAATATAAACATAATGCAATGACTGTTACATACATTTTATATATTATTACATACACATATTGCTCTAAGGCGGGGTGTTATTTTATTTTATATTATATATTTAGACTGATATTATTTAGGTGTTAAAAATACTGCCTCGTATTTAATACACACTTGTGATATTTTGAGCTTTAAAACAGCTTTGCGCGTAGACAGATTTCGCTCTTTTAAAAAGTTTCCTTGTTTTCTCTACCATTTCCTGAGTAGTTGCAGTAGTCCAGATCTTGTATTGTATTTCACGTTGCCGGTATCAAGATAACGTTTAACAACGCGATGTAATATCAACGCACGATCAAGATTGTGCTTCTGGAAAAACCTGACTAGGTGAACGTTTTCTTCCTGAGTTGATTTTGCTTTCGGCATGCCTGTCGCTCCGAACACAACATATACCCATGCAAGTAGCCTGTATACTGAACTGCCTGCTTGATTTTGACCTTCAACTGCGGTCTTCACCTTGTACGACGACACCTATTGAGTTGAGACAATAAACCCTATTCAACCCTTATTCACTACTGTTCGTTTCAATTTTCCAAAATATTAAACTGCAAGCTTATGTTAAAGTAAAGCGTGGCTAACGTGTAATAATTTTAACATCGAGACGCTTTTAAACAGGTGAGAAGATATTTTATTAGCCCCACGTATGGAAAGCCAGTTTGAAGAAGATGGTTTGTTACGTTATTTGCATCACGCTTTGGGCATCAATTTGAGGTAGTTTGTATTGAAGGAGTTGTATTATATTTCAACTGTTGGGGAACCGAACTTGAAATTCGTTGCAACCACACGTATAGTACCCGCTTTCCGGTAGCCTTTGCCCCAAATGTATTTTCAGGTGGCTTTTGCCCCAATTTTAAAAAAAAAATATTAACTTTGAATCTGACTGTTTTTTTTAAATACTATATTTATGTTTGCCTCGGCTGCGTCAGTATTATTGCTAGAGACACGTTTCTCTTAGCAGGGTTGTGATGCGACAAGAATGTAGGCTTACACAGATTATAATTTTACTTCACTCCTTTTATTAATGCTTGATACGATTTAAATAACACTTCACCGATATAGAGAGCTGTGAGATGTTTTTATCAAATACTTGCACTTTTTAATACGTAAACTATTTTCGTCTCACACGAAAACGTATTAAATCTCACGAGGACACTTTTTGCATCTGGTTAGTAACGCTGTCTGCAACCAACGACTTCTGAACTTGTAAATGTTTCTCCTTTTCAGTTTCTGATTGGCTACTCCTACTCCAATAGAATACCTTTATTTTACTAAAGTTTTTTCTGGTTGTTGATTGGCTATTTTTATGAACTGTCACAAAAATTACATTCTTGTTGCTCCAAGGATCAGAAGTAGTATTGTTAAACTCTCAAACTCATTATTGCCTCAAGGTTACCTCATTGTTACCTCTTTGTTATCAATTTTTGAGCTATTTCTGACAGCTCCTACATTATTAAATTACGTAATATATTCACATAACATTATTGAACATGTATACAATAATATAAGCATATGCAATGACTGTTACATACATTTTACAAATTATTACATACACATATTGCTTCAAGGCGGGCTGTTATTGAATTTATATTTATATAATTTGATTGAAATCATTTAAGTGTTAAAAATACTGCCTCACAGTTGACTGTAAATTCATCCTACTACACACCTACAAAAATTGTATTATTAACAGTACTTAATTTAAATTTTCAAGCCAATATTAATCATTACGAATAGGAATTAGGTAGAAAAGGTTTTCATGATTCTTTAAAACAGCAACACAATCACGTGTAAAGAAAGTCACATTATCAAATTTGGTTGTTTCTAAGATTCCCGATGCCTCAAAATACGCATTTCCGGTGAAACCTCGACAGCGAACTTCCGGTACTTCTTATACCGCAGATTTGATACAGAAAGTAAAAACAAACCAACAATGCTTTACCTATTAAATGGGCATTAGATTAGAAAGTGTGCACTACCTGGTTATTAATCCCAAACCACTTGATTATATCACGAAATTTCTATTACTGACGTTGCTGTTAGGAAATGAACTTGTGACAATGTGGGTTTGATACTCCGTTGTATTAAACCAATTAGTGGTCACTTTCGACACAGTGGATTTATGAGAGTTTATTGTGTGGTTGGAACGGGAAAGAAGAGAAATCTCTGGCATACTTAAAAGTATTGTCAAAAATTGTGTAGATAATTGCTATGTTTTATCATTGGTATTCATTCTACAGAGTTGACCTCACACTTTGACTGGATACCAATCATTTTATGCTTAGAAGACATACAGTTATTTTTAAATTGAATTTAGGAAATCACAGAACAGATAAAATGATGTGTCACATTCGCAAGGCTTTCTCTACTCTTTAGCACTTCACATTACAATAAAGAAAACATGTGGGAGAAAGAAGAATCAATAAGATGTTTTATAGACGCCACATGACACTTCAACCTTGGAAAACTTATAAAGATGCAGCAACGAGCATTTCCAAAACGATTTATGCTCCAGAAAACAAACTATATAACATACGAGGGCTGATCAACAAAGACTGAGACTGATTTTTTTCACAGATGTTTATTACTCCAATTTAATGTTTATGTGATCTTTTTCAAAGTAGTCCCATCCTACTTCAATGCACTTTTATAGCGTCTCTGCCAGTCCTTGAACACGTGCTGCAGACCATTCTTTGTCAGGTCCTTGAGAATCGCCTCACTTTTCTTGAGCACTGCTTCAGAGTTCTCAAATCGAATACCCCTAAGCTTTGCCTTTAGTGATGGGAATAAGTAAAAGTCACAGGGTGCAAGATCGGGGCTATAAGGTGGATGTGGTACACAGGTAATGTTGAATCGAGCCAGAAACTGCATGACTTGATTTGCGACGTGTGGCCGTGCATTGTCATGATGAAGTCACCACCCAGTCCGAGAAAGCTCTGGTCGATTCTTTGCAATGTGCTTCCTCAGTGTAGCCAATACTGACGTGTAGTATGCTGCTGTAACAGTAGTGTGAGGGGAACTGCATGCTGGTAAATCATTCCATAACAGTCAAAAATGTGATCACCATCACTTTCCCTGCAGATGGAACAACTTTTGCCTTGTTTGGTGTTGGAGAACCTGGCGTTTTCCACACTGTGCTGGCTTGTTTTCCTTCAGGATCATAATGATGCAGCCATGACTCGTCACCGGTGATAATCGATTTAAAAAATGCATCACCTCCATTGTCTGGTATGCGAAATGCACGTAGGGTCTACAAAATAGAGCATTACTACCAACCTAGCAATACGAGACTGCTGCCGCTTACCAACATTATACATAAAAACCCGCTCTTTTCAAATATTTATGTTACAGATACGAAACTATCACGGAAGCTACAGGATAAAATGAGTCTCAGTCTTTGTTGATCAGCCCTCGTAGATTGCGTATTTCAATGGTCTCTACATATTTTTACTTTTTCCACCATGTACTACCTAGTAGGTAAAGAAGATATTGAATTCTATCAAAAAATTCTATATCGATATTTCACCGGAAATATATGTTCTGAAGTCCCATGAATCCAAAAAATGCATTTCGGTCCGTGTGTGTGAAAGTATAATCCCAAAACAAAATATCTTGGTATCCTTAAAACAGAAAACTTATTTCAAATAAGCTTTTTGTGGCATAAGCCATTTCTGAGATACATATTATTAATGGTTCGATTATTTTTTTTTATTCCATTCATACCCCACCTTTAACTGCGTTGGTCTTATCGGCGGTCTTTCCTTTGGAAGTTATTGACTATTGGCAATGGTGTTAACTTGTGTAACTCTTGTCATTAGGTTTCTAATCCTTAGATCATACACACTTTCACATTCTGAGAGGATAAAGAATAATCTTGGCTAAAGAAAAATTCCCACCCTTCGGTCGGTAATCGAACCCGGGACCTCTCGCTCAACAGGCAGGTGCTCTACCGACTGAGCTACGGGACCAGCCTTGTTGATTGCTTAGTCATTATCTTTAAGTCCTGTAAACATTTATTTGTTTCTTTGCAAGGAAACAACTGACGCGTCCAGTTCTTAAACATTTGTCTATCGCTGTTCCCCTTGTATCTCTAACGAAATGTCTAATATAGCTATTTCTGCAAGGTTTATTTGGATTAAAATGTACTATATAGAAAAAAAGCTTTAGTAAGAATGGTTTGTATACAGACTAACAAAGACAGAAAGATAGGAACCGTTACGTGAATGTATCACATCAAATGTTTTTCAAGTGGCTAGTCGCTATTCATTTTTACTTTCTCTACTACGTATAGTAAGTAGGGGAAGTATTGTATTCCACCCAAAAATTCGATACCGAGATTTCCCCGGAAATACATATTTTGAGACTCCCTGAATCCCAAAAAAAGCAGTTTTGGAAACATGTCCGTGTTTGTGTCTGTGTGTCTGTCTGTCTGTGAACAGCATTACTCAGAAACAAACAGTCGGATAAACACCAAACTTAGTATTTAGGTTCTGTATCTTCCAGAGATGCGACACGAAGGTTTTCTAGAAAATCCCCCAACTCAGATTACGCTTTACATGGAACATTTTTCGAAAATTTTAATTTTCTCAAAACTGGCTCTAACAATTTTGATTAAAATATCATATGTTTAAGATATTTTCATGACAAATAAAATGTATATCTTGCATTTTCTGGGAATGTCTCCAAAAGTATTCTTCGTTGTGAACGACTTTTGCATAACTGGTAAACCATAAGAGATAGACAAAATTTTACTGCGCAAAAAATATAGATCGCGTTAAAATACACAATTTATGTCATATACATTTTTTTTGTTGAGTGAACCATTTTCGAGATATTGCTTGTTATTCCCTTAAATTTTTCAATACTTATTTTCTCAAATGGGAATTCGTTGTTCATTTTTTTGTCTTGTATATGCAAAGAGTATTAATCTGTGGCAAAGAGAATGGTGCTGCACCTAGCAACCAGCTATTAAAATACATGTCGATGCTTAAAGGCTACTGTGTTTCTATATTGCCCTTGCAAATACAAAACAAGGGGAACATTGTACGCCTTAAGCGATAGTCAAATATTTTTAGAACCGGTCGCTATGTGTAAAATGTAATTCTCTTTGCATGTCAAAAGATCGTTTCTACAAATGTTTATCTCGATTAATATGAAATAGATGGAGAATAAGAGTTTGTAAAAATAGTTTGTACAAGAGTAGAGAAAGTCATGTGAGTGTAACACATCATATTATTTTTATCGTGCATTTAAATAGCCTGTAGACAAATAAGAATTTAAACCACTGTGTTCAACATGCCTAGGCTTGTTCAGAATTATACACTTAAAACGGATAACAACCATATATCTCCATGGAGACAAGAGAACAAGCGCAATATAGGTTTATAGAAAGTCAATTTGTAGCGGACCAATTATGTTTTCATCTGATTCTAATTCAGCTAACATAATGCAGGTCAGTTAACATCTAAACTAGATAGAGTAAACGTTTTCCAAATACAGAGCCTTCCTCTAGCGAAAGCACCTAACCAAGCACAATTTCTTTATTAACAGCGTACATTAAAGTTATTTATTGTTCTTTGTTAGTTTACATCGTTGTTACTACTCTTTGTCATTTTGTTACTATTACTTTTGAGGCATTACCAGTTTTGAATTGCATATAACCAAACTATAAGTGACGATCTGACTAGAAGAACCAAGCTTAACGGATCTGATGGAATCAGGACTCACATTTGCTGGAACGTCTTCCGATTTAATTTCCCCAGCTTACCATTAGAGGGCGTTCTAGCGGTTGTTTTATGTCAAGGCCTTCGTAAATAATTTCTACAATGAAGAGTTTAATATGCACACTATAGATCTAATATGCCGTGCCCGGAAATGGGGATAGAAAGTTAAAGTTTGATCAGGTCATCTTTTCAGTTTCCGGCACCTAGTAAAGCTTTCCGTTAATTGTTATTGTGAACGCTCATATTACAATACATGTATTTTAACTTTGACGTTCCAGTTCTGGTTTACTTCCCAGGAATTGTAAACCCGCTTGGTATAATATACACGATTTTCTGTACAACATAATGTTTTATGTTTATAATGTGCCATCTTTTTGCGTCTAGTTCAGTGTGTATTTTATTACATTATTATTTATATGAACCTTACTTATTGGTCCTAGTATAAAAATACATTACCTTTATTTAAACTGAAGTGTTTCACTTCACTCGTCAGGTTCCCTTTCAGAATTCTCTAATTGTCGTAAACTTTTAAACAGAAAAAACAAAGTAAATATTGGTTAGTATTTACAAAGTTTAACTGGTAAGTTCCCGAGGAGGGCGATGAATTTTTTCGCTCGTAAGAAACCTTAGCATGGCTTCCTTCGGAAGGGAAGTAAAGCCGGTGGTCCCTTGTTGTAGATTTACAGCACGTAAAAGAACCTCAAGTCTGATAAAGAGGCCTCTGAGCAAAGTTATGAGCAATATAGAATGGGACGCTAAGGATCGCAGCAGTTAAACAGCGACCATAAATAAACTCAATTTTTTAACTGGTAAGCTTCTAATAGCTACGCTAATAATTACCGACAAATCGTCTATCACTATGATATACTGCTTACATCAAATGAAGGAACAAGATTTTTTCAACAAGACAAGGAGGGGGTGGGGGAGAAGAGAAAAAGAAGGTTCAGTGGATTTCAAAATATGTATTACAATGAAATCTCGATATCGAATATTTAGATGAAATGGAAGACTTCCTCTATCTCCTAAAACAATAACAATATGAAGTATGATGCTCTTATCTACAGTAGGGGCAATTCATTTCGGAACAGCTTTTAATTTGAAAAAGAAAACCATGATTTCTATGTTCAAGCTAACTATAATAATACTAAAGCGTTGTACGGGTGCAATATATATTGCGCCTTTCTTTATTTCTGAATTTCCTATTATATTTACATTAATAATTTTCTATAACTGGTAAACCATAAGAGATAGACAAACATTTTTATTTATTTTCTTATTCTCCAAACTAAATAGCCCTATTTCACCTGTAAGGCACGTTCAGGTTCTAGTTTAATTTAAAAGAAACACACGAAAAGAAAAGAACCAAATAGCACAAATAAGATTATAGTTATAATAATTTGAATATTTGGCCAATAAAATGTTCAAAAGCTAAAATCCAAAATTTTTTAAAAAATTAAAATTAAATTGAGTTCTATTTATGGATGCTCTTTAACTGCTGTGGTCCTTTGCCCAGAGGCCTCTTTATCAGGCTTGAGGTTATTTTACGTGCCGTAAATCTACGACACGGGACTACCGGCTTTACGTCCCTTCCGAAGCCATGCTAAGGATTTTTACGTCCGAAAAAAAAATCCATCGCGCTCCGCCGGGTGTGAACCCGCGACTTTGTGGACTAGAGGCTAGCATAGTAACCACGGAGGACGATAGCATTTTTTAAAGAACACATTAGTCACTGGTGGTTGAAGATCTGTATTAAAATATGATACATGTTGAATATGAATATATCTCCCTCATATATTAAATGTTCAACACTTTCTTCAGAGCTTTCACATTTACATGGATATCCATCTGGAGAGACTACGTGAAATCTTTGAAAGTAAGTTTTAAATTTACAATGTCCGGTAGCAAACTGAGTCAAAATGAAATTAGGTGTAAAATATTTACAGCTTATACGATCACTAATATTAAGAAAAAAAAATGGATATGGAGCGATTTGTAACTGGACAAAAATTGTATACATAAGAAAGGAGTAGATATCGTCAAACCACACAGTTTAGTCAAATAAGGTTTTGTGGCATTAATCATTTCTCATATATTTCCTTCTATTGGTTTAAAATTTCCAACAATTTATAACTTGGAATTGCTAAGTCACCATTCTTCTATTTCTCGCGATGTCATGCAAAATGTATGGGTTTTTAAAGCCAGCACATAGCGAGCCACTTTTTAAAATGTTACTATTATTTAAACATCATGTACATACAATGAAAGTTTAGTAAACTACTTCTGCAAATGTTTATCTCAGTTAATATGAAGCAGATATAAAACTAACCTTTAGTATAAACACTTGTAGCAGAGATATAATGTAAACAATAGTGGGTAGAGAGAGAGTCATGTGAATTTAACATATATGACATTTTTCAATTCGTAATTTATTTAAAGTTCTGCTACACAGCTGAAAGGCAACATCAATACTTAATGACTGTGACAGTTTTTTCTATCTGTAACTGTACAAGTTTCTAAAAGCTTACATTCTTCCTGAATGTGTTTAGTCTTTTTAACATAAAAAAGTAAACTTGATTTGTAAACAGTTTGATTGACTTATCTAACAAGAGAGCATAAATTCATTGAGTGACAGAAAGTGTTTAAGCACCATGTCAACTTGTATTTCCAGGCTTGGCTCAATACCATAGTTAATTGAGCAATGATTTAGTTCATATTAAATGAATGCAAAATTTTGCTAAAAATTAGACACGTGCATTAAAAGACGATTCGATAAATAAAATGAAATAGATATATAGATAGATAGATAGATAGATAGATAGATAGATAGATAGATAGATAGATAGATAGATAGATAGATAGATAGATAGATAGATAGATAGATAGATAAGGTATCTTTATTAGTTTCAAATTATTGAAGTTATTTCACAAGTATTTAGTGCATGGGTCATTGACCGTACATGCATATTTAAGATACAATAGGGTGACAAAATAAACAACAGAGAAAGAAAACACAACAAAAAGGAACAAGAAAAAGGGAAATAGAGATAAATTACCTTTGTCTAACTGAACAAAATTGACCTAGCTTCGCGCACTGTAGCCAAGAAATTGCTAATGTTTTGCCAGTTCCTCTGGTCAGCCAGTAGATCCCAACATGCCAATCTCTTTCTTGAGGGACTTAAGAATTTTTCTTTCAGTTTAATCGTTCGCTGGTTCTCCCACTGTGCACATTCCGCCAAAATATGTACCCAGTCCTCATCCAAATCACAGAATGGGCAGATTCTCCTGCCAGAATCGTCAGTCATTTTCTGTGCCCTCCAGCCCGCTCTAAACCATCACATTCCTGATGTTTCCTTTCTTCCTAAGTTAAGTATATATGCCTCTTTACCCCAGTTCAATTTTAGTTCATTTGCTAGACTTAGAAAAGGTTTAATTTTACAATCCGATTCTATTTCCTGTTGATTGATGTCTCTTAGTCTTCTTTTAACACCTTTCCATGTGTTTTTGTCATTTGTTTCGGCTCTTTGTCATACTGACCCCATTCCTATTCTCCTCAAACCCCTTTCCAAATCAGCTGCCCAAAACTTAGGAGACAGGTTTTCTCTGGTATTTATAACATTTGGATCGTAGTTTGGAGTTATCCCCCTGCATCAGCCTCAGCCGGTATTTCAATATATATTGGTGACTTTGTCCCCTTGTAACTCTGAAATTGCTCGTTCTTTAAAGCTAATATTGAATAGTTTATGAGAAACCAATGCCATCAGCAGTTACAGTAATGAACTGCAAGAGAAAAAGACCCTTGTAAAGGAGAATCTGCTTGACTTCGTTAAACACATATTATTCATTAACAAGCTCACGTTAACTAGGTGAAAATAAAACAAAATTAACTTCCTACAGTGAAATTTACCAAGAATTATTGTAATTCATAACATAATGTTCTATATATTGTGTTTTCACCCTAAACAATACCAGGTTTCCACTAATATTCACTAATCTGTTTCCTAAAATATTTCCTTTTCAGAAATTATATAAAAATATATCATTTAAAACCTTTAAATATTCTGCATGTGTTATAAACGTGCTCTTTTTTGCAGATATTAAAATGTGTTCTTTTTTCAGGTGGCAAGCAGGCCTGTAACTTGGCTTATGATACGTTCGAGTGTATCAGCAACAAGATTTCTGAGGTAAGAATAGCAAACAGTATGGAAAAAGGTTCCCAGAAAAATTAGTGCTGTAAGTGATGCCAAATATGGTATAAATAACGCATACATAAAATAGTATACGATATATAGTTGGTTCATTTAACAGGTACAATTAAAAAAAGGAAGACAAACAACTATTTCCAATTCTTTGTTTTTTATGTTTAAAAGCTTATGCTGTTCGTATGTGCTGGAAGATTATCTTTGTATCCCCTGTAAAACACATATTTTGAGTCGGTATTTTATGACTTTTTTCCTAGGTTTTTTACTTTCTCTACTACGTATAGTAAGTAGGGGAAGTATTGCATTCCACCCAGAAATTCGAAACCGATATTTCACCTAAGATATATGTTTCGAGGCCCCGTGAATCTAAAAAAAAAAGGATTTTTAGAAAAAGCTACGTGTGTGTGTCTCTGCACAGCATAACTCAAAAACGTAAAGTCGGATACATACCATATTTAATATTTAGGTCAAGTATCTTTCAAAGTTGCGACACGAAGATCTTCAAGGAAATCCTCCCACCCCAGACTACCCTTTTTCGAAAATTTTGATTTTCTCAAAAATGGCCCTAAATATTTTGATTAAAATGTCAAATTTTTAAGGATATTTTTAATGCAAACGAAATGTATATCTTGAGTTTCTGGGAATTTCCCCAAAATCCCTCTTCATTCTGAATGACTTTTGTATAACTGGTAAACCATAAGAGATAGACGAAAGTTTACTTCACAAAAGATGTAGACCTTGTTAACACACAATTTATGTCATATACAATTTTTTTGTCAGGTGAACCCTTTCCGAAATATTCCTTGTTATTTGTTTAAATTTTCCAATACTTATACTTTTTCTCAAATGGGTATTCGTTATTGGTTTTTTTATGTCCTGAACATACAAAGAGAATGGAATGCTCCACACAACAACCAGCTCTTAAAAGATTTGACTATCGCTTAAAGCCTACCAGATTTCCCTTTCACCTACAAGAAAATTTGGCATAAGATAGTTTCTGCAAATGTTTATCTGGATTAACATGAAGTGGATGGAAAATAAGCGTTTGTAAAAATAGTTTGTACAAGAGTGGAGAAAGCCATGTGAGTGCAACACATCAGAATTTTGTTTTCATTATTTATGGACCAATGAAAACATTATATTAATAAATTATGCCCTGAGAACGATGGTTTGTAAATTTTCCGAAGGTATAATAATTAATAATTGCCGGTTCACTAGATTCTTATGGAATAAATCATATACAGAAAAGCTGTAGGTAAATTAAGAACCCAAAGCGTGGGTTTCATTTTTCCTAACAGACTATATTTATGGACTGTGTTTCTAATAAAAAAGAGCTAAGTCATTTGGAGCAAAATAAATGAATCTGGTGAAAATACTGCTGAAATAGTAACTAAAGTAAAACAAGCCACAACAGATAAAATGCTGCCAGGAAATTTAGGAGATTGTATAAGAATATAGTAGTTTTGAAGGCTGGTTTAGAGGAAATTCAGTGATAGTATTAACGAAACAGTACCTCTGGCTTACTTCGGTAACCTTTCTCCTAGCTCACTGTGAGCCCAGTATTCGATGCTGAAGTAAATACTAGTGGTTAACGAAACTTTGAGTACTGAAAATATCTTATACCAAGGACAATGGTTTTAATTAGTGTTTGAGACTAAATATTTAGTTTTTGTATCCTATGTTTTTGCATAAATTGAATACATTAAATATAGCTTGCTTTGGTTGTGTCACCATGGTAACTCCTAAAGCCTGGGTGTATATTAGCAATTCTGTAGCATATCTCGTATATTTAAGCAATAAATACTCAATAACAAACTATAAACCTACCTCTGAGAACTAGAAGAATAGGATAATCGCATTTCAACACAAGAAGGCATTAAACAAGATATACAACATATTAGTGTAATTTTCGACATTTTGAAGAAAAAAAATCACCTTACATTTTGTATATAAAAAACCCTCAAACATTATAGAATGAGAATGCAATTTTCCTTCTGGCCATTTAAATGTCCTTCGCAGGTTAAATGGAGGTGCATAGGTGTGTGCAAATAGCCCATGAAATTTCAAAACTTCATTTTCTCCTAATCTCGTTTTCTTAAACTTTTGCCAATTTAAAATGCTACTCATGATGGAGTTCTTGTTCAGTTTCTTTCAGGTTTTCAGTACAGCTTCACTGAATGTAGATGAAGAGATCTAAAGAGCCTTATCTTTGTATTAATCATCGTTTTGGATTTAGGGTTATAATAATTAAATAAAGCATTAATCCTTTAGAAAATAAAAAGTATTACACAAATTATCTTTTATTATTATCAGAAAGAGCTTAATGTTGCAATAAATTTTTGGTCCTAATTATATTAAAACAATCTGATGTGTTACACTCACATGACTTTCCCTACTCTTGTAAAACTATTTTTACAAACTCTTATTCTCCATCTATTTCATATTAATCGAGATAAACATTTGCAGAAAAGATCTTTTGACATGCAAAGAGAATTACATTTTACACATAACGACCAGTTCTAAAAATATTTGACTATCGCCTAAGGCGATGTTCCCCTTGTTTGTATTTACAAGGGTAATATAGAAAAACAGTAGCCTTTAAGCACATACATATATCTTAATAGCTGGTTGCTAGGTGCAGCACCATTCTCTTTGCCACAGATTAATACTCTTTGCATATCCAAGACAAAAAAATGAATAAAAACATAAGTATTGAAAAATTTAAGGGAATAACAAGCAATATCTCGAAAATGTATATATCATAAATTGTGTATTTTAACGCGATCTACATTTTGTGTGTAGTAGAATTTTGTCATCTCTTATGGTTTACTAGTTATGCAAAAGTCGCTCACAATGAAGAATACTTTTGGAGACATTCCCAGAAAATTCAAGATATACATTTTATTTGTCATGAAAATACCTTAAACATATGATATTTTAATCAAAATCGTTAGTCATTTTTGAGAAAATTAAACTTTTCGAAAAATGTTCCATGTAAAGGGTAACCTGGGGTGGGGGAATTGGTAGGCTTTAAGCGATAGTCAAATATTTTAAGAGCTGGTTGCTATGTGGAGTATTCCATTCTCTTTGCATTACCAGGACAAAAAATGAATGAATAAAGAATTTGAGAAAAAATATAGGTATTGGAAAATTTAAGGGAATAACAAGCAATAACTCGAAAATGGTTCACTCAACAAAAAAAAGTATATGATATAAATTGTGTATTTTAACGCCATCTACTTTTTTGTGTAGTAAAATTTTGTCTATCTCTTATGGTTTACCAGTTATGCAAAAGTCGTTCACAATGAAGAATGCTTTTGGAGACATCCCCAAAAAATTCGAGATATATATTTCATTTGTCATGAAAATATCTTAAACATATGATATTTTAATCAAAATCGTTAGTCATTTTTGATAAAATTAAAATTTTCGAATAATGTTCCATGTAAAGGGTAATCTGGGGTGGGGAGATTTTCTTGAAAACCTTTGTATCGCCATCTCTGGAAGATACTGAACCTAAATACCAAGCTTGGTGTTTATCCGACTGTTCGTTTCTGAGTTATGCTGTTCACAGACACACACACAGACATGTTTCCAAAAATTCTTTTTTTGGATTCAGGGGTCTCAAAACATATATTTCCGTTGAAATCTCGGTATCGAATTTTTGAGTGGAATACAATACTTCCCCTACTTACTATACGTAGTAGAGAAAGTAAAAATAATTACTGATAAATTTTAATCAAAGGATGGTATAATTAAGATACTAATCATATTTTCCTTAATAATGTAACTTATTGTACAAAAATACTCAATGGACTAAGAAGGCATCATCTACATTATGTCAAATTTACATTCTAATATCTTATATTGAAATAATGGGTCATGCATTTAGCAAATTTAATAATGGAGTGATAGGGTTTTAATCTTCCCTTAAATATATATTAATTTCTTGCCCAGAATACAGAAAACAAAATAAATTAACTGAACCATTAGGGCTTTACTAAACAAATCCACAGTTATATCAAACGAACTTTTGGCTGAATTTTAAATTAGAATCCACCATATTCTAGATTCTGTAGTAGTAATTTGATTTCTAGTACTGTATCATTCCACCCAAAAATTTGATACCGAGATTTCACTGGAAATACATGTTTTGAGGCGCCCTGAATCCAAATAAACTTTTTAGAAACAAGACCGCGCGCGCGTGTGTGTCTGTCTGTCTATGAACAGCATAACTCAAAAATGAAAAGTCGGATAAATACCAAACTTTGTATTTGAGTTTAATATCTTCCAAGGATGCGACACCAAGATTTTCAAAAAAAAAATCCCCCAACTGCAACTATCCTTTACATGGAAGACTTTTCGAAAATTTTTATTTTCTAAAAAATGGCTTTAACAATTTTAATTAAAACACCGTATATGAAAGATATTTAAATGACAAATCAAATCTATGCCTTCAGTTTCCTGGGATTAGCTTAGGAAGTCTTCTTCATTCAAAAGGAATTCTGCATAATCTTGTGTAACTTGTAAACGTTAAACAATAGACGAAAACGTACCATAAAAATGTAGATTTCTTTAAAGCACACAATTTACTTAAAATAAGTTTTCTTGTGGCATAAGCCGTTTCTGAGATATCTGTTATTGAAGGTTCGATTTGTCTAACACTTGTCATTCTCTTAGTCCTTTCAACATTCAGTTATTTCTCGCGATGTCATGGAAACAGTATGTAATTTTAAGGCCAGCACATAGCGTCCAGTTCATATACATTTGACTATCGCTGTTCTCTTTGTATCTATAACGAAATGTGTAATGTAACCATTTCTACAAAGGTTTATTTAGATTAAAATGTAGTAGATAGAAAAATAAGCTTGAGAGAGTAATTTGTATACTCACTAACAAAGGACAGAGAGTAGGAAAAACATGTTAATGTATCACATCAGATTTTTTTAAACTCAGTTGCATTCTTTAAAATTAAGATATTACCATAGCTACATGTATATTAAGTGATAATAAATGTAGAGGCTAGAAATGTTAGAAGTATATAACATTAATGAAACTATAACATGTTTTGTTACAGTATTGCAACGGAAGTAAATAACGCTGGAGCAATATAACAGCATCATTTAGATCTTCGCATTGCAGCTAAACCACTAGCAGCAGAATACAAAGGCGCTTTACAGAGACACCTTTTAAGCCAACGCCAGTGTGACAGTAGTTCAAAAATCAGCAGAGAATTTGTTTGAAGAGGATCCAAATGTAAACTGTGTGAAAAACTAGTGGACTTTTCTTAAGAGCATAATATACTAAATCTGTAAGGATACAAGCTGAAAAACCATAACAATACGTGCTGTAACTTAAAAAACAGTATTCTAACACCAGGTTAACATCTGTAGAGAAATAACTCAGGAAATTAAGCATCCCTGAAACCACAATATCTTCTAATTACATTTAATTCCATATTTAATGTACCCAACTAAACTTATAACAAAAGACATTATCCATAAAATTACAATCCCTCCCCTCGAAGAAGACAAATTCTTTACACTAGAATTTGGAAACTTAGATGATACTTCTCAATTTTCAGAAAATCAAAGCAAAGTTTGAGATGTAAAATGAAGCCAATTCTTTATTTTATATGAAAAACAAAAGGTTAAGTATTTTAACTTGGACACTAGCTCCATATTCATCTAACATGGGCACTAACTACAAAGATCTGCTTTTTTAATACTTTTCTAATGTTTAAATGCTGCAATGCTCTACTAGGAAACAGTAGTGTAGTAAATATCTAGATTAGTTTTCGTAGCATTATTACTTATAGTTATGTGTGCAAACAGTGTAGACAAAATCTGTTATGTAATATCTGCATATTGACTGAACAATGTAACCAAAAGTTTATGTACTTACGCAAAAATATAAAATATAAACTTTTTATTTTATTAACTCCTAGGTTTACTTCCAAAATTCTAAAGGCTGGTACACAATAATCGAGAACAGGAACCAGAACGGGAACGATAAAGTTAAAATTATGCTTTATAATGTAAGCATTCACAATTAACGAGAAGCTTACCATAGCCTGGGGACGGGAACGGGAGATGATCAAGCTCTAATTTTTCAGTTGAATGGTATATTGAATTCACATTGTGAGTAGCTGTCTTTATAATACACTGCCGTTTGCGAAAATTGCAACACCAAGAAAGAATTTCCCGAATAACTCCAAACTTGGTGGAAGTGTAGAAGAGTGTGCAAGCAATAAGTGATTAGGTTTGCAGAGAAATGGTGTACACGTAGGCCGAGCAGAGCCCTCTCGTGTCGGTCCGACAAGGCCAGTGTTGCGTCCAGTGTAGTCAGTGTAGAGCTGTCAAACAAGGTGGAAACAATAAAGTGAGTGTCAGTATACCTCGTCGAAGTCAAAGAGAGCCTTATCGGCATGTGAGCGAGTTCGAACGGGGCAGAATGATCGGTCTCCGGGAAACGGGTTTGTAATATCGTGACATTTTGCTCGTACAGGGCATGAAGCTACGACAGTGAAGATCGTACGCAGCGAAGAGCGGGTACTGGACCACGGAACATGACTACAGCACGGGATGACGCCATTTTGTCCGCATGGCCATAACGGACCGTACAGCTTCATCCACAGTGTTGGCTCGACACTGGAGCACTGCAACAGGTGTGAACTTGTCTGCATCAACGGTTCGTCGCCGTCTGCTGCAGGTTGGACTGGTTGCCATTACGTCGGCTTCCATTGTGCAGAAATCACAAGCTCCTCCGACTGCAATGGGCACGTGCACACCATTACTTGGGTGCTAAGTGGCAAAATGTAGTCTTTTCGGACGAGTCACGCTTCAACGTGTCCTACAGTGATGGCCGCATACGTGTCCGGCGGTACCGTGGTGAGCGCAACCTGGAGGGCTGCATTGTTGAGCGGCATAGCGGACAAACACCAGGTGTGATGGTTTGGGACGCCATTGGTTACAACAACCGATCTCGCCTCCTACGAATTGAGGCACTTTGAACAACAACCGGTTCTCCCCCTGCTTCAGGCATCTCCAAGGCCACATTTCAACAGGACAATGCCCGGCCACATATTGCGAGGAATGTACAGCCTTTTTCAAAGAGCGAGGGTACCATTGCTTCCCTGGCCTGCACGTTCGGCTGACATGTCGCCCAACGAACATGTCTGGGATATGGTTGGTCGGCACCTGGTGCATCACGGTCCTCCAGTAACCAGTATCACGGATTTATGGGTTCGAATACAAACTGTGTGGAGAGAATCCCTCAGGAACTTATACAGAACCTTTCTGACTCAATGCCACGGCGTATAGCAACTCTAATTGCAGCGCATGCAGGCCACACCAAATACTGAATATTACGGCTCAAAGGCCATGTGTAGATTTGAAAAGTTTATCATTTGTTACTTGTCATGTACTTAACCTGTGCTATTAAAGTTATTGAATTCATGCGTTACCTTCTTGGTGCTGCAATTTTCACAAACGGCAGTGTATAAATTGTTTAAGGAGACCGTGAGCTAAAATGGCCGATAGAGCTCTCTATAATCGCAAGCTTGGAAAACAAAACAGGAAAATAACCTAAAACAGCATTGAAGAAAACAGACTTTAATGTACGCCATTTATTGAAAATGTAGGATAACACTTTCGTAAGAGAAATCAGTAATAGTAATGGGCACGCCTTTTAGAAAATATTTATAGCATTTACTTTCAAAGTTGGTAACTTCCATTGTTGGCCGAATTGCAAGCAATAAAAAGTTTGATACCTTACATTCATATGAATTTCTCTACTCACTCTTCTACAAACTATTCTTACAAAAGCTTATTCTTCTATCTACTTCTCGTTAATCGAGATAGAATTTCAACTCACAATTACACATTTTGTTCAAGGTTTAAGGAGGATGCAGAATAGCTTTAAAATTTCATGATCTTAGCATGACCAAGGAAGAAAACGAATATGACTTACCACTGAAAAATAGGGATATAAGTATTTGAATATAAAAACCAAAAACAAAGAATATATCGGGAATAGCTAACGCCACTGATTGCTTTATTCAAAATAAATGGTATGTTTTAAAGATCTAAGCTTCAACAATCTACAATTCTAGATAAAGATTTTATTTGTTGGAAATATCTTAAACACTCTGTATTTTATTAAAAATTGTTAGAGCAGTTTTTGAGAAAATAAAAAGTAATGAAAAAATTTCACGTAAACAGTAGTTTGGAGGAGGGGGTTTCCTTGAAAATCATCGCGCCGCATCCTTGGAGGATTTGAATCTAAATTTATAGTTTTGTGTTTAACCGACTTCGTTTTTGAGTTATGCTATTCACACATTCACACAAGCAGACCTTTTATTCTAAAAATTCTTTTTAATTGTATTCAGGAAGTCTCAAAATTAGTATTTTATGAAATATCGATATCGAATTTTTGGGTGGAATGCCATAGATACTTCTACTTATATAGGTAAGTCGTAGAGAAAGTAAAACGGTACTGGTCAGTCACAAATAATATGCGATCGACTTTCCACGTCGATAGGTATTCCCGTTTCCGTTACCGGTGCATTGTGAACCAAACTTACCTCTCCTTGCTTTCCGATCCCGTTGTCGTTCTCGGTGCATTGTGAACCAAACTTACGTCCCCTTGCTTTCCGATCCCGTTGTCGTTACCGGTGCAATGTGAACCAAACTTACGTCCCCTTGCTTTCCGATCCCGTTGTCGTTCTCGGTGCATTGTGAACCAAACTTACGTCCCCTTGCTTTCCGATCCCGTTGTCGTTCTCGGTGCATTGTGAACCAAACTTACGTCCCCTTGCTTTCCGATCCCGTTGTCGTTCTCGGTGCATTGTGAACCAAACTTACGTCCCCTTGCTTTCCGATCCCGTTGTCGTTACCGGTGCATTGTGAACCAAACTTACGTCCCCTTGCTTTCCGTTCCCGTTTCCGTTACCGGTGCATTGTGAACCAAACTTACGTCCCCTTGCTTTCCGATCCCGTTGTCGTTGTCGTTCTCGGCGCATTGTGAACCAAACTTACGTCTCCTTGCTTTCCGATCCCGTTGTCGTTCTCGGTGCATTGTGAACCAAACTTACGTCTCCTTGCTTTCCGATCCCGTTGTCGTTCTCGGTGCATTGTGAACCAAACTTACGTCCCCTTGCTTTCCGTTCCCGTTTCCGTTACCGGTGCATTGTGAACCAAACTTACGTCTCCTTGCTTTCCGATCCCGTTGTCGTTCTCGGTGCATTGTGAACCAAACTTACGTCTCCTTGCTTTCCGATCCCGTTGTCGTTCTCGGTGCATTGTGAACCAAACTTACGTCTCCTTGCTTTCCGATCCCGTTGTCGTTCTCGGTGCATTGTGAACCAAATTTACGTCTCCTTGCTTTTCGTTCCCGTTGTCGTTCTCGGTGCATTGTGAACCAAACTTACGTCTCCTTGCTTTCCGATCCCGTTGTCGTTCTCGGTGCATTGTGAACGAAACTTACGTCTCCTTGCTTTTCGTTCCCGTTGTCGTTCTCGGTGCATTGTGAAACAAACTTACGTCTCCTTGCTTTCCGTTCCCGTTGTCGTTCTCGGTGCATTGTGAAACAAACTTACGTCTCCTTGCTTTCCGATCCCGTTGTCGTTCTCGGTGCATTGTGAACGAAACTTACGTCTCCTTGCTTTTCGTTCCCGTTGTCGTTCTCGGTGCATTGTGAACCAAACTTACGTCTCCTTGCTTTTCGTTCCCGTTGTCGTTCTCGGTGCATTGTGAACCAAACTTACGTCTCCTTGCTTTCCGATCCCGTTGTCGTTCTCGGTGCGTTGTGAACCAGCCTTAGCAACTTCTAATTTATGGTGATTAATACACTCATATAACATTATATGGATGATTAGTTTCTAAGAACGCCTCGGATATCAACCAATCGTGGCTTACACGGCATTTATTGCACCCGGAGGAAGTATTTATAGAATTAATTACACCTCCTCCAGAATATGGTTCAAATTGCGTGGGATTCAAAACAAAATGACAGCCATAAGATGTAGTCAAGTGTCATGCATTTAATTAGCTGATATTAGATTTACATTTTTACTTTCATTACCACTATCTATTGTGAGTAGAGGAAGTATTGTATTGCACACAAAAATTTCATATAAAGATTTCGAGGAGATACTCGTTGTGGGGCCCCTGAATCCCTCCTACAAAGGATTTTAGAAGAGGGTTCTTATATATCTGTGTATGTGTGTGTCTGAACAGCGTAATTCTAAAACAAAGGATTCTATAAATACTAAACTTTGTATTTAAATTCAAAATCGTCCAAGGATGCGACATGAACATTTTTAAGAAAATCCCCCACTCTAAACTGCCCTTTAGATGCAATACTCTTCGTTCTTTTTAATTTTTTCAAAAACGCTTTAACAATATTGATTAAAATACCATACGCATGACAAATAAAATGTATTTCTTGAATTTTCTACGGATAGCCTGTGAAGTCATTGTGAACCGTAAGAGATTGACAAAATCTTACTACAGAAACAATGCAGTTCTCGTTAAGCCCACAATTTAAGCCAAATAAAAATATTTCCAAGTAGTTCTTTGTTATTGGTTTGAATTTCAAACAGTTGTACTTTTCTCAAGCGGTAAGGCGCTCTTAATTTTATCTCGTGGGCATGCAAAAGACCATGGATTTTTAAAGTCATACATAGCGATTCGGATTTTAAAAACCTGACTATCGTTTTAGCCTACTGTATCCTTCTCACACGTACAATGAAATGCGTAAATATATATTGAACAATTATATCGATTAATAAGAAGTAAACAGAAGAATAAGCTTTTGTAAGAATAGTTCGTAGAAAATTAATTAAAGAGAATCATGTGAGCGGTGCTGCGGTAACTTTTGCGACTAGTATTCGGGAGGTTCCGGGCTTAAACCGAAGGTTTTTTCGTGGTTTTCCTCAGTCGATAGGCGAATGCTGGATTGGATAATTTGAACCGTGAGTTTTCCTATCATTACTACACCACTACATCATTTCCTTCTTCTTCACCGCCATTCCAGACATTGGGCTGATCTCCCATCCTGGGTATGCTATGATCCAGAGTTTGCTTGCTCCTCGACAGGCTACTGACCCAAGGTACTGGTTTATAAGTCCTATAAAGAGGAGGGTAATCCGTTGTAGAAGAGAAGATAGTCGTTGAGCTCAACACATCAGATTTTTATTTGAACTTCCAGTGTTGTGGGGATAGAACTTTGGGTCGTGAGGGAAACTACGAAAAATGCCCAGTCAGATTGGTCGGTTCACGGGATCTGAACCCGCGACCTCCGCGTTGTCCTCCGTAGTGTAGTGGTTACCATGCTAACCTCTATTTCCCGAGGTCGCGGGTCCAAACCCGGCGGAGTGCGATGGATTTTTTTTCGAGCGTAAAAATCCTTAGCATGGCTTCCTTCGGAAGAGAAGTAAAGCTGGGGGTCATGTGTCGTAAATTTATGGCACATAAAAGAACCTCAAGCCTGATAAAGAGGCCTCTGAGCAAAATTAACGGTCTTTCACGTCCAATATGGAATGGAACCACAACAGTTAAAGAGCGTCCATAAATAAAATTAAATTTAATTTTAGCCGTTATCGGCTGAGACATCTGCTCGACAAGTTGAGGCAGTATTTTATATCACAACACTGTAAATGCCAGAGTGATTGTAGTGTAAATTAGCATTATTGTATGACAATGATTTGAGATGTTTGTTAATTATAAGCATTGTTAGGAAATAAGTTTACACGGCCTCACTGAAACTGACAATAGGAGCGGTAACAATGAGCGAGGGGGTGAGTTATTTATCAATTATGAGACAAACAAATGACGTCAGAGTAGCGCGCTTTTCTTTAGAAATGGAGGGAATATCTTCCCTAGAGCATATGTGTTCGTAATTTTGATTGGATATAAAAATAGACGCTAATGTTGGCGCGTTTTATTAACCAATAGCAGCTCTGTTATAATGTTTAGGCATATCGGGGTGAGGGAATATAAATTCTAAAGCCAGACACAAATACCGTACAGTTTAAGAGAATCATCCACGGGTTACACGTCGCGCAATTCTACAGAATCTCTCGCGTCGTAAAGCTAGTTACAAAAATGTGAAATACGCGAATCAATAATGTGCGGCAAATAAGTGATTATAGTTACATTCGAAAATATAACAGTTTCAGTCGGGCGTGTATCAAGAGAAATTATGTGAAATTAATTAATTGTGACGGCAATAAAAGTGTAAAAACAAATTATTTAGTAACAACTCCTTTCCGTTTACACACCCTGTTCAAGAGATTTGCTCGACTGGGTAATAATAGCTAGCCGGAGGACAAAGAACCCAAAATTCAAAATAGTAAAACAATAACAGGCGCTCAGCAAATAAGATAACACGACGATACCGCGACAAAGTTGTCGATGAAATCCGTTATTCATGTTTTGGGTGGGATAGAATATTTCCATCACCCTGGACAATGTAGTTGAATCAGCTGTACGAAAACAGAAGACGGTTTCTCTCATGTAGGCCACGCCGATACATGAAACAGATTATTAGAAACCTGTTGCCCCAGTTCGAGGTGCAGGTGCATGGCGTGCAGGATGTTCGGGACAGCTAGTCGCCTTGATCGCTAATGTATCCTTATTGTTTGGCAGAGTCGAGATAATCGACTCTTCTAAATGTCATTAAAAATTCATCCTTGTAACACAAGCTGACTCTTATTTCCGGTAAAAAGTCACAATTCCGGAACCGGGTCGCCCGCCGCAATATCAGATTGTGTGTCTGGCTACTTCTATACAGAGTATTGGTAGCTGGGGAAATAATTACTTACCCCTCCCTTTCTTTTTCTCACTTGCTTTACCACTCTGCTTCTTTCCAATCGTACCGTTGCTTCTTCTTTCCTTCTTTTTCTTCCTAATTCCCATGTGTTTCCCACTTAGCGCTCGCTTCTGTGGATCTCCTATTAGCTGCGCCTTGTCTGTCCTCACGCATAAAACTCACTAGCTACTATACATATGGAGATTACATTTTTTTACTTTCTCTACTACGTACAGTAAGTAGTGGAAGTATTGTATTCCACCCAAAAATTCGATACCGAGACTTCACCGGAAATATATGTTTTCAGGCACCCTGAATCCAAAAAAAAGCATTTTTGGAAACATGTCCGTGTGTGTGTGTGTGTGTGTGTGTGTGTGTGTGTGTGTGTGTCTGTGCGTGTGACTATGAACAGCATAACTCAGAAACGAACAGTCGGATAAACACCAAACTTGGTATTTAAGTTCAGTATCTTCCAGAGATGCGACACGAAGGTTTTTAAGAAAATCCCTCCACCCCAGATTACCCTTTACATGGAGAATTTTTCGAAAATTTTAATTTTCTCAAAAATGGCTCTAACGATTTTGATTAAAATAGCATATGTTTAATATATTTTCATGACAAATAAGAGATAGACAAAATTTTACTACACAAAAAATGTAAATCGCGTTAAAATGCACAATTTATGTCATGTGCATTTTTTGTTTTGTTGAGTGAACCATTTTCGAGATATAACTTGTTATTCCCTTAAATTTTTCAATACTTATTTTCCCAAATGGGAATTCGTTATTCATTTTTTTGTCTTGGATATGCAAAGAGTATTAATCTGTGGCAAAGAGAATGGTGCTGCACCTAGCAACCAGCTATTAAGAGATATGTATGTGCTTAAAGGCTACTGTATTTCTATATTGCCCTTGTAAATACAAAACAAGGGGAGCATAGTACGCCTTAAGTGAGAGTCAAGTATTTTTAGAACTGGTCGGTATGTGTAAAATGTAATTCTCTTTGCATGTAAAAAGATCGTTTCTGCAAATATATATCTCGATTAATATGAAATAGATGGAGAATAAGAGTTTGTACAAGAGTAGAGAAAGTCATGTGAGTGTAACACATCAGATTATTTATCCACTACTGCAATATAAAATATCGTTTACTTACTCTTTCCTAGCAACCAATATACTGGTTTAATGACAGTATTGAATTAAAAGCTTTTTATCGATTGCTACAATATTTTTATTTCATTTCTGAAACTAGACTTGAAGTAATACAAATCAGCGAGTGAGATGGCTTGTATTCGGGAAGTCCCGGGTTAGAATTTCGTCTGGTCGGCCAGTCTTGCCATGTGTTTTTCTTGGTTTCCCCGGGTCGGTAGGCGAATAATGGGGTGGTTCCTCTTCTAACACGACTTTCCTATCCCTCATTTCCTTCATCATCTGTTTCAGGGTTGAATGACGAGGCGACGGTGTGCTGCGTGTTGTGGCCTTGCGGTGGAGGTGTGTTTTGTGAACGTATCTCCCTGGCCTCGGTCAAAATGCTCAGCGACCGCCTCCGGGTACCAGACTTCCCTTCAGGGCGAATTCGGATGAGTTCGATCTGGAAACGTTAGGGACCCCAACTATGCTTGCGCAAGTCGTCTTCCGGATCTGGTCGTCCTTTGGGCCTCTTCCCTCATCTCTCCCTCTCAGGGGTCATATTTGAAGCAAAAGGGCCGTTACGCCTACTTGCAGTGCTTTGCACTGGTTTCGGGGGCCCCTCGTAATATGTACCATTGAGTATCCATTAGAGCGTCTTAAGGAATAAATATTTCTCTATTTGCCATACACATTTCATTTTACACTTATACTATCTGCCATTAATTTTAGTTTAGGTTGGCCTCGTAGCTGAGTCGATAGAGCACCTGCTGCTGTGCGAGGGGTCCCGGGTTCGATTCCCGGCTGGCGGATTTGGAATTTTTCTCTAGCCAAGATTAGCCCCTATCCTCCTGTAAGGGGACATATACCCAATAGAATAGTGTTGAAAATAACAGAGTTGACCGAAACGTCGGGTTATAGTAGTTTTACCCTTAGACCATGGCCTTCCAGCCCGGAAGATTTTAATGTTTTATCGATTAACTCCGGCCGTGAAAGCCTTCGTACTTATTATAACAGGAATAATTAATCGTGTGAAACAATATTAAAAAAATCTGATATGTTATACTCACATGAATTTCCCTACTCTTGTACAAACTAGTTTTACAAACGCTTATTCTCCATATGCTTCATGTTAATCGAGATATCGAGATGTTAATCTTATTGCTAATTTTCTTGTAGATGCAAGGGGAATTGGTAGGCTTTAAGCGATAGTCAAATATTTTAAGAGGTGGTTGCTATGTGGAGTATTTCATTTTCTTTGCATTAGCAGGACAAACAAAATTGAATAACGAATTTGAGAAAAAGTATAAGTATTGGAAAATTTAAGGGAATAACAAGCAATATCTCGAAAACGGTTCACTCAACAACAAAAAATGTATATGACATAAATTGTGTATTGTAACGCGATCTACATTTTTGTGTAGTAAAATTTTGTCTATCTCTTATGGTTTACCAGTTATGCAAAAGTCGTTCACAATGAACAATACTTTTGGAGACATTCCCAGAAAATTTGAGACATACATTTTATTTGTCATGAAGATATCTTAAACATATGATATTTTAATCAGAATCGTTAAAGCCATTTTTGAGAAAATTAAAATTTTCGAAAAATGTTCCATGTAAAGGGTAATCTGAGGTGGGGGGATTTTGTTGAAAACCTTCGTGTAGCATCTCTGGAAGATACTGAACCTAAATACCAAGTTTGGTGTTTATCCGACTGTTCGTCTTTGAGTTATGCTGTTCTCAGACATACAGACCAGACAGACAGACACACAGACATGTTTCCAAAATTTTTTTTTTGGGATTCAGGGGGTCTCAAAACATGTATTTCCGGTGAAATCTTTGTATCAAATTTTTGGGTGGAATGCAATACTTCCCCTACTAACTGTACGTAGTAGAGAAAGTAAAAACTTTACTGTAAAATAACTTGTACCACAGAAAGTAATTAACCCAAAAGCAAACATGTCAGAAACATTGTAATTAGCAACTAGGCAGGCTAGCAACAAGGGTGAAACCTCACTGGCACATACACGTTAATGTGTACAGGTTTAAGGCAAAGTCACGGAAAATAGAGATAGAGAGCCAATTCCTGGAGGTCAAGGGATTTGGAAAAACAGAAAGAGAAAACAGAGTTGTAGAGTAAGACGGAGATAGTGGGTTTTACCGGAGAAGTCAAAGGGAAGCTTCACTTCTAAAATTGTAACATTTTATTTTCATAGCACGCTAAGTAGATAACCAATGATAATAGTTGTTACATATAAAGGCACGAATTCCGGTGTAATTATACGGAACATAAAGGGAGAAAGAGACCCCGAGTTTGGGGCTGTCACTCGCACTCTCATATAACAGATGTAATACATCTGAAGTCAGGCGGAAGATTTTGCGCGCGTATGTGGGTGGGAAATATCGTGTGACGCAATTAGATAAGTCCACGTAATATTTTACAGTAGCAGGAAAATTAAACGTACATATTTTATATAATTTCAGTGTTAAGCAGGGGGAAGTTGCTACCCGCTTCAATGGGCATTATATTTGAATAGATCAAGCTGTTTAAGGTAAAGTCAGTTTGTTATTTGCCTTCACGTGAGGCAGTATTTTTAACACTTAATTGATTTCAGTCAATTTATATAATATATAAATTCAATAACAGCCCGCCTTAAAGCAATATGTCTATGCAACAATAAATAAAAAGTGTATATAACAGTAATTGCATATGCTTATATTATTGTATCCATGTGTAATAATGTTATGTGAATATATTACGTAACTTAATAATGTAGGAGCTGTGGGAATAATAGGTTAAAGGTTGCTAACAATGAGGTAACTTTGAGGCAATAATAAGTTTGAGAGTTTAAATGTTACTTGAGATTCTTGGAAGCAATAATGTAATTTTAGTGACAGTTTATAAAAATAGCCAATCAACAACCAGAAAAAGCTTTAGTTAAATGAAGGTATTCTATTGGATTAGGATTAGCCAATCAGAGACTTGAAATAGAGAAATTTACAAGTTTAGGCGGCTGAAATCAGTTCAGTTTGTTGCAGACAGCGCTACTAACCAGACGCAAAAAGTGTTCTCAAGAAATTTAATACGTATTCGTGTGAGACGAAAATAGTTTTACGTGTTAAAAGTGCAAGTAATAAAAGAATCTCACAGCTCTCTATATCAGTGAAGTGTTATTTAAATCGTATCAAGCATTAATAAAAGGAGTGAAGTAAAATTATAATCTTAGTCGCACCACAACCCTGCCAAGATATCCATGTCTAACAATAATACTGACGCAGCCGAGGCAAACATAAATATTTAATACTTAAAGAAACAGTCAAATTACATTTAAAAATTGGGGCAAAGGCTACCGGGTACCATACGTGCAGTTGCAACTACTACAAGTTCGGATCCCCAACAGTTGAAATATAATACAACTCCTTCAATACAACCTACTTCAAATTGATGCCCAAAGCATGGTGCAAATAACAAAATGAAGCAACAATACTTCTCACACGAACAAATTCCTGAGAAATATCAAGTTAGCTGGCTAGGATAGGAATTTCTCCTCAGCTCTACGACAAGCAGCCCGGCAGAGAACTTCAAAGAACTTCGGAAATCCGAAATAGCATCCAGATGAGATAACACTTAGTACTCTCGTGCGAGCCCTTACATCCCCGATACCTCTCCAGAGTCTGGAACTTTTGATGCAGTAATTTGTATCACAAATTATTTAAATGTAAAGAGTGATTATAGTATGAATATGCATTATTATGTGACATTGATTTGAGACGTTTGTTGATTGTAATTATTGTTGGGAAGTAAGTTTATACTGCCTTACTGAAACTGACAATAATAGCGTGCAATAATGCAGCGAGGGGGTGAGCTGTTTATCATTATTAGAGACGAGGAAGTTACGTAATGTTGGCGCGTTTTCCTTTAGAATCTTCTGGAACATTTCCCTAGAGCATATGTATTCATAATTGTCATTGGATATAAAAATAGACGCTAATGTTGGCGCGTTTTATTAGCCAATTGCAGCTCAGTTATAATCTTTATGCATATCGGGGTGTATGAGTATAAAAGGGCTAGGTTAGAGATAGACCCCGTCAGTTCGTCGAAAATATTTGTATGATACACGTCGCCTTCAGTCCAGCAGAAATATTACACGTCGGCTATCGATTCGCAAGTTACGCGTATAAGAGTTATGAAAAATCTCAAGTATGGTAAAGTTAATTATACAAAAGGTTGAAGTACGTGAATTAAAAGTGATCAGTAAGAAGTTGTTATAACAGTTTCAGTTTGGCGAGTGTCTAGATCAATGTGTAAATGTGATAGTGAAAGTGTTCGACAATAAAAGTATAAAAGAAATTCTTTCATCAGTGTTATCTTTGGATAAAAGATTCCTTTCCGTTTACACAACCTGTACAAAGAGAAGTGCTCGACCCAAAAGGATAATAGCTAGCCGGAGGACAGTAAACCAAAATTAAATAAAATAACAGTAGCATTCTTTCAAACAAACACTAATACTACCGCAAATTGCTAACACGAGATGGAGCTACAAACCTAACAAAGAATTAGTCACAAAATGGCATCACCACGTGAAGTAAACACACATACACAAATAACATTATAAATTTACCATCGCAAATTGGCTCCCAAACGTGGGGCTCAACAAAATAAATAAAACATAACAAGTATACCACTTCACTTTGAATTAGAGTGTGAAGAATAGCTAAAGTTTACCAGAAATCCAACGGTAAGCGAATACGAGTTAACACAATTGCCTATAGGCAACAATACATTCCAAAGAAAATTCCACCAATAAGATCATTGCAGTTAAAGGCGAGGTATAAATGGAACTAAAAAAATCAGTTTATTTATATCCACTACCTCTAAGACTGGTGTCATCATGTCCCCATCCATCAACGATAAAACTACGAGGACTGCCCTAGAAGAATTCGATCTAACAAAGAAACCACAAACATTTTGGAAAAAAAAAACATCTTTATTTCTCTACATAGTCTCCTTTCAGCTCGATATACATTTCCCAGCGATGTTCAATAGCTTCGATACCTTGTTTATACTTAGAACCATCGCGTTCTGCAAAATAGCCATCAACTGCGGACTCCAGCTCTTCACTGTTGGCAAAACTTTTAGCACCAAGCTATTTATTCAAACTTTGGAAATAGAAAATAATCAGAGGGGGCTAAATCTGGCGAATAGTGTGCATGAGGAAGCAATTCGAACTTTAACTTATAGATTTTGGCCATGGCGATAATAGATATGTGAACTGGTGCATTGTCTTGATGAAACAAAAGTTTATTTTCCAATAAATGCAGCCGTTTTTGCTTGATTTCATCGTTCAAATGCTGCAATAAGTTTGCATAATACTCGCTATTGATTGCTTTTCCTTTTTGAAGATAATGGATGAAAATTATTCCACACAAATTCCAAACAACTGCCGCCATGCCCTTGTCTGAAATGGAACTGCATCACCTTCGTTAGAGCCGATTCTCCCCTTTCAATCCACTGTTTCAACTGTTCCTTCGTCTCAGGTGTGAAGTGAGGGACCCCTGTTTTATCCATGGTTATAATTTGACACAAAAACTCGGCTTTATTGCAGCAAAACATCACCAAACACTCGACTGAAACATCTTCACGATGCTGCTTTTGTTCCATTACGAGTAAACGCAGTACCCATCTTGCGCATAGCTTTCTCAAGTCTAAATTTCCAGCCAGTATGCGATGTACAGCACTTTTTGAAATGCCTACAATGTCTGCTAACTCGTGCACTCAGTCCATGGTCATCCAACACCGGTTTGAGGATTTTCCTCACAATTTCTGGCGTGGGCACCTCATTTGGTCGACCACTGCAGTTCCTACGGCCTCGCTTAAACTCTGCCACCCAATATTTCACTGTTGTTAACGAAGGAGCAGACCCTTCAGAGTAGAATCTAGCTCAGCTTTAATATTAGTTGGACTAAGACCTTTCAAATGAAAGTATTGTATTACATAACGATGACCAGTTTTATCCATGTTTACAAATTTGCTGGGAGTGTTCACTAATGATGGCTGCCAAACAATTACTAAACAACGTAGCGTCATCAAACTTCAAACTTTATAAGGTTGGTACTTTCTATCAAAGTCATTTGTTTGAAACAACAACAACAATCTATACATCAGATCGGGTACTTTTGGTACTGCTCTCGTACATATGTAATTAAAATAAATACTCTAATTTACGTTTTAATGAGGAATAAAATATTATATACCACATTAGACTAAAATATATTTAGAATTTCTTGAAAATTATCATCATCTGGAATTAATTTTTTCATTCAGTATGAAAATATTATCCATAAATACCATAAATTACTACTATGAGAATTTAAAAAAAAATTACTTTCGCTACTTCTCTACCTTATAATGTGTAGAGGTATTATATACCACCCCCAATATTCTAGAGATATTACAGCAAATACATTTTTGAGGTCCCCAAATAACAAAATAGAATTTTGGAAAGGGTTTTCTGGTTTGTGTGTGTACTTTTATATTTAGTGTATATTTGAAATATTCACAAGGAAAATAAAACGTTTCTATTACATTATTTTGTGAATAGTCTGTCAAGTTCCTTTCGCAGTTATTAGTTTGGATATATGTAAAGAGCATTGAATTTCAAAGCCAGGATATACCGACCCACTTTTTCAAGATTTGAATCTACCTTCACCCTAATGTATTCTTTTTGTACTTACAATGAAATGTGTGATGAAACTAGTTCTCCAAACTTTACATATATTAACATGAAGTAGATAGAAAAAAAATCTGATGTGTTGCACTCACATGGATTTTCCTACTCTTGTACAAACTAGTTATACAAACGCTTATCCTACAACTACTTCATGTTAATCGATAGAAACATTTGCAGAAACTATCGTATTGCTAATTTTCATACAGGTGAAAGGGGAATATAGTAGGCTTTAAGTGATAGTCAAATGTTTTAAGAGCTGGTTGATATGCGGAGTATTCCATTCTCTTTGCATTACCTGGACAAAACAAAATGAGTAACGAATTCCCATTCGACAAAATGTATTGGAAAATTTAAGGGAATAACAAGCAATATCTCGAAAATGGTTCACTCAACAAAAAAAATGTATATGACATAAATTGTGTATTTTAACGCGATCTACATTTATGTGTAGTAAAATTTTGTGTATCTCTTATGGTTTACCAGTTATGCAAAAGTCATTCACAATGAAGAATGCTTTTGGAAACATTCCCAGAAAATTCAAGATATACATTTTATTTGTCATGAAATTATCTTAAGCGTATGATATTTTAATCAAAATCGTTAGAACCATTTTAAGAAAATAAAAAATTTCGGAAAATGTTCCATGTAAAGGGTAGTCCGGTGTGGGGAATTTTCTTGAAAATCTTTGTGTCGTATCTTTGAAAGATATTGAATCTAAATACCAAGTTTGGTATTTATCCGAATTTTCGTTTTTGAGTTGTGCTGTTCACAGGCATACATCCACAGTCACACAACATAGAAAATGACCTTCTTCTAAAATGCTTTGTTTTATTTAGGAGGTCTCAAAATATGCATTTCCGGTGAAATCTCAATATCGAATTTTTGGGTGGAATGCAATACTTCCACTGCTTACTATACGTAGTAGAGAAAGTAATAAGATTATAGAGAATAATCTGTACCAGAGACATAAAAACACACAATAGTGGTTAGACAGGATTATGTGAATATAGCATATATATTTTAATCTCATTTTCGAGGCATTTGTTACATTTGTTGTTTGTCGTTTCGTTACGTTTCTCAACTCCGTAACCCTGCCTTGTTAGCAATTTTATTTTCGTGTTATAAAGATTGCTTCAAACTGAATAAGAGCTCTACCCTAATTGTTGTATACTGTGATATAAGGATGGTAAGTGGTTTATTACAGAATCGATGAAAGCTCTGAAAAGTAGAGTAGAACCTATTTCTTGTTTCTTTTGTTATATATTTTACACAAGTGCACTGCATATCACTTTTGGGATGGATATATAATAATTATGTTATATGATACTTAACAGCTGGTTTAAGCATCAAACTAGCTACCCAGTACCAACCTTAAAAGTAGTGCCTGTTTCATGACCAACTTTATTTTCAAATAAATGCAGATGGATTAAAATCGAACCACGAAAGTTCATTGTCGTTGATTACTTTCATCTGCTGTAACGAAAACATTAAGAAGATTCTATTGTGGTGAACACTTTCAGTTGGCATTTGAAGAGACATGGCATAAGAAGTATATTTTTGGTTCCTAATAATCCAAATGAAGTTACGATAGAGGATATGACTTATTAAAAAAATCGGATGTGTTATATTTAGATGACTTTCACTTCCATATATCGTTTATTAATGGGTATATAAATTATTGTTTTGGAAGTATTTTTAACACTTAAATGTTAAATTCAATAACAGCCCGCCTTAAAGCAATATGTGCACGAGTATAATATAATATAAAATGTATGTAACAGTCATTTTATTAATGTTTATATTATTATGTACATGTTCAATAATCTTATGTGAATGTATTACGTAATTTAATAATGTAGGAGCTGTGAGAATAATAGGTCAAAAGTTGCTAACAATGAGGTAACAATGAGGCAACCTTGAGTCAATAATGAATTAGAAAGTTTAATAATGATACTGGTAATTCTTTAACCAACAATAATGTAATTTTTGAGACAGTTTATATAATAGCAAAACAACAACAACAAAAAAAGCTTAAGTTAAATAAAAGTATACTATTGGAGTAGGAATAGCCAATCAGAAACTGAAATAGGGCAAATTGTACAAATTCAGAGTTCAGTTGCTAGCAGACAGCGTTCCTAACCGGACGCGAGACGCGTCCTCGAGAAGTTTAATACGTATTCAGTGTGAGACAAAAATATTTTACGCGTTAAAATTTGCAAGTAATTAATAAACAATCTCACAGCTCTCTATATCAGTGAAGTGTTATTTAAATGGTGTCAAGGATTAATAAATGGAGTGAAGTAAAAATTATAATCTGTGTAAGACTATATTCTTCAGCCGCAGCACGCCTTGTTAAGATATTCATGTCTCTACAAATTAATACTGACGCAGCCGAAGCAAACATAAATATATAATATTTAAAGAAACAGTAAAAATACAAAGTTAATATTTTTAAACTTGGGGCGAAGGCTACCGGAAACTTTTTACCTACGTGCGGTTGCAACTACTTCAAGTTCGGCTCCCCAACAGTTGAACTACAATACAACTCCTACTTCAAATTGGCTTTCCATATGTGAAGCAACAAACTTACTTCATCTTACGAAAGCTTATTTTTCTATCTAATTCGTTTTAATTGAGATAAGCCTTTGCAAAAACGTATTACACATTTTGTTACGGTACGGTTCAAGAACGAACAGCTTATCTTGTGTTATGGTGATCAGCATATGATTTAACCCCTTCTTTGGTGTTACACTACTTCATTGGTTTATGTAAACAAATATTAAAGCTTCCGCGAGATAAAACAGGCAATTCAAGTTTGTGAGGCAGTCGTAAATTTCATGTTTAAGAACTGCACGTTACACTCTGGCCTTACTGTTTCCATGCAATCGCAAAAAACAACCGAATATCGACAGGATTTAAAACGAATGACAAAATATTGAACAAATCGAAACATTAATAATGGATATCTCGGAAAATGCTGATACCACAAAAAAGTTATTTTAAATAAATTGTGTCTTTTAAAGAGATCTACATTTCTTGTGTAGTATGTTTTCGTCTATCGCTTGACGCTTACCAGTTACACAAGATTATATAAAATTCCTTTCGAATGAAGAGGAATTCACAGGCTATTCCTAGAAAATTCAAGATATAAATGTTATTGCTCATGTAAATATCTTTAATATTTTAATAAAAATGGTTAGATAATTTTTTTATAAAATACAAAATCTAAAACTTCTGGATGTAAAGGTTAGTTTGGGTTTAGGGAATTTTCTTGAAAATCTCCGTGTGGCATCTTGGAAGATGCTGAATTTAAATACCAAGTTTGGTATTTTTCCGAGTTTTCGTTTTGGAGATGCTGTTCACAACCAGGCTCACAGACACACACAGATACGGACCGTTTTCTAAAAACATTTTTTACGGTATTAGGGGTCCTCAAAACATATATTTCCGGTTAAACAACCTCGACATCGAATTTTTGGGTGGGATACAATGCTTCCTTTATCTACTATACGTAGCAGAGAAAGCTAAAAGCGGTTAGATAAGAAGAATGAAACGATAAAGGTCATTCGGGTAGTTTCGCCTGGTATACTAACATGAAAACCAACAAGATGCGCGAATTCAATGTATATTAAGAAATAAAAACCTAAGCAATTATAGAGGAAGACTGAAATGAAAAAAATGGAACTAAAATATGTCTATACTCCATTATATAATCATAAAAACATTAAAAAAAAAAGCTTATGGTTTGATATGAGTACGCTACAAAAAAAAAAGGAAATAAAAGAGGAGGTGGGCAGGTTATGTCGGCTGCAACAAATGCAGGTAAACGACTTCCCAGACAAGTTATTATGGATGATAACCCCGAAAAAATCTGATGTGTTACACTCACATGACTTTTTCTACTCTTGTACAAACTATTTTTACAAACGCTTATTCTCCACATGCTTCATGTTAATCGAGATGTTAATCTTATTGCTATCTAATTTTCTTGTAGATGCAAGGGGAATATGGTAGTATTTAAGCGATAGTCATTTATTTTAAGAGGTGGTTGCTATGTGGAATATTTCATTCTCTGTGCATTACCAGGACAAAAAGAATAACGAATTCCCATTTGAGAAAAGGCATAAGTATTGGAAAATTTAAGGGAATAACAAGCAATATCTCGAAAATGGTTCACTCAACAACAAAAATGTATATTACATAAATTGTGTATTTTAACGCGATCTACATTTTTTGTGTCGTAAAATTTTGTTTATCTCTTATGGTTTACCAGTTATGCAAAAGTCGTTGACAATGAAGAATACTTTTGGAGACATTCCCAGAAAATTCGAGATATACATTTCATTTGTCATGAAAATATCTTAAACATGTGATATTTTAATCAAAATCGTTAGAGCCGTTTTTGAGAAAATTAAAATTTTCTAAAAATGTTCCATGTAAAGGGTAATCTGGGGTGGGGAGATTTTCTTGAAAATCTTCGTGTCACATCTCTGGAAGATACTGAATCTAAATACCAAGTTTGGTGTTTATCCGACTATTCGTTTCTGAGTTATGCTGTTCATAGATACACAGACAGACAAACAGACACACACACGGACATGTTTCCAAAAATATTTTTTTTGGATTCAGGGGGTCTCAAAACATATATTTCCGGTGAAATCTTGGTATCGCATTTTTGGGTGGAATACAATACTTCCCCTACTTACTTTACGTAGTAGAGAAAGTAAAAACTGTTAGAATATTGTCACTATTGCAATTACCACAAATACCCTACGATTGTATTCCCAATCCAAGGAAACTAACCTTATAGTTACCATGGTTATGATGTCTAAAGCTTAAAAGCCAACCGTTGTCAGCATATGCATACAATAGGATGGTTCTAAAGGCGATATCTTTAACAGAAACTGATAAAAATTAAACACAGAGGAGAGAATCATACCCGAGTTCTCCTTGCTACTTTTACAATAGAAGGCGAATGGTAATGATGGAAGATATTCTTTTGTTTCGAGTCTCGATTTCTCACAACCGTGGCGCTAGCTTATCTCTGAAACATCTGACAGTTGAAGACTGGTAACCGCAGCGACCTTCTGCTAATTCGACAAGGTCTTAGGCAAATGCAGGATTAAGTTCGTCTAAATCTTTGGTTCCCACAATAAGTTTACTAATTAAAATGTCTTACACTCAGGTAGAGGTCTGTGAACTGCCTCCTTAGCTTATTTCTCAAGGGTGAAATGGTGTTCAAACACAGAAGTGCACGCAAGTAACAGAAAGAAATTTTATATGAGACAAGGGGTGACTTTATTCAGCAATATCGCCAGTGCCTTGACATCCCTATGTCTATAATGTGTTTATTACATAATTTATCGTACAGAAAACCATACATTCTATAGAACAAAAGAAGTTCGCGTCTGGAATTATTAAAGCTGAAACAATATTTATAACTGGAATTCAAAACAACAGAAGAGGAAGAAGAAGAAATACACCCTGTCCAATAGAACTTTACATAATTTCTTATATACGAGTACCATCATATTAATTTAAAAGTCTTTCTTATATTCACCTTACGGTATACTTTTGACTACAAATAATCTAAAATTAATCAATATGGATTTGGTTTCGATTGGATTGGCTACGGAGGGGACTCGGCACTGATCCACATACGGCGATTTTGTACCTACGCCCCACAAGGGGGCGTCCCCGGGAGGAAGGATGAGGCGAGAAGAGACACCGTGTGTCCGGAACCAGGAGTGACGGTACAGGATCCCTAAGTTTCTAGATAGAGACTCCCCCAGGCAGGCCGGGGACCCCACACAAAGGGGATCCAAGCCCCTCAAGGGGGTTCGGATGGGGGTATCCGGTCGAAGCCGAGGGACGGGGAGAGTCACAAAGATCATTCTTTTCCCCTGTCACACTGCACCGAAATACCATCGCCAACACTTCCAGCCCTGAAAGAGCCCAACGGATGAAAGATGTAGTGAAATGAGAATGGAGATGAAATGGAGGGACAGGAAATTCGGGGGACGAGAGAATCCTTCCCAGCATTCGTCTGGCGACTCGGCAAAATCCCCGAAAAACCCCATGGGTCAGGAAGGTCGGGCCACGGAAATCGAACTCACGACCTCCCGAATGCGGGCAGCAGAGTAAACCGCCTGAGCCTTCCCGCTCGGTCTGGATTCGGTTTGATTAACAATACAGAAAACGAAACACATACCTAAGTTTGTTACTATTAAACCCATACGGGAAAAAAGAAGAATTGCCTAAGAGTTTTTTTTTTTTGTTTTTTTTTGAAGTTTCCATTTATACTCCGCCTTTAACTACATTGGTCTTATCGGAAGGCAATAGTATTAACTCGTATTACTTGTCGTTGGGCTTATTGTACTTTTTTTAATCATTAGATCACAGACACATTCACACTCTCATTCATACTTACATACTCTGGGGAGGATAGGGAATAATCTTGGCTAGGGAATATATTCCCACCTCAACCGGGAATCGAACCCGCGATCCTCGCAAAGCAGGCGGATGCTGTGCCGACTGAGCTACGGGGCCAGCCGAGGTTTTATAGATGCCAAAAGACAGTTTACCGATACGGGTCGCCGAAGTCGTTTAGATATGGACTCGTGAAAGGGGGGTCCGCGGTTCCGTGACAGGTTTTCTATAGGTATTCCTCAGTCCTCACAAGTGGCAAATGCCGGGGAGGTATCCTAAAGTTAGACCTGAAAGTTTTTCCTTCCCGAATTTCCTTTCAAATCATCATTTTATTCCATGTATCATCAGTGGTGCAGTAAAAACGAGCGTTAGCCAATACAAAAAAGAAAGAAGAAGAAAAAAAGAAAGAAAGACAGACAGAAAGGAAGAAGTTAATTCTGGAAAACTTAAAGATATAACAAGGAATATTTTGAAAATGGCAAACGCTATGGAAAACATATTTGCCTTTAACTGCACATTTCAATGAAGTCTACATTTCTATTTTCTATGTATCTTTTGTGGTTTATTAGTAATATAAAATTATAAAAATGAATTCAGAATGAAACTGACAGGAAGTCTCAGGCAGTAACGTCTGTGACCCACACCTTTTGACCTAGTTTTTTCGCGGTTTTTTTCGGTGCTAGGCGAATGCTAGGTTGGATAATTTGATTCATGAATATTCTCATCACCTCTTTTATCACTACATTTCGTTTCCTACTTCTTCACCACTATACCAAGCATTGGGCTAATTACCTAACCTGGATATGCCATGATCCAGAATTTGCTAGCTCTTTGACAGGCTACTGATCCAAGGCCTTGTTCCTTGGGTATGTAGATTCTCTAAAAAGGAGGATAATCCGTTAAAGAAGAAGAATTAGAAATGAAACGGATTTCACATGCTATTAACATAAAATTCATGATATACTTACATTTTATTTGACATACAATTATCTTAAACGTATGGCATTTCTATGAAAATCATTGCAGCCATTTTTGAGACAAGAAAACAAAAGGGATGACATTTGCCACGTAAAAGGTAGTTTGGGATGGGAAATTACTTCAAACTTTTCTGACTTTGTTTCTATTTTTCTGATTTTTTGAGAGGCTATTCCAGCTCTCCTATTCACACCCATACCACGGACATCTTTGCTTCTATACTAATACTTTGTGTATGTTTGGGAAAGGGGAAGAGGTAATTCATTCATTCATTATCTGTTTACCCTCCTCTTATGTAGGACTTACACCCACCAGGACTTACAAGCGGGTGCCTGGGGTCAGAGACCCGTCGAGGAGCAGACACTCATGGATCAGACAGAGCATCCAGGATGGGTGATCAGCCCGATGCCTGGTATGGGATGAAGGAAGTAGATGAAACGAAATGTTGGTGAAATGGATGAAAGGATAGGTGATGATGGAGGTGATGATGGAGCAGTTGGTGGAATGAATGGCGGGGGAAACCGGAGAACCCGGAGAAAACCCGCCCATACGCCGCTTCGTCCACCACAAATCCCACATGCAGCTCTCTGGGATTGAACCCGAGCCGCCTCGGTGGGAGGCGAGCGGTCTAACCACTCGGCCACGGCGCCGCCCGGGAAGAGGTAATAATTCTAAAAAAGAAAACCACAATCGATTTTGGTAATACTTTCATTGTTGTAAAGCGCTGTTCTTCCCGGCGAACGTAACCTATAAGACACATAATTTAAATTCCTAAAGTACTAAAGTGATTTACAAAGCCTATATACTAGAATACGAACAGTTTGGAGTCATGAAAAATAGCTCGTAACATTTCGTTGAGAATACCACGGTGTAGAAAATAGCTGTTAGTCCACAGAAAATGCGTACAAAATAAGAAAAAGCTGTGGATATTTCATTCCAAGTAATAGACATAGATGGTCACTATTTAGTAATTGAAAAACGAGGATCCAGCAAAACAAAGGATAAGTGGGTCTGCTTATAATGGTACGACATGTTCCTACGGGATATTTATGCCAAATAAGTTCTATAGTTTTATACAAAGTGGAACAAAAATGTACAGTACAAATTGCAGGACACATTCCTCACACGTAGACGAAGAAATTATGTTATATGAACATGGGTCCAGTGACGCTTTTTTACGATGTTACAACTCATTTTCTCCAACTCAATAATGATGGGAAACACACAAGAATAGAACGTACCAGCATACCACGTGCAACTCTTTCCCACAGGAGATGTTCAATATGCTCTCCGTGAGCATTGATACATGCATCAACTCGCCGTCGTAGTGAATCTCGGATGCGCTGATGTATCCCTGGAGTATTGCGTATGGTTTCGCAACCTTCCATAATACGGGCACGGAGACTCTGAACATCTGGTACTGGGGTTTGACATACAAGAGCTTTCAATGCCCCCACAAATAAAAGTCCAGTGGGTTTAGGTACGGGGAGCGTGGAAGCCAGGCAATTGGTTCATCTCTACCTATCCATCTGTCATCGAATCTGTTATTTAGAAGCCAACGGACATTAACACTAAAATGAGAGGCGCTACATCGTGCATGAAGTAGATGTTTTATCGCACAGCTAAATGCACATCTGCTAACAGATCAGGTAGAACATTGTCTACGAAATCAGGTAACTTTGTGTGTTGAACTGGGTGGTAGAACGTGAGGCCCTACCAAACAGTCACCAACAATGCCGGCTCAAACATTGACAGAAAATCTTTGTTGATGACTTGCTTCAACAGCTGCGTGAGGATTCACGTCAGACCATACATGCCGATTGTGATAATTTACAATCTGAACTCATTGAAACGACGCCTCATATCTGTGATCAGCACCGTTGCACTAAAATTAGGGTGGACACTTTGTTGCATAAACCCGTGCAGGAAAATCAGCTACTGATAGTGCCTGCACACGCTGTAAATGATATGGCTGCAGCCGGACCTCGTGTAATTCTCGCCAGACAGTCATGTGGCCAACATTCATTGTTGCAGCTGCTTGTCTTGTACTGACAGGAGAGTCGTCGTCAACTGCCTGAAGAATTGCCGCCTCCCGTTGCGGTGTCCTCGTCCTTCTAGGCCTCTCCTGGTCGCGAGTATGAGGCTGAAATGCCCCATGTTCCCTAAGACGACGATTAATGGCTTCAAACGTTTTCCTGTCGGGGCAACCTTCGTCCTGGAAATCCCTCCCGGTAGAAACTTTGAGCGCAAGTGCCATTAGCGTCTGTTAATCCATACATCAAGTGGGCATCTGCCATTTCTGCATTTGTGTACACTGTCATTGCACGAGCCAAGTCTGTGATCAACTATACTAGTACGTAGTAACCCGTGTGCTGGAACAGTTGATGTTACCTGTAAACAAGCAATGACATAAGTCGATGGCAACAGGGATATGTAAAACAAAACACTGGCGGTGCACCTACGATGAGAACGTAACCAGACGTAACCAAGAGTGCATGTTCCCCCTGATTCTAACATTCCGTTCCTGTGTGTTTCCCATGATTAACGAGTTGCAGAAAATTAATTGTAGTATGGAAATAAAGCGTTTCCAGACCACTGTTTATATAACATAATTTCTTGGTCTATGTGTGAGGAATGTGTTTCCTACAATTTGTGCCGTACATTTTTGTTACATCCTGTATAATAAAGTTTTGTTATATTTTCTCTTTATGCTGCAATCCAGTTCATTTTCAACACATACTAAATCATTATTTAAGGAGAGAAAATTGTGTCCAGTCTAATAATAGAAATAGTTTATAGCAACTAATACTTTATAATAACGGAAAGACTTATTTTTTTGATATGCCAGTTCCAAAACGTTAACTTTGTGTTCTGGTAGTAGGGATTGTAATTATAATGATAAATAATCACATACCTTACCATAAGAGATGTTGGAAATGTTGCTCCTCTCTACCCACAAACTTCTGGTATGTTCTCAGAAAATGGCAGTTTCACCAGTTTCAGCCGTTTTTCGTTGAATATTCATGCTAGGCGCTTCTGTAATACATGAAGATGTTATTCTTAGCACCACGCTTTGGGCGTCAATTTGAAGATGTTATTTTGTTGTATTGTTATTTGCCCCACGCTTTGAGAGCCAATTTGAAGAAGGTTTGTTGCTGCTACGTATGGAAAGCCAGTTTGAAGAAGATGTATTATATTTCGACTGTTGGGGATCCGAACTTGAAGTAGTTGCAACCGCACGTATGGTAAAAATTTTCCGGTAGCCTTCGCCCCAAATGTACTTTCCGGTGGCCTTTGCCCCAAGTTTAAAAAATATTTACTTTATAATTTGACTGTTTCTTTAAATATTATATATTTATGTTTGCCCCGGCTGCGTCAGTATTTATTTTTAGAGACATGAAAGTCTTAGCAGGGAGTGGTGCGATTGAATAATGTAGGCTTACGCAGATTTTAAGTTTTTCTTCACTCCATTAATGCTTGTTACGATTTAAATAATACTTCACTGATATAGAGAGCTGCGATATTCTTTTTAGTAATTCATTACACTTTTTAACACGTAAATTTATTTTTCGTCTCACACAAATACATATTATATTTCTTGAGGACAGTTTTTGCGTCTGGTTAGTAACGCTGTCTGCAGACAACTGAACTGATTTCAAACGCCTAAACTTGTAAATTTCTGTATTTCAAGTCTCTGATTGGCTATTCCTAATCCAGTAGAATACTTTCTTTTAACTAAAGCTTTTTCTGGTTGTTGATTGGCTATTTTATAAACTGTCCTAAAATTACGTTATTCTTACTCCAATAATCAGAAGTAGTATTATTAAACTCTGAAACTCATTATTGCCTCAAGGTTACCTCATTGTTATCTCATTGTTAGAAACTTTTAACTTATTATTCTCACAGCTCCTACATTATTAAATTACGTAATGCATTCACATAACATTATTGAACATGTTTGCTATAATATAAGCATATGCAATGACTGTTACATACATTTTACAAATTATTACATACACATATTGCTTCAAGGCGGGCTGTTATTGAATTTGCATATAATATAATTTGACTGAAGTCATTTAAGTGTTAAAAATACTGCCTCATTAGTATCTGCTTCTTCATAGTCCACATCTCTAACTACAAATACATACTGAATCTCTATTATCAAACAACCCGCTTTGAGTCAAGGCATCAACCAGCAAAAAATTAACTCAAAGCTTCCTGAATTAGAGTATGTACTAAGTCTTCTATTATTTATAGCTGTTGAATTGGTAGCATCGCGTTATCGGAAATCCGAGGTGACAATTGGTAAGTTGACAATAAATTATATTTCTTATTAGTAATTAATTGAAAATAATAAAGCACGGGACCGTGCAATACATGGGTCTGAAATGCTCAACAGAATCTCGTAAACAGAAGAGACTCCATTTCGTTTCGTCCTTTCAAACTATTAGGTTTTGTAATAATGCACTTCCCATCCAATATAATTGTCATGTCTAATATCAGAAGAAAAGTGCAGTACATGCAATTAAGACTCTTAAACACAGAGCGAGATGGCTCCGTGGCAACGCCTGGGACTTGATTTCGACAGGTCTTGGTTTCGTTCCCATTGACCTCCCACTTTGACCTTAGATTTTGCGTGGTTTTCTCAGTGGTAGGCGAATGTTGGGGTGATTTTCATCTACCAAAATTTCCTTTCCTTCATGTTTCAGGTGTCCTAGGTTTCGTGGTGTATGGCGGTGCCGGAGAAATGGCGCGGATGTGATTCCCGTAGAAACTAGAGGTCTGCCTGGTTGGAGGTCTGGGCACTCCAGTAGTGGGAAATGTCTTCGAGTCAGGAACTGTTATGACTTCCACGCTCTCTGTGGCCTGTCTGTCTGGGGCCTGTACCCTCCTGTGGTTGCTTCACTTCATCCTTTCTTCCTGGAGGTACTAAACGTAAAGGTCAAGGACGAACGGAGAGGGCGCCTAAAGCTGGGTCAGAACACCATAAGCAGGCCAGCCGGCCCCGTGTGCTTCTACCGTCCCCCGGGAGGGAGGGACGAGGGGAGAGATCCGAAGGGCGACGGTGGGCGCAAGCACAGACGGGTCTCTAATATTTCCAGATTGAGTGTTTCCAAGGTACCCCGAGCCCCCTCTATTGAGCCCTGAGCCTCCGGGGATCCCCCGAAGAAGCTTCCGCCCGATAGCTTCCAGAGGCGGGTTTCAGCCAAGCAGATCCAGGACGGCGTCAGGATGAAACTCCCACAGCGCGCACATCCAGCCGCAACCCGCCGAACACGTCGCCTAGTGCTACAACTCTGAAACAGTTGACAAGGAAGATAATAGCACAGGAAATGGGGGCAGAAGAGTCGCGATAAAAGATCAACCATTTCTTCGTCAGAGCGGTGGGGATCGAACCCGGGACCTCCAGAATGGGAGTTTCACATGCTACCGCAGCGCTACCTCGTTTCCGAGACCTAAGGTTCTGAAGGTAGTAATCACAATAGATCTCTCGTCACACTGCGCGACGTGTTTCCTTCCGCCGTTTATCCTGTAAGGCCCTTAAATCTGCATTTCCCTTTTTATTACTTTCTCTACTACGTATAGTAAGTAGGGGAAGTATTGTATTCCACCCAAAAATTCGATACCGAGTTTTCACCGGAAATACATGTTTTGAGATCCCTGAATCCAAAAAAAAGCATTTTTGGAAACATGTCCGTGTGTGTGTCATACAAGAGTGGAGAAAGTCATGTGAGTGAACACATCAGATTTTTTTCATCACATTCGCAATATCTTCTGACAAGATTTCTGCAAAAGCTATGCGGTCGCCAAGAAGGACGCAATATTTTCGATAAAGCAACAACTCGTACACAGTTTAAGAACCCAGGATACCACACAACCAACTCTGGGTATTACCCAATTCCGTTAGTTTCTTAAAATTTCATACCTCCTACCTGCACACCGAATAATGTCCAAACATTTTACTACACAAAAACTGTATATATCGTTAAAACACACCATTATGTCATATGCTTTTTTTTATTATTATTGTGGAGTGAACCCTTTCCGAGATATTCCTTGTTGTTTGTTTGAATTTTCCAATACTTATACTTGTGTCAAATGGGAATTGGTTATTCGTTTTTTTTTTATGTCCTGGACATGAAAGGAGAACGGAATGCTCCCATGGCAACCAGCTCTTAAAATATTTGAGTATCGGTTAAAGTCTACCAATTTCCCTTGCACCTAAAAGAAAATTAGCAATAAGATAATTTCTGCAAATGTTTATTTCGAATGAAGTAGATGGAGAATAAGCGTTTGTAAAAATAGTGTTTACAAGAGCAGAGAAAGTCATGTGGGTGTAACACATCATTAATTTCCTAAAGATTAGGGGTGAGATGAATGAAATTAATTAAATCGTCATTCGAGGTCTAAAAAGTGAAACGCTAGTTTGAGAAAGTTATTTGTTTCACGTATGGAAAGCCGATTTGAAGTAGGAGTTGTATTATATTTGAACCGTTGGGGAGCCGAATTTAAAATTCATGGCAACCGCACGTATAGTAAACAGTTTCCGGTAGCCTTCGCTCTTAAAATGTACTTTCAGGTGACCTTTGTCCCAAGCTTAAAAAAAATATTACCTTTGTAATTAATCTGTTTCTTTAAATATTTAATATTTATGTTTGCCTCGGCTGCGTCAGTATTTATTTTAGAGACATAGATATCTTGGCAGGGCGTGATGCGACAAGAACGTAGGCTTACACAGACTATTATTTTACTTCACTCCGTTTATTAATACTTGATACGATTTAAATAACACTTCACTGATATAGAGAGCTGTGAGATTCTTTGTTATTAATTAATTACACTTTTTAACACTAAACTTATTTTTCGTCTCACACGAATACGTATTAAATCTCTCGATGACGCACAAGCAACGCATCCAGTTATGAGCACCGTCTGCATGCAACGGACTAGATTTCAACCGTCTAAACTTGTAAATTTCTGTATTTTAAGTCTCTGATTGACTAATTCTACTCCAATAGATTACTGCATTAAACTAAAGCTTTTTTCTGGTTGTTGATTGACTATTTTTATAAACTGTCACTAAAATTACATTATTGTTGCTCTAATAATGACTAGTTGCATTTAAACTTTCTTACTCATTATTGCCTCAAGGTTACCTCATTGTTAGCTACTTTAAACCTATTTTTCTCACAGCTCCTACATTATTAAATTACGTAATGCATTCACATAACATTATTGAACATGTTTACAATAATATAAGTATATGCAATGACTGTTACATGCATTTTACAGATTATTACATACACATATTGCTTCAAGGCTGGCTGTTATTGAATTTACATATTATATAATTTGACTGAAATCATTTAAGTGTTAAAAATACTGCCTCAAATTTCTACTATGAAAATATCTGTTTAAGCCAAAGCCATGTCGCAAATGCCAGAATATAAGATAATTATGTGAATAACCTACTGGCACTGTGAAATGTGGAAGAAACGGCGTATTAAATGCTAATGATGTAAACAGATTCTTGAGGTGTTACTTATGGGTGAGAATACAGTCGTTTACAACGCCCTTATTTCATAGCAACTACTATGTCAGTTCATGTCCTTCATGACGTATACTTAGGTACCAACATTGAAGCCACATTCGGAACTTTCAGCTTTCCTTCAACTGAACTGTGGAATGGAAATGCGAGGTGTCTAGGACTGTTTGCAGAACGGGCCGTTTCGTGGATGATACCATACGAAGGTCTTTGTATGAAAGTGAAAAAGTTTAAATTTATAGCTCGTGTGAGAAATAAACGCATCTCAGCAGGTGTCTTTTGTGATTGCCTCACCAGCGGATAAAGGAACTAGAAATTACCGGACTTTTAGCAGCAGTTCCTCAAATTAAAGTTTACAAAGGAAACACCGGAATTTCCGCGATTACCGAAGGACAGCGCTTCCTACAAGGAAGATTTTTACTTCCTCTTAGGACATTTTGAACGCAAACATCAAGTTTCCTAAAAATATTTGCTTAAAAACAAATTCTACTAAAATCAGACTATTTGTACGAGTTCATTTTGGTGAAGGATTTATTATAAAAGTAGTTTTAAACTCTTACCATTACAAACATGTTACTGCACTCATTATTGTGCATAATTGGGTCATTATGGCACGCGTACCAATAATAGCAGTGACGTAATACCGGTATTCCAAGTGCCGTGGCTTATATAGAGAAGACGAACCTTCGTGATATTTTTTTCTCTGAGCAAGAAGATACAAACATATCTGTACATTATTAAATATATCTTCTTCTTCTTTCTCTGTTTAACCTCCTCTTATGTTGGACTTACACCCCCAGGACTTACAGGCGGGTGCCGTCGAGGAGCAGACACTTGTGGATCAGACAGAATATCCAGGACGGGTGATCAGCCCAATGCCTGGTATGGGAGCAAGGAAGTAGATGAAGCGAAATGATGGTGAAATGGATGAAAGGAAAGGTGATGATGGAGCAGTTGGTGGAATGAATGGCGGGGGAAACCGGAGAACCCGGAGAAAACCCGCCCAGACGCCGCTGTACATTATTAAACATCAGAGACACGTCGAGGAGCAGACACTCATGTATCAGACAGAATATCCAGGATGGGTGATCAGTCCAATGCCTGGTATGGGGGGAAGGAAGTAGATGAAACGAAATGATGGTGAAATGAATGAAAGGAAAGGTGATGATGGAGCAGTTGGTGGAATGAATGGCGGGGGAAACCGGAGAACCCGGAGAAAACCCTCCCAGACGCCGCTTTGTCCACCACAAATCCCACATGCAGATCCCTGGTGCTGAACCCGGGCCGCTTCGGTGAGAGGCGAGCGGTCTAACCACTAGGCCACGGCGCCGCCCATTATTAAATACATAATTAAAATCTGAATTTATAATTACCTAATGCTGTGTGAATAGAATACATCACAGTCCATAACATCTACTCACTTCACTCCCAGGAAGGGAATGCATGCAAGTGCTGTCTTGCTTATCGGTTCAACATGCCAGCGAATAAATGAAGTGTAGGAGGAGAAGCTATCGTCTCTTTACATATTATAAAGACACTCTCACTTACATTAGCTATGTATGCCCAATTATTTCATTATTTATTTTATACCATTTATTAACCTAAGATTGCATAAAATATGGTGTCGAAGTTGTGGACAGTATTAATATGACGCTATTGAAAACGGCCTCGTGCAATATTCAGCAAGATGCTGCACTTGTTTCATAAACCACTACTAATGGGACTGGGTAACTTGTCTGTGAACGAAATTTAAAGTCTTTTCAAGGGTACACACAGAAGATTTTCATGCGATTCCCGAGTATGTACAACTGTAACATGGAAATACTCCCTTTTATTTTCTCAAACATCTCTCTTTTGTAGGTAGAAGATGCATTGTATTGCAACCAAAATTCTATATTGAGATTTCTCGGGAAATACTTGTTCTGAACTAACCAGAGTAATATATATATAATTAAGAAGGTCCTTGTATTGTGTTGTATGGGTACGTTCAAGCAAGAATAGTTGAACTGGTTGTTATGAAACTTGGTATATAATTAAGTTCCATTTAGAAAATCATCCTAATTACTTGGAAACATGGCCGTGTGTGTGTCTGTGTGTCTGTGTCTGTGATCAGCATAACTCAGAAACGAACAGTCGGATAAACACCAAACTTGGTATTTAGGTTCAGTATCTTCCAGAAATGCGACACAAAGGTTTTCAAGAAAATCCTTACCCTTTACATGGAACATTTTTCGAAAATTTTAATTTTCTCAAAACTGGCTCTAAGGATTTTGATTAAAATATCATATGTTTAAGATATTTTCATGACAAATAAAATGTATATCTTAAATTTTCTAGGAATGTCCCCAAAAGTATTCTTCATTGTGAACGACTTTTGCATAACTGGTAAACCATAAGAGATAGACAAAATTTCACTACACAAAAATACACAATTTATGTCATATACATTTTTGTTGTTGAGTGAACCATTTTCGAGATTTTGCTTGTTATTCCCTTAAATTTTTCAATACTTATTTTCTCAAATGGGAATTCGTTTTTCATTTTTTTGTCATGGATATGCAAAGAGTATTAATCTGTGGCAAAGAGAATGGGGCTGCACATAGCAACCAATTATTAAGATATATGTCTATGCTTAAAGGCTACTGTATTTCTATATTGCCCTTGCAATTACAAAACAAGGGGAACATAGTACGCCTTAAGCGATAGTCAAATATTTTTAGAACTGGCCGCTATGTGTAAAATGTAATTTTTTTGCATGTAAAAAGATCGTTTGTGTAAATGTTTATCTTATTAATATGAAATAAATGGAGGTTAAGAGTTTGTAAAAGTAGTTTGTACAAGAGTAGAGGAAGTCATGTGAATGTAATACATCAGATTTTTTTTAAATGTTACATGACAAAGGTTCATAAGAAGAATGTTTCTGACAAGTTTTATAATGTGCAAAACTTCGATAGGACGAATATTTAAGAATACTATAAATGTTTCTTTATATTATTCGTGTAATAAGCCTATTACCACGAAAAGCAGTATAGTTCGGATCTCATTACAAGGATAAGGAAGACACGTTTGCGCACTACTATACCTTTTACATGGGTTTTAATTTTTATTAACAGTTCAGAAGTCTAAAGCCGGGCGGTGGTCGTACCTTTTTAAAACTGTACCCTTTGCTGTTGATGTTGCTGTTGGCTGTTGGAGTGGTTGGCTATAAGATCTTTCAGAGTATGCATGGGCGTAATTTAAAACGACAATACCGGTTTAAATTGACTGAGAAAATGTAATGTGATCTAATGCTTGAGATATTGAAGCGAGATACCGACCGTTTGAAGATAAAGAATAAAACTGATTTTGTGAATCGTAACACTTGAAATTAAAGTAATGGATTTATTACACCTGCTAACCTCTGCAGTATCAATTTCACGGTTTGAAATAACTGTTTCCGCAACAAAGGAAATTAGAAGCGTGACTTCCGCGGGTCGTTAAAATGCTCACCGGCAAAACCTCTCGCGGCTACCGTTAAATAACTGATAACTCAGCGCTTAAGCGCTACGATTTGTCGATCCCGTCAAAGACTGTAATCCCCTGTATACAAAGAAAACAAAGATAAGACGCTAATTTTAACAATACACACTCTTTTATTACTTAAGTTCCGCCTACCTTAGAACTATCCCACCAACGTTACTTCATATCTCAGAACTTCTAATTATGCGTATGTGACACTGTTACTAGGGGGTACCTCCCCGAATCTCAGAATTTCATTTCCTTTCTCTTTTACGAAATTTCTGTCTACGTGACTGCAAACGTACTGAACTTATAACCATAACTGCATTCTAAGAATCTTTATGCCTAAAGTATTCGCTACTCAGGCTATTACTAATTAATTTGCTCACAAATTACATTTTTCTCCGGAAAAATCTTTTCAACTCATGCTTAGTTACGAAAGTATTTATTGCAATTATTTCTCTATCTTACTATAATTTCTTTAATTATTTATACCCTTGTCAATAATCACGATATCAAGAAGCAGTTTAATTACCGGTTTTCAAAACATCACATGACACATAATTTGCACAGAGAATGAGTGGGGTGAGAGCAACAGAGGGGCAGGGGGTAGAAAATGAGAGTGGGAAGGGGACAGAAAGCGCGTGACAGAGTATAAGGTCCGCAGTTAGTGCAATGAGAGAGTAGAGCTGCGGGTTCTGTTGATATTTAATAAATTCGAGCATTTCAGAAGTCATTCAGAACTTTAAACAATTTTATAGGTAACTACATTTGACAGTGCCTCCATGATAGACGTGTGTAACTAAGTAAACAAAGATTTGCTATTGATATACGGCAGGTGTATCAGTAGTCTGAAGGTTAGGGTACACTACTCCAAACAATAACAAGTGAAGAGAGACCGGAAGACGCGCTCAGCCACTGGAAAAGGTCGGCCCTCTGCAAGATGCTGCTTTCTTTTGTTACTGATAAAACAATCAACCACGTAAACAAAAACTGTTATGCACATACTTTTTCTTTGAAGCTTCAGTTTACAACTTTCTAACTGATCTTACTTTTTATGATGTACTTTAATTTCCTGTAAGAGTTTAAATATATTATTACAATTTTTACTTTTTCTATAAAGTACCTAGTAGGTAGAAGTATTGCATTCCAGTCAAAAATTCAACATCTAAATTTCATCGGAAATACGAGGGCTGATCAACAAAGACTGAGACTGATTTTTTCCTGTAGCTTTCGTGATAGTTTCGTATCTGTAACATAAATATTTGAAAAGAGCAGGGTTTTATGTATAATGTTGGTAGGCGGCAGCACTTTCGTGTTGGTAGGTTGGTAGTAATGCTATATTTTGTAGACCCTACGTGCATTTCGCATACCAGACGATGGAGGTGATGCATTTTTTTAAATCGATTATCAACGGTGATGAGTCATGGCTGCATCATTATGACCCTGAAGGAAAACAAGCCAGCACAGTGTGGAAATCGCCAGGTTCTCCAACACCAAAAAAGGCAAAAGCTGTTACATCTGCAGGGAAAGTGATGGTGATCGCATTTTTTGACTGTAATGGAATGATTTACCAGCATGCAGTTCCCCCTCACACTACTGTTACAGCAACATACTACACTGAGGAAGCACATTGCAAAGAAACGACCAGAGCTATCTCGGACTGGGTGGCAACTTCATCATGACAATGCACGGTCTCACGTCGCAAATCAAGTCATGCAGTTTCTGGCTCGATTCAACATTACCTGTATACCACATCCACCTTATAGCCCCGATCTTGCACCCTGTGACTTTTATTATTCCCATCACTAAAGGCAAAGCTTAGGGGTATTCGATTTGAGAACTCTGAAGCAGTGCTCAAGAAAAGTGAGGCGATTCTCAAGGACCTGACAAAGAATGGTCTGCAGCACGTGTTCATGGACTGGAAGAGACGCTATAAAAAGTACATTAAAGTAGGAGGGGACTACTTTGAAAAAGATCATGTAAACATTGAATTGGAGTAATAAACATCTGTGAAAAAAAATCAGTCTCAGTCTTTGTTGATCAGCCCTCGTATATTACATGACACACCTAGAATCCCCACAAAAAAGTTACAAAAATATCCTCAGATAACGAAGAAACGAAAAGTTGATTAAATATCAAACTTTCTATTAAAGTTCAGTATCTTCCAAAGATGCGACACGAAGACCTTCAAGAGAATTCCCCCATCCAAAATCATATGGACAATTTTTACTTTCTCCACTACGTATAGTAAGTAGGGGAAGTATTGTATTCCACCCAAAAATTCGATACCAAGATTTCACTGGAAATACATGTTTTGAGGCCCCCTTAATCTAAAAAGCATTTTTGGAAACATGTCCGTTTGTGTGTCTGTGTGTGTGTCTGTGAACAGCATAACTCAGAAACGAACATCGGATAAACACCAAACTTGGCATTTAGGTTCAGTATCTTCCAGAGATGCGACACGAAGGTTTTCAAGAAAATCCCCCCACCACAGATTATCCTTTACATGGAACATTTTTCAAAAATTTTAATTTTCTCAAAAATGGCTCTAACGTTTTTGATTAAAATATCATATGTTTAAGATATTTTCATGACAACTGAAATGTATATCTCGAATTTTCTGAGAATGTCGCCAAAAGTATTCTTCATTGTGAACGACTTTTGCATAACTGGTAAACCATAAGAGATAGACAAAATTTTACTACACAAAAATGTAGATCGCGTTAAAATACACAATTTATGTCATATATTTTTGTTGAGTGAACCATTTTCGAGATATTGCTTGTTATTCCCTTAAATTTTCCAATACTTATACTTTTTCTCAAATGGAAATTCGTTATTTATTTTGTTTGTCCTGGTAATGTAAGGAGAATGGAATACTGCACATGGCAACCAGCTCTTAAAATATTTGACTATCGCTTAAAGCCTACCAATTCCCCTTGCATTTACAAGAAAATTAGCAATAAGATTAACATCTCGATTAACATGAAGCATATGGAGAATAAGCGTTTATAAAAATAGTTTGTACAAGAGTAGAGAAAATCATGTGAGTGTACCACATCAGGTTTTTTGTATGTTTTTATTTTGTCAAAAATGGCTCTAAGGATGTTAATTAAAATGCCGTACATTTAAGATATTTACATAACATATTAAATGTGTATCTTGAATTTTCTGGAAATAGCCGGTGAAGTGCCGTTTATTGTAAGAATTTTGTATAATTACATAGACTGTTACCGTTAAGAGACAGATAAAAGCGTACTATACAAAACATGTAGTTATTGTGTTTAGTCTAAAAAGGCACAAATTTATTTCAAATAACGTTTTAATTTCTCTATGTACCACTGGGTACATAGTAGGCGGAGAAGATATTGGATTCCACCCAAAAATTCGATTCCCAGATTTCAATGAAAATACATGTTTTGAGGCCCCCTGAATCCAAAAGGAGCATTTTTAGAAAAACAGATCCTTAAACAGCATAATCCAAACTACCTTTTACATGGAAGGTTTTTCGAAATGTTTGATTTTCTAAAAAGGGCTCTAAAGATTTTGATTAAAATACCATATATTAAAGATACTTACATGATAAATAAAATTTATATCTTGAATTTTCTGGGAAAAGCATCTGAAGTCCTCTTCATTCGGAAGGAGCTTTGTATAATCTTGTACAACTGCTAAGCGTCAAGCGATAGACGAAAATGGTTCGAATTGTTCATTTCTTGATCATTCTCTTAAAGTCTGTCTACATTCAGTTGTTTCTCGCGATTGTATTGAAACAGTATAGAATTTTAAGGCCAGCATATAGCGTCCAGTTGTGAAGCAATTGACATCGCTATTCACTTTGTATCTACATAGTGGACCGTTTAAGTCGAGGCTGTACAATACCTGCAAAACTAAGCGTTGTAGAAAGAAATGTCTTTAATAAAAGTTGCTTGATATTATAAGAGAAAGTAGATATCATTAGTCGCGTTTTATTTGGAGGACGTTCTGATGGTCATTTTATGATCAATTTAAATTGATCCTAATTGTAGGTTCCCAATTTAAAAAATTAAACTTTACTTTACCCCATAATATCAAGCAATTTTTATTAAAGACATTTCTTTCTAGAACGTTTGGTTTTGGAGATATAGTACAGTTTCAACTTCAATGGCCTACCCTGTATAAAGCGATGTGTAATGTACCTATTTCTGCAAAGGTTTATCTCAGTTAACATAAAGTAGATAGAAAAATAAGCTTTCGTAGGAATAGTTTGTAGAAGCTATTAAGAATACTCGATAGTGGGTAGAGAAAGTTATGCGAATGTAGCACATAATTTTTTTTAATTTATTTAATTTCGCTGTATGTCAATTGTTACCTTATGAGCAGGAACCCGCCATCCTCATTTTGGCTTGTAAATTTCTGCGTTAATTAAATGTGTTGAATGTATGAAATATTCCGAATGCAGACATTGTATTGTAATTATCAATAGAAAAATATAGCAAATAATGCTCTTTGAAAGCTTTTGTAATTCTAAATCTTATGAGGTGAAGTTACTTCTGATGTTTAAATCCTCTGTTTAACAAAGCAGACTGTAATCACAGAAATAGTTTCCATAACTAAGTAAAACTTTCTTTTCCTTCGATAAGCTACTGATAGTTATTACGTAAATATAGAATATTTATTTCTTAAAATTCACCAAAAGATAGGAGAAAATTATACTGCAAAATTTGTTGCGCCTGTTAAACTCCATTGCACCGTATTCGTTTTTCACTGTGTTCAGACTATTTGCATGGTTTAGCGACAACCGCTTTGAAAAAAATCTGAAGTGTTACACTCACATGACTTTCTCTACTCTTGTACAATCTAATTTTACAAACGCTTATTCTCCATATGGTTCATGTTAATCGAGATATCGAGATGTCAATGTTATTGGTAATTTTCTTGTAGATGCAAGGGAAATATGGTAGCTTTTAAGCGATAGTCAAATAATTTAACGCTGGTTGCTATGAGGCGCATTCCATTCTCTTTGCATGTCCAGGACATAAAAAAAATGAAAAATCTGATGTGTTACACTCACATGACTTTCTCTACTCTTGTACAAACTATTTTTACAAACGCCTATTCTCCATATGCTTCATGTTAATCGAGATATCGAGATGTCAATCTTATTGGTAATTTTCTTGTAGATGCAAGGGGAATATGGTAGGTTTTAAGCGATAGTCAAATATTTTAACGCTGGTTGCTATGTGGCGCATTCCATTCTCTTTGCATGTCCAGGACATAAAAAAAATGAATAACGAATTTGAGAAAAAGTATAAGTATTGGAAAATTTAAGGGAATAACAAGCAATATCTCGCCAACGGTTCATTCAACAAAAGAAATGTATATGACATAAATTGTGTATTTTAACCCGATCTACATTTTTCGTGTAGTAAAATTTTGTCTATCTCTTATGGTTTACCAGTTATGAAAAAGTCGTTCATAACGAAGAATACTTTTGGAGACATTCCCAGAAAATTCGAGATATACATTTTATTTGTCATGACAATATTTTAAACATATGATATTTTAATCAAAATCGTTAGAGCCGTTTTTGAGTAAATTAAAATTTTCGAAAAATGTTCCATGTAAAGGGTAGTCTTGGGTGGGGGGATTTTCTTGAAAACCTTCGTGTCGCATCTCTGAAAGATACTGAACCTAAATACCAAGTTTGGTGTTTATCCGACTCTTCGTTTTTGAGTTATGCTGTTCACAGACACACAGACACACAGACAGACACACAGACAGACACACAGACAGACACACACACGGACATGTTTCCAAAAATGCTTTTTTTGGATTCAGTGAGTCTCAAAACATGTATTTCCGGTGAAATCTCGGTACGGTATCGAAATTTTGGGTGGAATACAATACTTCCCCCTACTTACTATACGTAGTAGAGAAAGTAAAAAAAATCTGATGTGTTACACTCACATGACTTTCTCTACTCTTGTACAATCTATTTTTACAAACGCCTATTCTCCATATGCTTTATGTTAATCGAGATATCGAGATGTCAATCTTATTGCTAATTTTCTTGTAGATGCAAGGGGAATATGGTAGCTTTTAAGCGATGGTCAAATATTTTAACGCTGGTTGCTATGTGTCGAATTCCATTCTCTTTGCAAGTCCAGGACATAAAAAAATGAATAACGAATTTGAGAAAAAGTATAAGTATTGGAAAATTTAAGGGAATAACAAGCAATATCTCGAAAACGGTTCACTCAACAAAAGAAATGTATATAACATAAGTTGTGTATTTTAACGAGATCAACATTTTTTGTGTAGCAAAATTTTGTCTATCTCTTATGGTTTACCAGTTATGCAAAAGTCGTTCACAATGAAGAATACTTTTGGAGACATTCCCAGAAAATTCGAGATATACATTTCATTTCTCATGGCATTATCTTAAACATATGATATTTTAAACAAAATCGTTAGAGCCATTTTTGAGAAAATTAAAATTTTCGAAAAATGTTCCATGTAAAGGGTAGTCTGGGGTGGGGGGATTTTCTTGAAAACCTTCGTGTCGCATCTCTGGAAGATACTGAACCTAAATACCAAGTTTGGTGTTTATCCGACTGTTCGTTTTTGAGTTATGCTGTTCACACACACACAGACACACACACAGACACACACACAGACACACACACACACAGACACACAGACACACACACGGACATGTTTCCAAAAATGCTTTTTTTGGATTCAGGAGGTCTCAAAACATGTATTTCCGGTGAAATCTCGGTATCGAATTTTTGGGTGGAATGCAATACTTCCCCTACTTACTATACGTAGTAGAGAAAGTAATAACGAATGTGAGAAAAAGTATAAGTATTGTAAAATTTAAGGAAATAACAAGCAATATCTCGAAAACGGTTCACTCAACAAAAGAAATGTATATGACATAAGTTGTGTATTTTAACGCGATCTACATTTTTTGTGTAGTAAAATTTTGTCTATCTCTTATGGTTTACCAGTTATGCAAAAGTCGTTCACAATGAAGAATACTTTTGGAGACATTCCCAGAAAATTCGAGATATACATTTCATTTCTCATGACATTATCTTAAACATATGATATTTTCATCAAAATCGTTAGAGCCATTTTTGAGAAAATTAAAATTTTCGAAAAATCTTCCATGTAAAGGGTAGTCTGGGGTGGGGGGATTTTCTTGAAAACCTTCGTGTCGCATCTCTGGAAGATACTGAACCTAAATACCAAGTTTGGTGCTTATCCGACTGTTCGTTTTTGAGTTATGCTGTTCACAGACACACACACACACAGACACACACACAGACACACACACAGACACACACACAGACACACACACGGACATGTTTCCAAAAATGCTTTTTTTGGATTCAGGAGGTCTCAAAACATGTATTTCCGGTGAAATCTCGGTATCGAATTTTTGGGTGGAATGCAATACTTCCCCTACTTACTATACGTAGTAGAGAAAGTAAAAATGAATAGGTATTTACAACGTGGACCATTTAGGTTCAGACTGTACAATATCTCCAAAACTAAACGTTGTTGAAATTCAGAATTTTCGTTGTTACTTACGTTGCTGTAAGAAAACCTCGAAAGTGATTTGTACAAATGTTGTTTAGTTTTTTATGAGAAGCGAGAAAACAACATAAAAAATCTAATGTGTTACACTCACATGACTTTCTCTACTCTTGTACAAACTATTTTTACAAACGCTTATTCCCCATCTACTTCATGTTAATCGAGATGCAAATCTTATTGCTAATTTTCTTGTAGATGCAAGGGGAATTGCTAGGCTTTAAGCGATAGTCAAATATTTTAAGTGCTGGTTCCTATGTAGAGTATTCCATTCTCTTTGCATTACCAGCACAAAAGAAGAAGAAGAAGAAGAAGAAGAAGAAGAAGAAGAAGAAGAAGAAGAAGAAAGAATTCCCATTTGAGAAAAAAGTAAAAGTATTGGGAAATTTAAGGGAATAAAGAGCAATATCTCGAAAATGGTTCACTAAAAAAATGTATATAATGTATATGTCATGAAAATATCTTAAACATATGTTTTAATCAAAATCGTTATAGCCATTTTTGAGAAAACTAAAATTTTCGAAAAATGTTCCATGTAAAGGGTAATCTGGGGTGGGGGATTTTCTTGAAAACCTTCGTGTCGCATCTCTGGAAGATACTGAACCTAAATACCAAGTTTGGTGTTTATCCGACTGTTCGTTTCTGAGTTATGCTGTTTACAGACACACACACGCAGGCACACACACTGACATGTTTTCAAAAATGCTTTTTTTTGGATTCAGGGGGTCTCAAAACATATATTTCCGGTGAAATCTCGGTATCAAATTTTTCGGTGGAATAGAATACTTCCCCTACTTGCTGTAAGTAGTAGAGAAAGTAAAAAGGTAGATTCCCATTTTAAAAAATCTGATGTGTTACATTCACATGACTTTCTCTACTCTTGTACAAACTATTTTTACAAACGCTTATTCTCCATATGCTTCATGTTAATCGAAATGTTCATCTCATTGCTAATTTTCTTGTAGATGCAAGGGGAATATGGTAGTATTTAAGGATAGCCAAATCTTTTATTAACTGGTTGCTATGTGGCGCATTCCATTCCCTTTGTATGTCCAGGACATAAAAAAAAGAATAACAAATTCCCATTTGAGAGAATAGCAATCAATATCTGGAAAATGGTTCACTCAACAACAAAAATGTATATGATATAAATTGTGTATTTTAACGCGATCTACATTTTTTGTGTAGTAAAATTTTGTCTATCTCTTATGGTTTACCAGTTATGTAAAAGTCGTTTACAATGAAGATTACTTTTGGGGACATTCCCAGAAAATTCGAGATATACGTTTCATTTGTCATCGTTAGAGCCATTTTTGAAAAAAATTGAAATTTTCGAAAAATATTCCATGTAAAGGGTAATCTGGGGTGGGGAGATTTTCTTGAAAACCTTCGTGTCGCATCTCTGGAAGATACTGAACCTAAATACCAAGTTTGGTGTTTATCCGACTGTTCGTTTCTGAGTTACGCTGTTCACAGACACACACACACGGACATGTTTCCCAAAATGCTTTTTTGGATGCAGGGGGTCTCAAAACATATATTTCCGGTGAAATCTCGGTATCGAATTTTTGGGTGGAATAGAATACTTCCCCTACTTGCTGTAACTAGTAGAGAAAGTAAAAAGGTAGATTCCCATTTTAAAAAATTAAATTGACCCTAAAATGACTATCACACCTTCCTCCAAATAAAATACGACTGATGACATTTACTTTCGTCATAATATCAAGTAAGTTTTATGCAAGACATTTCTTTCTACAACGCTTAGTTTTGGAGCTATTGTACAGTCTCAACTTAAATGGTCCACCAACGCTTTGGTTCAGTAGCCTGTCGAGGAGCAAGCAAACTCTGTATCATAGTATACCCAGGATGAGTGGTCATCCCAATGCCTGGTATGGCGATGAAGAAGGAAACGATAGGTAGCGATGAAACGGATGAAAACCTCGAAAAAACCTTCGCCCCCGAGGGTTTGAATCCGGGGCCTCCCGAATGCAGGCTACAGATGTGCCTGAGCAATCCCGACAGGTTGCCCATATCCAAAGATAAAAAAAAGAAAATAGAAAAATCGAATGCGTTACATTCACATAACTTTCTCTACCATGCATCTTTATTATTCCAAAGTATTTTTACAAAAAATTCTTTGCTTTCTCTACTACGTATAGTAAGTAGGGGAAGTATTGTATTCCACCCAAAAATTCGCTACCGAGATTTCACCGGAAATACATGTTTTGAGGCCCCTGAATCCAAAAAAGTATTTTTGGAAACATGTCCGTGTGTGAGATTTCGAGATATTGCTTGTTATTCCTTTAATTTTCCAATACTTATACTTTTTTATGGTCAAAATGTCAAAATTTCCATTGGAAACGTCACTTGGTACCTGCAACATTCAGGGTTGCAGAGGCTCAAAATATAAATAGTGCCCCTCGTAGAGAAAGCAAAAATTTGGGGAGAAAATTAAATTGGCATCCCATATTTGAAAAGCTAACCCTGAAATTTGGGGAGTGAGAAGTAATTTCACTTGATGGAAGAGGGAAATTGCTGCTTCCAGTTATAAAACTTAATATTGAAAAAAAGAAAAGAAGAGTATTGTACTTCTGAACGTGCCCAATTTCAAGAGATTCTAGCTTTTACATACATGCGATACCAAAAATACGCTTTAACGGTTTAAATATCAACAAAATCGACCAGCAGTATTGGAAAGCGCACAAGGAATTGTTGCAAAGAACGCAGAACCGTATGACCTCTGAGCGGCCACTATGCGAGAAAAAGTAGACGTTATCTGGGAAGTGCATCTTTCTACTGTATTGTTCGTATCAAAGCGCAGGCAAGCGTCGCGGGGATTGGCTGACGGACAGGCAACATGGCGGACGTCCGGGATCATCATCTGCAGCATTAGTAATGACCAGGGGATATATATATCCCCCCGCTCAAGTCTTCACCACAAAACACTCCAGTCCTGTGCCCATCTCAGGAACGTACCACAACCATGCACTTCTCACAGGTAAGTCCGGGGAGCATTTATTTCTTGGCGCCTTCTCTCCTCGGCATTGCCAAGTGTTCTAGGATGCAGTGTACGTGTATACGAAAAAAATGTGATTTTATAATTTTAATAGTGATACAAAACATGTTTAAAAATTCACAAGGCTTTCTATACCCACAGTGGTTTATTTTTGTGATGTTCTGCGAATTATTCTTATAAAAGCTTATTCGTGATTTAGTATCTTTTACGTTAATCGAGATAAATGTTTGCAGCAATGGTTTTATCAGACATTTAGATGCAATGGGATACCGGGGGTTTGAGTGATAGTCATATCTTTAAAAGTGAGTCGCTATATACGCTTTGAAATTCCATACTCTTTACATGACATCACGACAAACAAATGAACGGTGTCTTAGCACTTACAAACATAAAATTATTTAGAAAATTCAAACCAATAGCATTGAATATCTTGAATATAGTTAAATGGTAAGTAGATAGATAAAAAGTTTTGTAATAGTTTTAGAAGCTATATAAAAGTCTTGTGAATATAACACATGCACTTTTTTATCTCTTTTTCCTTCATACTTTGTGGTTTTTACAATCACATAATCTGTTTATGCACAAACATTTATTTCAATCATTTTGATGTAGTACATCTATATTTATTTTAATTTTTGAACTGGTTGAAGTTACTATATATTTTAAATTCTACCCATGCCATTTTTGTTTTTGAAAGAGAAAAGTGTGGTACATTCTTAAGGTGAGAAAATGAGTAATTAAATTGTATCACCTGTAGTTTGTCTTCCGTGTTTGCCTTTAAACCAATTTAAGTACTAAAATGTATACACAGCTACGTGATTTGGAAGTAGAATAGATAAGTGTTCGTACTTGGTTGTATACATTCAAAATTCAGGTTCTTGAGGTGCTCAAGTAAACGATTTGTAAAACCATGATCACTTGATGTAAATCCGGCCTGAAAATAAATACGTACCTTATTACTTGAACACGCAATACCTTTACTATTTGAAGACTTTCAAGCCACTTTTAGAACTGGTGTTGACTGAAAGTGACCATAATGACCATGGACAATTATGCACTAAGCTATCAACATTACTCACAGTAATCTGTGCTAACAGAATGCACCTTCTTCAGTTCGTGGAAAACTTGTCGAGAATCTATTCCAACTGGGGAGAAATTAAGGGAGTAATACAAGATATTTGCTATGGTAGCTCAATAGTAAGAGCATCAGCACGGTGAGGCGAAGCAACTTAGTTCGACTCTCAGCCGTAGCATTATTTTAATGGATATAAACTAACTCTAATAAAGATTAACTATAAAGCCCATCATTTAAAAAACATTTCAAATCCTGTTTAAGATATATCTCTAATATTTGAGATCACACTGAACGTTTACCGGTATACTTGAATCACATGGTAGAACCAAGGTGCGTACGGGCATCTCGCAATGGTAGCTCAAGTGGTAAGAGCATCGGCACGAATAGCCGAAGATCTGCGTTTCAAATAGCAGGCATGATATTGGATTTTTACTTTCTCTACTACGTATAGTAGACTACTGTAGTAGTATAATACTATTCTATTCCACACAAAAATTGGAAGTTGAGATTTCACCGGAAATACATGTTTTGAGGCTCTAAATTAAAAATAACATTTTTAGAAAAGGTCCGTGTGTGTATGAATATCATAACTCAAAAACAAAAGTCGGATAGATACCAAACTTGGTATTTAGGTTCAATATTTTCTAAAGATGCAACACGAAGATTTTCAAGAAAATCTTCCCACCCCATGCTACCCTTTACATGGAAGATTTTTCAAAATTCTTGATTTTCCAAAAAATGGCTCTAAAGATTTTAATTGAACTACTATATATTAAAGTTATTTACATGACAAATAAATTGTATATCTTGAAGTTTCTGGGAATAGCCCGTGAAGCCCACTTTTGTTGCAAGAAATTTTGCACAATCTTATACAAGTGCTAAACGTTAACCGATAGGCGAAAACGTACCACACAAAAAATGTAGATCTCTTTAAAACACACAATTTACTTCAAAGTACGTTTTTTTGTGGCATAAGGCATTTCTGAGATATCCGTAAAAGTCGGAATTGTTCATTACGTGGTCATTCTTTAAAGTCCTTTCAACATTCAGTTGTTTCTCGCGATGTCATGGAAACAGTATGGAATTTTAAGGCCAGCGTATAGCGTCCAGTTCTTAAACATTTGACTATCGCTGTTCTCTTTGTATCTACAACGAAATGAGTAATGTAGTTATTTCTGCAAAGGTTTATTTGGATTAAAATGTAATAGATAGAACAATAAGCTTTAGTAAGAAACTTTGTGTACCCACTAATAAATGATAGAGGGTAGAGAAAGTCATGTGAATGTGTCACATCAGATTTGTTTATGACCGATTCAACTTTGCAACTTAGAACCAACATATGGCTATCTTTATTGCGATAAAAGGATGGTAAGTGGTGATAAATGTGGTAAGTTTAGTGGAAAACTTCCGTATCAGAGATTATTTTATACTTAACACATGTAATATTGCATACTACCTTTTTGGGCGAGGGATGATAATTATGTCAATTGTAAGGTTATCTACTTAGTTGCTTATTAAGAGCTGCTTGGAGTATAAAATTAGTGTACAGTGACATCAACCTTAAAAATACTGCGTATAAATTCCTGTGCCACGACCAACTATATGTTCAAACGCACACCAGATTGATTCAAGTGGACGAATACTTTCGTCTGTTATTAGGAAAACATTAATAAGCTGCATCATGGAGGAAAACTTTGAGTCGCAAATTTAAGATGCATTGTGCTTCTTTTGTTCCTGATAAATCCAAAAAATAGTGCATTGATATATTGAGAAAGTGATTCATTCTAATAGTTTCACCTGGTATGCTAATGTCAAAATCAACACGTTGTGCGAATTAAATGCGTATTAAGAAATAAAAACACAAGTTAAGTCATAGGAAATTCTTAAATGTCTCAAGTTAACTAAATTGTGACTATATTCCATATATATACGAGGGCTGATCAATAAAGACTGAGACTGATTTTTTTTCACAGATATTTATTACTCCATTTCAATGTTGACATGATCTTTTTCAAACTAGTCCCCTCCTAACTGAATGCACCTTTTATATCGTCTCTGCCAGTCCTCGAACACATGGTGCAGGCCATTCTTTGTCAGGTCTTTGAGAAAGCACTGCTTCAGTGCTCTCAAATCGAATGCCCCGGAGCTTTGCCTTTAGTAATGGGAATAAAAAGAAATCACAGAGGGTAAGACCGGGGCTTTAAGGCGGATGCGGCACACAGGTAATGTTGAATTTAGCCAAAAATTCCTGGACTTGATTTGTGACGTGAGGCCGCGCGTTGTCGTGATGAAGTCGCCACCCATCCGATGATGTTCTGGACGTTTCCTTGTAATGTGCTTCCTCAGTGTAGCCAATACTGACGTGTAGTAGCTGCTGTAACAGTAGTGTGAGGGGGGAACTGCATGCTGGTAAATCATTCCATTCCGAAACACCCGGACCATCTTGCTTAGCACAGAGGACTGGCCCTTCTTTGAAGTCCTTGAACCACCTAAACACCGTTGCACGAGATAGTGCATCTTCACTGTATGCTTGCTTCAGCTTTTCGAAAGTTTCAAGGCTGTATGATTTAAACGAAAATAAAATTTTATTGCGCTGTATTGCTCCTCTCGTGTCAGCTACATTTTGTGGTATGCGAAATTCAAGTAGGGTCAACATTACTACCAACCTACCGTTACGAGAGTGCTGTCGCTTATGGACATTATACATGAAACCCTGCTCTTTCAAGTATTCGTGGTAGAGACATAAAACCATCAAGGAAACTACAGAAAAAAATCAGTCTCAGTCTTTATTGATCAGCCCTCGTATATATAATAAAAGTTAAAAAAGCTTATGGCTGTGATATAAGTAACACCTATAGATTAAAATAACAGCAAAAGAGGTGGATAGGTTAGGCTGGCTGCGACATCGGAGTCGCTACGTGGAGGAAAGTGTGTAGCGATTAGAGCTGACATTGACCGGGGCCCGGAGACTACTTGTAGTCCGAGAAACGAAGGCTTCCACAGAGCATCCTTTTCCTCGGCAATTCACATGCCGAAACCTCCTGCCGACACTTGTAACCCTGAAAAAGACCATCAGATGAGAGATGAAGTGAAACGAGAATGGACAGGAATTTCGGGGGATGTAATGATCCTTCCCAACATTCGCCCAGCGAGCCGGGGAAGCCCCGAAAAAATTCATTGGTTAGGAAGGTCTGCCACGGGAATCGAACCCAAGATCCCCTGAATGCAGGCCGCAGACATCGCCTGAGCCATCCGCATGGCACCTCGCTTAGTAAATTCACATATAGCAATTTCTTAATGTTTTTCTAACCAGGGAAACAACCGACGTCAATGGACTTTTGTGGCTCGACTTCAATCGATCTGGCGTTTATTTGAAAATGAATTTGATAATTGAACAAACATTTATATGCATTATTTTTAGGGTTGGTACTGGCCACCTGTTTTTGATACTTTAACCAGTTGTTAATACTAACTATTGTTTATGATAACATTAAAATTAAGATAATTATCATAGGTCACCCAAAACTAGTATGCAATAAACGTGTTAAGTGTAAAACAGAATTTCGGAAATAGTACCTTTCCTCGATCCTGTTATGCAACACTTATCAATCTTATATAACAATGTTAGTAACATTTGTCATGTAACACTTTCCTCTAACACATCCTCCATTAACACTTAAATCACTAACATTATGTCGAGATGTACACAATGCCCCTTCCTTGCAGATTCGATGGTTGTATCTGGCCTGCTGTATGTTTGCGGTGGCCAGTGCTGCTTCTAGGCCTGACTCTTCAGCTGCTCCCTCAGCTGCAACACCGCCTCCTGGTGCTGCGGGTCGCTCCGAGTTCCTGGACATCAGACCAAACGGCGGATATCGCTTCAGTTACTCTACAGGTATGTCCGTAACCACTTACAGTAACTGTTTCCTAAGTGAAATACAAGACATATAACTAACATCAGCTTTTGAGAAAAATTAAGGAAAATGTCTACGTCTAAACCAATTTAAAACGATACTTGTTTTCTGAATAATTTTCAAACGTTTTGTTACTTACTGGAGCGTGTTATATGAATCCTTTGTAACATAAAAATTTAACAAACACAGGACTTTCCCTTCCTATTACAAATTCACATAAATCCCCATATATTATGCTTGTCCAAGTATTTATTGACACATCCTGTAGATTATAATCTTCATATAAATAATGAATAATAAATTTTGCTTTAAAACCATCTTAAATTAAGCAATAATGACTTAGTTACATACAACAGTCATAAACAACTTTCAGAAGTGTATATCAAAGTCGTTTTAAGGACTTCATGCGAAAGTTGAAGGAGGAATCGCAAGCTTTCAAGTATGTAAACATATACCACAGAATGTATTTAAAACACACACCTAGTAGGTGGTGAAAGTATTACATCCCACGCAAACATTTGATATCAAAGTTTCACCAAAAATACATGTTTTGAGGCCCATTAATCCAAAAACAGCACAGAAAATTCGGATAAACACTAAACCTGGTATTTAAGTTCAGTATCTCCATACGCCATGACGATTTTCAAGGAAAGCCCCCCACACCAACTATCCTGTACATGAAACATTTTTCGAAATTCCTTATTTTACCTAAAACGGCTCTAATGATTTTTATTAAAATACCACAAAGTGTTTAAGATATTTATAGGATCAATAAAATGTATATCTTGAATTTTCAGAGATAGACAAAAACCTACTAAACAAAAAATGTAGATCTCTTTAAAGCACACAAATTATTTCAAATAAACGTTATTGGTTTGAAGTTTTCAATACTTTATCATTTATTTAAAGTGGTGTTGCTATTCGGCTATTTCTCGGTGTAATAGCAAGATTGTTGAACTTTAAAGTCAACATATAGCGGCAGGTTTTATACAACTGACTATCCATTCGGTTTCCTCTAAGCCTCTTGTACGAGCCAAGTCTCGAACGCCAAATGTTTCTAAGTCCTACACGGCACAGCGCCTTGTTTACACCATACGCAATACAGTTATATAGCGCTGCAGCAAGTTGTACGGCATTATTAAACATGCTACCTTCAATGCCTATTCTCTGGAGCGCTGTGGCAAAGCGTAGGTGGTTAAGACCGCAGGTTTGCATGTAGCAAACACTTTTTTTTTCTGTTAATGATGTTTAATCAACACATAGTGACTACTTATTTTCGATATACTGCATTTCATACACAATATTTGGTAAAGTTTATAATAGAATAGTTATTACGATGCAAAATACGTGGCTTCACAATTTCATTATGGTCGCATATGTTGTTGGATATCAAGGGACAGTCTAGGTGTGTTGTGGCAGCTGACGATGCACTGAACAGTTCAAAATACACGGTTGTACTTGAGAATACTTTGATTCCCTCTGTAAGGATAAGATATCCTGATGGAATTGTTGAATTCGTACAGGATAATTATCCTATCCACATATGTCGAAAGGTTTCAATTTGGTTCTCAGAAAGGCAGAACATGAAAGTGATGGACTGGCCACCCTGTTCACCAGATTTTAGCCCTAGTGAAAATGTGTGAGCTAAGGTGAAAAGGATGCTGTGCTCGAATTTCCCTGCAGATGCCCTAAGGACGAAAAATTGCTTCTGGGCACAAAATGGCTTCTCGTCCACATTGCAACAGAGATTTAATTTTATATATAACCCGAAAATGAGGGCAGTTATACGTGCTCAGGGTCATGCACCCGACATTAATTTTGTTTACTTTTTATGTTTAAGTTTTAGAAGGTAATAGTTTATTTGTATTTATTTCTTTAGTTATTTAAAACGAGTGTTTTAGTAGAATTGTGTTTTTGTGTGCATAGCTATGCTAATCTTAAAAGGATAAACTTATATTAATGCAATATTATGCTCTACTCACCCATTAATGAAATTAACAATATAAAAATAACAATAATTAATGCGAGATTTGAACTGGGAAACTTATTAGCGTAAGTAGTGCCTTCTTAACCTCTTCGCCAGCGAAACGTTTTCCTGCTCTGTGAACACAGCTACTACGAAGGTACACAAAGCGCTTCAAATGTAATTTGGAGGTGACTCATATTTTTTGTCCACGGGTGTACTTAGAACGAAATGTGCAAATGTACTATATCTGCAAATGTTAAACTTTCGTAAGAATAGTTTGTAGGTAGTGTGTAAAAATGAGTAGAGAAAATCATGTGAATGTAAAAATAACGCATTATTTTAAAATTAATTTCTGTGACATCAATTTGAGAAAACTCTAATGGAGTTATTGCTCGTTGAATTAGAGATTTTCAGGTTGGTTTTATTAGTTTTTATCATGAAACACCCACACATTTATACATATTTCTAGACTTTGCGGAGAGTAAGGAACTATTGTAGTTAAAGAAATCAAACTTGGGACCTCTAAGTTGAGAAGTTAGAATGCTGGCCATAGATACAGTCCACAAAAAAATTGTGTCTTAGTTAGATCTACATTTTTATTTTATAGTTTTCCAGTAACACAAAATTCAATCAGAATTATGAAAACTTCCCTTGCTGTTTACAGAAAATTAAAAATACTTGACTACAAATAAAACAAAAAATAACGAAAATGTTTTTTTCTTGTAAAGGCTTTTCACGGTCTCAGAAATTACATTTTATCTTCCTTGAAAAATGCTGTGCTAAGTACAACATATGGTACTCATCCGAATTTTCGTTTTCGATTTATGCCATTCACAGTAAAGGGCTCGTTATTTTGAGGAGACCTCAAAACGTGTATTGCTTGTGAATCAGGTTATCATATTTTTTTCTACCTACCATACGTAACTGGTAGAGAAGTAAAAACGTAATTATTTAGAAGCTAATTCTCAAAATAATGAAAAAGTTAATATTTATTTCGAAAATCGTCACCTTTAAGACGGACAATCCTGTATACGCGAGAATCGTTACTCTTTGTGGTAGTTTTGAACATATTGTGTTTCATTACATAAAGTATGTGGTGTCAGTAATGATATATTTTATGTTGTGTTGTTGAAGATAATAAGGAACTAACTAACGACAGGAATTCACACTTGCCTAACTCCGAACAAGGCCACGTGTCTTTGCTGAAGTTCGCGGCTTCTCAAGCGAAACCGGCTTCGTTGCGCAATTTCTTCCTTTCCGTTGCAGTTCCGACAGTTATTTAGTTATATACGTGAGATCGAATGGCAGGCTTTAATCGCAAAGCTTCATCTCAAGGCTGAACTGTATCAAGACACTGAGTAATTTACCTAACAAGACGTTTTGATTTTATCGGTGAATTTACTAGTGACGAACTATTGTTAATCAAGCTTATAAAATACAAGGGCTGTACCAGAAGTACCGAACCTAACATAGAAAACACATCTTTATTTCTCTACATAGTCTCCTTTCAGCTCGATACACATTTCCCACCGATGTTCAATAGCGAGAACCGTCGAGTTCTACAAAATAACCGTCAACTGCAAACTTCACCTCCTCATTGTTGGCAAATATTTTACCACCAAGCCACTTCTTCAACTTTGGAAACAGAAAATTATCAAAGGGGGATAAGTCTGACGAATAGGGTGCATGAGGAAGCAATTAGAACTTTAACTCATTGATTTTGCCATTGCGATAATGAATGTGTGAACTGATGCATTGTCTTGATAAAACGGAGTTTATTTTTCGCTAAATGTGCCCGTTTTTGCTTGATTTCATCATTCAAATGCTGCAATAAGTTTGCATAATACTCGCCATTGATTGTTTTTCCTTTTTGAAGATAATCAATGAAAATTATCCCACACGCATCCCAAAAAACTGACGCCATGACATTGCCTGTAGATGGAACTGTCTTCGCCTTCTTTAGAGCCGATTCTTCCCTTTCAATCCACTTTTTGACTGTTCCTTCGTCTCAGGTGTGAAGTAAAGGACCAATGTTTCATCCATGGTTATGAATCGACGCAAAAACTCGGCTTTATTGCAGCGAAACATCGTCAAACACTCGACTGAAGCATCCTCACGACGCTGCTTTTGTTCCATTGTGAGTAAACGCGGCACCCATGTTGTGCACAGCTTTCTCATGTCTAAATTTTCAGTCAGTATGCGATGTACAGCACTTTTTGAAATGCCTATGATGTCTGCTAGCTCGCACACTTGCAGTGACGGTCATCCAATACCATTTTGTGGATTTTCCTCACAATTTCTGGCGTAGTCACCTCATTTGGTCGACCACGGCGATGTTCATCTTGGTAGCTCGTACGGTCTTGTTTAAACTCTGCCATCCAATATTTTAATGCTGCAAACGAAGGAGCAGACTCCTCCAGAGTAGAGTCTAGCTCAGCTTTAATATTAGTTGGACTAAGACCTTTCAAATGCAAGTATTGTATCACATATCGATGGTCAGTTTTATCCATGTTTAACAAATTCGCTGAGATAGTTCACTATTAATGGCTGCCAAACAATTACTAAACGACGTAGCATTGTCATACTTCAAACTTAAGCTTTATAAGGGTGGTATTTTCTACTATAGTCATTTTTTTTAAACAACAACCGCTAACTATACGTCAGGTCCGGCACTTCTAGGACTGTTCTCTTAGCTACACTCAGTTTCACATAGATGTTCTGCTGTTTAAAAACAAATCATTGCGGCAGCGAGTTAATCCAAATATGTAAACGAGAGCATGTCTTATCTCATATATACCGGACATCTACAGAAATTTACTACTGTAGTAGGGTACTCGTATTTTATTTGGTTCGCCATGGGAAGTATACCACTGTTCATAAATGTACGTATATTTGCAGTTGTTACTCTATTTATCTTTAGCTGTTCTGTGAAAATTTTTATAACTATCCATATCGAAATAATTTCCAATTAGTAGCTCAAACAAGATTTACACTTCACAAGAAGCGGTTTGTTGTATTTGCCGTCGACATGTTCAATAAATTGCCAGTAGAAGCCCACAATGATAGCCTAGTACGGTTTAAGACTGTTTTATGTACTTTTTAAATCAATAATTACTTTCTCTACGTATAGTAAGTAGGGGAAGTATTGTATTCCACCCAAAAATTCGCTACCGAGATTTCATCGGAAATACATGTTTTGAGGCCCCCTGAATCCAAAAAAAAGCATTTTTGGAAACATGTCCGTGTGTGTGTCTGTGAACAGCATAACTCAGAAACGAACAATCGGATAAACACCAAAGTTGATATTTAGGTTCAGTATATTCCAGAGATGCGACACGAAGGTTTTCAAGAAAATCCCCCGATCCCAGATAACATTTTACATGGAACATTTTTCGAAAATTTTAATTTTCTCAAAAACGGTTCTAGCGATTTTGATTAAAATATCATATGTTTAAGATATTTTCATGACAAATGAAATGTATATCTCGAATTTTCTGCGAAAGTCTCCAAAAGTATTCTTCATTGTGAACGACTTTTGCATAACTGGTAAACCATAAGAGATATTAAATATTGACACTTGTTCTATACTTTTTTTTATATAATTATTTTAGACGGATCGAGTGAGTACCTTTAAACGCCATAACTTTAGTTTTTTCAGTTGAAATTTCGATGCTGTATGTTTTTGATATTAAATTTAGAATAGTATGTCATCCTTTGAAGTTCCTATTCATTTTTCGCTATTAATATCTAGTCATCTGCGAAGACCATTGTCTTTACTGTTCTTGACACCAAATTAATCCCTCCTTCTGTTTGTTGCTTCCATGATCTAATCATGTCGTCAAAATATAGATTATAAAGAGTGGTTGACATTGGGCAAACTTGTCTAACACCTTTTAGAATTGTTATGGGTAAATATCTTTAATATATGATATTTTAATCAAAATCATGCAGCCATTTTTTTTAGAAAATCAAAATTTTCGAAAGCTTCTCCACGTAAACATAGTTTGGCGTGGGATGGTTTTCTTGAACATCCTTGTGTAGTAATTATGAAAGATACTGAACTTAAATACCACGTTTGGTGCTACTTCGACTATTCGTTTTTGAGTAATGCTGTTCACAGACACATACACACACAGACCTTTTTTATAAAAATTATTTTTTTTATTCAGGGACCTTCAAAACACGCATTTCCAAATTAAATATCGGTATTGAATTTTTGGTGAAATACAATACCTTCTCTACCTACTATGTCCGTGGTAGAGAAAGTAGAAAAAATCTGATCAGTTACACTCACATGACATTCTCTACTCTTGTACAAACTATTTTTACCAACGTTTATTCTCCATATGTTAATCGAGATGTTAATCTTATTGCTAATTTTCTTGTAGATGCAAGGGGAATTGGTAGGCTTTAAACTATAGTCAAATATTTTAACAGCTGGTTGCTATGTGGAGCATTCCATTCTCTTTGCATTACCAGGACAAAAAAAATGAATAACTAATTTGAGAAAAAGTATTGGAAAATTTAAGGGAATAACAAGCAATACTCGAAAATGGTTCACTCAACAACAAAAAATATATATGACATAAATTGTGTATTTTAACGCGATCTACATTTTTTGTGTAGTAAAATTTTGTCTATCGCTTATGGTTTACCAGTTATGCTAAAGTCGTTCACAATTAATACTTTTGGAGACATTCCCAGAAAATTCAAGATATACATTTTATTTCTCATGAAAATATCTTAAACATATTATATTTTAATCAAAATTGTTAGAGCCATTTTTGAGAAAATTAAAATTTTCGAAAAATGTTCCATGTAAAGGGTAATCTGTGGTGATGGGATTTTCTTGAAAACCTTCGTGTCGCATCTCTGGAAGACACTGAACCTAAATACCAAGTTTGGTGTTTATCCGACTGTGCGTTTCTGAGTTATGCTGTTCATAGAGAGACACACAGACACACAGGCACACGCACACACACACACACGAACATGTTTCCAAAAATGCTTTTTTTGAATTCGGGGCGTCTCAAAACATATATTTCCGATGAAATCTCGGTATCGAATTTTTGGGTAGAATACAATACTTCCCCTACTTTCTCTACGTAGTAGAGAAAGTAAAAATAATATCTCGATTAAGGTAAAGTTAATAGAAGAATCATTTTAATGAACTTTATTGTACAAGATATGTACGTGAATTTTTAAGTGATAGAAAAGTTGTGTGACAGTCCAATAATGGATTTTTTCTGCTATTATTGTAAGAATCTAATAGTTATTCCTTTAGAGCTTCGAAGTATTATAATATAAAATTACCAAAAAAAATTTATCACAGATGTTCCTATTAAATGATTTCATGGTCTCTTAAAACTGGCGAGTAATTTCTTTGTTGTCAACTGTGAGTAAATTAAAACACTATTTGTTTCCGTTTCGGATTCATGACTATTTCAATGTGAGATGTATAGCTAGCTATGCCTATCTTTCATTTCGTTTTGTAGTAATGCCTATGAGCTAATTTTAACCTGGTTAAAACAAGGTCCCATTTTATGTGTCGAGTTATATACATTATTTTCTCTATTACTTCCTATAATGAATGCAGGAAATGTGTTTTTTTTTTAAAAAAAAACGATATTGAGTTTTGCCGGAAATACATGTTTTCAGGTGCCTGAAGCCCCCAAAAGAAAACAAAATATTTTTTAGAAAAAGGCTGTGTGTGTGTCTATATACAGCATAACTTAAGTAGCAAAGATAGGATATAAATTCAGCATCTTCCGAAGATGAAGAAAATCCCCAGTGCAAACTGCCTTTTACGTGGAGAAGTGTTTGTTGCTTTTCATTTACTCAAATATAATTCTAATCAGGTTGAATTAAATGACATATATTTACGATACTTACCCAACTAACAAAATTTATATTTTGAATATTCTGTGAACAGCCTGTTGATTCCTCTTTATTCTTAATGAATTTTGTATAATTTTGAATAACCGGTAAATCATTAGAGACAGACACAAATTAAATTGGGTTTTGCTTATTTATGGACGCCCTTTAACTGCTGTGGTCCTTAGCGTCCAATTGTACACTGGGAGTGAAAGACCGGTAATTTTGCTCAGAGGCCTCTTTATCAGGTTTGAGATTCTTTTACGTGCCGTAAATCTATGACACGGGACCACCAACTTTACATTCTTCCGAAGCAAGCCATGCTAAGAATTTTTACGCCCAAAAAAATCCATCGCCCTCCGCAGGGTTTGAATCCGCGACCTCGGAAACCAGAGGCTAGTATGGTAACCATTACACCACGGAGGCTTACTATGCAAAAACTGTACATCATGGAAAGTACACAATTTACGTCAAATACATTTTTATAGCATTAAGCACTTCCGAGATATTCTTCGATATTGTTAGAATGTTCAAATACTTCATACGCGTTGAAGTGTTAAGTCATTATTTTGTTTCTCGTGGTCATGGAAAGAGAAGAGCATTTCAAATTAAGCATATAGCGACCCACTTTTTAAAGAATTTAGTAACGCTTCGGTGGCCTGTATGCCTCTTGCACGTATGACGAAATGTCTAATGAAACAATTTCTATAAACTATTATCTCAGTTAACATGAAGCAGATAGAAAAATAAGATTTTTTAAAATAATAGTTTGCAGAAGAGATATAAAAATATAAGATAGTGGATACAGAAAGACATATGAATGTAACACATCAGTTTTTTTTTCATACTTTTGCAACACTGAGTCACGTTCATAACCTCAGTTCCAACATTTACAACGTTGCTGTTAATTTTCTCCTTGAAGATTTCTAAAAGTCCTTATTGATACTAAACTGTTCCTCCAAGCTCTGCTTGGCCCTTTTCTTCTTCAATATATAAGAGTGCATCCTAGGATCATCTTTGGCCAAAGTATTTCTTGCATTTGAAACGCGTATCCATGTCCTTTTACTCACTTTGCTTCTATGATGTTGATAATGTATGTATTTACACCCTATTGTTGTTCTCTAATTAGTTCTTTCCCGATACGATCTTGTATCTTTCACAAGAACAATGGTATTTTCATGATAATGGCGTAATGAGGATTATATTGAACTAAAACTCTTGAACGCTTCTTTACTTGTTCTGCAGGCGACGCAGGGCGTCATTACCACGCTGCGTCAGCTACTCCAGGCAACACTGTGTCTGGCCGGTACGGATCCAGAGATCCTGCCACTGGTCGCGACCTCCAGACTGTCTACACAGCAGGGAGGAGAGGATTCAGAGCTAACGGACCTCACATAGCCCGCAGGATGAACTTATCTCAGAACAAGATACCGTACAACCCTCCTGTGTCTCCGGATTCTCCAAACTACAACCCCACATACTCTGGATATCATGATCCTAACGAGGATGCCACATACAGCTTTGGGTTCCGAACCCGCAGCTACAACCGCAGGGAGAGTTCCGATGCCAGAGGCTCCATAGAGGGTCGCTACTCCTTCCTGGATGACATCGGAGTGAGACATGATGTTGCATACGAAGCTGGTGCCAAGACTGGGTTCCACGTGAAGACACCCTACCCAGATTCTACTCCAATCAGCTCATCTATCTTCTTTGCTGGTCCCGCTGCTGACAAGAAAGGAAAACAAGTGAGGGGTCACACCGCCATTCTCAGGGGCAAGGACGGATCCTACAGGTAATGCCACACTTATGTAATACGCCTAAATAGAATAGCATTTTTAATACAGTGATACAGCAGTAGAGAGAATGTCCAAAAATTGTAAACTTCCACTCTGCTACAAGTTTTCATCTTTGACAAGGTACCAAAGTGCATATATTTACATCATACACTGCAAATGCAAGATCTGGTAACTGCTAATTTCACAACGTTCAAAAGTAGTGCAGAAAAACTATGTTATTCCGTATTTTTATCTCAGTTTTGAGGCGTGGATATTTAACCTACAAAGAAATGCCAAGAAGAAGAAATGGCAGAAAAAATCTTCTCTGAAAGTAAAAAAAATTCAACTCTAAAATGCTTTCTAATGATGCTTGAAAGAGGCTTTCTCGTTTCTCTAAGTTTTTAAAATTTGGGCTCTGACTTTTAATTTTGTCTGAAACAATTGGATCCGGTGTGGAGCCTTTACAAAACTTAAAATGTCTCAATGTACTGAGTATTTTATGCAAGGTCCTTTATGCATTTTTGAACATTTACGTGTTTGGGAGATCAATCATTGCTCTCTTAAATAGAAATAAATATATGCAGCTAAATGTGAAACTCTTTGAAGTTTAAATGGACTTGGGCACTTGCCAGCAAGAAATAATTTCAGATAGAAACGTTTGGTGACACTTTTTGACGTGGGAATGGTTTACATTTGATTTTCCTCATACTTTTACCCCACTTCTCTATCGTATGTGCTGAGATCATAACTTCTACGCTTCCCTTAGTTAATGCGAGTCTAAGCCCAGGCATCATAATTGATCATAAATGGCTTTCATGCTATGAAAATAATTTAATTAATTGCTTATATTTTTTCTTTTGCAAGATTTACATCAGTGGGACCGGACCAACGGCGAACGGAGGAGAAGGACGCCGCAGGCCGTGTGAAGGGAGTTTACACATATTTGGATGATAAGGGTGTCCAGAGAACTACACAGTATATAGCTGGGCCCAACATCGGCTACAAGGTGGTTAACACTGAGTCCAATAACCGTTTCCCATCCGTTTACCCACCTTATTTACCTCCCTACAACTTTCTACCGACCCCGGGAAAGGATGACGAACTTTTCGGCTTCCCAGACGGACTCAACGCGGCTGAGAGTGGTAATGGAGTCAAACCTACTGGAGGACCAGCCCCTGGTGGCAACAAGGATACGGGTAGTCCTGATGGCATTGGCGATTTTGGTTTCCCCGAGGAGGACAAGGACAAAGATAGCATACCCAGTAAGCCTCCCACTGATCTCCTACCTGGTATCGGCGCTGGTGTAGGTCAGGAAGGCCCTTCTAAGGATAAGGATGGCGACGATGATTTTACTACATCATTCGGCGGTGCAGGCGCACCAAGCCCTGGTCTCTTTGGAAGTGATGATGATCTCTTTGGCCCTCCTCTGGGGGATAAAGGAGATGGTAATGTGGCAGGAGGAGATGACCTGCTAATTCCGGACTATGAACTCGACAAGGATACCGCTGGGGGAAACGGATTTCTCTCAGGAGCCGCTGGTACTAACGTACCCTACGGAAATTGCTGCAAATTTGCTCCCACCAGACGTTCTGGAAGTAAGAAGATAGACAGTGTGGGGTCAGGATCTAGTCCAGCTGAGGGTTTCGGAGGATTTCCTCCAGGAATAGCCGTCAAGGCACATGTACAGTCTCTAGACATCAGACCATCCTTTGGGGCGAGGATTCCTTCACCCAGCGCTGCCCTAGAGATCTCCAGCAGCGGCAAGCCGCGTAGAGAGATTAGAAACGAGGAAAAAATCGCTAACACGGAGGCTCCTGTGGCAGACTCCCGAGAAGATTACTCTGAAGAATCTAGCTCCGAGCAGAGTTCAAGGTGAAAGACAATGAAACAAAAACATAGCTCTTTAAGAAATGGATTTTAGTGAATCACAGGATGTCGTGTGCGTATGTTTATCTGTGTAAATGCTGTTTTGATGCAGTAAGGACGGTTGTAAACAGGAAACACGAATTTCACATAGGCAGCGGGTTAGAGAAAATGCAGGTTACAATGGAATGCTGACAAATATAACTGCGTGCGAGTCAGTAGGCATATTTTGCTGCTAAATGTGTCGAATGATTGATTGGGGTACAGTCTTATGTAATCTCCAGAAGCAGCCACATATTGTGGCGTATTAATAATTTGGAGGGTTACATTATTAAAAATGGAAGGTGGGAGGAGATGCCCGCCGATCCAAAGCCCGGCTTACACACGCGGTCCGTTCCCCACGGAATCCTAATTGAGACAAACGCTATATTCCCCACTACTCGTGGCTAGCAAAGGCTACCAGACAAGAGTGACGTAAACAACAACGTGTCTAGTAATAACAATGTAGAACAATAATGTAACCTCCCAAATTATTAATACCCCACAATATTCACTCTCAGTAAATAGGTATATGAACTACAAATTACATACTTTTAGCCATCTCATTTGAGTTCAGATTTAATTACCTACTCAGATTTAAGCTATCATCAGAAGGTGTGAACTTGGAATGATCATGTGAAGTATGGTTTTATCCACTAATGATCACAAATTATTTTAAATAACAAAATTTACTTGGCAGGTGAATCTCAAAGGATACTGTTAAGCAGCTTTGAGACGTGTTTGACGCAACAGTACACAACAGTAATTTTCAACTACCATTCAAGTGTTCAAATTATGTTTAGTAAAATAATCCTAATCTTATTTCCTACAATTTTATTACTTTGACATGATTTTTTGAGGGATAAAACATCATTATAACATTTTATCAGTCATCTATAATCCTCTATGCATTTGCCAACAGCAGAGCATCGCAATAGATGGACTATGACACACACCAGCATGTACAGCATCAATTAAATAGTCTGTTTTCGTGTTTTAAAATGGTACCTAAGAATCCTTTTCGCTAAATTTGACTGTACTTCTAGATGTCCAAAGTATTTCATACAAAGAGGAACATCATAAAATAAATCTGTAAATTATTGTACAGTACATTTTAAGTTAAATAAAAACGATGGATAAATCAGTTATGGGATGTTGTTTTTTTAGCATTTAAATTCCCCAAATTGTTTGTGTGTGACTGAATATTATTCATTTGTAACCCCCTTACCCAATTCTCTTATAAGGTCTCAACAAACATGATCGACGCGTATAGAGCAGATTTTTATTTTCAGCTAGTTAAATTCCTCTGATTTAGAATGTCGTTATTTAACCACATTTGACTAACTACTACTACACTTACGCAGACGATGTTAATATCAAGCTTGACGGGAAAGGAATATCAAAGTAACCCATTCTTTCTTCCCAAGCGAAACCGGTTCACCATTAGCTACTGATATGGTGATATGACAGCTGCATCTTCTCCTTTATTCATGCAAAGCTAACAGTTGTATTGCATTGTCAGTGATGACAAAACATTGTTTCTTCAAATATAAATGTGATGTTGATGCAAGATGACGCATAGAGGCATATACCCAAGTCAGTGATTAACATCATGTTGTTTGTAGTTTGAAAAAAGGGGTGGGTTTTATGCCCAAGCACTGCGACCTTAAAAATCTATTGCGCATCCCCCCTTTTATCAGTTAAGTAGTCTGTTGCCGTTATGAACTTAACCAGACTGCTAACTGAGGCTTTCGATAGTTCATCTATCTTTGGAAAGTGATTGCCAAACATACTTGCTCTTTGATTCACAAGAGCAGGGCAATCACATAGTAGCAGTCTCGTTTCCTTTTAGGCATCTACTACAGATAGGGTTGTTAAACAATCCCATTCTGTATAGATTAAACTTTAGGGCACAGTGTCCTGTAATGAATCCTGTTGCCCATGCAAGCCTTCTTTTACTAAGACCGCACAGGTACTTTGCCCTGCTGTTATCCAGGTCTGTAGTAAACAACTTGGAATGCCTGCAACCCTCAATGGAGTTCCAGTAGTTTTTGTGTTCTGCTTGAGCCCAGCACTTAATAGCCTGTTTCGCTGGTCTGTAGGACACCCCCAGTACAGGCTCCGGACCCAAAAATGGGATTTCGCTGCCAATCTTGGCTGCTTTATCTGCTTTCTCATTGCCTGGTATACCTGTATGTCCTGGCACCCACATAAGTTGATCCTTATTGTGTTCAGCCAGTGTCATTAAGGATTCCCGGCATTCTAAGACGAGCGATTAACATTATGAAAATATACTTATTTGTTCTACAGCTTGGGAAATTTGGACAGGTAATTCTCTCTACCTTAATTGTATGCAACGTATTTGGGAAGACAAGTGTTATCTAAGAATTCAAGGGCTCGAAATCTGCAACAGCTTTTCGAAAAAGTAAAACAACAAACGAGCTTTCATCAACATAGACGTTTATCTTGCTCTCAGTGAATTTTTTTTCTTTAGCGATTAAGGAACGTTAGGAGGATTCTAACAGAAACACACGTTACTGAACTAAATATGCAGCTCATTTGTGCTGAAAATGTTCTCCCAATAGATTTCCTTCATTAAACTACTCTCGTTTAATTAATGTTAGTGGAGGATAGATATTTTTACACCTCTAATTCGTATTTCTATTGCAGTCATAATCTGTGACTTTCCACATATTAACTCGTTATAGAACAAGAGAGGGCACAAATATATGAGGATAATAAGAACATGGCTATACTAGTTGAATCAGCCAACTCTAAATTTCCGTACACTTGTTTTTTACTTTCTCTACTACGTATAGTAAGTAGGGGAAGTATTGTATTCCAACCAAAAATTCGATGCCGAGATTTCACCGGAAATACCTGTTTTGAGACCCCCTGAATCCACAAAAAGCATTTTTGGAAACATGTCCGTGTGTGTATCTGTCTGTAAACAGCATAACTCAGAAACGAACAGTCGGATAAACACCAAACTTGGTATTTAGGTTCAGTATCTTCCAGAGATGCGACACGAAGGTTTTCAAGAAAATCCCCCACCACAGCTTACCCTTTACATGGAACATTTTTCGAAAATTTTATTTTTCTCAAAAATGGCTCTGACAATTTGGATTAAAATATCATATGCTTAAGATATTTTCATGACAAATGAAATGTATATCTTGAATTTTCTGGGAATGTCTCCAAAAGTATTCTTCATTGTCAACGACTTTTGCAAAACTGGAAAACCATAAAAGATAGACAAAATTTTACTACACAAAAAATGTATATCGCGATAAAATACACAATTTATGTCATATACATTTTTTGTTGAGTTAGCCATTTTCGAGATATTGCTTGTTATTCCCTTAAATTTTCAAATACTTATAATTTTTTCTCAAATGAGAATTCGTTATTCATTTTTTGTCGTGGTAATGCAAAGAGAATGGAATATTCCACATAGCAGCCAGCTCTTAAAATGTTTGACTATAGCTTAAAGCCTACCATATTCCCTTTGCATCTACAAGAAAATTAGCAATAAGATTAACATCTCGATTAACATCAAGCATATGAAAAATAAGCGTTTGTACAGGAGTAGAGAAAGTCATGTGAGTGTAACACATAAGATTTTTTAAAATGAAATTATTCCTTGGTAAGAATGTATGGTAAATAACTTAAATAGAAGAACTACTTTTTATATGACTACGATAAATCGGATACGTGTGAGTGTAACTATGTAAGGAAGAAGTGTATATATTCTCATCAAATATTTTTTACGTAGAAACATGCGTTTTTAGAGCATAACTCCACAAAGTTGTTACGGATTTTACTGTCAAATCAATATTTAAAAATTCTAACGTGTTACACTTATACGAATTTCTCTACCATATATCGTTTATTATTGGGTATAAAACTATTTCTACGAAGCTATTTTTCTATTTACTTACTTTTAATCGTGACAAACATTTGCAGAAGTGCTATATCACACATTTCGTTAAAAATCAAAGTGAATAGCAATAGTCAAATGCTTAAGAAGAACTGGACGCTATATACTGGCCTTAAAAGTTAATACTCTTTACATGGAATCGCGAAAAACAACTGATTGTCGACAGGACTTTTCAAGAATGACAAAGTATTGAACAATGCAAACCATTAATAACGGATATCTCGAAATGACTGATGCCACCAGAGTTTTATTTGAAATAAATTGTGTGTTTTAAAGAAATATACTTTTTGTGCAGTGCGTTTTTGTCTATCCCTTAACGTTTACCAGTTACACAAGATTGTTCAAAATTCCTTCCGAATAAGAATGCTTCACAGAAAATTCAAAATATACATTTTATTTGTCATGTAAATATCTTTAATGTATAGTATTTTAATCACAATGATTAGAGACATTTTTTTAGAAAATCAAAAATTTTGAGAAATGTTCCATGTATGGGGGGGATTTTCTTGAAAATCTTCGTGTCGTATTTTTAGAAGATACGAACCTAAATATCAAGTTTGGTACTTACACGACTTTTCGTTTTTGAGTTATATCGTTCTTTCTCTGTGTCTCTCTCTCACCCTCCACATTGTTCTAAAAGTGCTTTTTGGGATTCTGGAACCTCAAACTATGTATTTACGGTGAAATCTCGGTATTGAATTTTTGTGTGGAATGCAATATCTGCTCTACTTACTAGGCACGTGGTAGAGAAGGTAAAACATCTGATGTGTTACACTCACATGACTTTCTCTATTCTTGTACAAACTATTTTTACAAACGCTTATTCTCCATATGCTTCATGTTAATCGAGATATCGAGATGTTAAACTTATTGGTAATTTTCTTGTAGATGTAAGGGGAATATATGTTTACAAGGGCAATTTGGAAATACAGTAGCCTTTAAGCACATACATATCTCTTAATAGCTGGTTGCTAGGTGCAGCACCATTCCCTTTCCCACATATTAATACTTTTTGTATATCCAAGACAAAAAAATGAATAACGAATTCCCATTTGAGAAAATAAGTATTGAAACATTTAAGGGAATAACAAGCAATATCTCGAAAATGGTTCACTCAACAAAAAAAAATGTATATGACATAAATTGTGTATTTTAACGCGATCTACACTTTTTGTGTAGTAAAATTTTGTTATGCTGTTCATAGACACACACACGGCAATGTTTCCAAAAATGCTTTTTTTGGATTCAGGTGGCCTCAAAACATGTATTTCCGGTGAAACCTCGGTATCGAATTTTTGGGTGGAATACAATACTTCCCCTACTTACCGTACGTAGTAGAGGAAGTGAAAAGAAAAAAAAGGGAAAGAAGAAACAAACAAACAAACAGAGTAAGCAAATGTGTAGTCAATAAACAATTTGGGGGAAGAATTTTACATTTAGAACATATTTTAAAAATTAATCAGTTATTACAAAATTTGTCTAACAAAATCAGAGCTTATCTGCAAACTTTAAAGCAAGTATTTACATTTTTTTGGAGAACGTTCGCACAAAAAATCTCATTAAATGTTAAGAAATATAGGAAAATTAAAGAATTAAGTTGAAATTATTGTTTGAATGGTTCACAATTTCTCTTCGGTATTCATTTGTCATTTTCTTACTCCTATCCAAACTCCAATCTCGCTTACGGCTCGGTCATAAAGCAATCACTCGTGAGGAAATGCATCACTTTCTTTAATGTTGCAAAACTTTATGACAGGTTAGAAAGCAAGTGTAGTTAATATTTCTTTATATTGCTAACCTTTTATGGAGCCTTATAACAATGCAGAGTTGATGTTTGATATCACTCTCCTTTCTTTTCTCTCCATTTTAGTGTCAGTGGATGCTTGGACTATAGACAAACAGGACAATAGGTGAAACCGGTTTTATTTTAAAGGCAACCCTGCAATAAAATTGTTAACAGTTTATCTAGTGGGAGATGATGGTGATAAGAACTGTAGTCAAATGAGCAAGAGAAATTATGAAGATTTACCAATAAAGCGTAGAATATTTTAGCCATTTTTCTCTAAAACTTTAAGGTACGTGTTCGTAAAAACAATTTGATAACCAAAATCTATGTAAAGAATCGATTGGTGGTGTTCGCATTTTCCGGAACAAACCGAAAGTAGGGGTACTCGTGGTCAATTTTGAAATGTTAAATGGGAACATGGGTTGTTTAAGGTATCATTGGATAGTGATTTTAAAATGAAACTACTTTTACCAAAATTTGTTTTCTAACTCATGTTTACTCACAAATGAACGATAAACTTTAACATTTTGCACCAGTTGCTCGATGGTGTTCTCACTTTTCACTTAGGACTCGGCAAGTTCTTGATCACCTGTATTCTGGACGGTGGATTGGATGAGGAGGACCAGTACGTTGGCCGGCCCGATCCCCTAAAGCTTTGAAATTTTAAATGGGAACATGGGTTGTTTAAGGTATCACTGGATAGTACTTTTAAAATGAAACAACGTTTACCAAAACTTTCTTTTTATCTTCTAATGTTTACTCACAAATGAAAGACAAAGATAAAGAAATTAATGAAATTTTCTGAGGAATGCTGTACCTACCGATGTTAATGATTGTGAACACTCACTATAAATGTTCAAAATGTCCACCAACCTGTGCTACAAAACGCTGTGATCTACTCCTAACATCATTGATGGCACGGAGAAGTTCATCACTGCTGAGGGCGCACAGGCTGCTCGAATTCTTTCTTTCATATCTTTTCTAGTTGTAGGACGCACCTGGTTGACAATGTATTTAAGTCTGCCCCATAAGAAGAAGTCAGGAGATTGGGCCGGCCAACGTACTGGTCCACATCGTCCAATCCACCGTCCAGGAAACAACTGACCAAGAACTTGACGAGTTCTAAGTGAAAAGTGAGCCGGACAGCCATCCTGTTGAAGCCACATCGGTAACCGTACAGCCACAGCAACACCATCAAGCAACTGATGCATCTGTTGACGAGGAAGTCTATCGTTCATTTATAAGTAAACTTCAGAAAATAGAAAAGAAAGGTTTTGGTAAAAGTTGTTTCATTTTAAAAGCACTATCTAATGATACCTTAAGTAACCCATGTTCCCATTTAAGCTTCAAAGTTGACCACGAGTACCCCTACTTCCGGTTTGTTCCGGGAAATACCACCAATCGATTCTCTACATAGGTTTTGGTTATCAAATTGTTTTTACGAACCACAAGTATATAATAGTTTTAAAAGAAAAAAAAGGCTGATACGGGTGCCCTGGGACACCCGGTATGTGTAACTACAATCCTAAACGAGTATAACGTTGAATAAAGGAAATACAACTCTACAATTTAATGTCCTATATGTAGACCAGATTTCATGTAATTCTCGTTATTAACAGAATGACTAGCAAATTTAAGACGTAATGCAGAGCACCTTTTAGTTGTATTCTCTATCCCTGCGTCCGCTAAACCACTGCACCCATGAAATAACTGCCCAACTACTACCTGTACGGAATCGAAATTTTATATTTAAGTTTCTTAGGAACATTTCTTAAAATATTTAAAATTCGGTTAGAATCGTTATAAAATTAAGAGTAACCTCAGTGGAGAAATTCTTAAAAATTTACAATTTAGTAAAAATACGCAGAGTACCTATAATAATAATTGTTACAAATTCTTCCAAAATTAACGCAACTATAATTTAAGACTAAGCGTAAACGACTTGTTAAAATATCACAAGCTTGAAATATCTTCGTTTAAGTATGGATATTTGACATGGAGATTTCAGGCATCGGAAGGTATATAAATCTGATATGATACATTTTCGTGACTTTGACTTCCAGTGATAAATTCACATATCTTCGTTATATAGGAGGTGTAAAAATTACCATACAATGCTCGGTGGTGGACAAAGGTGTTCTGCATCAGCCAATATACTTACAGCCAACAGTAGTGTTTACAGAATTATTCTGTTTAGTAGTTTTATACTTTACGCCTTTATTTGTGTGGTATCGTCAAGTGGAAATGAAAAATGTAGACCTTGTATACAAATGCAGAGCACCGAGATGTGCAAGAGATAGAGTTGGCTCAATCCACAACGATACTCCAACAGGCGTCACCCAGCCCACACCTTTTTCAAGATTGGAGGGGCGGTTTAAGTGCAACCGCAATTACGTCTTACAAACACCCCTAACTCTGGGGAGGATAGGGAATAATCCACCCCAGCCAGGAATCGAACCCAAGACCCCTCGAACAGCAGGTAGGTGCTTTACCGACTGAGCTACGGGGCCAGCTTAAAATAACTTGTTTCAACTGCTGGAAACCATTTATACAAATACTTATCTTAATTAACATAAAATTGACGGAGAAAAGTGTGATGTATTATAGTCATACGACTTTCTCTGACTGTTCTATTCTATAAAGTATTCACAAAAACTTGCTTTTTGTCACTTCGTGCTACTCAAGTTAATTAAGTATAAGAATATACAAGAGACCCAGACGGCAATAAAATACTTACAAAACAGCTAATATGACGCAAAGAAACCAAAGAAATGGCATTTGAAGATGTATTGGTTAAACTATAGGAGCACAATGAAAATTCAAGCAAACAGCAGCGAATAGGGAACCTCTTATGCTACGAAACAAAAGACAATATTAAACAAATCTATACTTTAATGATTTCTACATTTTAAGCAGTGCTTTTAACCATTTCCTATGGTTCTAAGCTACATAAATGTCCATAAAAATGAAGTTCTCAAACCTAATATTTTAATCAAATCGTAGGGACTACGTTTGAAAAAAAAAATTACGCAAATTTTTGCATGCAAAAATTTGGAGGTGGGGTATTTTATTGAAAATTTCAGTCTGACTTCCTAATTTGGAATTTATCTACACTTCCTTTTGATTTGCATTGTTCACATACACACCAGAGAGAGAGAGAGAGAGAGAGAGAGTCTTTTTTAAAGTGTATTATTTTATTTAAGGTACCTAAAACGAGTATCTCGAATGAAATCCGGGTATCACATTTCTGCGAGGCTTACAGGCTTCCTCTACCATAGGTAAGCGGTAGAGAAAGCGATACTCTTTTATATAACGGCTTACACGGAAACTAAATGGTGAAAATTGCCAAAAGGTGCATTTTTACTTTCTCTGCCATATATAGTAAGATGGGGAAATATTGCATTCCACCCAAAAATTCAATACCGAGATTATATCGGAAATATATGTTTTTGTGTCCTCTGAATCCAAAAAAAATCTCTTTTTGAAAAAGGACTGTGTATGTGCCGTGAGCATCATAACTCAAAAACGAAAAGTCGGATAAACACTAAACTTGATATTTAGGTTCAATAACCTTCAAAGATACAACACAAAAATGTTCAACAAAATCCCCACCCCAGACCACCCTTTAGATGAAACATTTTTCGAAAATATTGATTTTCTCAAAAATAGCTCCAACGATTTTGAATAAAATAGCATATACTTAAGATATTTTATGACAAATAAAATGTATATCTAATTTTGTGGGAATGTCCCCAAAAGTGCTCTTCTTTCTGAATGGCTCTTGCTAACTGGCAAATGTTAGAGATAAACAAAAATTTTCAACGCAAAAACTGTAGAGCTCGTTAAAACACATAATTTATGTCATACACATTTTTTGTGGAGTGAACCATTTCCGAGATATTCCTCGTTATTTGCTTGAATTTTCTAATATTTATACTTTTTCTCAAATGGAATTCGTAATTCGTTTTTTTTATGTCCTGGACATACAACAAAGAGAATGGAATGCGCCACAAAGCAACAAGCTCTTAAAATATTTGACCATCACTTAAAGCCTACCATATTCCCCTTGCATCTACAAGAAAATTAGGAATAAGATTAACATCTCGATTAACATGAAGTAGATGGAGAATAAGCATTTGTAAAAATAGTTTGTACAAAGTAGAGAAAGTCATATGAGTGTAACACATCAGAATTTTTAAAATGGTACAGTGTACTGTGAATTCTGCACCACTTCACAGAAAAACGTCATAACTCCTGTAAACTTTAGAGTAGAGAGGTAAACTTTAGCCCATCTTTTAGTGGAAGTTTGTTCTACAAATTGGCAGTATTGTTAAGTATTGCAGCTTCCTGTGCTCAAGCTATATGGTTTCTTTCTTTGCAAATATATGTGGATTTGTTTTTTCCATTTTTGCTTTGATCAGCTTTTTCTGTGAATGACATTTTCTGCTACGATTCGTCAGAAATTATTGAAGATAACTAAATTAAATTTTAGGATGACGGAAGCAATTATTAAGTACTATTGTAGATTAACTTTGTTGTTGATAAGATGGTTGGTTATTTAAAAAAATGATTGTTGATAAATGTTAATAAAAATTATATAGTTAAGTAAACAAATCATAATTTCCTTAAACACAAACTTATTGTATGTAGGTAGACCAGTGAAATAAGAAGGCAAGTATTTGCATCCTGTAAATCTTTCAGTCTAAAATGTTAATAGTTTCTGAGATAAAAGGTCATGAATTTATCAGATTTAACATTAGTGGCCTGAATCCAAAAAGAAAACATTTTTAGAAAAAGCTCTGTATGTGTGTCTATGAACATAGCTCAAAAACGAAAAGTCGGATAAATACCAAATTTGGTATTTACGTTTACTATCTTCCAAAGATGCAACTGGAAGATTTTCAAGAAAATCCCCCAACCCCAAACTACCCTTTACATGGAAAATGTAAGGGGACATATACTCAATAGAATACAGTATTGAATATAACAGGAATAACTAATAATGTAAAACAATATTGAGAAATAGATTTACTGTAAAATAACCTGTACCACAGAATGTAATTAATGAGAAAGCAAGCATGTAAATAAAGTAAATTGAGTTTTATTTATGACGCTCTTTAACTGCTGTGGTTCTTAGCGTTCCATTCTATATTGAGCGTGAAAGACCGAAAATTTTGCTCAGAGGCCTCTTTATCAGGCTCGAGGCTACTTTTTCATGCCGTAAATCTACGACACGGGTTTACTTCCCTTCCGAAGGAAACCATGTTAAGGACTTTTACGCCCGAAAAAATTCATCGCCCTCCGCCGGGTTTGAACCCGCGATGAGGGAACTAGAGGCATGGTATCACTAGATCACTAGACCACGAAGGACGACAGCAAGCATGTAAGGAACATTGTAATTAACAACCAGGCGAGCTAGCAACAAGGGTGAAAGTCCATCGGTACACACACGCTAATATATACAGGGATTAGGTAAAGTCAAAAAATAGAGAGAGAAGTCCGAGGTTAGTGTGAAACAGAGATAGAGATCCAATTCCTGGAAGCCAAGGGAGTTGGAAGAATAGTTAGAGAAACGAGAGTCGTAAAGTGAGACGGACTTACCAGAGAAGTCAAAGGGAAGCTTGGCTGCTAAAATTTGGAACATTTTATTTTCATAGCACCTCTGAGCCATGTCTGAGTAACATGTTGTTAATGATTTGAATTGTTGAATACTTTGATATTCTTTAATATCCTGTCAACATTCAATTGTTTCTCGCAATTGCATGTAAACAATATGGAATTTTTAGGCCAGCATACAGCGTACAGTTGTTAAACCTTTGACTATCGCTGCTCTCTTTGTATCTATAGCGAAATGTGTAATGTAGGTATTTCTGCAAAGGCTTGTCTCGATTAAAATGAAGTAGGTAGAAAAAGAAGCTTTAGTAATACTAGTTTTTATCCCACTAACAAACGATAGTAAAGTCACGCGAATGTATCACATCAGATTATTTTTTTTTCGTCTGGATTTCATCTTAAAGCAATATCCCTTAGGTGCATGTTATAAACTAGGAAACGAAGTATTTCCTTTAAAAACAGTGCACCGCCTAATTTATGTGTTATCTTGGGTGTGGTGGGGGATAGCATTTCTTTTGTTTACGGTCCTCACGGCCTTCCTTAATAACACAGGGACGTGGTACTATGTTAATGAGAAGGAACATCATTTTCAAGGCAAAAGTGGACACGAGTATTTTAATAGCGCTCATTTGTTATTTCTCTTATTATCTTTTATCTTTTCTTACTGAAGAAAAGCGAATATGAAAGACATCCGGTCGCCATTTACCCTGACCTAGAAGAAGTTTCACTAGTACTTATCGCCACTTTTGTCTAATTCAATTAATTTTATACGTAAAACAGGAAAGGACGTGCAAGATGAAACTAAAATGTACATATCTCATCTGTTGCTTTCATATGACTTTCACTACTCACTCATCTACAAACTATTCTTACATAGCTTATTCGGGTAGCACTTTTTACTTTCCCTACTACACATAGTAAGTAGGGAAAGTATTGCATTCCAGCCATAGATACGAGATTTCACCAGAAATACATGTTTTGAGGCCCCGTGAATAAAAAAGGTACTTTTAGAAAAAGGTTTGTGTGTGTGTTTATGTGTATTTGTGGATGTGTGTCTGTTAACAGCAACGAAAAGTCTAATAATGCCAAATTTGGTATTCAGGTTTAGTATCTTTCAAAGATGCGACACGAAGATTTTCAAGAAAATCCCCACACCCCAGACTACCCTTTACATGCAACATTTTTCGAAAATTTTGAGTTTCTCAAAAATGGCTCTAACCATTTTGATTAAAATATCTTATACTTAAGACATTTTTATGGCAAATGAAATGTATATCTTGAGTTTTCTGGGAATGTCCCCAAAAGTCCTCTTCATTGTGAATGGCTTTTGTATAGCTGGTAATCCGTAAGAGATAGACAAAATATTTCTACACAAAAATCACAAAACACACAACTTATTTTTTTCTATGGTGTGAACCATTTCCGAGATATTCCTTGTTATTTGTTTGAATTTTCCAAAACATACTTTTTCTCAAATGGGAATTCGTTATTCGTTTTTTTATGTCCTGGACATGCAAAGAGAATGGAATGCGTCACATAGCAACCAGCTCTTAAAAGATTTAACTATCGCTTAAAGCCTATCATATTCTCCTTACGCCTACAAGAAAATTAACAATAAGATAGTTTCTGCAAATGTTTATCTCGATTAACATGCAGTAGATGTAGAATAAGCGTTTGTAGAAATAGTTTGTATAAGAGTAGAGAAAGTCATGTGAGTGTGACATATCAAATTTTTGGTGTTCCATTTATATGCCCACCTTTAACATCTAAGGCCATATTGGCGGCTTTGCCTTTGGCACAACTGCTCATTGACTATGATGTTCACTCGTTTACTATTTTGTTAATCTTTGGATTTGTTTACGTTGGCTTTTATTTATAAACATTAAATTCACACGTACGTTTACACTCTAACTCGTACTTTCAGCCACTATAAAGGACGGGGAATAATTCTGACTAAACAAAAATACACATACTTCAGCCGGGAATCGAATCCCTGACCTCTGTTTTTTTTCTGTCTATTTCTTGATAATCGAAATAAACATTCGTTAAACATTTTCATAATTCGTTGTAGGCGTAAGAAGAATTATGTAGGCTAAAGCGATAGTCAGATTTTTAAAAAGCGAATCGTATTGTGATGGCCATGATGCTTTTATGACTACGGAGAAAAAAAAATTCTGATGTAATACATTCACATTACTTTCTTTCCCCTTTTATCTTTATTAGAGGGTATACAAACTATTCTCACTAAAGCTTAACTTTCTATCTACTACATTTTAATCTAAATAAACCTTTGCAGAAATAGTTACATTACACATTTCATTGTAGATAGAAAGGAGAACAGCGCTAATCTGTTTAAGAACTGGACGTTATGTGCCGGTCTTAAATTCCATAATGTTTCAGCGCAATCGCAAGAAACAACTGAAAATCAATGAGACTTTAAAACAATAGCAAGTACTGAACAATTCGAACCTTTAATAACATATCTCAGAAACGGCTTATGCCACAGAAAAATTCATTTTAAGTAAATTGTGCGTTTTAAAGAGATCTACAGTTCTGTATGATACGTTTCTGTCTATCGTTTAACTTCACAGTTATACAAGATTGTACAAAATTCCCCCAATGAAGAGGATTTCGCAAGCTCTTCCTAGGAAATTCAAGATATACATTTTATTTGTCAGGTAAATATCTTTACTATATGATACTCTAATAAAAATCGTTGTTTCATTTTTTGTTTGTTTGTTTTGTTTAAGGGCGCGATAAATTATTCATGCAAAGGATAGTTAGGGGTGGGGAATTTTTTTAAAAATCTTCGTATTGCATCTTTGGAAGGTACTGAATCTAAATTCTAAGTGTGATATTGTGGCATGTGCACAGATTATATTAATGGTAATACGTCCTCTGGTTACCGGGTCGGCGGTGGCAGTTTATCTGAGAGTAGGGGCGATTCAGGGGAAGCAGTGTGTCATTGGTGGGGATATGGCGTTACTGACGCTAAGCTTAGCGTGGGTTTTCTTAGCATTCTGTGACTAGACTTCGCGTGAGTTGGACGGATAACTGCCTACGATATGGCGTCCTCGCCCGGCAGACACATGGGGTAAGAACTTATTATAATAAATCTACCAGTTATCCTTTCTTTTCAACTTTTATTATGGTAGAATAGAATCCTTGCCTCTCCCTTCAGCCAGGAATTATGTTGGTGTAATTATTTTTATAATCTAACTTTAGCTGCGTCCCTTGTCGATACCTCGAGTTTAAAGTTCTTTGTCTGTTCAACGATCCCTCTCATAAGCGAGTTGCTCTCCTCTGAAGTTAAATAATAATTAAATATGTGAGGTATACGACAAATTGGTGGAGGCGCCGGGTAATTGGTTTGATTTGTTTTGAGATTTTAAGTGCAAAATTTTTTTTCCCCCCAAATTTAACGGTTTGTGCTCCACGTGGTCGTGAAAAATGTAAAGTTCTTTCTGGCTAAAGGGTAAGGATTTTTATACTTTAATTTGTGATTCTCTTCTTCTAAATTTTGTTTCCATCATTTCTGAAAGTTTGGTTTCTAAATTTTAATTTTGAGCTCATTTTTGCATTTTTTTCCATTGTCTGCCGGCGTGACGCTAAAACTTCTACTCCATTTTCCCCTTGTTTTGGCTTCATTTCCTTTAAATTATATCACTGTGTTCCGTTCTTCGTGCTGGTTATTTTCAAGAAAATGTTTTTGTGAAAGTTGAGTTGTGAAACGAGCGATATAGTTGTAGTTTCAAAATGTGCTCGTCACGTGTTGGCTATCTGTTTGCAAATCTTGTTTTCTGTGCTTATTAGCAGTGGTTTGGAAACGTATAACTTTATATTCCAGTGATTGTGATTTCTAGCTATTTACTGCACTTTTCTGGGACATTTTTCGTGTAACTTTTATGTACGCACGTGTGTTGTGTAATTCCCGCGTGGTCGTGCATTTCAGCAATAATTTTAGCTTGTGAAACCAGTCTTCCTCAGCACGTGTTTTGGCGCGTTTATTTGCGTGTGCATATCAGATCATATACATTTGATTTAAGAAAAAAAAAGAGAAGTTTTGTGTGCTAGTATAAATTACAAGTCTGTATTCTGCTCCTTTTGAGAATCTTCGCGGTGGTCACAGTAGGTGTGACGTGGTTTTTTTTTTAACTTCCAGTTCGAGGTTTCTCACTGAAGCTATCATTTTGTTTTCTTCCATGTGTTCATTCTGATTAAAAATCTTGGTATTGTGTCCAAGGGGCTTGTGTAGCCGTGTGTTAGTATAATTTTCTGATATTTCGCCGCGGGCGCTTAATTGTGTTCTTTCTGCAACTGTTTTATTTGGCTATGTTCTGATCTTGCTACTTACATTCATGTGATGCTATAAGTGTTTAGTTTGGTGTAATCTGTATTGCTTTGTCATACTGTTTGTTTATTGGTTGCGTTATCTTTTGTGCTGCAATCATGCCTAAGCGACGTACTGCACAGAAATCTGATATAGTAATTGCGCCAGTTAGCGAGCACAGTGAAGTAGAATTTATGTCCAGTGTTGGTACGCCTGTTGTTGCTCAGTTATCAGCTGTCTGCCGCCCGGTCATTGACCCCTCTCAAGTGAAGAATTCCAGCGAGTTGTCGGCGTATGAGTTACTTTAGAATTTTGAAATGTTCGCTATTACTGCTTATGGCCGCTCTGAGAAAATCATAATGATGATAATTTTGCTTTACCGTTGCCAAGTTTGGTTTATTTAATTCCGCAATGCATATTTTTAGGGGAAAATCTTTCGCAGGTACTCATGTAAGTAAAAGTTTCAGGAGCTACCAACCTTGCCAGTATCTGCACCTAATTAGGTTTGATGTGCTTCTAATATGGACCAGTACGATGTGGATGTTGATGAACCAGCTGTACGTGTGTTACCAGATTTTGGAAAATTGCACGGGAATTTTGTGGTAAAAAGAATAAGAAAAAAAAATCACCTGTAAGTATGTAATCATTGTAAGTGCTAAAGTTTGGATGAATGAAACAGTTTTACGACTCACACAGGTATGCTAAATTTTTATTGTTTCACTGACTGATGCTTAATTAAGCTTTGCTTTTCAGGAATAATGTGATATGAATGTCTCTGCTAAATTACAAGTATATTATTATTGTGGGTGTAATTTAAATTTTGAATTATGTTTTGGGGACTGCAAATCATTTGTTTTGTTTGTTGTATTATGCTGCAGGAATGTGTTTCAGGTGTACTATGTGCTTAATTGAGCTTTCATTTTCAGGAATGTTATGTGACAATATTGTTTTGAGTAATGATGTGATGTTGTTTTGTTGCATTCGATTTGATTTGATATGATATGATTTGATTTTGACTCGATTTGATTTTGGGTTCCATAATGATGCTGTGATTTTTATTTGCCAAAATTGTTGCATGAATAGTTTGTGTATGTATGTGTGTATTTGAGGTTATGTGATATATGTGAGATTTGCCTCGGTGGGAGTGCCAAAGTGTTACCCCGATGGCGTAGTGTGAGGTTATGTGAGAAATAAGAGTTGAGATTTGCCTCGGTGGATGTGCGTAAGAGTAATCCCGACGGTGTTGATGAGGAGAGATGAAAAGAGACGAGATGATGTCAGCTTCGGTGGAAGTGCCACAGTGTAACCCCGACAGTTGTTGTATGTTTTCAGAGATTTTGCTTATTGGTGTTGCTGTAACGTGCCCAGTATAGCGTGTGTGATGAATTCACACGAGAGATTAAATGGATGGAAGTGAATGTAATGAAAATAATTTTTTTTCTCTGTTTATGCAACAAGTTTATTACCATCTTAGATAGCAAATTTTAATACCACCTGTTTTCCAGCTTATTTCTTGATTTGAAGGATGTCGATGCAACAGTATAGTGTCATGTTATTTGTGTCATTCCTGAAATTTTAATGTGATTTCTTGAAGGTTATGCCTACGTTAGATGTTTTGAATTTACAGCATGTTAAATGAGACACGTAAGTGCAGATGTTTTGTTTTGAAGAGAAAATTGAAAGATGATGATGCTTGAAGTAATGATCGAGATTGCACTATTACTGCTGATGATGATGATGATTATGATTGAGATGATGATCATAATGAGAAGGATAGTGATGTGGACAAGAAGTTGTATTGGTGACAAGAGTAGGACAATAGTAGTTGAAAGCATGTCACGTGGCGTAGTTTAGAGATGTATTGTGGATGTAGTTTGTAGTGATGCATACACTAGTTTGAGTAGATAGTTAAGTCAGTGTTGTGTGTAATTTCGGCCATGGTCAGTGTGAATGAGTTCATTTCATTGTCATGTGTGATTGTCTTGTAAGTGCACTTACTTTCTTTTGTTAGTGATACCAGCTGATTATTAAGATGTAATATTGGGATCCCAAAATAAGGCTGTTTCATTTCTGTCATGTTCATGTATTTTGAGTCTGTTTTACTGTTATTTGGATTGTGAAGCATTGTAAGTTACACTTTGGATGGCAACTCTGTAAAATTTCGTTCTTATGCCAATTTGTTCTAATTTTCTTTTCTCTTTCTTTGCCCCATGTCAAAAGCATTTTTAGTGTAAACTTTTTAACCTTTAGAGTCTTTAATTGTATATGACATACCATTCTTTTATGTGAGATTGTTTGTGGGAGCACCCTGTTTATTGTGTGGTGGTTTTGTTTTAGTATTTCGCTGTGGCGGAAAGCGAGACAATACAAGAGCATCCCCAGGGCACACCAGAAGTCAAGAAACACCACAGGGAAGCTGTCGGGCAGCCACTACACTGCCGTGGCATAAGGAGCCACCATGTCGGGGGGCAGTCCAAGCCAGCGACTGCCCACCCTGTTGTCATCACCAGAGACCTGCGGTGATAATTCTACACCAGGACAAATCGTCGTTGTAGGCACTGTCTAAACCCACCCACAAACAGTTACGGCGGACCATCACCATTTTGCGCAGTGTAGTGTGCCTGTGAACTGAGGCAGCGTGGTGTGTGCGTGTGCGGGATGCTAAAGATAAGTGCATTAACAATACTAGTCAACAGCACTTACGTCTCTCGTCTCTCCACATCACCCAGCACCATTGTATCGTCGGCTGGGTGCTTACCACACACATGTCTATTGTTATATTTTACTTCATCACACATTTGTATGTCATTGTTAGTATGTCTTTGTTTTGTTTTTTCATGTTTATTGTATTTATTTTCTTTCTGTCGACGAGGACGTCGACTTCGGTGGCCAGGGGGAGATGTGGCATGTGCACAGATTATATTAATGGTAATACGTCCTCTGGTTACCGGGTCGGCGGTGGCAGTTTATCTGAGAGTAGGGGCGATTCAGGGGAAGCAGTGTGTCATTGGTGGGGGTATGGCGTTACTGACGCTAAGCTTAGCGTGGGTTTTCTTAGCATTCTGTGACTAGACTTCGCGTGAGTTGGACGGATAACTGCCTACGATATGGCGTCCTCGCCCGGCAGACACATGGGGTAAGAACTTATTATAATAAATCTACCAGTTATCCTTTCTTTTCAACTTTTATTATGGTAGAATAGAATCCTTGCCTCTCCCTTCAGCCAGGAATTATGTTGGTGTAATTATTTTTATAATCTAACTTTAGCTGCGTCCCTTGTCGATACCTCGAGTTTAAAGTTCTTTGTCTGTTCAACGATCCCTCTCATAAGCGAGTTGCTCTCCTCTGAAGTTAAATAATAATTAAATATGTGAGGTATACGACAATATTTATCTGACTTTTCGTTTTTGAGTTATCCTGTTCACACACACGGACCTTTTTCTAATTTTTACTTTCTCTACTACGCATAGTAAGTAGGGGAAGTATTGAATTCCACCCAAAAATTCGATACCGAGATTTCACCGGAAATACATGTTTTGAGACCTCCTGAATCCAAAAAAGTATTTCTGGAAACATGTCCGTGTGTGTGTCCGTGTGTCTGTCTGTGTGTCTGTGTGCCTGTCTGTGTGTGTGTCTGTCTGTGAACAGCATAACTCAGAAACGAACAGTCGGATAAACACCAAACTTGGTATTTAGGTTCCGTATCTTCCAGAGATGCGACACGAAGGTTTTCAAGAAAATCCCCCCACCCCAGATTACCCTTTACATGGAACATTTTTCGAAAATTTTAATTTTCTCAAAAATGGCTCTAACGATTTTGATTAAAATATGTTTAAGATATTTCCATGACAAATAAAATGTATATCTTGAATTTTCTGGGAATGCCTCCAAAAGTATTCTTCATTGTGAACGTCTTTTGCATAACTGGTAAACCATAAGAGATAGACAAAATTTTACTGCACAAAAAATGTAGATCGCGTTAAAATACACAATTTATGTCATATACATGTTTTTTGTTGAGTGAACCATTTTCGAGATATTACTTGTTATTCCCTTAAATTTTTCAATACTTATTTTCTCAAATGGGAGTTCGATATTCATTTGCAAGGATATGCAAGGAGTATTAATCTGGGAAAGGGAATGGTGCTGTACGTAGCAACCAGCTAATAAGAGATATGTGTATGCTTAAAGGCTACTGTATTTCTATATTGCCCTTGTAAATATATATTCCCCTTACATCTACAAGAAAATTAGCAATAAGATAGACTCTGCAAATGTTTATCTCGATTAACATGAAGTAGCTGGAGAATAAGCGTTTGTAAAAATAAGCTTGTACAAGAGTAGAGAAAGTCATGTGAGTGTAACACATCAGATTTTCTTTTATTCAAGAGCCTCAAAACATGTATTTACGGTGAAATATTGGTATCCAATTTTTGGGTGGAATGATATAACTTCTCTACCTATATGTACGTTGAATATAGCATAAGTATTTGAAAATTCAACCCAATAACTAAGAATATCTTGAAAATCGCAAAAGACACAACTTGTTGACACAACTTGTTTTAACGAGATTTACAATTGTTGTATGGGCGCAGGGGTAACGTTGAGGTTTCGTTTCCGGCTATCTTACTGAGGGTCCGAGTTCAATTCTCGGCTCTGGGGTGGCGATTTTATGTCGGACCTATCCACTCCTTCACCTCTAATTGAAGAACCCTCAAGGCCCAACTTTATTCGAAGTCCATGGTAAAAGCTGTAAGTCGTCTCATTCCAACACCCACCTCATTATGACACTACAATGCAGGCAACGGAATCCTCCACCTCAGAAATGGGTCCAGTCGCGCTTGATGTAATGAGGTGTCCTCCGAAGGTTATACGCCATATAGGGAGCGTTAGAAACAAGTTTCCTTAGGGTTTACGAGCTTCAAAACATTCAAAATATACCTGTTAGTATTCATATCTCTATCTCAGACATGATAATTCAAAACCTTCGAGGTTGTTTCCGAAAAAAAAAACAATTTTCGTAAAGTGAGTTTTATTTATGGGCGCTCTTTAACTGCTATGGTTCTTAGCATCCCATTCTATACTGGGCGTGAAAGATAGGTTTTGCTCAGAGACCTCTTTATCAGGCCTGAGGTTCTTTTGTGTGCCGTAAATCCACGACACAGGGCCACCGGCTTTACTTCCCTTCCGAAGGAAGCCATGCTAAGGATTTGTAGGCCCGAAAAAAAAATCCATCGCCCTCCGCCGGGTTTGAACCCACGACCTCGGGAACTAGAAGCTAGCATGGTATCCCTAGAACACGGAGGAAGAGGGAAAAATCTCGTGGTGCATCCTTGAAAAATGCTGGAATTAAATATCTACTAATTTTGATATTCATCCGAAGTAGAGATATAATAGCGACTTGAGCACAGTAGAGAGATGCCGACAAGCGATAAAGTTCTTTGTTCTACACCGACAAGCCCGCCCCCTCCCTTTGTGTGCTCACATGCCGCCAGGTCTCGTGTCGTTAGGCCCCGCCCCCTCTCGCTTTGTGTGCTCACCTAATGCCGGCAGTGTCTGTGCTAACAGGTCCTACCCCCTCTCCCATGCGTTCTACTGGGGCGCCCTGACTTGAGGGAATTGTTTTCTGGAGTCCTGCCGCCCCTCGGCAAATTAATTAGGTAATGTTCGTCAAACATTATTGAAAAAAAGAATTGACATTTTTATGACTACTAATACCATTGATTAATTAATTGTATATGAATTGACTCGAGCGCAAGTGGCATTGTGTTTATAAGTAGCGCGCTCACGGGAACAGTCTGTCATGTAATGAAACACTGCAGCCTTCTTCTATCTGGGGGAAAGCGCTTGTCCATTAGCTGAACGTGTTAGACGCTTTCAACACATTAATAGGCTTTTAAGTTTACATTACGGATCTGTTTACATACATTAGCGAACGACATACTTCCGCCTGGCGGTAACGGTGACCTCCATTAGCTGACCCGTTAGACGCTTTCACCCCATTAGCGAACAATGTCAGTAATTGTTTTCCTAAGTGCTCTGCCCAACACTCAACACTTTAGATTTTAGCGATGGAAATGATATAAAAAGCAGCAGCTTCTCCAACGAGTTCCAAGTTGACCAGGATGGCCGGGTTCGAATTACAAATTCAGCTTCTAATAACTCAGAGACTAATTACGATAAAGACGTCAAATAAAATTTATTACATTAATGTCATTAGATAGTTTCTTGTGAATGTATATTTGGGTACATGGTGTCCAGGGTTCGAATACCGATAAAATGTAATTTAATTATAAATTTAACAACTCCTAAACTAATTAAGATAAAGACGTCAAATAAACTTTATTGCCTTTATGTTATTAGGTGGTATCTTGTGGAGATGTAATTAGATACCTGACGTTCTGGGTTCGAGCCTGATGCTTAAATCGTCATTATCTCAGAAACTAAGAGAGGTAGAGGAATTGACCAAAGCATGATTGATAGCTCCTATGATGGGTAAATAATACTGTATATAATTTTTAATCAGTTGTCCTTATTTCGAATCCCGATCTTTCAATCACTTACTTATTTTTTCTCTATACTCTAGAATATGTCACTTAGATTGATGCTGTAACTGCATACACAACCTTTAAACATATCAAACTAATATTGTAAATAATTTTGTTTCTGGTGTCCAGGGTTCGAATACCGATAAAATGTAATTTAATTATAAATTTAATAACTTCTAAACTAATTAAGATAAAGACGCCAAATAAACTTTATTGTCTTTATGTTATTAGGTACTATCTTGTGGATGTGTAATTAGATACCTGACGTTCTGGGTTCGATCCTAATTTTAAATCGTCATTATCTCAGAAACTAAGAGAGGTAGACGAGTGAACCAAAGCATGATTGATAGCTCCTATGAGGGGTAATTAATACTGTATATAATTTTCAATCAGTTGTCCTTACTTCGAATCCCGATCCTTCAATCACTTACTTATTTTTCTCTATACTCTAGAATATATCACTTAGATTGATGCTGTAACTGTATACAGCACCTTTAAACATATCAAACTAATATTGTAAATAATATTGGTTCTGGTGTCCAGGGTTCGAATACCGATAAAATGTAGTTTAATTATAAATTTAATAACTTCTAAACTAATTAAGATAAAGACGCCAAATAAACTTTATTGCCTTTATGTTATTAGGTATTAACTTGTGGATGTGTAATTAGATACCTGACGTTCTGGGTTTGAGCCTAATTTTAAATCGTCATTATCTCAGAAACTAAGAGAGGTAGACGAGTGAACCAAAGCATGATTGATAGCTCCTATGAGGGGTAATTAATACTGTATATAATTTTCAATCAGTTGTCCTTACTTCGAATCCCGATCTTTCAATCACTTACTTATTTTTCTCTATACTCTAGAATATATCACTTAGATTGATGCTGTAACTGCATACAGCACCTTTAAACATATCAAACTAATATTGTAAATAATTTTGTTTCTGGTGTCCAGGGTTCGAATACCGATAAAATATAGTTTAATTATAAATTTAATAACTTCTAAACTAATTAAGATAAAGACGCCAAATAAACTTTATTGCCTTTATGTTATTAGGTAGTATCTTGTGGATGTGTAATTAGATACCTGACGTTCTGGGTTCGAGCCTAATTTTAAATCGTCATTATCTCAGAAACTAAGAGAGGTAGACGAGTTGACCAAAGCATGATTGATAGCTCCTATGAGGGGTAATTAATACTGTATATAATTTTCAATCAGTTGTCCTTACTTCGAATCCCGATCTTTCAATTACTTACTTATTTTTCTCTATACTCTAGAATATATCACTTAGATTGATGCTGTAACTGCATACAGCACCTTTAAACATATCAAACTAATATTGTAAATAATTTTGTTTCTGGTGTCCAGGGTTTGAATACCGATAAAATGTAATTTAATTATAAATTTAATAACTCCTAAACTAATTAAGATAAAGACGCCAAATAAACTTTATTGCGTTTATGTTACTAGGTAGTATCTTGTGGATGTGTAATTAGATACCTGATGTTCTGGGTTCGAGCCTAATGTTTAAATCGTCATTATCTCAGAAACTAAGAGAGGTAGAGGAATTGACTAAAGCATGATTGATAGCTCCTATGAGGGGCAATTAATACTGTATATAATTTTCAATCAGCTGTCCTTACTTCGAATCCCGATCTTTCAATCACTTACTTATTTTTCTCTATACTCTAGAATATATCACTTAGATTGATGCTGTAACTGCATACAGCACCTTTAAACATATCAAACTAATATTGTAAATAATTTTGTTTCTGGTGTCCAGGGTTCGAATACCGATAAAATATAGTTTAATTATAAATTTAATAACTTCTAAACTAATTAAGATAAAGACGCCAAATAAACTTTATTGCCTTTATGTTATTAGGTAGTATCTTGTGGATGTGTAATTAGATACCTGACGTTCTGGGTTCGAGCCTAATTTTAAATCGTCATTATCTCAGAAACTAAGAGAGGTAGACGAGTTGACCAAAGCATGATTGATAGCTCCTATGAGGGGTAATTAATACTGTATATAATTTTCAATCAGTTGTCCTTACTTCGAATCCCGATCTTTCAATTACTTACTTATTTTTCTCTATACTCTAGAATATATCACTTAGATTGATGCTGTAACTGCATACAGCACCTTTAAACATGTCAAACTAATATTGTAAATAATTTTGTTTCTGGTGTCCAGGGTTCGAATACCGATAAAATGTAATTTAATTATAAATTTAATAACTCCTAAACTAATTAAGATAAAGACGCCAAATAAACTTTATTGCGTTTATGTTACTAGGTAGTATCTTGTGGATGTGTAATTAGATACCTGATGTTCTGGGTTCGAGCCTAATGTTTAAATCGTCATTATCTCAGAAACTAAGAGAGGTAGAGGAATTGACTAAAGCATGATTGATAGCTCCTATGAGGGGCAATTAATACTGTATATAATTTTCAATCAGCTGTCCTTACTTCGAATCCCGATCTTTCAATCACTTACTTATTTTTCTCTATACTCTAGAATATATCACTTAGATTGATGCTGTAAATGCATACAGCACCCTTAAACATATCAAACTAATATTGTAAATAATATTGGTTCTGGTGCACAGGGTTCGAATACCGATAAAATGTAATTTAATTATAAATTTAATAACTCCTAAACTAATTAAGATAAAGACACCAAATAAACTTTTATAGGGGAAAGGATGCTCTCCTGAAACATTAGGTCTCTAGATAGAAGTATTTATATGGGAGAGATAGGGAATACCAGGGCTGATGCTAGGCTAGTCAGATGCTAAAGGAGGGAGGGATATGCTTTATACGAGAGAGATAGGGAACACAAGGAAAGATGCTATACTAAACAGGACTTGAAGGGTAGAATATGAGCGATATAGCAAACCGAGGAGAGGTATTAGGATAGGAGTTTTGAATGATGGAGTAGGCGTTTATATGCGAGAGATAGGGAATACGAGGGTCGATGCTAGGCTAGACGGTGTTGAATGAGGGAATGCATCTTATATGAGAGAGGTAGGGGAATATGAGGAGAAGTGCTAGGCTAGTCGGGAAGGTCTGAATGAGAGAGTATACGTCTATATGGGAAAATATAGGGAAAACGAAGGTAGGTGCTAGGTTGAGAGAGTCTTCAAGGAGGAAAATGCATTTATATGAGAGCCGTAGGGTATACGAGGAGAGGTGCTAGTCTAGACACGGTTTGAGGATTAGAGTATACGTTTATATGGGAGAAATATGGAAAACAGGAGAGATACAAGGATAGACAGAGATTGAAGGAGGAGGAATGTAGGTTTATACTGTAATATAGAGAGTAATTCGATTATAAAACTTTTCTCATCCAGCCTTACAACACTTTTTATATACTTAATTTCTAAACCTTACAAACTTTATATTTGTTAAACAGTAGTGCGCGAGACGGAGAGGGACAAACAGTATATCGGTTTACAGTGAAGTATACGTCCTAACCTATTCCCACCTTGTTTGTTCTGGATCTTCTCATCGTCTGTCATCTAACGTAACCACGTAACAAGACGTAACACAGGAAATCATACATATGGCACATTAAAAAAAATAAAGGTATATATAATGAAACATAAACAAGTAGACAGAAGGTCGTCGATACATAGAAAACCAGGAGTTGTATGTACTGAGACCATAGATTAGTATAGGCAAACAACAAAGAAGTGAATTTATAGTGTAAATAGCCTAATATTTTCAAATATTATTATAGTCTAAAAGTATATAACTTAATTATGTATCGAGTATTGAGAAATAAACGTTATTCATTATTCACTAATCTCAGATCACTGCAATTGTATTGAATCAATTCACAATTGCTAATGCCATTCAACTTTCATTTGTCTCTGATACATAAACAAATTGCAAAATGGAGAAGGACGAAAGTAATAAAAAAACTCAGGCAGAAAATTTTAAGAAAGAAGAGAAAGATATATGACCGACATTGTTTTAGAACACAAATTAGTGTTGAAAATAAAATGACTGATAGCTCTGCTAAGCGTAAGGAAGAGACATGGAAATAAATTGCAAATGAATACAATTCTAGGTTAGAAAAAGAAGATAAACAACATTCATGTAAACCAATTTTTAAAAATCAGTTTAACTGAATACATGTAAAAAAACATATCACTTTACAAAAAGTAATGCAGACAACATTTATTTTTTATAAACATTATCCTATTACATTCCTTTACAAAAAACCATACATATTTCCTAAAGGCAAAGGTGATAGTCTAGACATTCTAAACACTCAGTTATATAATCATATACATCACACAGAAAGAGACCATCATTATCAGTAAAAAAACTAAACATCTCAACAATGTCTGAATGATGTATTTTATAAGTACAAGTTTTTTGATATTTCAAAGTTCCTGTTAACCATAGCAGTAATTGATTAACACAATTTCGCGATCCTGTCATGCTATAACTTTAGATGCTTTCAGCTTACTTATAATTTCCTCAATCTCTTGTGTGTGTCTATTATTACCAGCATCCCTCGACGCAATTAGTAACCTCAATATATTTACTAGTCTATTCGGATTTTCAAGCGTTGATATCACTGAATCATCATCATATGAAGATTTCATATTCTCGCAACTTCCGATGTATCCAGATTTTTCACCAACAGTAGTCTACAGTGAAGGACAGAGGCTTGATACGGTATAACATTCCCCTCTATACATCTTCGGATCTTCAAGTGCAGGTGAGAGAGTCGATTCAGTATAACATGTTGCTCTATGAAACTTAAATCTTGACAAAGAACGATTCTTAAAAATCCGCCCGCATACACAGCATCTAATAACGCGTTTTCCTCCATGTGTAATGTATGAAAAATCGAGTTTCTCATTCGTCAGTTGCACAGATTTTCTCGGGCAGTAGCTCATGCTAAAACTAAAAGAAATTAAATGAATACGTGAATGCTAACGCTCGAAGGAATTAAAAGCGAATGAATGAATTCATAACACGCACCTATGTATATATCCAGGATGAGGACGACGGAGGGAATTGCGATCAATGCATAGCAGGGAGAAAGGATACTCTCTTGAAACATTAGTCATCTAGACAACTATTGTTCACGGAGCCTGTAGACGTCAGGTTGAATGGGACAGACCTCAGGTTCAAATCTTTAAGGGCACGGACCCCGCCTTTTGCCTGTCATGTATACTAAACCATCCTAACAGCGTAACATTACGTTACAACGACACGTAACCAGAACATGGCGAGTGCGAGCATGGGAAAAAGGATGCTCTCTGGGAACATTACTGGAAAAGGATGCTCTCTGGAAACACTAGTCATCCACACAACGGGTTGTCCCTAACATTTCCAGATTTCGGGTCGTTCAACATCGTGACGCGCCCCTGTCATCTACATTTCGACGAAATTTTACCTCCTGAATTAGTTTGATGCTCTGTATAGAACCTCAGAACATGCATTACGCTGCGTGTCCCTAGCGTTTCCAGCTCCTGAATCGTTCCAGCTAGTGGAATGCCTCTACCATCTTCATGTCAACGATCTGTTACTCTGAATTAAAGTTTGGTGATATGTATAGACCTGTACAACATGCATTACGCTATGTAACAGACTCATCACGCTATGTAACAACACAATCACGCTATGTAACAACATGTTCACGCTATGTAACAACATGATCACGCTATGTAACAACATGATCACGCTATGTAACAACATGATCACGCCATGTAACAACATGATCACGCCATGTAACAACATGATCACGCTATGTAACAACATGATCACGCTATGTAACAAAATGATCACGCTATGTAACAACACGATCACGCTATGTAACAACACGATCACGCTATGTAACAACTGATCATGCTATGTAACAACATGATCACGCTATGTAACAACCTGAGTACGCTATGTAACAACATGATCACGCTATGTAACAACTGATCACGCTATGTAACAACATGATCACGCTATGTAACAACATGATCACGCTATGTAACAACACGATCACGCTATGTAACAACTGATCATGCTATGTAACAACATGATCACGCTATGTAACAACCTGAGTACGCTATGTAACAACATGATCACGCTATGTAACAACTGATCACGCTATGTAACAACATGATCACGCTATGTAACAACATGATCACGCTATGTAACAACATGATCACGCTATGTAACAACATGATCACGCTATGTAACAACCTGAGCACGCAATGTAACAACCTGAGCACGCTATGTAACAACATGTTCACGCTATGTAACAACCTGAGCACGCTATGTAACAACCTGAGCACGCTATGTAACAACATGATCACGCTATGTAACAACCTGAGCACGCTATGTAACAACATGATCACGCTATGTAACAACCTAAGCACGCTATGTAACAACATGATCACGCTATGTAACAACCTGAGCACGCCATGTAACAACATGATCACGCTATGTAACAACATGTTCACGCTATGTAACAACCTGAGCACGCTATGTAACAACATGATCACGCTATGTAACAACCTGAGCACGCTATGTAACAACCTGAGCACGCTATGTAACAACATGATCACGCTATGTAACAACATGATCACGCTATGTAACAACCTGAGCACGCTATGTAACAACATGTTCACGCTATGTAACAACATGAACACGCTATGTAACAACCTGAGCACGCTATGTAACAACATGTTCACGCTATGTAACAACCTGAGCACGCTATGTAACAACATGATCACGCTATGTAACAACCTAAGCACGCTATGTAACAACATGATCACGCTATGTAACAACCTGAGCACGCCATGTAACAACATGATCACGCTATGTAACAACATGATCACGCTATGTAACAACACGATCACCCTATGTAACAACCTGAGCACGCCATGTAACAACATGATCACGCTATGTAACAACATGATCACGCCATGTAACAACATGATCACGCCATGTAACAACATGATCACGCTATGTAACAACATGATCACGCTATGTAACAAAATGATCACGCTATGTAACAACACGATCACGCTATGTAACAACATGATCACGCTATGTAACAACCTGAGCACGCTATGTAACAACATGATCACGCTATGTAACAACATGAACACGCTATGTAACAACCTGAGCACGCTATGTAACAAACTGAGCACGCTATGTAACAACATGTTCACGCTATGTAACAACATGATCACGCTATGTAACAACCTGAGCACGCTATGTAACAACCTGAGTACGCTATGTAACAACATGAACACGCTATGTAACAATACGATAACGCTATGTAACAAACTGATCACGCTATGTAACAACCTGAGCACGCTATGTAACAACCTGAGCACGCTATGTAACAACATGATCACGCTATGTAACAACATGAACACGCTATGTAACAATACGATAACGCTATGTAACAACATGAACACGCTATGTAACAACCTGAGCACGCTATGTAACAACTGATCACACTATGTAACAACATGATCACGCTATGTAACAATACGATCACGCTATGTAACAACCTGATTACGCTATGTAACAACTGATCACACTATGTAACAACATGATCACGCTATGTAACAACCTGAGCACGCTATGTAACAACATGATCACGCTATGTAACAACCTGAGCACGCCATGTAACAACATGATCACGCTATGTAACAACATGTTCACGCTATGTAACAACACGATCACCCTATGTAACAACCTGAGCACGCTATGTAACAACATGATCACGCTATGTAACAACATGTTCACGCTATGTAACAATACGATCAATCTATGTAACAACACGATCACGCTATGTAACAACATGATCACGCTATGTATCAACATGAACACGCTATGTAACAACCTGAGCACGCTATGTAACAACATGATCACGCTGTGTAACAACATGAACACGCTATGTAACAACATGACCACGCTATGTAACAACTTGAGTACGCTATGTAACAACATGATCACGCTATGTAACAACCTGATCACGCTATGTAACAACACGATCACGCTATGTAAGAACACGATCACGCTATGTAACAACCTGATCACGCTATGTAACAACATGTTCACGCTATGTAACAACATGATCACGCTATGTAACAACCTGATCACGCTATGTAACAACCTGATCACGCTATGTAACAACGCGATCACGCTATGTAACAACATGATCACGCTATGTAACAACATGATCACGCTATGTAAATAGGGTGGACTATTTAAGTTGAGGCTATACAATATATCCAAAACTAAGCGTTGTAGAAAGAAATGTCTTTAATAAAACTTGACTGATATTATGGCGAAAGTAAATGCCGCTAGTCGTATTTCGTTTGGAGGACGTTGTGAGGGTCATTTCAGGGTCTTTTTATATGGGACCCTAATTGTAGGTTCCCATTTAAAAAAATAAATTGACCCAAAATGACCCTCATAACAGCCTCCAAACGAAACACGACTAGCGGCATTTACTTTCGCCATAATATCAGTCAAGTTTTATTAAAGACATTTCTTTCTACAACGCTTAGGTTTGGATATATTGAATAGCCTCAACTTAAATAGTCCACCCTATTTACATAGCGTGATCATGTTGTTACATAGCGTGATCATGTTGTTACATAGCGTGATCGCGTTGTTACATAGCGTGATCAGGTTGTTACATAGCGTGATCAGGTTGTTACATAGCGTGATCATGTTGTTACATAGCGTGAACATGTTGTTACATAGCGTGATCAGGTTGTTACATAGCGTGATCGTGTTCTTACATAGCGTGATCGTGTTGTTACATAGCGTGATCAGGTTGTTACATAGCGTGATCATGTTGTTACATAGCGTACTCAGGTTGTTACATAGCGTGGTCATGTTGTTACATAGCGTGTTCATGTTGTTACATAGCTTGATCATGTTGTTACATAGCGTGCTCAGGTTGTTACATAGCGTGTTCATGTTGTTACATAGCGTGATCATGTTGTTACATAGCGTGATCGTGTTGTTACATAGATTGATCGTATTGTTACATAGCGTGAACATGTTGTTACATAGCGTGATCATGTTGTTACATAGCGTGCTCAGGTTGTTACATAGGGTGATCGTGTTGTTACATAGCGTGAACATGTTGTTACATAGCGTGATCATGTTGTTACATGGCGTGCTCAGGTTGTTACATAGCGTGATCATGTTGTTACATAGAGTGCTCAGGTTGTTACATAGCGTGATCATGTTGTTACATAGTGTGATCAGTTGTTACATAGCGTAATCAGGTTGTTACATAGCGTGATCGTATTGTTACATAGCGTGATCATGTTGTTACATACTGTGATCAGTTGTTACATAGCGTGCTCAGGTTGTTACATAGCGTGTTCATGTTGTTACATAGCGTTATCGTATTGTTACATAGCGTGTTCATGTTGTTACATAGCGTGATCATGTTGTTACATAGCGTGCTCAGGTTGTTACATAGCGTGCTCAGGTTGTTACATAGCGTGATCAGTTTGTTACATAGCGTTATCGTATTGTTACATAGCGTGTTCATGTTGTTACATAGCGTACTCAGGTTGTTACATAGCGTGCTCAGGTTGTTACATAGCGTGATCATGTTGTTACATAGCGTGAACATGTTGTTACATAGCGTGCTCAGTTTGTTACATAGCGTGCTCAGGTTGTTACATAGCGTGTTCATGTTGTTACATAGCGTGATCATGTTGTTACATAGCGTGCTCAGGTTGTTACATAGCGTGATCATGTTGTTACATAGCGTGATCGTGTTGTTACATAGCGTGATCATTTTGTTACATAGCGTGATCATGTTGTTACATAGCGTGATCATGTTGTTACATGGCGTGATCATGTTGTTACATGGCGTGATCATGTTGTTACATAGCGTGATCATGTTGTTACATGGCGTGCTCAGGTTGTTACATAGGGTGATCGTGTTGTTACATAGCGTGAACATGTTGTTACATAGCGTGATCATGTTGTTACATGGCGTGCTCAGGTTGTTACATAGCGTGATCATGTTGTTACATAGCGTGCTTAGGTTGTTACATAGCGTGATCATGTTGTTACATAGCGTGCTCAGGTTGTTACATAGCGTGAACATGTTGTTACATAGCGTGCTCAGGTTGTTACATAGCGTGTTCATGTTGTTACATAGCGTGAACATGTTGTTACATAGCGTGCTCAGGTTGTTACATAGCGTGATCAGTTGTTACATAGCGTGATCATGTTGTTACATAGCGTGCTCAGGTTGTTACATAGCGTGCTCAGGTTGTTACATAGCGTGATCATGTTGTTACATAGCGTGCTCAGGTTGTTACATAGCGTGAACATGTTGTTACATAGCGTGATCATGTTGTTACATGGCGTGCTCAGGTTGTTACATAGCGTGATCATGTTGTTACATAGCGTGCTTAGGTTGTTACATAGCGTGATCATGTTGTTACATAGCGTGCTCAGGTTGTTACATAGCGTGATCATGTTGTTACATAGCGTGCTCAGGTTGTTACATAGCGTGCTCAGGTTGTTACATAGCGTGAACATGTTGTTACATAGCGTGCTCAGGTTGTTACATTGCGTGCTCAGGTTGTTACATAGCGTGATCATGTTGTTACATAGCGTGATCATGTTGTTACATAGCGTGATCATGTTGTTACATAGCGTGATCATGTTGTTACATAGCGTGATCAGTTGTTACATAGCGTGATCATGTTGTTACATAGCGTACTCAGGTTGTTACATAGCGTGATCATGTTGTTACATAGCATGATCAGTTGTTACATAGCGTGATCGTGTTGTTACATAGCGTGATCATGTTGTTACATAGCGTGATCATGTTGTTACATAGCGTGATCAGTTGTTACATAGCGTGATCATGTTGTTACATAGCGTACTCAGGTTGTTACATAGCGTGATCATGTTGTTACATAGCATGATCAGTTGTTACATAGCGTGATCGTGTTGTTACATAGCGTGATCGTGTTGTTACATAGCGTGATCATTTTGTTACATAGCGTGATCATGTTGTTACATAGCGTGATCATGTTGTTACATGGCGTGATCATGTTGTTACATGGCGTGATCATGTTGTTACATAGCGTGATCATGTTGTTACATAGCGTGATCATGTTGTTACATAGCGTGAACATGTTGTTACATAGCGTGATTGTGTTGTTACATAGCGTGATGAGTCTGTTACATAGCGTAATGCATGTTGTACAGGTCTATACATATCACCAAACTTTAATTCAGAGTAACAGATCGTTGACATGAAGATGGTAGAGGCATTCCACTAGCTGGAACGATTCAGGAGCTGGAAACGCTAGGGACACGCAGCGTAATGCATGTTCTGAGGTTCTATACAGAGCATCAAACTAATTCAGGAGGTAAAATTTCGTCGAAATGTAGATGACAGGGGCGCGTCACGATGTTGAACGACCCGAAATCTGGAAATGTTAGGGACAACCCGTTGTGTGGATGACTAGTGTTTCCAGAGAGCATCCTTTTCCAGTAATGTTCCCAGAGAGCATCCTTTTTCCCATGCTCGCACTCGCCATGTTCTGGTTACGTGTCGTTGTAACGTAATGTTACGCTGTTAGGATGGTTTAGTATACATGACAGGCAAAAGGCGGGGTCCGTGCCCTTAAAGATTTGAACCTGAGGTCTGTCCCATTCAACCTGACGTCTACAGGCTCCGTGAACAATAGTTGTCTAGATGACTAATGTTTCAAGAGAGTATCCTTTCTCCCTGCTATGCATTGATCGCAATTCCCTCCGTCGTCCTCATCCTGGATATATACATAGGTGCGTGTTATGAATTCATTCATTCGCTTTTAATTCCTTCGAGCGTTAGCATTCACGTATTCATTTAATTTCTTTTAGTTTTAGCATGAGCTACTGCCCGAGAAAATCTGTGCAACTGACGAATGAGAAACTCGATTTTTCATACATTACACATGGAGGAAAACGCGTTATTAGATGCTGTGTATGCGGGCGGATTTTTAAGAATCGTTCTTTGTCAAGATTTAAGTTTCATAGAGCAACATGTTATACTGAATCGACTCTCTCACCTGCACTTGAAGATCCGAAGATGTATAGAGGGGAATGTTATACCGTATCAAGCCTCTGTCCTTCACTGTAGACTACTGTTGGTGAAAAATCTGGATACATCGGAAGTTGCGAGAATATGAAATCTTCATATGATGATGATTCAGTGATATCAACGCTTGAAAATCCGAATAGACTAGTAAATATATTGAGGTTACTAATTGCGTCGAGGGATGCTGGTAATAATAGACACACACAAGAGATTGAGGAAATTATAAGTAAGCTGAAAGCATCTAAAGTTATAGCATGACAGGATCGCGAAATTGTGTTAATCAATTACTGCTATGGTTAACAGGAACTTTGAAATATCAAAAAACTTGTACTTATAAAATACATCATTCAGACATTGTTGAGATGTTTAGTTTTTTTACTGATAATGATGGTCTCTTTCTGTGTGATGTATATGATTATATAACTGAGTGTTTAGAATGTGTAGACTATCACCTTTGCCTTTAGGAAATATGTATGGTTTTTTGTAAAGGAATGTAATAGGATAATGTTTATAAAAAATAAATGTTGTCTGCATTACTTTTTGTAAAGTGATATGTTTTTTTACATGTATTCAGTTAAACTGATTTTTAAAAATTGGTTTACATGAATGTTGTTTATCTTCTTTTTCTAACCTAGAATTGTATTCATTTGCAATTTATTTCCATGTCTCTTCCTTACGCTTAGCAGAGCTATCAGTCATTTTATTTTCAACACTAATTTGTGTTCTAAAACAATGTCGGTCATATATCTTTCTCTTCTTTCTTAAAATTTTCTGCCTGAGTTTTTTTATTACTTTCGTCCTTCTCCATTTTGCAATTTGTTTATGTATCAGAGACAAATGAAAGTTGAATGGCATTAGCAATTGTGAATTGATTCAATACAATTGCAGTGATCTGAGATTAGTGAATAATGAATAACGTTTATTTCTCAATACTCGATACATAATTAAGTTATATACTTTTAGACTATAATAATATTTGAAAATATTAGGCTATTTACACTATAAATTCACTTCTTTGTTGTTTGCCTATACTAATCTATGGTCTCAGTACATACAACTCCTGGTTTTCTATGTATCGACGACCTTCTGTCTACTTGTTTATGTTTCATTATATATACCTTTATTTTTTTTAATGTGCCATATGTATGATTTCCTGTGTTACGTCTTGTTACGTGGTTACGTTAGATGACAGACGATGAGAAGATCCAGAACAAACAAGGTGGGAATAGGTTAGGACGTATACTTCACTGTAAACCGATATACTGTTTGTCCCTCTCCGTCTCGCGCACTACTGTTTAACAAATATAAAGTTTGTAAGGTTTAGAAATTAAGTATATAAAAAGTGTTGTAAGGCTGGATGAGAAAAGTTTTATAATCGAATTACTCTCTATATTACAGTATAAACCTACATTCCTCCTCCTTCAATCTCTGTCTATCCTTGTATCTCTCCTGTTTTCCATATTTCTCCCATATAAACGTATACTCTAATCCTCAAACCGTGTCTAGACTAGCACCTCTCCTCGTATACCCTACGGCTCTCATATAAATGCATTTTCCTCCTTGAAGACTCTCTCAACCTAGCACCTACCTTCGTTTTCCCTATATTTTCCCATATAGACGTATACTCTCTCATTCAGACCTTCCCGACTAGCCTAGCACTTCTCCTCATATTCCCCTACCTCTCTCATATAAGATGCATTCCCTCATTCAACACCGTCTAGCCTAGCATCGACCCTCGTATTCCCTATCTCTCGCATATAAACGCCTACTCCATCATTCAAAACTCCTATCCTAATACCTCTCCTCGGTTTGCTATATCGCTCATATTCTACCCTTCAAGTCCTGTTTAGTATAGCATCTTTCCTTGTGTTCCCTATCTCTCTCGTATAAAGCATATCCCTCCCTCCTTTAGCATCTGACTAGCCTAGCATCAGCCCTGGTATTCCCTATCTCTCCCATATAAATACTTCTATCTAGAGACCTAATGTTTCAGGAGAGCATCCTTTCCCCTATAAAAGTTTATTTGGTGTCTTTATCTTAATTAGTTTAGGAGTTATTAAATTTATAATTAAATTACATTTTATCGGTATTCGAACCCTGGACACCAGAACCAATATTATTTACAATATTAGTTTGATATGTTTAAGGGTGCTGTATGCATTTACAGCATCAATCTAAGTGATATATTCTAGAGTATAGAGAAAAATAAGTAAGTGATTGAAAGATCGGGATTCGAAGTAAGGACAGCTGATTGAAAATTATATACAGTATTAATTGCCCCTCATAGGAGCTATCAATCATGCTTTGGTCAATTCCTCTACCTCTCTTAGTTTCTGAGATAATGACGATTTAAACATTAGGCTCGAACCCAGAACATCAGGTATCTAATTACACATCCACAAGATACTACCTAGTAACATAAACGCAATAAAGTTTATTTGGCGTCTTTATCTTAATTAGTTTAGGAGTTATTAAATTTATAATTAAATTACATTTTATCGGTATTCGAACCCTGGACACCAGAAACAAAATTATTTACAATATTAGTTTGACATGTTTAAAGGTGCTGTATGCAGTTACAGCATCAATCTAAGTGATATATTCTAGAGTATAGAGAAAAATAAGTAAGTAATTGAAAGATCGGGATTCGAAGTAAGGACAACTGATTGAAAATTATATACAGTATTAATTACCCCTCATAGGAGCTATCAATCATGCTTTGGTCAACTCGTCTACCTCTCTTAGTTTCTGAGATAATGACGATTTAAAATTAGGCTCGAACCCAGAACGTCAGGTATCTAATTACACATCCACAAGATACTACCTAATAACATAAAGGCAATAAAGTTTATTTGGCGTCTTTATCTTAATTAGTTTAGAAGTTATTAAATTTATAATTAAACTATATTTTATCGGTATTCGAACCCTGGACACCAGAAACAAAATTATTTACAATATTAGTTTGATATGTTTAAAGGTGCTGTATGCAGTTACAGCATCAATCTAAGTGATATATTCTAGAGTATAGAGAAAAATAAGTAAGTGATTGAAAGATCGGGATTCGAAGTAAGGACAACTGATTGAAAATTATATACAGTATTAATTACCCCTCATAGGAGCTATCAATCATGCTTTGGTTCACTCGTCTACCTCTTAGTTTCTGAGATAATGACGATTTAAAATTAGGCTCAAACCCAGAACGTCAGGTATCTAATTACACATCCACAAGTTAATACCTAATAACATAAAGGCAATAAAGTTTATTTGGCGTCTTTATCTTAATTAGTTTAGAAGTTATTAAATTTATAATTAAACTACATTTTATCGGTATTCGAACCCTGGACACCAGAACCAATATTATTTACAATATTAGTTTGATATGTTTAAAGGTGCTGTATACAGTTACAGCATCAATCTAAGTGATATATTCTAGAGTATAGAGAAAAATAAGTAAGTGATTGAAGGATCGGGATTCGAAGTAAGGACAACTGATTGAAAATTATATACAGTATTAATTACCCCTCATAGGAGCTATCAATCATGCTTTGGTTCACTCGTCTACCTCTCTTAGTTTCTGAGATAATGACGATTTAAAATTAGGATCGAACCCAGAACGTCAGGTATCTAATTACACATCCACAAGATAGTACCTAATAACATAAAGACAATAAAGTTTATTTGGCGTCTTTATCTTAATTAGTTTAGAAGTTATTAAATTTATAATTAAATTACATTTTATCGGTATTCGAACCCTGGACACCAGAAACAAAATTATTTACAATATTAGTTTGATATGTTTAAAGGTTGTGTATGCAGTTACAGCATCAATCTAAGTGACATATTCTAGAGTATAGAGAAAAAATAAGTAAGTGATTGAAAGATCGGGATTCGAAATAAGGACAACTGATTAAAAATTATATACAGTATTATTTACCCATCATAGGAGCTATCAATCATGCTTTGGTCAATTCCTCTACCTCTCTTAGTTTCTGAGATAATGACGATTTAAGCATCAGGCTCGAACCCAGAACGTCAGGTATCTAATTACATCTCCACAAGATACCACCTAATAACATAAAGGCAATAAAGTTTATTTGACGTCTTTATCTTAATTAGTTTAGGAGTTGTTAAATTTATAATTAAATTACATTTTATCGGTATTCGAACCCTGGACACCATGTACCCAAATATACATTCACAAGAAACTATCTAATGACATTAATGTAATAAATTTTATTTGACGTCTTTATCGTAATTAGTCTCTGAGTTATTAGAAGCTGAATTTGTAATTCGAACCCGGCCATCCTGGTCAACTTGGAACTCGTTGGAGAAGCTGCTGCTTTTTATATCATTTCCATCGCTAAAATCTAAAGTGTTGAGTGTTGGGCAGAGCACTTAGGAAAACAATTACTGACATTGTTCGCTAATGGGGTGAAAGCGTCTAACGGGTCAGCTAATGGAGGTCACCGTTACCGCCAGGCGGAAGTATGTCGTTCGCTAATGTATGTAAACAGATCCGTAATGTAAACTTAAAAGCCTATTAATGTGTTGAAAGCGTCTAACACGTTCAGCTAATGGACAAGCGCTTTCCCCCAGATAGAAGAAGGCTGCAGTGTTTCATTACATGACAGACTGTTCCCGTGAGCGCGCTACTTATAAACACAATGCCACTTGCGCTCGAGTCAATTCATATACAATTAATTAATCAATGGTATTAGTAGTCATAAAAATGTCAATTCTTTTTTTCAATAATGTTTGACGAACATTACCTAATTAATTTGCCGAGGGGCGGCAGGACTCCAGAAAACAATTCCCTCAAGTCAGGGCGCCCCAGTAGAACGCATGGGAGAGGGGGTAGGACCTGTTAGCACAGACACTGCCGGCATTAGGTGAGCACACAAAGCGAGAGGGGGCGGGGCCTAACGACACGAGACCTGGCGGCATGTGAGCACACAAAGGGAGGGGGCGGGCTTGTCGGTGTAGAACAAAGAACTTTATCGCTTGTCGGCATCTCTCTACTGTGCTCAAGTCGCTATTATATCTCTACTATCCGACATTTCCTTTTTGGGCTCTTCTCTCCTCATTTTTGAGTTATTCTGTTCTCTCCCTGTCTTCCATACACACTCATGCATACATTACATTATTTTAAGTTTATTAGACTTCAAAACACGTATCTCTTGCGAAATCCCGATAAAGAATTTTTGGATGAAATACAGTGCTTCCCGGCCTAACATAGGATGTAAAATATTATGTATAATGAAACTGCAAAAATGCCACATTCAGTGCTATCGTTTTGCACCTGTTTCTACTTCATCGATGAAGAGAGAAGCAATAAATTTAGGTTAAAATATGATTGAACCATTTGTATGGTGGATGGTACAGTATTTCCCAGTCCCATCGACCTAACAAATCAGCCGCAGCTTGCGCTGTATGCGCCTGAGCATTGTCGTGAAAATGGTGGATGGATTCTACAGAAAGTGTTGGCGCTTCTTTCTCACAACTGGTCGCAGATGGTGCTCCAAAAATGAACGGTAATACTGTGCATTGACGGTCTGCCATGGAGGAATGTAATGCGTTGGGATAACACCATCACAGTCGTACACGAGAATCACCATAATTTCACATTGCTGGGGCTCTGACGAACTTTCGATTGTCGTGGCGATCCATAATGACGATATTCGTTCGATTGGCGTTTCAGTTTTGGCTCATACGATTTGGCCCATGTCTCATCCAGGGTTATGATATGGCGTAAGAAAGCCTCTCCTTCGCGCTCATAGCGCTCCAAGTGCGTCGTAGCAGCGTCGTAACGCAACCATTTCTGCATTTCCGTCAAACCATGCAGAACCCATCGTGATGCAATTTTTCGCATCCCCAGGCGTTCCTTCAGGATGTGAAGCACAGTCGTATGCGTTAATCTGGTTTCTTGGGCGAGTTCACGAATCGTCTGGCGTCAATCACTGTCCAGCAACGCGGCAAGAGCATGCACTTCTTCACTGACGCTAGGACGACCTGCCGGATGCATGTCTGCCACAGTTTGCCGACCATCGTTGAAGGCTTTTACCCAACGTGACGCTGTTCTGTAAGGCAAAGCAGATTCCCCGCAAGCCTTTTGCAGACCTTGTTGACACTGTCCTGCAGTACGACCTCTGGCACATTCAATCTTGATCCAACTCCGTTGTTCCTGTTTCGTAAACATCGTGACAACACTACGTTAGACCGCTAGCTCACAAGTGACTGGTTCTCTCGACTGTGCGCTGGTGAAGTGTGAAGGGAGAGTCCATTTGCTCTGAGGTAAGGTAGGTATATAACTAACGTGTGCTATAAGCGACAATACTAGATTCCGTTGCATAGCGTCCCTACTGCAGAGTTGCCACTATTTAAGTTGCAATCCTCGTATATATGGTGATTTCTGAAAACCTGACACATTTATTTCTTTAATTGTTTCAAAACGAGTTATACTAGCGACAACCTATTATACCTGAAATTGCAGAGAAATGTTTGGAGATTATTTACCTCTATAGTAAATGTTGAAAATGTCCTCCATCCTGCATCAATATGTCGTTCCATGTTACTGGTCCCTCGTTAGAGAACTCTGTTTCAATAGCTTGAATCTCCTGTGTAATGTTGTGCTTTAGATCGTCCAATGTCTGGGAACGTGTGGCATAAACCCTGTCTTTTAAGTAACCCCATAGAAAGAAGTCCGGCGATATCAAATCCGGAGATCTCGGTGGCCACAGTTTCTTGGAAATCATCCGGTCGTCAAAGAAACTTGCAATTAGTGCCATGGATTCATTTGGTGTATGGCATGTAGCGCCGTCCTGCTGAAAATATCCTGACTCAACTCTACATCGTCTAGTTGTTCAGCAAAATCTATGAAAATCCGACGGTACTCTGCAGTGTTCACATTGTTTTAAAAAAATTGGTCCCACTATTCTATTTGCGGATATTGCGCACCAAACTCTGATTTTAATCGGGTGCATAGGTGCTTCATGAATAACATGTGGATTTTCGCTGGCCCAATAGCGGATAAATGGAACCATGCTTCATCTGTGAACCATGCGATGGACAATATGCCAAGATTTTGCACAATGAACGCCTGAAACTAACGACAATAATTCAATCGTCTATCTTTATCTGATGCCTGTAGGTGATGAACAACCGTAATCCTATACGGCTTTAGACCTGCACTTTTCACAGCTCCCTGACACATTGAGTGGCTGTACCCTGTCTCCTGCGATAAAAGTCTTGATGATTTTTTGGGTGACTGATCCAATCGTGCTCTTACGTCAATAGCAGTGGGATGTCTAGATGAACGATGCCCTTTGAGTAGCTGTAATTGAATTCGTAATCCAATATTGCTTTACTAGGAAGAGTTGTTCATTTAATGTGTACTCCATTTTCTCGTTGACTAGAACAAAATCTCAAAAAGTTGCCGACAGTAAAACTAACAATTATGAATAAAACATGAAAAACAATTGAAACTTCGAACATTCTGGTTAATTTGGTGCTAAAATTGGGGCATTGAGTGAATTTTGAACAGAATAATTAAAGAAAGAAATGTCTCAGTTCTTCATAAATCAGCCTGTAGAATGGGACGCTATGAATCATAGTAGCTAAAGAGCGTCCATAAATAAAACTCAGTTTAATTGATCATGTGTTTCAATGAAATTTCGACATACAACTTTTGGATGGCATGGAATGCTTCCTGCGCAAACTACGGGACTGTGGTAGAGAAAATATAAAGTGACACGTAAACTCAAAGTGAGTTTGAAAATACCTAAAATGAGATCTGTAGACAACAGGCCGGAGAAACAGATGTTACTTAAGTCTGAATTTATGCAGAAGTATCTTTGAAGGATCGGAAGGAAGGCCAGATTCTTGAAGACATAATGTGCGGCACATTTGTTTGAAGACATAGATTGCCGAACACGCGATGGTGTGAGACGGCGCAGAACTGACGCTCCGCATTAATGTCGCGTAAGGAATTGATACTTCAGCATACCGCTTACAGTTTATATTACATTCTTTTCACCCCTAGCTTACCATGCACTGGTTATTTTATTTTTTCTGGACTTGCCATTTTTACTTTCCCTACTACGTATAGTACGTAGGGGAAGTATTGTATTCCACCCAAAAATTCGATACCGAGATTTCACTGGAAATATATGTTTTGAGACCCCCTGAATCCAAAAAAGGCATTTTTGGAAACATGTCCGTGTGTGTGTCTGTGTGTGTGTGTGTCTGTGAACAGCATAACAGCATAATTGGCAATAAGATTAAGATCTAGATATCTCGATTAACATGAAAACGTATGGAGAATAAGCGTTTGTAAAAATAGTTTGTACATTAGTAGAGAAAGTCATGTGAGTGTAACACATCAGATTTGTTTTCTTGTATGAAACCCTTAGTTTATTAGTTACTTTGTGATAAGCACAAAAACAGCAATTTTAGGACTTTTGCTAAAAAAATTCGTTTTTTTAGAAATGTGTGCCCACAAAAATCTGAAAAAGGCTGTAAAATAGTATAATTTGAGAAAAATATTCGTATAGGATAATATATTCAAAGCTGAAAATTATAACAACTGAATATTTACACCATGTTGTTAGCAACTTGGCGACAGCACGAGAGTAGTAAAGTTGCTAATGGCAGCATTTACGCAGAGACAAACGTACCATTTACCTCCATATTGTGTTTTACGGTTAAGACAAGCTATAATACCCCGACATAAAGACCCATTACACCTTGACAAAGTAGGTAATCAAAAGTGTAAAGAACAAATTATAATTTCTCTATCCTTAACAAACGCCCCTTTCTAACGTGGGTAATGCACTCTCAAAGATAAACAAAACACAGAAAGGTTAGCAATCTATGAACATATTAACAGTTTTCTTTCATTACACTCACCAGTTAAACTTCACAACGCTTGTTCTCAGTCTGTACGTGGTTAAAAACGCAATAATAGTCTATAGAATTGCAAATACCAACAAATATTCATGAAAATCAAGTCATACACATGCATTATTGTCTGTTTTCAGCTTCGGCTGGCTCCCTAAAACAATGTCACCAACCTTCAGTTAGCAGCAAACAAATGCCGACGTTCATCGCTTCATTGAATCTTCTCCATAGAATCACAACACGCACCATGCCCATGCTTTAAGGAATAGAAAAAGAAACGGAGTTGTAAGGAAAACAGTACAAAGAGAACCATTTTATACTGTGGTTAGGTTATGCTAGGTTATATTACGGCAGAGGTTCTGTGTTGGAATCGTGTGTTTCCTTCACAGTCTTAGTTACTCAATGTAAAAGTGATGTAGATACTTGGATTTACAGAATTAATTCGATACTACAGTTAACCTGACAATAATTAGTAGGTTATAGCTAACACATAAAATTAAGCTGCTGCTTTGTGAGACTTCTTAAACAATCGATTTCTTTCGCTACCAAGTATCCGTGGTATTTTTAATAACAAACTCAGAATTTCAGATCAGTCCATGGAGTAGATTTTAAGTAAGTACAAATCTATATTCACATGCCTTTCTCTACCCTCTCCTCTACAAGCTATTCTTACAAAAGTTTATTCTTCTATCTACCCTTGTTTATCGAGATAAATGTTTGCAGAAATGTTTACATTACACATCTGGTTATATATATATATATATATATATATATATATATATAGGTACAAGAGGGATATAGTAGGGTGAAGTGATATTAAAATGTTTTAAATGGGATCGCTATGTGATAGCTTTGAAATTACACTATCTGCATGATCACGAGAGGAAAACAATGTAACTGGGACTTAACACTTGAGAAACCCTGATGTGAAAAGTCGATTAATGATTAAGTTAAGCTTCTTCCAAGAATACAACACGAAGATTTTTAAAAAAGGGCTCCCGCTATGACAATATGTAACGTTTTTCGTTATTTTTTATTTTCCCCCCAAAAACTTTATTGATTTATTATTAAGATACCATAGTATTGCATTACAAATGAAATGTATATCTTGAATTTTCTTCGAATTACCTGTGAGGTTCATCTTCGTTCGAATAAATTTCGTATGCTTTTGTATAACTGATAAACTGTGATGTACAAAAACTACACAACTAATCTATAGATCCAACTTACGTCAAATAAATTTACTAGTGGTGTTAACCATTTCCGAGATATTCGTTGTAATTAGTTAGAATTTTCAGATACTTTATACTTATTTGAAGTGCTAAGCCATAATATGTTTCCCGGATAGTGCAAAGAATGGGATTTCAAAACTATTATAAACACTCTATAGTTCCATAGCTTATTCGGTAAACAACTGCCTGATATGCAAGGCGTCAGGGTTCTGTTCCCAGGTGGGCTGGAGAAATTTTTCTGCAAAACAAGAAGAATTCGCGGTATGCCCAGAATCTGGAGTGTGAGCATGCTTGTGCGTGTGTCATCGGTTATTTATAACAGGCAGGAGGGTTTTAGTAAGTAGACAGAGCAATCGTGTTATCGCCCAGAGCATAGTGACGTCAGGTATTGTGATGGGCACTTCCCTCCCTCCCGACCCTCACAACAGCCGGTTTCGCTGCATATAAACCAGTGAAGAACTGCGGCAATATGCCTAAAATAAGAAAGAGTTTATGAATAAAAATTTGCATCGTATGTAGCAGAATCTTGCAGGAAATACTTTAGCACAAATGGTGAAACCATCATATCTTCTAATCCTCGACGATATGAGTGCGCTTGGAGGAGGGCACCGCTGTTTTTGTTGACATGTGAGAAAGTTGAAGCCTTTACGTTATTAGCACAACGTATGGTACAAAGTTTCCGGTGGCCTTCGCCCCAACGTTAACTTTCCGGTGGCTTTCGCCCCAACGTTTAGGAATCAACTTTGTATTTTAATGTGTCTTTAAATATTATATATATATATATATATATATATATATATATATTTATGTTTGCCTCGGCTTCGTCAGTATTAATTTGTAGAAACATGTATCTCTTAACAGGGGGTGATGCAGCTAAAGAAAGTAGGCTTACACAAATTATAATTTTTACTTCACTCCTTTTCTTAATCCTCACACGATTAAATAACACTTCACTTATATAGAGAGTTGTGAGATTATTTGTTAATTGCACTTTTAAACACGTAAACTGTATTTTATTCTCGCCGTAATGAATTTTATATGTCTCACACTGAATACGTATTTAACTGCTCGGGAACGCGTGTAGCGTCCGATTGGGAACGATGTCTACTAGCGACTGGCGTTTACCGCTTAAATTTGTAAATTTCTCTATTTCAAGTCTCTGATTGGCTAATTTTTCTCCAATAGAATACTTTTATTTAACTTTCAGCTTTTCTAATTTTTAATTGGTTATTTATAAACTGTTTTAAATATTACATTATTGTTCCAAGAATTACTACTACCATTATTAAACTTTCTAATTCATTATTGCCTCAAGGTTACCTCATTGTTACTGCACTGTTAGCAACTTTCGGCTTCTATTCTCACAACTCCTACATTATTAAATTACTTAATACATTCACATAACATTATTTTACATGTAAAAAATAATATAAACATAATACAATGACTGTTACATACATTTTATATATTATATTACACACATATTGCTTTAAGGCGGGCTGATATTACATTTTAGAATATATAGCTAGACTGAAATCATTTAAGTGTTAAAAATCTGCCTCACATGCCTAACATCATCAAGGTTTAGGGACCAGAGGGGAGTGAGAGGTAAGGCTCCGCCCTACTCTTCCCAACGAACGCACTCATATCGTGGCCGACTAGTAACATAAAGCTCAAAGGACGTTAAAAATCGTGTTAAAATACTGTAATTCAACGAAACACAAGGAACATGTGACATTATTAGAAATAAACAATTAGGAAAGTGGACCTTCAATCTTTTTAGTCACAAACTACAGATCACAATTTTTCGGGGAGCTTTATACGCTAATTATGAGATAAATTGTTTTTTAAAATGTTCAACATTCGAAATGCTTGTTTAGTACATAACAAATTGCACACATTCAATCCCTAAACATACGAGTACATTGCTTCTCAGTCTTAACCCTCGGTGTGTTCCTAACTTGATGGTTTACTCACTAAAACCCCTCTCCCATTCAAGATTGCCACTGGGCACAGCCCTGAGCATGAATACCAAAAACATATACCTATATGACATTTAATCTACAATCAGCAAACTATATGACACCAATAAGCGCCGCAAAGTTAGCAACATAAAAAATACAAACAAAGAATATTATAACGACAACCCGTTTTTTAAAGATATGACTATCGGTTTAGCCGCTTGTATCTCTTTTGTACCTTCAACAAAATGTGTAGTTATCATTTATACAAACATATATCTCGACTGACATAATGTAGAGACAAAAATAAGTCTCGTAAGAATAATTTGTAGAGTGGGTAGGTATCATGTGAATGTAACACATTAAATTTTGATGTACGTATTTTTGTTGTGTCACGTCACATAATCGTAACCAGGTATGCAGAAATAGACAAGAAAAGTAACTGAATCAGACTCTCCAATCCAGTTTCATGTTTGCCCATCATTATTTTTTGATTTACTATGTCAGACAAGGGGCTTACCTTGAGAAGACGTTAGATATAACGGAAATTGGATGAGATGATCGTTGTCTCATCTATTCGACCTTGTGCCGACACTGTACTGGATTTTATTTCCATTTTTTGTGTCGCTCTGGATACAGCACGCAATGGATAACAACTGTTCAATGCGACTAGCAAAAACAAATAAATATCCATGATAAATGTTTGATATATATATTCTTATTATGTACAAAAGTAATATTTCTATAAAACAATACCAAGTTCCGAATGTAAATCTTACAATACACTTCATTTATGGAACTAAATAGGAATCTCTTACAAGCAAAATCCCACAGGTCAATAAAAAGAACGCCTGCATGTCATGCGAGAGATCCATGCTTCGATTACCCTCTGGGCTCGAGAAATGATTCGGTATTCCCAGATTTTGGTGTGTGCTTGTGTGTTTAATAGTAACAAACCGAGCGCCTCGTGTGAGGCTTGCATTCGGGAGGTCCTAGGTTCGATTACCGTCGTCCTTCGAATCCGACCTTCGATTTTTCATGGTGTTTCATGGTTAGTAGGCGGATGCTGGGGTGGTTTATCATCTATCACGATTCCCTTTCCCTCGTTTCCCTTTCATTACGTTTCCTTCTGTATTAGTTTCGTGGCGTGAGGCGGTGCCGGACAGATGGCGTGGATGCTTGCTCCAAGGAAAGATTATTCCTTATGGACACTAGAGGACTGCCTGGTTGCAAGGGTCATTCAACGCCTCTCTGAGCAGCTCCAGTAGTGGGTCGGGTCTTAGAGCCAAGAAATGTTATGCACTCCCGCGCGTGTCTCTGAAACGTCTGCCTGTGACCTGCAGCCTCCTGCGTTTCCTTCACTTCATCCCTTCCGCAATAGATCTCACGTAGATGGCAGTGGTCAAGGTGTCCCCCTGCGTTGTATATCTTATACCCTAATATTAACAATATTTCAACAGACCGTCTCTGTGGTCGAGTACTCAGCGTTTTGGCTTTTCAGACTAGAGGCCCCGCGATGGATTCCCGGCTGGGAGGGAGAAAATTTTTCTTTAACCAGAATTTCCGCAGGAAATGTGAACGTGAGAATGTTTAATAATAGAAAGTATTAAAAGCCAACATTTCAACGAGAAATAATACGTTACTTGTTTCTCGAGTAAAATGCCACATATTATGTTTAACTTCATTTTATATAAAAAAATCTGGTGTGTTACACCCACATGACTTTCTCTACTCTTGTACAAACTATTTTTACAATCTCTTATTCTCCATCTATTTCATGTTAATCGAGATAAACATTTGCAGAAATGATCTTTTGACATGCAAAGAGAATTACATTTTACACGTAGCGACCAGTTGTAAAAATATTTGACTACCGCTTAAGGCGTACTATGTTCCCCTTGTTTTGTATTTGCAAGGGCCATATAAGCACAGACATATCTCTTAATAGCTGGTTGCTAGGTGCAGCACCATTCTCTTTGCAACAGATTAATACTCTTTGCATATCCAAGACAAAAAAAATGAATAACGAATTCCCATTTGAGAAAATAAGTATTGAAAAATTTAAGGGAATAGCAAGAAATATCTCGAAAATGGTTCACTCCACAAAAAATGTAAATGACATAAATTGTGTATTTTAACGCGATCTACATGTTTTGTGTAGTAAAAGTTTGTCTATCTGTTATGGTTTACCAATTATGCAAAAGTCGTTCACAATGAAGAGTACTTTTGGAGACATTCCCAGAAAATTCGAGATATACATTTCTCCAACCACTATAGTTTATTACTTTTTACTTTCTCTACTACGTATAGTAAGTAGGGGAAGTATTGTATTCCACCCATAAATTCGATACCGAGATTTCATCGGAAATACATGATTTGAGGCCTCCTGAATCCAAAAACAGTATTTTTGGAAACATGTCCGTGTGTGTGTGTGTGTGAGTGTGTGTGTGTGTGTCTGTCTGTGAACAGCATAACTCAGAAACGAACAGTCGAATAAACACAAAACTTGGTATTTAGGTTCAGTATCTTCCATAAATGCGACACGAAGGTTTTCAAGAAAATCCCCCATCCCAGATTACCCTTTACATGGAACATTTTTCGAAAATTTTCTCAAAAATGGCTCTAACGATTTTGATTAAAATATCATATGTTTAAGATATTTTCATGACAAATGAAATCTATATCTCGAATTTTCTGGGAATGTCTTCAAAAGTATTCTTCATTGTGAACGACTTTTTCATAACTGATAGAGATAGACAAAAATTTACTACACAAAAAATGTAGATCGCGTTAAAATACACAATTTATGTCATTTTTTGGTTTTTTTTGTTGAGTGAACCATTTTCAAGATATTGCTTGTTATTCCCTTAAATTTTCCAATACGTATACTTTTTCTCAAATGGGAATTCGCTATTCATTTTTTTGTCCTATTAATGCAAAGAGAATGGAATACTCGAGATAGCAACCAGTTCTTAAAATATTTGACTATCGTTTAAAGTCTACCAATTCCCCTTGCATCTACAAGAAAATTAGCAATAAGATTAACAGCTCGATATCTTGATTAACATGAAGCGTATGGAGAATAAGCGTTTGTAAAAATAGTTTGTACAAGAGTATAGAAAGTCATGTGAGTGTAACACATCAGATTTTTCAAATACGACTCTTCTTTCCGACCCTTTTCCTCCACATGGCTTGCGTGAAAGAACAATTATATTAACACCATTTACCACGATGAACTCTGACGCCTGGGAATCGAAGCCGAGACTCTCGATTGGACAGCATAATTACCCACTAGGTAAGTACGTAACCTTTGGACGAGACTATTCTCTCACGGGAAACGAACTATTCTTGCGTTGCACTTCAGGCCCGAAGGAATATAAGCAAGAACGTTCAGGACTCGAAGAGTTCTCGACTGTTCAGGCTACCAAATCATGGCAGTAAAATTGAGAAGTATCGCTTCAGACAAATATATGTAAAATATATGCTAATATATGCAATCATATGCAACAAAGTTGGCAACATCCTATGTGCGGTGTGTGTATACGGACATAACTAGCTTGGGTTTTAACGTTTGTACGCAGGAAACGTAAGTGAAGTTAATTTCATTTGTAAATTGCTACCAGATAATAGCTTACCTAGGGCACGCTATAAATATTCCTTCCTTTCATATTTTTTCCCGTGAAAGGTGGAGACAAAATAAAATACTTTTTGTAACGTTTGCGTCTAAGAAAATTCGACTATTGAGGCAGTATTTTTAACACTTAAATGATTTCAGTCAAATTATGTAATATGTAAATTCAATAACAGCCCACCTTGAAACAATATGTATGTAATAATTTGTAAAATGTATGCAACATTCCTTGCATATGTTTATATTATTGTATCCATGTGTAATACTGTTATGTGACTATATTACGTAATTTAATAATGTAGGAACTGTTAGAATAATAAGTTAAAAGTTGCTAACAATGAAGCAACAAAAAGGTAACCTTGAGGCAATAATGAGTAAGGAAGTTTAAGTGCTACTAGTCATTATTAGAGCAGCAATAATGTAAATTTTGAGACAGTTTAAAAATAGCAATCAACAACCAGAAAAAGCTTTAGTTTAACGCAGGTATTGTATTGGAGAAGGATTAGCCAATCAGAGACTTGAAATACAGAAATTTACAGGTTGAGACGGTTGAAATCAATTCAGTTGCCTCCAAACAGTGCTCATAACCAGACGCGAGATGTATCCTCGAGAAATTAATTATGTATTCATGTGAGACGAAAATAGTATACGTGTTGAAAAAAGTGCAAGTATTAAATACAAGAATCTCACACCTCTCGATATCAGTGAAGTGCTATTTAATTTGTGTCAAGGATGAATAAAAAGGAGTGAACTAAAACTAAAAATCTGTGTAGGCCTACATTCTTGTCACATCACAGCCCTGCCTAAGAGAAACGTGCCTCTAACAATAACACTGACGCAGCCGAGGCAAACATAAATATAATATCTAAATATACAATCAAATTACAAAGTTAATATTTTTAAACTTGGAGCAAAGGCCACCTGAAAGTTCATTTGGGGCGAAGGCTACCGGAAACTGTTTACTATACGTGCGGTTGCAACTACTACAAGTTCGGCTCCCCAACAGTTGAAAAATAATACAATTCCTATTTTAAATTGGCTTCCATACGTGTTGCAAATAACAATAAAACAAAACACCTTCCTCACGATACTTAGAGTAAATTGAATGCGATATGAAACCCGGGATCATTGGGTACGTAAGGTTAACGACTGAGTTTGCTATAGCAACTGCGAACCTTCCGAAAGTAAAGATAAAATGAAAAGGTTTAATGTTGATGTAATGTAAGAATGTAGGTACATCACCAGTTCTTATACCACTATATGTTGTTAAGCAACAATGGAACCTTGGCAATACTGCACATGCACTTGATACTTCCACCAGCTCTAATTCACAACACATAGAGTACCATGGATGTGTCCGAGGTATGGGTGTCTGAAATGTCAAAATTCGAGATTAACGTAAACGGATACAAGTTCAGTTTGTATTATATAGAAAATTGACCAAAGACCTAGCGGTGTATAAAACAATCTTATGTGATACATTCACATGACTTGCTCTATCCTCTATCCTATACAACCTATTCTTACTAAAGCTTATTTTTCTATCTACTACATTTTAATCCAAATAAACCCTTGCATAAATAGCTACATCACATATTTTGTTAGGACACAAAGAGAACAGCGATAGTCAAATGTTTAAGAACTGGACGCTATATGCTGGCCTTAAAATTCCATACAGTTTCCATGCAGTCGCGAGAAACAACTGAATGTTGAAAGGGCTTTAAAGAATGACCAACAATTTGAACTTTTAATAACGGATATCTCAGAAATGGCTTATGCTACAACAAATTTTATTTGAAATAAATTGTGTGTTTTAAAGAGATTTCATTTTTTGTGTAGTAGGTTTTAGTCTATTGTTTAGCGTTTATCAGTTATACAAGATTATACAAAATTTCTTCAGAATTAAAAGGACTTCAGAGTCTATTTTCAGAAAATTAGAGATATATATTACAAAAAGTGTTCCATGTAAAGGATAGTTAGAGGTGAAGGGATTTTCTTGAAGATCTTCGTGTTGCATGTTTATAAGGCACTTAATCTAAATATCAAGTTTAATGCTATCCAACTATCGTTTTTGAGTTATGCTGTTCATACACACACACACACACACACACACATTCACACACATGGATATGTTTCCAAAAATGCCTTATTTGGATTCAAGGGGCCTTAAAGCAAGTATTATCCTATTTCTGGGTGGAATACAATACTTGCCGTACTTACTATACGTAGCAAGACAATAAAAAAATCTGATGTGTTGGACTCACATGACTTTCTCTACAAACTATTTTTACAGACGCTTATTCTCCATCTACTTCATGTTAATCGAGATAAACATTTGCAGAATTTATGTTATTGCTAATTTTCTTGTAGGTGCAAGGGAAGTATGGTAGGCTTTAAGCGAGAGTCAAATCCTTTAAGAGCTGGTTGCTATGTGGAGTATTTCATTCTCTTTGCATGTCCAAGACATTAAAAAGCGAATAACGAATTCCCATTTGAGAAAAAGTATAAACATTGCAAAATTCAAAGAAGTAGCAAGGAATTTCTCGAAAATGGTTCATTCCGCAAAAAAATGTAGGTACAGGACATAAATTGTGTGTTTTAACGAGATCTACATTTTTTGTTTAGAAAAACTTTGTCTATCTCTTGCGGTTTACCAGTTATGCAAAAGCCATTCAGAATGAAGAGGACTTTTGGGGACAGTCCGAGAAAACTCAAGATATACATTTCATTTGCCATGAAATATCTCACACATGCGGTATTTTAATTGAAAGCGTTAGAACTATTTTTGAGAAAATCAAAATATTCGAAAAATCTTCTATGTAAAGGGTAGTTTGAGGTTCGTGTCGATCTTGGAAAGGTACTGAACCTAAATAACAAGTTTGGTATTTATCCGATTTGTTTTTGAGTTACCTGTTCACAGACAGATATACACACCTACATGCTTTATTTGGATTCAGGGTACCTCAAAACATGTATTCCGGTGAAATATCGGTATCGAATTTTTGTTGGAATGCAATGCTTTGTCTACCTACTATGTACGTGTTAGAGAAAGTAATAAGAAGGAATGTATATACTTACATTAAGGTTGATATGATTTAAATTATCCCATCTTTTCTGACATCAAAGGCCGACAACAATAAATAGCCGACCCACGACCTGCAGCTGTTAATTATCACCCTAGCCGTTCAAGGTCGTGATAATACAGTTTCTTACGCACGCAGTGTTTGAATTATGGTAATCTGCAACACCATTTATGTGACCGGCCCATAAACTAACAAAAGTAAAATGAAATGTATTATGTAAAGCAGAGCTACAAGTAAGTAGTGTAATTGTGTTATAAAACATGTCTCGAGTTCTGAAAATAGACTATGGGTTTCTAATTGGCTGCAGCCGCATTCTTTCCACCAGTGCTGGATACGATACATTAAATGACATAATAATGCTTTCAGAATCAACAATTATGCTTTTTACTTGCTGTGTCACCTATTATATCAATCGAGCGGGATGTGGCCCGCATTCGAGATGCCGGGTTCGATTCCCGATGACTGCACTCTCTGAACCTGGGGCTTTTCATGGTTTCTGCTGGTCGCCAAGGCGAATGCCGGGATGGTGTTCCTACCACCATTTCTTTTTTCTCCATTTCGTTTCATTCCATCTTCATTTCACGTTTCAGGCTTTCTGCAGTGCGGATGGTGCCGGACAGATGGCGGGGATGCATGCGCGTTGGAAAGACAGAGTGAGCTGTCCCATCTGCTAAGGTCGCGGCGTCACCCTCTTGGGATTCCTCATCATTGGTGCGTGGTTGTTCAAACTGGAAATGTTAGGGACCTCTGCGCGTCTCGCGGGCCTGTCCGTCTGCGTACCTGCGACCTCCTACGACTCCTTCACCTCATCCCATGCCTTCGGAGGTGCAGCAAATAATAAATCAAGATGGCCACAGTGCGCAAGGGGTCCCCCTCCTATAAAAACACCATACATCCTACCTATCATGGCTAGAGGAAGTATTGTATTCAATCCAAAAATTCGATATCGATATTTCACTGGAAATACACGTTTCGTGGTCCACTGAAACCTAGAAAATATTTTTAGAAAAAGGTCCATGCGTGCTTATCTTTCTGCAGCATAACATAAACAACAAAAACTTGGTTAATAGAGATAGCTCATTAAAATTGAGACAGTATTTTTAACACTTAAATGATTTCAGTCGAATTATATAATATAAATTCAATAACAGCCCGCCTTGAAGCAATATGTTTATGTAATAATTTGTAAAATGTATGTAACAGTCATTGCATATGCTTATACTATTGTATCCATGTGTAATAATGTTATGTGAATATATTACGTAATTTAATGATGTAGGAGCTGTGAGAATAATAAGTTAAAAGTTGCTAACAATGAAGTAACAATGAGATAACCTTGAGTCAATAATGAGTAAGAAAGTTTAACAGTACTACTTGTGATTCTTGAAGTAACAATAATGTAATTTTAGTGAGTTTATAAAATAGCCAATCAACAACCATAACAAGCTTTAGTTAAATGAAGGTATTCTATTCGAGTAGGATTAGCCAATCAGAAACTGAAAAGGAGAAACATTTACAAATTCAGAAGTCAGTTGCCTGCAGACAGTGATTGTAACCCGACGCAAAAAGTGTCCTCGAGAAATTTAATACGTATTCGTGGGAGACAAAAAAATAGTTTACATATTAAAAAGTGAAAGTATTTAATAAAAAGAATCTCAGAGCTCTCTATATCAGTAAAGTGTTATTTAAATTGTATCAAGCTTTAATAAAAGGAGTGAAGTAAAAATAATAATCAGTGTAAGCCTACATTCTTAGTCGTACCACAATCCTGCTAAGAGAAACGTGTCTCTAACAATAATACTGACGCAGCCGAGGCAAACATAAATATGTAATACTTAAAGAAACAGGCAAATTACAAAGTTAATATTTTTTTAAGCTTGGGGTAAAGGCCACCTGAAAATACATTTGGGGCGAAGGCTACCGGAAACTGTTTACTATACGTGCGGTTGCAACTATTACAAGTTCGGCTCCCCAACAGTTGAAATATAATACAAGTCCTTCAATACAAACTACTTCAAATTGGCTTCCATACGTAGCAGCAACGAAACATTCTTTCTCAAAATATACAACTTTTGTCTAATAGTATTTTTATTTATAACCACAACAAAAACACAGCATAATGCGGCAGTCACCTCCTGCCCGAAGTCGTGGTTCTTGTTGATGCCCGTTGTTCACGGCTTACCTTGCTGCATCCTCCATGTTGACTCCAGATGTTCGCAGTGTGCTGGTTCTCTGCATTTTTATCCTCGGCTAGCTGCAGTAATTTTCTTTAAAACTAGGTAGGAGCATGGACTTATCCTTGGTAAAGGAAGCGTAGATCTCGGGTGGTGGTAATAGGAGAAATAGACGTGCACTGACACTGCAATTTCCTTTATTTAACTACACCGTGTAGTACACAACACTGATATTGCCGCCGTTAAAATACTGTCCACCGCTGTTAAAACACGGCGCGGATATGACGCGAAGTTTAAATATGCTTATTATCTCTTTACGAGTAGCGATTCTTAGGTGTGTTTCGAAAAAACTGTCTTCATTCACTTTTGGCGCGATATATCTCAAACATCCTGCAGCATCTCTCCCTGCCTGTAGTTTTGCAAAATGTTCCCTGACTACATGACAAATGACCAACACGTGACAAAATGCCAAAATGAAATGCCTCGAACTTGTTCCTAACAGATCCATTTATAGTCGCAGGCTTCTGGGGCTGCTTCCTTTCCTATTGGTCCATTTTTAGCGCCAATCGACGCGTCTCACTATTTCGTATAAACTTACAGGGACCTCATTGGTCCAAATTTAACATAAATCGCGGCTTTTCCTAAATTTACCGTTAAGCTAGTTGTCTCTCTCACTTGGTCACGGCGAATTATCGTATAAAAGAACAAAGACTTTACACCCTCGCTGTATGAACAATGGCCCTGCAACCAGAGAGACATCGTAAAACTAGATTTTCTGCCTTCCAAGACACTATTCCTGAAGCTAAAACATTTCGTCGTGGACAGTATTTTAACATAGCGCTGAAATTATTTACATTAAACCATTTATAACTCTTCTAATATTAGTAACCTAGATACATACATAACGTTAAATCACCCTTCTTAAACTATACAAGCAGTATAAGAAAAAGATATGTACATAGTATGATTTAACATCAATAAAAATTAATTAATAAAATTATCTATAATTACAGTTCTCGGGCTCGGCCTAGAGTTGCCGTTTCAATAACCAAACGTTTACAAGTGCGAGAAGTACAAACTTTCCAAATTCAGTGCCTTAAACAAGAACTTCCCCACACATACACGCTGTGTATGCTATTTAATTATATATGCTCAATACGGGCCATATAATTAAATCTGAGAATAAATTATCGTGGAAATTTTCGCAGAAACGCTTATTGCGAATTGTTGTTTTGCATTGTAAATAACTATTTCGATGCATGAGTTGCTTGTATTCCGTGCTGCACGCTTACATTTTCCCAAGTAAGTTATCTGACAATATATTTGAAAGTTTGTGGTTTTTCACTTTTCTTTTGATTACAAAGAGTAAACAATTGAATGCTATTTCTGCATGTTTAAACTAAGTACATATTGCATATATTCCTGGGCAACTTTTATAATGTAAAACATAATTTGGATAGAAGAATATTTCTTTTACACACTACAATATTTAGTGGGGTAAGATCCAAGAACTTTTCATGGTTCATGGAAGTCGTGTGAATGTGAGGCAACTGGGAATGACAAAATTGCTGATTGTTTATCTTCAGAATGTTAGCTTAACCTATGGTAATTAGTTATAATATCTTGAAACTACGAAAAAAAATCTGATGTCTTACACTCACATGCCTTTCTCTACTCTTGTACAAACTATTTTTACAAAGGCTTATTCTCCATGTGCTTCATTTTTTAATCGAGATGTTAATCTTATTGCTAATTTTCTTGTAGATGCAAGGGGAATTGGTAGGCTTTAAGAGATAGTCAAGTATTTTAGGAGCTGGTTGCTATGTGGCGTATTCCATTCTCTTTGCATTACCAGGACAAAAAAGATGAATAACGAATTTGAGAAAAAGTATATAAGTATTGGAAAATTAAAGGGAATAACAAGCAATATCTCGAAAAGGGTTCACTCAACAACAAAAATGTATATGAAATAAATTGTGTATTTTAACGCGATCTACATTTTTGTGCAGAAAAATTTCGTCTATCTTTTATGGTTTACCAGTTATGCAAAAGTTCTTCACAATGAAGAATACTTTTGGAGACATTCCCAGAAAATTCAAGATATACATTTTGTTTGTCATGAAGGTATCTTAAATATGATATTTTAATGAAAATCGTTAGAGCCATTTTTGAGAAAATTAAAATTTTCGAAAAATATTCCATATAAAGGGTAGTCTGGGATGGGAGGATTTTCTTTAAAATCCTTCGTGTCGCATCTCTGGAAGATACTGAACCTAAATACCAAGTGTGGTGTTTATCCGACTGTTCGTTTCTGAGTTATGCTGTTCATAGACACACACACAGACACACACACGGATATGTTTCCAAAAATACTTTTCTTTGGATTCAGGAGGCCTCAAAACATGTATTTCCGGTGAAATCTCGGTATCGAATTTTTGAGTGGAATGCAATACTTCCCCTACCTACTATACGTGGCAGAGAAAGTAAAAAAGAAAATTAAACTTCAATCTTAACAACTTTTTTCTAAAAAAGCTTATGTGTTACACTCACATGACTTTCTCTACTCTTGTACTAACTATTTTTACAAACGCTTATTCTCCATATGCTTCATGTTAATCGAGATATCGGGATGTCAATCTTATTGGTAATTTTCTTGTAGATGCAAGGGGAATATGGTAGCTTTTAAGCGATAGTCAAATATTTTAAGCGCTGGTTGCTATGTGGGGTATTCCATTCTCTTTGCATTACCAGGACAAAAAAAATGAATAACGAATTTCCATTTGAGAAAAGTATAAGTATTGGAAAATTTAAGGGAATAACAAGCAATATCTCGAAAACGGTTCACTCGACAAAAAAAAATGTATGTGACATAAATTGAGATAGACATAAGAGATAGACAAAATTTTACTACACAAAAAATGTAGATCGTGTTAAAATACACAATTTATGTCATACACATTTTTTTTTTGTTGAGTGAACCATTTTCGAGATATTGCTTGTTATTCCCTTAAATTTTTCAATCCTTATTTTCTCAAATGGGAATTCGTTATTCATTGTTCTGTCTTGGATATGCAAAGAGTATTAATCTGTGGCAAAGAGAATGGTGCTGCACCTAGCAACCAGCTTTTAAGAGATATGTCTGGGCTCATATTGCCCTTGCAAATATACAAAACAAGGGGAACATAGTACGCCTAAAGCGATAGTCAAATGTTTTTAGAAATGGTGTAATATGTAATTCTCTTTGCATGTCAAAGGATCGTTTTTGCAAATGTTTATCTCGATTAATATATGGAGAGTAAGAGTGTGTAAAAATAGTTTGTAGAATAGTGGAGAAGCTCATGTGAGAGTAACACATCAGAGTTTTTTTTTAATTTTGTCTTGGGTTTCTTGATATGACTCTACATATATATACTCCAATATTAATTTTCATTTCTTTAAAGGGAGGTTAAAAGGCTAAACTGCAAAAGTTAAATCTGCTAAATCCAAGGTTCATTATTTTAGAAATTATTAAGATATCCAAAGTATATTTTTGGAGGATGTAGATGCATGTCTTCTAAGTTCACTTATGTACTTTTATCCAATAAGTTTCATTGTTAAGGAAGATTTGTTTTTCTATTATACCATCTTTTGATTAAAATTCATCAACAGTTTTACTTTCTCTACTACGTTTAATAAGTAGGGGAAGTATTGCATTTCACACAAAAATTCGATACCGAAATTACATCGTAAATATATGTTTTGAGGTGCCCTGAATGCAAATAAGGCATTCTTGGAAACATGTGGGTTCATACCCCATATATAGAGTTCACACTCTCTTTTCTAGTGCCCAACAATTCGATAAAAATCTGTGTGTCTGTCTGTCTGTCTGTGAACAGCATAATTGAAAAACGAAAAGTTGGATAAATACCAAACTTGGTATTTGAGTTTCATATCTTCCAAGGATGTCACTCGAAGATCTTCAAGAAAATCCCCCACTACAGACTACCCTTTACGTGGAGAATATTTTGAAAATTTTGATTTTCTCATAAATGGCTCTAACGATTTTGATTAAAACATCATATGTTTAAGATATTTTTATGTATATGAATTGCATATCTTGAATTTTCTCTTCATTCTGAATGGCTTTTACATAACTGGTAAACCGTAAAAAATAGACGAAATTTTTCTACATAAAAAATGTAGCTCGTTAAATGATGCAGTAATTTGTATCACAAATTACTTAAATGTAAATAATGATTGTAATATGAATATGCATTTTTATGTGACATTGATTTCAGATGTTTATTGATTGTAAATATTGTTGGGAAGTAAATTTATAATGCCTTACTGAAACTGTCAATAATAGCGCGCAATAATGCAGCGATGGGGGGTGAGCTGTTTATCATTATTGGAAACGAGGAAGTTACGTAATGTTGGCGCGTTTTTCCGTTGAGAACCTTCTGGAATGTTTCCCTAGAGCATATGTATTCATAATTTTCATTGGATATTAAAATAGACGCTAATGTTGGCGCGTTTTATTAGCCAATAGTAATTCAGTTATAATCTTTAGGCATATCGGGGAGTGGGTGTATAAAAAGCCAAGTCAGAGGTAGATCGCGGGCAGTTCATCGAAAATCTCAATACCTTACACGTCGCCTTCAGTCGTGCAGTTCATCAAAAATCTGTGTACACTACACGTCGTCTTCAGTCAGTCAATTCGTCGAAAGTATTTGTACGGCAAACGTCGGGTATCGATTCACAAGTTACGCGCAGCAGAATTATGAATAATCTAAAGTGTTGTAAGGTTAATTATACAAAAGGTTGAAGTACGTGGATTAAAAGTGATCAGTAAGAAGTTATTATGACAGTTTCAGTTTGGCGAGTGTTAAGATCAATGTATAAATGTGATAGTTAACGTGTTTGACAATAAATGTGTAAAACAAATTTCTTCATCAGTGTTATATTTGGATAAAAGATTCCTTTCCGTTTACACACTTTGATCAAGAGACATGTTCGACTGAGAAATAATAGCTAGCCGGAGGACAGTAAACAAAACTTAAAATTCTTTCAAACACTAATACTACCACAAATTGCTAACACTAGATGGAGCTACAAACCGAACAAATGAATGACGTCACAAGATGGCTTCACATGAAGTAAACACACATACACAAACATCACAAGTAACAACATTATAAATAATACCGTTACAAATTGGCTATCACAACGTGGGGCTACAATAATGTTAAATAAATAACATTAAATCCTCCTACAAATTGGCACCCAGAACGTGGGGCAGAGTGACCAGGAAAGGAACACTATAACCAGGAAGAAGTGAGATGACCAGGAAGGGGCGAATGGAGAAGTGAACTGAACTACAAGACGCAGATTCCAGAAACAACAAAAGGGACGACAGACTACACGGATGATTGGACATCGTAATTCCGAGATTAAAAGGCAACAGGGGAAGTCAAATACGGAACACCAAAACGACGTAGATTCATCGTAATAACGCAGAAGCGACATACAAATCTAGGAGAGAGGGGCAGGAAGCTGGACATCAAAGAAACAGCAACAGACAGCATTACAAAGGTCAGAGTATCGTAATTTTTTTTGAAAATAAAATTATAACATTCAAATGTACTTGAGGAGTGGTAGGATAAAGAAAGCAATGGCTACTAATAATATTGAAGAAACAATGATGGAAGGGGATAATGTAACAGTTAGCTGTAATTCAATACAGGATACATAAAATAGCTTAAACAATGTAGTATTTGATGGAGGAAATGTTAGTGCAGAAAGTCAGAATAGAATAGTAGGAAATGTTAATCTTGATGCTAGTATGATGATGGAAATGCTGAGAAATATGAGTAGGGAATTGAAAGAAGGTATGCAAAAGAATAATGAGAAATTAGAACAAAAATTAACTCAGAGTAATGAGAAATTAGAAAGGAAAATAGATCAAAACAGAGAAGATATGCACAAGAGTCATAGGGAATTAAGGGAAGATATTGGTAAGAGCTTAGAACAAAACAGGAAATCAATTGAAAATATTGGTAGCAGTAATGAGATATTAGAGCAAAAAGTAGACCAAAGCAGTGAAGAAATTGAAAAGAAAGTTATGAAGCTAGATAGTAGTATGCCAAAAATGAGAGATGAAAATGAGGAAGTAATAGCAAGTGAGATAGGAGAAGTTTCAAAGAAAATCCTAGACATGAGCAGGGAAAGAGATAACAAAGAAAGTGAGGTTAATACTAAAAATGAACATGTTGATGTAGAATGTACCGAGTCAGGTAGTAGATTGAGTAACATTTCAAGTGAGATAAGAGAGATGAAAGAGGTTATGAATGTAGATGTGAATCAGGCGCAAGTTAATTTCAGAGGGGAGATATCAGAAATACAGAAGGAGTCAGTAATGCAAAGAAATAAATTCTACCAAGATGTTCAAAATGAAAACTCCAGTCCAGTACAGCTTATGACAGATTTGTCAGAGTATTCTCAAATTAAAGAGATAGTAGAAGAATTGAAAATTGCAGCTGTTAAAAGATGTGTTGTTCAAGAAACTTTAGATTGTTTTCAAATGTTATCATGGGATGAAATTTCATATGAATACAAGAGGTTATTCATGAACAAAAATTTGAAGGTTAGGATACAGCTACGAGTAATGTTTAGCCACGTACAATTTGATCCAGGAGGGTAAATAACAATGAGATGTAAAGTAAATGCTGGATAGGTAAAGATGACTTGCAGAGAAATGTATTGGAACGTAAGAGGGTTAACTAAATATATATGTCATGAGAAAACAGAAATTTAAAAAAAAAAAAAAAAAGGAGAAATAAATATTTAAAAGAAAAAAAAATAACATTTTTTTAGTAACTGTAACAGTATTTTAAATTAAAAATGTAAAAAAAAATTGAAACTTAATGTGATATAAAAGTAAAAGTACGTAGATATAATTCCAAGAGAATTGTGAATGTACAGTACAAAATAACATAAATGGGTTAAAAAAATAATTAAAACAAATACTTATGTAGCAAACATAAAATGTGAAACAGTACTTAGATTTAAGAGATGTAAATATATTTATGTAAAGGGTGAATTTTTTTGGTAAATATGTTTAATTATTAAAAAAAATTCTTGAATGCATAAATTTTTGTTAACAATATAAGAAATTAAACCATTTTTTTGTAACAGTAATTAAATAATTCAGGGTACAGTATTTGCTATATATATATAAAAAAAATTGTAATATCAGATTAAAGTCTAAACACATTAAACCAGAGCCAGTAAGTAGTGGCGAGATAAAAAAAAACATATGCCGTGTGTTAAATGCGTGTGAAGTGTTAAGTGAAAGTGATAGCGTGTGTTCCAAGATTTAGGAGACTAAAAACCCAATTATAAAATTTCCAAACAAGTTGTAAATATTTATAATTTTGTTTCTAGTGGGGCATATGATGCAGTAATTTGTATCACAAATTACTTAAATGTAAATAATGATTGTAATATGAATATGCATTTTTATGTGACATTGATTTCAGAAGTTTATTGATTGTAAATATTGTTGGGAAGTAAATTTATAATGCCTTACTGAAACTGTCAATAATAGCGCGCAATAATGCAGCGAAGGGGGGTGAGCTGTTTATCATTATTGGAAACGAGGAAGTTACGTAATGTTGGCGCGTTTTTCCGTTGAGAACCTTCTGGAATGTTTCCCTAGAGCATATGTATTCATAATTTTCATTGGATATTAAAATAGACGCTAATGTTGGCGCGTTTTATTAGCCAATAGTAATTCAGTTATAATCTTTAGGCATATCGGGGAGTGGGTGTATAAAAAGCCAAGTCAGAGGTAGATCGCGGGCAGTTCATCGAAAGTCTCAATACCTTACACGTCGCCTTCAGTCGTGCAGTTCATCAAAAATCTGTGTACACTACACGTCGTCTTCAGTCAGTCAATTCGTCGAAAGTATTTGTACGGCAAACGTCGGGTATCGATTCACAAGTTACGCGCAGCAGAATTATGAATAATCTAAAGTGTTGTAAGGTTAATTATACAAAAGGTTGAAGTACGTGGATTAAAAGTGATCAGTAAGAAGTTATTATAACAGTTTCAGTTTGGCGAGTGTTAAGATCAATGTATAAATGTGATAGTTAACGTGTTTGACAATAAATGTGTAAAACAAATTTCTTCATCAGTGTTATATTTGGATAAAAGATTCCTTTCCGTTTACACACTTTGATCAAGAGACATGTTCGACTGAGAAATAATAGCTAGCCGGAGGACAGTAAACAAAACTTAAAATTCTTTCAAACACTAATACTACCACAAATTGCTAACACTAGATGGAGCTACAAACCGAACAAATGAATGACGTCACAAGATGGCTTCACATGAAGTAAACACACATACACAAACATCACAAGTAACAACATTATAAGTAATACCGTTACAAATTGACTACCACAACGTGGGGCTACAATAATGTTATATAAATAACATTAAATCCTCCTACATAAAGCACACAATTTAAGTCATATAATTTTTTCTTTTTTGTGGAGTGACCCACTTTTAAGATATTCCTTGTTGTTTGTATTAATTCTCCAATACTTATACTTTTTCTCAAATGGGAATTCGTTACTCGTTTTTTTATGTCCTGGACATGCAAAAAGAATGGAATACTCCACATAGCAACCAGCTCTTAAAAGATTTGACTATAGCTTAAAGCCTACCATATTCCCCTTGCACCTACAACATAATTAGCAAGACAATTGTTTACTGAATACCATCACATGCAGGAAGAATGTCAACAATTATAAAACCCATCTCTAATGTCTATTTGTACCACATGACGTTCTCTGGTTTCCTCATCGCATCCTCTCCCCACTTCCCTGTGTGAGGTCCGGGAATATATGCCAATACTAAGAGAATTATATGCTTCATTAGCTTGCAAATGTTAACAGGAAACAGTCACATGCCTGGAAATTTGATATATAATTAGCGAGTGTATCCTGAATATGTTCCACTGCGCGGCATTGAAACCCATACAGCTGACACAGTAATCACCATCTTTGCACGCGATGTTAATGCCTGCTTTTCCCTCCATGAACCACGACCTCCGCAAGTGATTCTCGGCAAAAATACAATTCTGCACGTTAATACTGTTGCATTCTAAAATACAAACAGAACCCTTAAATTGTCAGTTTTCGTATCATTAAACAGAATAATTACCTTCTACTAGTTGGGTAAGTGAAGGGTTTACCGAACGAGTTGGCTTCCGGAATGTGTGAGTCGTATTCGGGAGGTCCCGGATTCGATTCCTGTCGACCGTCTACTCTGAACTTGGGTTTTTGTGGTTTTCCCTGGTCGGTAGATGAATGCTTGCGGTGATTTTGATCTAACAGATTTCATTTCCATAATTTAATTTTAATTCCGTTTCCTTCTCATGTGTGCTTCTAGATTTCGTGGCGTAGGGCGATGCTGGACTGATGGCGCGGATGCTTGCTGGAAGATAAGAGTATTCCCCATAGACACTAGAAGGCTGCTTGGTTGAACGGGTGGTTCATCGTCCCCTCTGGGCAGTACCAGTAGTGGAATGGCAACTTTTAGGAACCTCCGCGCATCTTTGTGGCCTTCAGTCTGCGACCTGTAGTCTCCTAAGGTTCATTCGCCTCACCCTTTCCTCCTGAGCGGTGGTAGCCGCCATAGATCTGACGTAGGTCATTGTGCCCGAGGTGTCCTTCTGTTGTACACTCTATAACGGTTTATATACTTAGATCTATAAGAAACAGCATGAACTATTGTCAAGAAATCAAACAAGACACTTGAAGTGGGAAATGTACCCATAGCAACAATTTATGCCACAAAGTAAAGAACCAATATCATTTAATTACGCAAAATAGTTACGAGAAAAATTAATTAAGCACCACTCTTAGCTTTTATGCAGACTTATAAATTGGAATTTTCTCTTTAATTTCATATATATTTTATTATCTAGACACAAAGCTTATCTTTTAAATATATTATTTAAGATGGTGCTGCATCTGTCATTTTGTATTATGAATTCTGCACTACTTCAAAGAAAAATCTGATGCGTTGCACTCACATGAAACTCTCTACTCTAGTACAAGCTATTTTTGGAAACTCTTATTCTCCATTTACTTCATATTCATCTTATTGCTAAGTTTCTTGTAGGTGCAAGGGGAATATGGTAGGCTTTAAGCGATAGTCAAATATTTTAAGAGTTGGTTGCTATGTGAAGCATCCATTCTGTTTGCAAGTCCAGGACATCAAAAACAAAACAAACAAACAAACAAAAAATGAATAACGAATTCCCATTTGAGAAAAAGTATAAGTATTGGAAAATTCAAACAAATAACAAGGAATATCTCGGAAATGATTCACTCTACAAAAAAATGTGATATAAATTGTGCGTTTTAACGAGATCTAATTTTTTATGTAGTAAAACTTTACCTGTCCCTTACGGTTTGTCAGTTATGCAAAAGCCATTCAGAATAAAGAGGACTTTGTGGGATATTCCCATAAAATTCTAGATATACATTTCATTTGCCACGAAAATATCTTAAACCTATGACATTTTAATCAAAATCATTAGAGCCATTTTTGGGAAAATAAAAATTTTCGAAAAATGTTCCATGTGAGGGGTAGTCTGGGGTGGGGAATTTTCTTTAAAACCTTCGTGTCGTATTTTTTAAAAATACTGAACCTAAATACCAAGTTTGGTATTTATCCGACTTTGCGTTGTTGAGTTATGCTTGTTTTCAGGCATACAAACGCACACACGGAAATGTTTCTAAAAATAGTTTATTTGAATTCAGGGAACTCAGAACATGCATTTCCGGTGAACTCTTGGTATCGAATTATACGTAGTTGAAAAAGTAAAAAATTACAAGTAATTTAAAAATTCAAACCAATTATGACGGATATCGCGAAATGTCTCGTGACATAAAAAGTTATTTAAAATCATTTACGAGTTTGGGGAAGGGGTTTTCTTTGCCTCTCACACACACACACCACACACACACACATACACACACACAAAAATACCACATAGACATGGTCCTTTTTTTAAAAAAATATGTTTTTTAATTCAGGGTGCCTCAAAACATGTATTCGTGGTAAAATCTCGGTATCGAATTTTTGGGGAAAAGCAATACTTCCTCTACCTAATATAGGTAAGGAGTAGAGAAAGTAAATAGTCAAACATAATAATGTATCTAAGATAAATTACGAATTCTTTTGAAGTACCAGCTGTCGGCTGATTATAGGAATATATGACATTTCATATAACAAAGTACTGACACTGCATTTCTTCGATTGACAGCAAAGGGATATTCCCACTGTAATTATTCGACACGGAATGTCACATCTCCGCCTTACGTCACATAGCGTCCCTGAGCGTGGAGTTCCGTGTGCGCGGGAAATGGAAACAAAACACTCGCGGTAATAACACCCTGAGTCGCAGGCGAGGTTTTGCATTGCTAATTCCTCGCGATTCCCATTGTTTTGTTTGAATGATACGCCGCCTCACTCTATGGGGGTGCCGCATCTTCCGCTTCGCCCAACACATTCACATATCTCACAGTGCGATAGCCTTCAGGGTCAGGACAAGCAGCTGTTTTAATATATGAACTCCAGGCTCATTTGGAAACATCTGAAGCACTATCACGTTATATTGAAGAAATAAGCGACGTAGCTGTAAAGATAAATGAAACTCGGTATTAATATCTTACTTAGCTTTCTTAAAAAAATGTATGAATAACTCCGAATGCCCGTTGTTATGTTATGACTCAGGGTGAACCAAATTATTTGATAGTTAAGATATCGGTGGTCTCAGGGTATTCGTACAGAGGGATAGGTGACTCGCAGATGCCTGAGCTTTCTATCCGGAGAAAGAGTTTTTCTCCATAGTCACAAAGTAAGCCCCACTTTCAGCATCAGGCCAAAGGATCTGTGGAGGACTTGACAGGACCTAAGTTTTCGTGAACACCTGTACGGGACGATGAACAAGGCTAAGAGGGCGCTAGCCGCCTTATATGTGGTTGCTCCACTATGCGGTCCATTTAAAGTTAGGTCTGTTCAAGGGCTTATCATCCCTCTAATGCTCTATACATCTCTGTGAAATGCGGGACATGGCAGCAGGCTCCAGCCTTCCTGGTTACAACGGATACCTAGGACCTAGGGACCTAGATCCATTTATTCTGTCTACCGTGAGGCTTCTCTTCCCAACACCTGGAAGACTGCCCTAGTGCGGCACTTCCCAAAGAAGAACAAGAATCACGCAAACCCTCACAGCTATCGACCAATCAGCTTATTAAACTCACTCAGCAAGTTGCTAGAGAAAATCATCCTCAAACGACTCAACCGACACATTTTCAGACATAATATTCTCATACACGAGCAGTTCGGCTTCCGTAAAAACCACTCCACCACTCTCCAGCTCCTACGCGCAACTGAATTCATCACGCGGGGTTTCAACACCAACCGCTCTACCGGAGCTGTGTTCCTTGATATCGAACGCGCATTCGACCGAGTGTGGCACCCAGGTCTCCTGCGCAAGCTAGCTGATCTCAACTTCTCTGATACGCTTATTAAACTCATTGCAAACTATCTCACAGGCCGCCATTTCTGCTCGGTAGTAAACTACGCTCACTCCACTCCGCGCCCCATCCTAGCAGGGGTCCCCCAGGGTAGTTTGCTCGGACCGGCCCTGTTTAACATCTATATGAACGACATACCCAGCTCACCGTTCACTATGAAACTCCTCTATGCAGACGACACTGCCTTCCTGACTCACTCTACAAAACCGCAGTTCATCCGCCGCTACCTGCAAAATGCACTAGATACACTTACAACCTGGCTCATAAACTGGCGCATCAAAGTCAATCCCTCAAAGACACAAGCGATAATTTTCACTCGCCGCATTACTCACCGCTACCCCGGACACCAACTTGCACCGCTCACAATGTTTGGCGAGAACATTCCGTGGACTCCCACAGTTACCTACCTGGGACTTACCCTCGACCAAGGACTTACGTGGAAGGACAACATTCGCCTAGCGCGCAACAAGGCAATTGCAATCCTTTGGAAACTGTACCCACTACTAAATCACAGCAACTCCCTACAATTGGACACCGGCCTTACACTATACAAATCCCTTATCCGCCCAATCCTGACCTACGCAGCCCCCGTGTGGTGGTATGCCGCGGCCAGTCATATTACATCCCTCCAGACACTACAAAATAAAACACTACGCAAGATAGCCAAGGTTCCTCGAACAGCCCCTGCCGACAGGCTCCACACCGAACTTAGGATCCATTCCATCGAAGAATTTATCAAGAAACTAACAGCCGACCTGTATGCCCAAATACCGTATAATACCAATCCGCTCATACACGAACTAGGCTCATACGACCACACCCACGACAAACACAACCGCCCCCTTTCACTTTTTGACCGAACTATCACACCCAGCACTGACGCCATTGACGCACGCGTACATCTGGCGCGCATCACTGGCTACATACCTTAAGAACTAACTGCTCTTTAGTTTCAGGAACTCCAGTCACCCTGCAAGGCCACGCGAATCAGCAGAGAACCAACCACTCACATCACGAACGGTAAGCCTTACGACGCCTGCCCCCACCCTGTACATACGTTGAAGCATGAATAGTTATTAACCCCTAGATCCCCACAAACTAACATTAACCTAACCACGGACACCGACCTTCTCTTCACAACTCATATTCACGCCACCTTCCATTTACTCCCAGCGATCCACACAGGGCTTCGGTCATGTGTGGACCCCTGGAATCATCACTGACGCGCTCGCATCCTTGCATGCCAGCATTTCATTCACCGATACTAACCGGGGTGCTTCCGCGGAACCCGACTAACACCTTGCAACTACACTAACAAAAGCACCCCCCTGCATCCTGCATGATTAGTTTACTAACGGCATGTGCATGGGGAGACGATGTAGCCCCAGAGGATGATCGTCACCGGGGGCGGCGGGTGTGGGGCCGCCCCCACTTAAAAAAAAATAAAAAAAAAAAAAAAAATTCTCAGTGAGAGTCGTCCTCCGTGGACTAGTGGTACCGTGCTAGCCTCTAGTTCCCAAGGTCGCGGGTTCAAACCCAGCGGAGGACGATGGATTTTTTTCGGGCGTAAAAATCGTTAGCACGGCTTCCTTCGGAAGGGAAGTAAAGCCAGTGGTCCCGTGCCGTACATTTACGGCACGTAAAAGAACCTCAAGTCTGATAAAGAGGCCTCTGAGCTAAATTACCGGCGTTTCACGCCCAATATAGAATGGGACGCTAAGAACCATAGTAGTTAAAGAGCGTCCATAAATAAAACTCAATTTATTATTATTATTATTATTATTATTATTATTATTATTCTCAGTGAGGCTACTACATGAAACCTTGGCCCTCCCAAACGTGGAGGACGTGATTAGGCATATAACTCAGAATTACTAAGCCAGATTGGATTTTCATGAGAATGCTCTTGTCTGATCTCTGAAGGATTACTTGCCAAAAGAGCGGCGTTTGAGAGACTCAACAATGAGGCAGTATTTTTAACACTTAAATAATTTCAGTCTAATTATATAATATGTAAATTCAATAACAGCCCGCCTTGAAGCAATATATGTATGTAATAATTTGTAAAATGTATGTAACAGTCATTGCATCTGCTTATATTATTGTATCCAGGTGTAATAATGTTATGTGAATATATTACGTAATTTAATAATGTAGGAGCTGTGAGAATAATAAGTTAAACGTTGCTAACAATGAGGTAACAATGAGGTAACCTTGAGGCAATAATGAGTTTGAGAGTTTAAATGTTATTTGTGATTCTTGGAAGCATTAATGTAATTTTAGTGACTGTTTATAAAAATAGCCAATCAACAACCAGAAGAAGCTTTATTTTAATGCAGGCATTCTATTGGAGTAAAAATAGTCAATCAGAGACTTGAAATACAGAAATTTACAAGTTTAGACGGTTGAAATCTAGTCAGTTGCCTGCGGACAGTGTTTGTAATCGGATACATGATGCGTTCTCGAGAAACTAAATACGTATTCATGTGAAACGAAAATAGTATACGTATTAAAAGTGCAAGTATTAAATAAAAGAATCTCACAACTCTCGATATCAGTGAAGTGCTATTTAATTTGTGTCAAGGATTAATAAAAAGGAGTGAATTAGAACTAAAAATATGTGCAAGCCTACACGCCCACGCATGCGCCACACGCATCACGCCCTGCCAAGACTTCCATGTCTCTAATAATAATACTGACGCAGCCGAGGCAAACATAAATATATAATATTTAAAGAAACAGTTAAATTACAAAGCTATTATTTTTAAACTTGGGGCAAAGGCGACCTAAAAATACATTTGAGGCGAAGGCTACCGGAAACTGTTTACTATACGTGCTGTTGCAACTACTACAAGTTCCGCTCCCCAACATTAGAAATATAATACAACTCCTTCAATACAAATTACTTCAAACTGACTTTCCATACGTGGGGTAAAGACAATACAATCTACTTCAACGTCTTTTAACGTATCTCATCATACGTGTTGCACATATAGCTGAACGCTATCCTTGAGAGTGGTCAATCAACATTTAAACAACACCAACTTTGGACGCAGTCTGACATTAGCGGAACAGCGGCAAAGGATGCCAACGTTGAGGAGCCCATAAAATTATCACTACTTTCTTTCCACTTCAAACCCAAAACCTCAAAGTAGACATCCTACAACAGTCCTTCTTCCATTTCTGAGATTAATCCCTACCAAGAGCAGGTATGCAGCAAATACACGAGCCTAAGGCATGTCATGAACGAGACGTTGGATGAAAGTAAAGATTCCAAAGTACATAATAGTCAATTTGTTGTTCAAGAACGAGACTTTCCAGAAAGATATCATTCGGAACTTTACTTCGAAGTCGCCGTTATGCTAGACTTTCATCCTTTATTTTCGGAGAAAAGAGTGAAAATGGTGGATATTTTGGTAAAAGTAGGCGTTGATGAAATATACAGCAAATCAAGGACGTTATTGACAATGCTTTTATTTTTCGGCGCGTTATAAGGGATGCACAACATACAGGAAAGTTTGCGACAGTATTCTTTGTTAAGTTTGAAAGAATGCTACTGTTTATTTGCCGCATGTATAAAAAAACAATTTGTCGCGGTCACTTCGTGTTATCTTTTACTGAGCGCCTGTTATTGTATTTAATTTTGGGTTCACTGTCCTCCGGCTAGCTATGATCTCTCGGTCAAGCACTTATCTTATACAGGTGTGTAAACGGAAAGGAGTTTTTATCCAAAGATAACACTGATGAAAGAATTTGTTTTACAGTTTTTATTGTCTTAACACATTATTCACTTTCACCTATTAATCGTGACACTCGCCAAACTGAAACTGTTATAATAACTTCTTTACTGCCCATTATTAATTCGCGTACTTCAACTTTTTGTGTAATTAACTTTACGACACTTGAGATTGTTCATAACTTTGCTACGCGTAACCTGCGAATCGATAAACTATGCGAGGTATTCACCGTGACTGCTTCTGTTGAATTCAGCAACGTGTAATGCACAAATATTTCCGATGGACTGGAGAGATCTACCTCTGACTTAGCCCTTTTTATACTCCCACACCCCGATATAGCTAAAGATTATAACCGAGCTACTATTGGATAATAAAACGCGCCAACATTAGCGTCTATTTTTATATCCAATGAAAATTACGAAAACATATGCTCTAGGGAAAATGTTCCGGCAAATTCCTAAGAAAAACGCGCCAATATTACGTCATTTGCTCGTCTCTATTAATGATAAACAGCTCACCCCCTCGCTACATTATTGCACGCTATTATTGTCAGTTTCAGTAAGGCCGTATAAACTCACTTCTCAACAATAATTACAATCATCAAACATCTCAAATCAATGTCACACAATAATGCATATTCACACTACAATCACTCTTGACATTTACATAATTTGTGATACAAATTACTGCGTCAAGTTCTATAGGGACAATAAATTCAGATCCAGATCCAGATCCAGATATGAAAAACAGACCGTGGATATAGTGGCTACGTTTGCATACATCTTGCTGAAAGAACCACCAAGTAGATTATCTAATCCAACCATCATGTAGTTATTAATTTTGCTGCGGTATTACGCTGCGAAATGTGTTCAAAATCAAAAAGTCGGTAAAATACCAAACTAGGTGTTAAAGTTCAGTATCTTCCAAGGATGTGAGACGAAAATTTTCAGAAAATCCCACCCCAAGCTACCTTTTACATCGAAAATTGTCCGTAATCTTTTGTTTTCTCAAAAATGGCTTTAACGATTTTGATTAAAATACCATATGTTTATGTTATTTGCACCACAAATACAGTGCAAATTTTCTGTGTAGTTTCACTGTCACTTTTCTAATGTATTTAGTTCAGTTCAATAGGTCTAGTTCTATTTTCACTATCACTTCACTTTTACTCGCGACATAGCAGCGTAATGAAATATGCACCTCATCTTCCTTCCGCTTCACTCGCTAGGGCGTCGAACACAAGACGTCTCTAATCTCTCTCAGTAGCAGCACTCACTGTACGTCACAATTTCACTCGTGGAACCAGCACCTTTTGTCGCATCAGGAACAACTCACTCTCTCACTCTCGTGGGCACGCTCGTCTATATCTAGCCGCTGGAGATTTCGAGAGCGTTCTACATTGTTTGCGAGAGGCAAGGGGAAAGTAGCTACCAGAAGAATGTGGTTGTATTTCAATAGCGCTTCTAGTGTTTACGCTGGGCGAGCTTCTTTACTTTGTCTACTACGTATAGTAAGTAGGGGAAGTATTGCATTCCACCCAAAAATTCCATACCGAGATTTCACCGGAAATATATGTTTTGAGACTCCCTGAATCCAAAAAAAAGCATTTTTGGAAACATGTCCGTGTGTGTGTCTGTGTATGTGTCTGTGAACAGCATAACTCAGAAACGAACAGTCGCATAAACACCAAACTTAGTATTTAGGTTCAGTATCTTCCAGAGATGCGACACGAAGGTTTTTTAAGGAAATCTCCCCACCCCAGATTACCCTTTACATGGAACAATTGTCGAAAATTTTTGTTTTATCAAAAATGGCTGTAACGTTTTTGAATAAAATATCATAAGTTTAAGACATTTTTATGGCAAATGAATTGTGTATCTCAAATTTTCTGGGAATATCTCCAAAAGTATTCTTCATTGTGAACGACTTTTGCATAACTGGTAAAGCATAAGAGATAGACAGAATTTTAGTGCACAAAACATGTAGATCGCGTTAAATTACACAATTTATGTCATATACATTTTTGTTGTTGAGTGAACAATTTTTGAGATATTGCTTGTTATTCCCTTATATTTTCCAATTTTTATACCTTTCTGAAATGGGAATTAGTTATTCATTTTCTTTTATCCTGGACATACAAAGAGAATGGAATACTGTACATAGCAACCAGCTCTTAAAATATTTGACTATCGCTTAAAGCCTACCAATTCCCCTTGCATCTACAAGAAAATTAGCAATAAGATTAACATCTCGATATCTCGATTAAGATGAAGCATATGAAGAATAAGCGTTTGTAAAAATAGTTTGTACAAGAGTAGAGAAAGTCATATGAGTGTAACACATCAGTGTTTTTCAGTTCAGGGAGCCTCAAAACATATATTCCCGCTTAAATACCGATATAGAATTTTTGGGTGGAATACAATATTTCTACTTACTATACGTAGTAGAGTACGAAATAAGCCTTTGAAAAAATGGCGCAGATTGTCATAAAAATGTAACAAATTATGTTTTTACTTTTTATACTATGTACTTACAGTAAGTAGAGGAAGTATTGCGTTTCATCCAAAAATTCGATGTCGAGATTTCAGCCCAAACACATGTTTTGAAGCCCTCTGAAACAAAAAAAAGCATTTTTAGAGAAGGTCCTTGTGTATGTTTGCTTGTGTAGGCATGTCTGTGTGCAGCATAACTCAAAAACGAAAAGTTGGTTAGGTACCAACCTTGATATTTAAGCTCAGAATCTTCCAAGGATGCGATATGAAGTCTTTCAAGAAAATCCCCCACCCGAAACTACCCTTTATATGGAAAAGTTTTCGTTATTTTTGATTTTCTCAAAAGTGGCTCTAGTGTTTTTGATTAAAATATTCACATTTAAGGTAGTTTCATGACAAATAAAATTTATATTGAATTTTTTGGCAGTAGTCTGTGAAGTCCTCTTAATTCTGAAATGACTTTTGTACAATTAATAAGGCATAAGAGATAAAAATATCTTACTACACAAAATAATACAGATCTCATTAAGGCACACAATTTAATCCAAATAAATTTGTTGTGGCTGTAACCATTTTCGAGATATTCAGCTACTCCTTTGATTTTCTAAATGTTTATACTTTTCTCAAGCAGAAAATCGCTAATCGCTTTTTTCCCTTGATGATGCGAACAGAATGGTATTTCAAAGTTACAATATAGCCTCGTTCTTAAAATACTGTATGTACCTACAATGAAATACAAATGTAATAAAACCATTTATGCAAATGTTTATTCGATTAATATCAGGTTGAAGGGGTTTAATTGTTGTTGCGATGGTTGCACCACGTTTAGGCACCAATTTGAAGCAAGGTGTTGGTTCACGTTTGGGCGCCAAACTTGCGGGAAATATGTTTCTTGGAGTGTTCGCCACACGTACGGTACAAACTTTCCGGTGACCTTCGCCCAACGTTTACTTTATGTGTAATCAGTATTTTAATGTTATTTATTTAAATATTATATATGCCTCGGCTTCGTCATAAGTAATTTGTAGAACACCTATCTCTTAACAGGGCTGGTACGGCTAAAGAATGAAGGCTTACACAAGTTATAATTGTATTTTACCGTTTTTACTTTTCTACTACGTATAGTAAGTAGTGGAAGTATTGTATTCGACCCAAAAATTCGATACCGAGATTTCATCGGAAATATATGTTTCGAGACCCCCTGAATCCAAAAAAAACACTTTGGAAATATGTCCGTGTGTGTGTGTGTGTCTGTGTATGTGTGTCTGTCTGTGAACAGCATAACCCAGAAACAAACAGTAGGATAAACACCAAACTTGGTATTTAGGTTCAGTATCTTCCAGAGATGCGACAGGAACGTTTTCAAGAAAATCCCCCCACCCCAAATTATCCTTTACATGGAAAAGTTTTCGAAAGTTTCAATTTTCTCAAAAATGGCCCTAAGGATTTTCATTAAAATATCATATGTTTCTCGATATCTCGATTAACATGAAGTAGATGGAGAATAAGCGTTTGTAAAAATACTTTGTACAAGAGTAGAGAGTCATGTGAATGTAACACATCAGATTTTTTTATTAATCCTTCACACGATTAAATAACACCACTGATGTATCCTACTGTAGAGCTGTGAGATTATTGTTAATTGCACTTTTAACAGGTAAACTTTATAGTATTCTTACCGCAATAAATTTTCATATTCTACACTGAACCTGTACCGGACCGAACTTCTTGGGTACGCTATCTTGTAGCGTCTACCGCTTGAATTTGTATATTTTCCCTTTTTCAAGTCTCTGATTGGCTAATCCTACTCTAATAGAATACCTTTATTTAACTTTTAGCTATTCTAGTTTTTGATTAGCTATTTATAAACTGTTTTAAATATTACATCTTTATTTTTCTAAGAACTATTAGTAGCTTTATTAAACTTTGTAATTTATTATTGCCTCAAGGTTACCTCATTATTTGCAACCTTCGGCTTCTACTTTGTAATTCTGTTTGCTACGAAAAGCAGCTTGCTTCTATTCTCACAGCTCTTACATTGATAAACTACGTAATACATTCACATAACATTATTATATATGTACATAATAAAATAAACATAATACAATGACCGTAACATACACTTTATATATTATACACATATTGCTTTAAGGCGGGCTGTTATTTTATTATATTAGGTACATAATTAGACTGATATCATTTAACTGTTAAAAATCCTGCCCCAAAGTAGCTAAAAGAATAAGCTTTTGTAACAATAGTTTTGTGATGAATGGGTAGGGCAAATCGTGTTATTGGTCATTCTCTAAATTTTCAAAGCCGTAATGCTAGGAGCTACAATAAAGCATTAGCATTCAGCAGTGTTTCTGAAACTCTACCTATTAAACGCTATATTGGCTCAGTTCAAGAATGTAAATTTCATGGTGAATAGCTTTAACTAATGGGCTCGTCTGAAATTACGTGATTACCCCCGTGTTATTAGACGATTATCTTCTGCAGTGACGTGCAACATGAACCTCTATCCAAAAGTGTTGGCTAATAAACATGTCACGATACAAGATCGTAAATATTCGGTAATTTCCTCCGAAAACAACCTACAGCGGAGAGCATGGGCTTTAATCAAGACTGCTTCGATAGTAATCGATTCTACAGGTAGTTAGTGTCGATTTAGCATGTTCAGGAGTCTATGCCAACATCTTAATTTGTCGGAAGAAACTAAGTGTGCGACGAGATTCATCTCTCATTCTCATATTCAGATTAATACGAAAGATACGACTTTCTTGACTATATTTAAAACTATGTGTAGTTTTAGATATAGGAGTTGTAATTGCATAGAAAATACGCGTAGCGTTGAAATAATGATGTTAAAACACACAGGCTAAAACCGTTTTGATTCCTAACACCAACGGTTACCGAAGGAGGTGGCGCCGTGGTGACGCGTGCGACACGCATTCGGGAGGTACCGGGTTCATTCACGTCGACCATCCACTCTGACCCATGGTTTTTTGGGGGGTTTCTTTCAGACCCCAAATTTCCTGAACCACCATTTCGTTCCATGTATCATTTTATTCATCTTTCACCCCATTAGGTCTGTTTCAGGGTTGGATATGTCGGCGATGGTGTTTCGGTGCGGCGTTCTAGGCAAAAAGGATGCTCCCTTGGGACTTTCTTCGCCCCTCGGCTTTCGGCTGGTTGCCGGGAGCACAACCCTGGACTGCCTGTTCGACTATCGGGGCGTCTCAATCTGAAAACTGTAGGGACCATGTCATTTATGTGCCGTCACTCCTGGTTACGGTGGTTCGGTGTTTTGACTCATCTCAGCTTGCCTCCCGGAGAGGCCCGTTTGTGGGGCATAGGTATTATATCATCCACTGGTCATCCCCTCCGCTGATCAGGAGAAAAAAGTCACTATGTTGTACTGAATAAGCACTATTTTTTCTCTATTTTGAAGACATTATATTTCTGAACAAAAGATGTGTAGATTAAGTACTATGCTAGTATGCAGTTTTAGCTTAAGCATCTGCTATGTTACATTAACATAACTATCTGTACCCACTATGGTTTATTTTCACATCTATTCTGCAAAATATTCTTAAAAAAATACTTATTACTTTCTCTACTACATATAGTTAGCAAACTAAAAAGTAAATTGAGAAAAATTTAATTATTAAAAATTCAAACATATAACAAGGAATATCTCGGAAATGGTCCACTCCACAAAAACATGTGTATGACATACATTGTGTGTTTTAACGCGATCTACATTATTTGTGTAGTAAAATGTTCATCTATCTCTTATGGTTTACCAGTTATGCAAAAGTCATTCGGAATGAAGAGTACTTTGATGCAGTAATTTGTATCATAAATTATTTAAATGTAAAGAGTGATTACAGTATGAATATGCATTTTTATGTGACATTGATTTGAAATGTTTGTTGATTGTAATTATTGTTGAGAAGTAAGTTTATACTGCCTTACTGAAACTGATAATAATAGCGTGCAATAATGCAGTATAGGGGGTGAGCTATTTATCATTATTAGAGACGAGGAAGTTACGTAATGTTGGCGCGTTTTTCTTTAGAATTTGCTGGAACATTTTTCCTAGAGCATATGTATTCATAATTTTCATTGGATATAAAAATAGACGCTAATGTTGGCGCGTTTTATTAGCCAATAGCAGCACAGTTATAATCTTTAGGCATATCGGGGTGTAGGAGTATAAAAAGGGCTAGATTAGAGGTAGACTCCGTCAGTTCACCGAAAATATTTGTATGCTACACGTCGCCTTCAGTCCGTCAGTTCGTCGAAAACATTTGTACGTTACACGTCGTCTTCAGTCCAGCAGAAATATTTGTACAGTACACGTCGGCTATCGATTTGCAAGTTACGCGTAGCAGAGTTATGAAAAATATAAACTGTTGTAAAGTTAATTATACAAAAAGCTGAAGTACGCGAATTAAGAATGATCAGTAATGAAGTTATTATAACAGTTTCAGTTTGGGGAGTGTCAAGATAAATGTGTAAATGTGATAGTGAATGTGTTCGACAATAAACAGTGTAAAACAAATTCTTTCATCAGTGTTATCTTTGGATAAAAGACTCTTTCCGTTTACACAACCTGTATAAAGAGAATTGCTCGACCAAAAAGATCATAGCTAGCCGGAGGACAGTGAACCAAAATTAAATAAAATAACAGTAGCATTCTTTCAAACAAACACTAATACTGCCGCAAATTGCTAACACCAGATAGAGCTAACAAACCTAACAAAGAATCACGTCCCAAAATGGCTTCACCACGTGGAGTAAACACAAATACATAAACATTATAAGTAATACCGCCGCAAATTGGATCCCAAACGTGGGGCTAAACAAATAAATAAATATAACAAAAATAAAGTTACCATCGCAACTTTTGGGGACATTCACAGAAAATTCAAGATTTACATTTCATTTACCTTCAAAATATCTTAAACTAACATATTTTAATCAAAATCGTTAGAGTTACTTTTGAAAAATCAAAATTTTCGAAAAATGTTCCATGTGAAGGGTAGTCTGGGGTGGGGGTTTTCTTGAAAACTTTCCTGTTGCATCCTTGGAAGATAGTAAACTCAAGTACCAAATTTGGTATTTATCCCACTGACACGGACATGCTTCCAAAAGGTTATATTTGGATTCAGGGCATATCAAAACATGTATTTCCTGTGAAATCTCGATATAGAATTTACTATACGTAGTAGACAAAGCGAAAATAGAAAATAACTAAACATTTTTCAAGTAAAAGGTGTTTAGGTTTGAGGAGATTTTCTTGAGAAATCTTTGCATCACATCTTTAGAAGATACTGAACAATACAAATTTCAGTATTTACCTGTTACGCTAAAGAAATTTCCTAATTTTTTATTCAGTGGACCTCAAAATACGCATTTTCGATGAACTCTCGATCAAATTTTTGTGTGGAATACAATAACTACAATAGGTATGCCGTACCGAAAGCAAAATTAACAATTTTAAAGACTCATGGTAGCACTCTGTTCGAAACCTTAAATGTACTTTTCGAAGACATACACTACGTGATCAAAAGTATCCGGACACCTGGCTGAAAATGACGTACAAGTTCGTGGCGCCCTCCATCGGTAATGCTGGAAGTCAATATGGTGTTGGCCCACCCTTAGCCTTGTAGACAGCGTTCACTCTCGCAGAAATACTTTCAATCAGGTTCTGGAAGGTTTCTTGGGGAATGGCAGCCCATGGAACTAAGGAGAGGTATCGATGTAAATCGGTGAGGCCTGGCACGAAGTCGGCGTTCCAAAACATCCCAAAGGTGTTCTATAGGATTCAAATCAGGACTCTGTGCAGGCCAGTCCATTACAGAGATGTTATTGTCGTGTAACCGCTCCGCCACAGCCCGTGTAGTATGAACAGGTGTTCGATCGTGTTGAAAGATGCAATCGCCATCCCCGATTTGCTCTTCAACAGTGGGAAGCAAGAAGGTGCTTAAAATATCAATGTAGGTCTGCGCTGTGATCGTGCAACGCAAAACAACAAGTAGTGCAAGCCACCTCCAGGAAAAACACGGCCACACCATAACACCATCACCTCCAAATTTCACTGTTGGCACTACACACGCTGGCAGATGACGTTCACCGGGCATTCGGAATACCCACACCCTGTCATCGGATCGCCACATTGTGTACCGTGATTCGTCACTCCACATAAAGTTTTGCCACTGTTCAATCGTGTAATGTTAGCGCTCTTTACGCCAAGAGAGGCGTCGTTTGGCATTTTCCTGCGTGATGTGTGGCTTATGAGCAGCGGCTCGACCATGGAATCCAAGGTTTCTCACCTCACGCCTAACTGTCATAGTACTTGGAGTGGATCCTGATCCAGTTTGGAATTCCTGTGTGATGGTCTGGATAGAAGTCTGCCTATTACTCTTTACGACCCTCTTCAAATATCGGCGGTCTCTGTCAGTCAACAGACGAGGTCGGCCTGTACGCTTTTGTGCTGTACATGTCCCTTCACGTTTCCACTTCACTATCACATCAGAAACAGTGGACCTAGGGATGTATAGGAGTGTGGAAATCCCGCGTACAGACTTCTGACACAAGTGACACTCAGTCACCTGACCACGTTTGAAGTCCGTGAGTTCCACGGAACGTCCCATTCTGATGTTTCACGATGTTTAATGAGTATCGCGGTCGCAGATAATGAGTACCCGGCAGTAGGTGGCAGCACAATGCACCTAAAATGAAAAATGTATGTTTGTGGGGGTGTCCGGATACTTTTGATCACATAGTGTATGTATGCAGAAGTGGAGAAAAAAGTTTCTGAACCTAGGCGCTGGAAACTTTTTTATGTCTGCACAGATATACTGAAAATCAATCATTGTTTACACTATTTCAAAATTATGCTAATTTGTTGATTTTATAACAATGAAATCTCTAACTTTGGATAAATTATGTTTAAAATATTATGAATCTACAAATATTTTTGGTTTTCAAGTGAGCTGAGTTACAGACAGCTGAAAGTACTATAATGTGTGTTTAAAATTTATACTTGCTGACTTCATTATTTAGGCTGCAAAATGTATATTTGTAAATCTGTTTCATACTTGTTTTTCGTGTACAAACTTTTACTTTCTCTACCACGTATAGAAAGTAGGGGAAGTAATGTATTCCACCCAAAAATTCGATACGAGATTTCACCGGAAATACATGTTTTGAAACCCCCTGAATCCCAAAAAAATCATTTTTGAAACATGTCTGTGTGTGTGTCCGTGTCTGTGAAAAGCATAACTCAGAAACGAACAGTCGGATAAACACCAAACTTGGTATTTAGTTTCAGTATCTTCCAGAGATACGACACCAAAGTTTTTAAGAAAATCTCCCCACCCCAGTTTACCCTTTACATGGAACATTTTTCGAAAGTTTTAATTTTCTCAAAAATGGTTCTAAATATTTTGATTAAAATATCATATGTTTAAGATATTTTCATGACAAATGAAATGTATATCTCGAATTTTCTGGGAATATCTCCAAAAGTATTCTTCATTGTGAACGACTTTTGCATAACTGGTAAACCATAAGAGATAGACAAAGTTTTACTAAACAAAAAATGTAGATCGCGTTAAAATACATAATTTATGTCATATACATTTTTTTCTTTGAGTGAGCCATTTTCGAGATATTGCTTGTTATTCCCTTAAGTTTTCCAATACTTATACTTTTTCTCAAATGGGAATTCGTTATGCATTTTGTTTTGTCCTGGACATACAAAGAGAATGGAATGCGCCACATAGCAACCAGCTCTTAAAGGATTTCACTGTCGCTTAAAGCCTACCAATTCCCCTTGCACCTACAAGAACATTAGCAATAAGATTAACATCTGGATTAACATGAAGCATATGGAGAATAAGCGTTTGTAAAAATAGTTTGCACAAGAGTAGAGAAAGTCATGTGAGTGAAACACATCAGGTTTTCTTTATATGAGTAGCATTTTAGTAGAGAATCTTTTTTTGTAACCTCTTGGTTCACCAACTACCAGATTCTTGGTAACAGTGCAAGGACTGAAGCAATTGTTCTTCTTCTACCACATAAAGGATTGGGTATTGTTCCGTTCCGCTTAAAAGGTAATCAAAATTGTTCTCACCGTCTCCTCCTTGGCCTCCTATATTCTGTTTACCTTAGGTTGATGCAAGAAGCTTGCTTTGGTAGTCTATAGGTGTCACCCTTACAAGATGACTGTACCAGTTTCTTGATATTGTATTGTATCTTCTACCATTGTTGATTTTATTCCACTTTCTTCCTTATGTTTGCACTTTTCACTTTATCTCCTAATAGCGTTGTTCCTACCAACGATATCAGAAATCTCATTTCAGAAGTGTTATTCTTCTCTTGTCGTTGTTTCTTAATATCCATGTCTGACTTCCAATGAAGCAGGAAGGATGGTCGGCAATTTTGAAAGTATGCTTTACCTTCTTTTGATATGTTATCTCGTAGTTCCTTCTGTTGTCTCGTGCACCAGCTGCTGCAGTGGTGTGGCTATAAAATATTTTTCTCAGGGTATCCGTGGGTGTAGCAACCAGTTTAAGTTGACTCAGAAATTTAATTTCATCTAATACTTGAGCTACTGTAGCGAGTTGCCGACTGCGAGGCAGTACTTTTAACACTTAAATGATTTCAGTCTAATTACATAATATATAATTCAATAACAGCCCGCCTTAAAGCAATATGTGTATATAACAATATATAAAAAGTGTATATTGCAGTCGTTTTATATGTTTATATTATTGTATACATGTAATAATATTATGTGAATGTATTACGTAATTTAATAATGTAGGAGCTGTGAGAATAATAGGTTAAACTTTGCTAACAATGAGGTAACCTTGAGGCAATAATGAGTAAGAATGTTTAATAATACTACTAGTAATATTGGAGCAACAATAATGTAAATTTTGAGACAGTTTAATTAAATAGCCAATCAACAACCAAAAAAGGCTTAAGTTAAATAAAAGTATTCAATTGGATTAGGAATAGCCAATCAGAGACTTGAAATACAGAAATTTACAAATGTGGCGGTAGAAATCAAGTCAGTTGCTTGTAGACAGTGCTCATAACTGGACGCGTTGGTTGTAGATAGCGTTTCTAACCGGACGCGAGACACGTCCTCCAGAAATTTAATACGTATTCGTGTGAGATGAAAATAGTTTACGTGTTAAAGAGTGCAAGTAATTAATAAAAAAAATATCACAGCTCTCTTTCGCTATATCAGTGAAGTATTATTTAAATAGTGTCAAGCATTAATAAAAGGAGTGAAGTAAAATTATAATCTGTGTAAGCCTACATTCTTCAGTCGCATCACCTCCCTGCTAAGACATTCATGTCTCTGAAAAAACAATAATACTGACGCAGCCAAGGCAAACATAAATACATAATATTTAAAAGAAACAGTCAAAATTATAAAGTTAATATTCTTAAACTTGGGGCGAAGGCTACCGGAATCTTTTTACCATATGTGCGGTTGCAACTACTTCAAATTCGGCTCCCCAACAGTCGAAATATAATACACCTACTTCAAATCGGCTTTCCATATGTGGGGCTGAAAATAACTTCTTCACGTTTGAAGCATAACTTTAACTCTGGCTACCAAATTCTAAGAATTCTTTCTCTTTATCAATTTCCAAACTGGCCTACGTGTAGTTTCTGCGGGAGTGTTCGCCCCACGTACGATACAAACTTTCCCTGGCCTTCGCCCCACGTTCAATTTTCCTGTGGCTTTTGCCCCCACCTTTAAAAATCAACTTTGTATTTTAATGTTTATTTAAATATTATATATGTATGTTTATGTATGCCTCGGCTGCGTCATGAGTAATTTGTAAAGCACGTATCTCATAACAGAACTGGTACGTCTAAAGAATCAAAGCTTACACAGATTATAACACTGATTCTCTCTACTTTGAATATTTATGTCTCACACTTAACCTAACTGCTTGGGTGCGCAATCTTGTAGCGTCTCCCACCTGAATTTGTACATTTACTCTATTTCAAGTCTCTGATTGGCTAAGCCTACTCCAATAGAATACCTTTATTTAACTTAAGCTTTGTCTAGTTTTTGATTGGCTATTTATAAACTATTTTAAATATTACATTATTATTGTTCCAAGCATTATTAGTAGCCTTTATTAAACTTTCTAATTTATTGTTGTCTCAAGGTTACCTCATTGTTAGCAACTTTCGGCTTCTACTTTATGACTCTGTTTGCTACGGAAAGCAGTTTGCTTCTTTTCTTACAGCTCCTACATTGTTAAACTACGTAATATATTCACATAACACTATTATACATGTACATAATAAAATAAACACAATACAACTGTAACATACACTTTATATATTATATTATACACAAATTGCTTTAAGGCGGGCTGTTATTATATTTTATATTATATAATTAGACTAATTATCATTTAAGTGATAAAAATACTGCCTCATTTCTTACCTTGTTGCTCTAATGGACCTCCATGACTCTCAGAATTTAATTGCCTTTCTCTTTTTTCAGAATTGGCCTAGGTGACTGTGCAAACGTACTGAATTTAACTCTAAACTGCATTCCCAAAATCCGTGTGTTTAGCTCATTCGCCACTTCGGCTGTTACTAATGTCTTTTACTAACCTGATCCGCTAATGACCCTCTTTTTCTCCGAACAAATCTTTCAACCCAAGCTTGTTTCATTATAGATTGATTTAATATACGGAACTTATTTATTGCAATTATTTCTCTATTTTACTATCCTTACTGTATTCAAATCCGTGTCTCCCGTCAGTAATTACGGTTTTGCCAGATAGTAATATTGAAGGAATTATGACACAAATAAGTATTTAGTCTTTTGGTACGGGTATTTTAATATGACGGAAGACAGCAGTTGACCTCCTACATAAATATCGGCACGTTTCAGCTGGAAACTTTCTCATTGCAGAACCAAAAGTGAGAAATGTAAAGGCAAGCAGGAAACAGGCTTTACCTGGGGCCCAGTATAACTTCAGATGACCAGCACTGCCAATTCCCATCACAAATCATAATTATAGCGCACTTTAGGAGACCTTGGGGATCGTTGCCAAGTAACGAAGGGTTTCTACGTCCGGTAGGATGGGCTGGAACTCAAATATTCCAGCTTCAAACCAAGTTTCCCCTAATCTTCTGTTTGTTATGCTAATAATTGTGTGGTGCGATGAATTATTGCCGCGTGAGCTCCCTTTGGCGTCGAAGGACATCTTCGGTGCTTCTAGAAGACAGTTTAATTGTTATAATATTACAGAAAGTACAAAATTTTACAGGAAACAATGCAACACACATGACACTGTTAATTTCACACTCTGGTTTTCTTTATTATTTTCTCTACTACGTATAGTAAGTAGGCGAAGTATTGCTTTCCACCGAAAATATATGTTTTGAGGCACCCTGAATCCAAATAAAGCATTTTTGGGAACATGTCTGTGTGTCTATGAACGCATAACTCAAAATCGAAAAGCCGGATAAACACCAAATTTGGTATTTAGGTTCAGTACTTTCAAAAAATGTCATACGAATATTTTAAACAAAGTCCCCCCTCCCCAGACTACCCCTTACATGGAAATATTTTCGAAAATTTTGATTTTCTAAAAAATAACACTAACGATTGTGATTAAAATACCATATATAATAGATATTTATGTGACATGTATATTCTTGAATTTTCTTGGATTAGCCTGTAAAGTCTATTCATTTGGAAGAAATTTTGTACAATCTCGTATAACTAGTAAACGTTAAGCGATAGACAAAAACGTATTAAACAAAAAGTGCAGATCTCTTTAAAACACAAAATATAATAAATAAGCTTTTTGCGGTATAATCTGATTCTGAGATATCCGTTATTAAACGTTCCAATTGTTCATTTCTTAGTCTTTCAACTTCTCTTTGTATCTATTACGAAATATACAATGTAGTTATTTCTACAAAGGCTTTCTATTTCTATTTTGAAAAGGGGTGGGTTTTATGCCCAAGCACTGCGACCTTAAGATCTATTGCGCATCCCCCCTATCATCAGTTAAGTAGTCTGTTGCTCGATATGAACTTAACCAGACTGCTAACTGAGGCTTTCGATAGTTCATCTATCTTTGGAAAGTGACTGCCAAAAATACTTGCTCTTTGACTCGCAAGAGCAGGGCAATCACATAGTAGATGAGTAACAGTCTCATCTCCTTCTAGACATCTATTACAGATAGGGTTGTTAACCAATCCCATTCTGTATAGATTAAACTTTAGGGCACAGTGTCCTGTAATGAATCCTGTTGCCCATGCAAGTCTTCTTCTGCTAAGACCGCGCAAGTATTTTGCCCGGCTGTTATCCAGGTCTGTAATGAACAACTTGGAATGTCTGCAACCCTCAATGGAGTTCCAGTAGTTCTTGTGTTCTGCTTGAGCCCAGCACTTAATAGCCTGTTTCACTGGTCTGTAGGACACTCCCAGTACAGGCTCCGGACCAAAAAATGGGATTTCACTGCCAATCTTGGCTGCTTCATCTGCTTTCTCATTGCCTGGTATACCTATATGTCCTGGCACCCACATAAGTTGAACCTTATTGTGTTCAGCCAGTGCCATTAAGGATTCCCGGCATTCTGAGACAAGCTTTGATTTTGTTGATGGTGATTCAAGTGCTTTAAGAGCAGCTTGACTGTCTGAGAGAATAAGAACACTTCTATTCTTATATCTCCTTTTAATGCTTTCCATGACACTGGCTAGGATTGCATAAACCTCAGCCTGGAAAACTGTAGCTAAGGTACCAAGACTATAAGAAATCTTGGTATTGTTACCGTAAAGCCCAGCCCCCGTTCCCGATTTGGTTCTAGAACCATCAGTATACCAGATTGGGCCTTTGTTATTATGAGGTTTTACCAGTCTTTCCCATTCACTCCGCTGTGGATAGGATACCGTAAATTTCAAATCAAACTTAAATCTTGTTTCAAGAATGTCAGTCCCCATGTTGAGTATCTGTTGTACATTCTTATCCCAAGGAAGCTTGAGATGATTAATATGTCCAGTATTAGACACTTTGGTTTGGCGACAAATACGGTGATACGCGATCATGGCTTCTGCCTTCATCCATAGGTGGAGAGGTGTGAGCCCAATCAGCATCTCCATAGCCGCAGTTGGAGTAGTTTTGAAAGCTCCCATAATTGAAATGCAGAAGGTCCTCTGTAATTTACAGAGTTCCTTTCTGCACACCTTTAAATTAACTCTAGGCCACCACATCAGTGCGGCATAAGAGAATATAGGTCTCACCATAGCAGTGTATATCCAATACACTATGCTAGATTTCAGACCCCATGTCTTACCAAGCATACCTCTACATGTCCAAAAGACTCTGTAGGCTTTGGTAATACATAATTCCATATGATGTTTCCAAGTTAATTTCTTGTCTAAAACAAGCCCAAGATATTTAACTTGTGTTGAATAGGGCACTACCTCACCAAAGAGAGAGAGTCTGGTTAAATCAGGCCCCCTTCTCCTGGTGAAGGGTACCACTACTGTTTTGCTTGGATCTACAAAGGCTTACTTAGATTAAAATCTAGTAAACACAAAAATATGCTTGAGAAGGAACAATTTGTAGACCCACTGATAGAGGGTAGAGAAAGTAGTGTGAATGTATCACATCAGATTTTTTGGTAAAACATTTCGCTTACGGCCGTTGTAACGAAAAGGATTATACAGAAAAGATGTTAATTATTACATTCATGTGACTTTCTCCACCCACTATAGTTTTTTATGTAGCTTCTACAAATTATTGTAGCAAAAGCTTATTTATTTCTCTATCACAGTAGATAGTGTCGTGCTCCGTGGTGTAGAGGTTACCATGCTAGTCTTGTTCCCGAGGTCGCCGGTTCAAACCCGGCGATGGGCGATGGACCTTTTTGGACTTAGCATGACTTCCTTCGGAAGGGAAGTAGAGCCGGTGTTCCCATGTCGTAGATTTACGGCACGTAACAGAACCTCAAGCCTGTTAAAGAGGCCTCTAAGCAAAATTACCGGTATTTCACGTCTAGTATAGAATGGGACGCTAAGAACCAAAGCAGTTAAAGAGCGTCCATAAATAAAACGCAATTTAAATTTGTAGTAGATAGTAGAAAGTGGTATTTAAAGATCAGTATCTTCCAAAGATACAACAGGAAAATTTTCAAGAAAATTCCCCCATTCCAAACTATCCTTTACATGGAAGATTTTTTGAAATTTTTTATTTTCTAAATAAGGGCTCCAAGGAATTTTGTTAAAATACATTATATTAACAATATTTACATGACAAATAAAACGCAAATCTTCAATTTTCTGGGAATAGCTGGTGATGTCCTCTTCATTGTGAAGGACTGTTATATTATCTTGTATCACTGATAAACTTTGAGCGATTGACAGAATCGTACTACACAAAAATGTACATTTCTTTAAAACACACAATTTATTTCAAATAAACTTTTTGTGGTGTAAATCATATCCATTAATAATGGTTGGCATTGTTCAATACTTGGTCATTCTTTTAAAGTCTTGTCGATATTCAGTTGTTTTTCACCATTGCATGGTAAGGTCATCATTTACAGCGTTCTGTTCTTAAACATATGACTATCTCTGTTGCAACGAAATGTGTCATTTAACTATATCTGCAAAAGGTTTATCACGATTATAATGAAGTAAACAACCTACTAATAAACAATACAGGGTAGAGAAATTATGTGAATGTAAACATTAGAAAATTTAATGTTTCATATTAATCGAGATAAATGTTTGCATAAGTAGTTTTATTACGCATTTCATTGTGAGTACAAGAAGATACAGGAGGCTGTAGTCGGTTGTTTAAAACGCGGATACTTGAAATTTCATATTCCTTCCATGACAGTGCAAGGAACAAACACATGGTGCCTTAGCATTTTAATGAATGAAGGGGTATTGTAAAATTCATAACAATGGCAAAGTATATCTGGAAAAGCTTAATGCCGCAAAAGAATAAACATAATTTACGTATTAATTGAGATCTATACTTTCTCTTATCGTTTATCAGCTATACAAAACTACACAAAATTCATTAATAATGAAGACGACTTTACAGGCTACTGCCAGAAAATTAAATATATACAGTTTATTATTCTCGCAAATACCTTAAACATATGATATTTTAATGCTGAGGCAGTATTTTTAACACTTAAATGATTTCAGTCTAATTATATAATATATAAATTCAATAACAACCCGCCTTAAAGCAATATGTGTATGTAACAATATATAAAAAGTATATATTACAGTCATTGTAAATGTTTATATTATTGTATACATGTGTAATAATGTTTGTGAATGTATTACGTAATTTAATAATGTAGGAGCTGTAAGAATAAAGGGTTAAAAGTTGATAACAATGAGGTAACAATGAGGTAACCTTGAGGCTATAATGAATTTGAAAGTTTAGTGCTACTTGTGATTCTTGGAAGCAATAATGTAATTTCTGTGACAGTTTATAAAAATAGCCAATCAACAACCAGAAAAAGCTTTATTTAAATGAAGGTATTCTATTGGACTAGGATTAGCCAATCAGAAACTAAAATGGAGCAAAATTTACAAATTCAGAAGCCAGTTGGTTGTAGACAGTGCTCCTAACCGGACATTAGATGCGTCCTCGAGAAGTACAATACGTATTCAGTGTGAGACAAAAATAATTTACGTGTTAAAAAGTGCAAGTAATTAATAAAAGAATCTCACAGCTCTCTATATCAGTGAAGTGTTATTTAAATTGTGTTAAGGATTAATCAATGTAGTGAAGTAAAAAATTATAATCTGTGTAAACCTACATTCTCAGTCGCACCACTCCCTGCTAAGACATCATGTCTCTAAAAATAAATACTGACGCAGCCGAGGCAAACATAAATATATAATATTTAAAGAAACAGTAAAAATTACAAAGTTAATATTCTTTAAATTGGGACAAAGGCCACCAGAAAGTACATTTGGGGAGAAGGTTACCGGAAACTTTTTACCATACGTGCGGTTGCAACTACTTCAAGTTCGGCTCCCCAACAGTTGAAATATAATACAGCATCTACAAACTGACTTTCAATACGTAGCAACAAACAACGTAAAGACAATACCTACTTCATATTGGCGTCCATACGTGGAGCTAAATAAATAAACAACTCCAACAAAACAACTTCTTTAATTCATAATGAAGACGACTTTACAGGCTATTGCCAGAAAATTATATATATATATATATATATATATATATATATATACATTTTATTATTCTCGCAAATACCTTAAACATACGATATTTTAATGCTCAGGCTGTATTTTTAACACTTAAATGATATCAGTCTAATTATATAATATAAAATTTAATAACAGCCCGCCTTAAAGCAATATGTGTATGTAATAATATGTTACAGTGTGTATGTTACAGTCATTGTATTATGTTTATATTATTATGTACATATGTAATAATGTTATGTGAATGTATTACGTAGTTTAACAATGTAGGAGATGTCAGAAAAGAAGCAAGCTGCTTCCGTAGCAAACAGAATTACAAAGTAAAAGCCGAAAAATGCTAATAATGAGGTAACCTTGAGACAACAGTAAATTATAAAGTTTAATAAAGGCTACTAATAATTCTTGGAACAATAATGATGTAACATTTAAAAATGTTTATAAATAGCCAACCAAAAGCTAGAAAAAGCTAAAAGTAGAATAAAGGTATTCTATTGGAGTAGGCTTAGCCGATCAGAGCCTTGAAATAGAGAAATTATACAAATTCTGGCTGTAGACGCTATAAGGAAACGTAACCGAGCAGTTCAGTACGGGTTCAGTGTGAGACATAAAAATTTATTCCGGCGAGAATAATATAAAGTTTAGTGTTAAAAGTGCAATTAAACAATAATCCCACACCTCTATAGTAGGATACATCAACGAACATTCGGATAAACACCGAAATTGGTATTTAGATTCAGTATCTTCCAGAGATGCGACACGAAGGTATTCAAGAAAATCCTCCCACCCCAGATTACCCTTTACATGGAACATTTTTCGAAAATTTTAACTTTCTCAAAAATGGCTCGAACGATTTTGATTAAAAAATTCATGACAAATGAAATGTATATCTCGAATTTTCTGGGAATGTCTCCAAAAGTATTCTTCATTGTGAACGACTTTTGCATAACTGGTAAATCATAAGAAATCGACAAAATTTTATTACACAAAAAATGTAGATCGCGTTAAAATACATAATTTATGTCATATACTTTTTTTGAGTGAACCATTTTAGGGATATTGCTTGTTATTCCCTTAAATTCTCCAATACTTTTCTCAAATGGGAATTCGTTATTAATTTTTTTATGTCCTGGTAATGCAAAGAGAATGGAATACTCCACATAGCAACCAGCTCTTAAAATATTTGACTATCGCTTAAAGCCTACCAATTCCCCTTGCATCAACAAGAAAATTAGCAATAAGATTAACATCTCGATATCTCGATTAACATGAAGCATATGGAGAATAAGCGTTTGTAAAAATAGTTTGTACAAGAGTAGAGAAAGTCATGTGCGTGTAACACATCAGATTTGTTTTTAGGTATGCTATTCACTAAAAACGTTTTTGTTCTTTTTATTACTTAAGGGGACTCTTCTTCCTAACGGTTTACTTTCCTATTGCTAGGACGTAGATCCCCAAGGACTTATAAGCCACTGTCTTGGCTCAGTAGCTGTCGAGAAGGAAGCAAACTCTGGATCATAACATACCCACGATGGATGATCATCCCAGTGCCTGGTATGACGGTGAAGAAGAAGGAAATTAAATGTAGTTATGAAAGGGATGATAGGAAAATTTGCAGATCAAATTATCCAACACAGCATTCACCTAATGATCGAGGAAACCAGCAACAAGATCTTCGATCAGATTGGTCAGTTTGAACCAGGGACCTACAGACGTTACCACTTGAGCCGTCCCGTTCGTTCAAGTGGTCTGAATATATGTATTTCCATTTTGGATGGAATATAATTATTATTTGTCTATTATAAGTATGTGACAGGTGATAAAGTAAAAACGTCAAGGATTAATGAATCAGCAGAAAAAAATGTTTTCATCGAAACAGTAAAATATTAAATACTTTCACTTCATACTTCTTGGTTGTTTTAATTTTATCAGATTAATGAACATTTTCTCTCAGGGACTGAAAACCTCCCTATTTCCTTGATCAAAGGAGAACATCGCCCTTATCGGCCCTAAAGAGAGAGTCGTCACTTAAAGAGTACCGTTCGATCATCATGGTCAATGCCTTGCTCATTATCACGAAGTAAATGCATTTCTTTACAAGGATTCCGTTAATGTAATCAAGAACAGAGCTGCGTGTGTGAATGTTGACTTCTTTGGCTGCATCTACTGCGCATGCCTAGAAATCTGGAGGACTTGATCCCAAGTTTACGCAAGCAAGACATTTCCTTAGTGAACATAAATGGTAAAACCAGACACTGCTTATAGAATACCTACTGGGAAGCAAGAGCAATTACTTGGGTGTATATATTGGCGACGTTTCAAAGGTGTTCTGAAATTGCTACTGATTTAGCTAAAAGTTTTGTTACAGATTTGTTCAATATACGAGGGCTGTCCAGAAAGTAACCTCTGTTTTGAAATAAACATGAAACTGGTATACGTACAAAAGTTATATTATATACATCTGAAAACTTCAGCTTTTCTCTGTTTTTCTACATAGTCTCCAAACAGATTCAAGCACTTGTCATACATTTTCACAGTCTTTGAAATACCCTCTGCATAAAATTCTGCTGCCTGTGAACTAAGCTAACCTATTACGGTGTTTTGAAGCCCTTCGTTACTGCCAAAGCGCTGAGCTGCAAGCCACTTTTTGTTGTACTCCCGAACAGTGTCGCAATTCTCTGGCTCGTGTTATCTTCTTTACTGGGCGCCTCTTGTTTTATTATTTTAAATTTGGGTTCTTTGTCCTCCGGCTAGCTATTATAACTAAGTCGAGCAAATATCTCTAAGCAGGGCGTGTAAACGGAAAGGAGTAATTGTTAAAAGATAACACTGATAAAAAAATTGTTTCTACACTTTTATTGCCGTCACACATAATTCATAGTTCATATATTTAATGTCTATACACGCCTGACTGAAACTGTGATATTTCCAAATGTAACTACAGTCGTATTAGTTGCCGCGTAACAATTACTTCGCGCACTTTACATTTTTGTAACTAACTCTGCGACGTACACCTCGTGAGAGATTCTTCAGAACTGTGTGACGTGCACCTCGTGAAAGATTCTTCGCAACTGTGTATCGTGCACCAATTACTTCACGTACTTCAAATTTTTGTAACTATGCGACGTGCACCTCGTGAGAGACTCTTCAAAACTATGGCTCGAGAATATATACTCCTTCACCCGAATTGACTAAACATTATAATAGAGCTACTACTGGTTACCAAATCGCGCCCACTTTAGCGTCTGTTTTGTCAGCCAATCACTGCTACTAACATATATACTCTAGGGAAGATATTCCCTCCATTTCTAAAAAGAGGCACGCTACCCTGACGTCATTTGTTTGTCTCTTCTTAGTGATAAACAACTCACCCCCTCGGTTTATTGTTACCCGCTTCTATTGTCAGTTTCAGTAAGGCAGTGTAAACTTATTTCCTAACAATACTTATGCCTAACAAACATCTAAAATCCTGTACATACAATAATATTAATTTACACTACAATCACTCTGGCATTCACAGTGTTGTGAATAGCATACTGCCTCAACAGATGGAGGTCGCCAAGGGCCAAGTCCGGGCTGAATGGGGGATGGTCAAAAACGTCCCATTTGAACTTGGCCAAAAGTTCATTTGTGTTGTTTGCTGTGTAAGGGCGAGCGTTGTCATGCAAAAACACAACACCAGATGTCAGAAAACTACGGCGCTTGTTTAGGATTGCTCTTTTTAGCCTTTTACATTTCACATTTGGCGGGATTTGTTATTTCAGCGCTCATGTTGTTAGATTATAACTAGCAAACATGCGACAGTACGATCTCCACTTTGCGTGCTGGGCTACTGCTCACGCTGATGTCGAAACGGCGGCGCTATTCCCACTACTTCTCGTGCTATGCATGAACGGAAGTTACTTTCTGGACAGCCCTGGTAATTACATTTTACAAGTAATTTTCATTCGGCTATGTATACCTAATTTCCAAGAAAATAATTTTGAAAAATAGAAAATTGAGTCTCCCGTATCCCAAGTGATGAAAATTTGGGAATTTGTATCGTTTAAATGCTCCATATTATTCCCAAATTTATTTAAAATCAGTTAAATTTTGTGTAATATTAAAACTTTTACCAGAAAAAATAAACAATTATGCAACAGTTTGAATTATCTACAGAATACAGTTCATACAACAGGGGTGGACAACTGCACACTGCAATCTATACAGATATATTGTGGGTATCATCCCCCCCCCAGGAAGAAAGGATGAAGCGAAGGAAGCACATGAGGCTACAAGCTGCAGATAGACAGACAATATGGTCTCGCAGAGTCCCTAAAATTTCCTGACAAGACCGTCCCACTGCCCGAGTCATTCAGAGAGGGCGATGGAGTACCCGTTCAACCAAGCAGCCCTCTAGCGTCCATGGCGAATACTCTTGACTTGGTGCAAGCATCCGTGTTATTGAAAGGGGATATATTATTCATAAATAGAGGAATGGCACATATGAAAGGGGAACCATACATATAAGAATTGTACAGTAATAATTTAATTCACTAAGGTGTTAAAATATTCAACATCTTACATTTGTACAGAGCTGATTGGAAGAAACGGGCGAGCTAGCAAAAATTCTAGGAAAACATAATCCTAAATAGAGCGTACCTTTCACCAAGCCAACAGGCAGGGAACCGGTAACGGTACGAGAAATAGAAAGAGACAGATAGAGAAAAGAAAGAGACGGAGATATGGAACTGGCTTCACAACGCTACAAGATGGCGCTTAAGCGCACGGTTCTGAAGCCACACATTCTCATACATGTTAAGGTAACGCGCTCTGAGGGCCAATAGGAAACGGCGTTACATTTTTAAACGCAGAGGTGAGCGTCACTAGGCTCCCGTATATAAGGGCAGGCAGGGCCTCAGAGCCCACTCTCTCTTTCTCGCTAACTGATCTTCGAGAATTCACGTCGACACGAAGTGCTACAGATGCACGTGTGTGCACAAGGGTGGGAGTGCGTGTGCAGATAGCTAGTCTCCTGACTAATTTAAATTGGTGGGATTATAATAATGAGAAAAGCTAGCAGCCCATAATTATTCAAATTGTGAAGTAAACTTCACTTATTAAGGGAAACTTGCAGTGTATTTTTTAACATTCCTCACCCACTATAACCTGAGAATTAATAATTAGTTATAGTTAGGAATGGAATACGCAATAACCGACGAGCACCAATAGCCGAGGAAGAAGAACACTGCAACAGGCAACAACAACTCAAGAATCGACGATTTCGCGCTACAAATAGCACACAGCACCGTTTCCCGCTACAAATGTCGTCCAATGACGATTTCCCGCTACATTATCTAGAAGTGACCAGGGAAAACCAAGAAAAACTTATGATCCACGGGAATCGAATCGGGCACCTCCCAAATGAGAGCTTCAGGCGTTGCGCGGCGCCAACATACTCTGTATAGTAGTAATTCCAAATAGAACAATAGACATCTACGCCGTGTTCCCTTAACTTCTATAGCCTCCCCTGGTTGTTTGTCGAAAGTTCTTTTCTCGGAGTTTCCCCAGGAGGCAATACATGTGCTATGCTCTAAAGATCATCACGAAGTGCTCCAATAGCAATAAATTGGGCAATGCCTACCGTTCAGCAGAAAGAAAGGCAAGGTCAGAAGGCTTGCATTCCTCTCTTAGGAATCTTCTGCACAGACAGCATTCCTTGCAGCCGTAAAACTGCTTTCATGACCATAATTGCATCTTTTTCTGTTTAAGGAATACTAAAGAGGACGAGCAATTATTTACAGTAACCGCCAGCTCCATTAATTGCAAGCTATGGCGCCAAAACTGCATTACTGGCTGCATGGCAAATTAAACCCTTTAAAACGTTGCTCGCTAAAACTAAGGACCTCACTTTTGAAAATTCTTTACCTAGTAAAACCTGCCGCACACCGAGCGGGTTGGCTCAGGCGGTTACGTCTGTGGCTCGCATTCGGGAGGTCCTGGGATTGATCCGCGGCGACCGCCGACTCCAGCCTAAGGGTTTTTCGTGGTTCCCCAGTCACGAGGCGAATGCTGGGGTGGTTCATCTTCTACCACGACTCTCCTTCCTTGTCATCTGTTTCAGGGTTGTAGGACCAGGCGACGGTGTTCGGCAGGTTGCGGCTGGTCGGTGGCCTGCTCTGTGTAAAGGCTTCTTCCCTGGCGTCGCTAAGTTAGATCTCCCCTCAGCGTGAGGCCCAGCCTCGGGGAACCAGCAGGCTGGTGGCTTGTGGGCGGGAAGCGGAAGATTCGTTCTATCTGGAAACGTTAGAGACCCCGCCCATGCTTGCGTCCGTCGGCATCCGCATGTTGTTACCCTTCGGGTCTCTCCCCTCATGCCCAGAAGTCACGTTGGAAGCACAAGGGGCCGACTGGCCTGCGTGTGGTGCTCTGCCCCGATTCCGGAGGCACCTCCGTGGTACGTTTACCTTTACAACCTGTCTCACACAGCAGTCTTTAAATATAATGTGTAACACTGATAGGAATTTCTGTACACATCAACCTTTCACAGCGTTTATGTAAATTATTAATTGAAAATGTTCACACTCACGTTATGTTAACTACGGTGTATAAGTAAATACAATTATGACAAGCAAACATCAAACTTTATGACGGGTGAAGCTGGTCAGAGCAAAACCCACGGAGGCATGCCCTCCTCGCGGCGTTGTACGCTGTGAATTTACGCTGCAAAACCGCTGACATGCAGAAGAAACTGTCACTGATAGGCTAGAAGTAAGAACTCTAAACTGAACGAAGGAGGAAAGGTGGCTAAGTGTGATACTCGTAAACTGGTCAACTCCCGTAGAAGGAAGCGTGCAAGGGCACGCCTTACCTGGATGGATCTATGCAGAGAAGAGGATTTGAGAAAGGGCAGTGACAGAAGATCTTGGAGAATTGCCACAGGAATAAAAGGCAACTACTGAAAAGCAGAAAGCCTGAAAAAAATTCTGTGTTACACTCACATGACTTTCTCAACTCTTGTACAAACTATTTTTACAAACTCTTATTCTCCATATGCTTCATGCTAATCGAGATATCGAGATGTAAAGAGTTGGTTGCTATGTGGAGTATTCCAGTCTCAAATTCCCATTTCAGAAAAAGTGTAAGTATTGAAAATTTAAGGAAATAACAAGCAATATCTCGAAAATGGGTCACTCAACAAAAAAAAATGTATATGACATAAATTGTGTAATTTAACGCGATCTACATTTTTTGTGTAGTAAAATTTTGTCTGTCTCTTATGGTTTACCAGTTATGCAAAAGTCGTTCACAATGAAGAATACTTTTGGAGACATTCCCAGGAAATTCAAGATATACATTTTATTTGTCATGAAAGTATATTAAATATATGATATTTTAATCAAAATCGTTACAGCCATTTTTGAGAAAATTAAAATTTTCCAAAAATATTCCAAGTAAAGGGTAATCTGGGGTGGGGGGATTTTCTTGAAAACCTTCGTGTCGCATCTCTGGAAGATACTGAACCTAAATACCAAGTTTGGTGTTTATGCGACTGTTCGTTTCTGAGTTATGCTGTTCACAGACACACAGACACACACACACGGACATGTTTCCAAAAATGCTTTTTTTTGGATTCAGGGTGTCTCAAAACATGTATTTCCGGTGAAATCTCGCTATCGAATTTTTGGGTGGAATACAATACTTCACCTACTTACTATACGTAGCAGAGAAAGTAAAAAAAACTCTGATACAATACCACTTGTGTTGATAAAATTTACTGGCACTCAGGAAAGGAAATGTCTTCATGAAGAGTATCACGTAGTGGTTCTGTTTATAAGAATCTGACCATCATTTTAGCCTATTATATACTTCTTATACCTACAATGAAAAGCGTAGCGAAAGTTTAAATCGGTTAACAAAAGGTCTACGCCCACTCTAACGCTCCACATATATGGCCTATAACCTTCGACAGTTATCCTACCCCACTAAGTGATAACTGGGTCCATTTCTAAGGTGGAGGCACCCAGCGGGCGGATACCGTTACCTCCGATAATAGGGTTATGATGAGGCGGTGGAATGAGAAGATATACAACTTTTACGGTGGACTCCTTGGGAATAGGTGTGGATAGAGCCGGGAATCGAGCCCCGGACCATCAGAACAAAAGCCGGAAAAATCACTGCGCTAACCCGATGTCAGATTAACAAAAAGTAGATGGAAGAATTTGTAGAAGGGTGAGTAGAGCAAGTCACGCGAATGCCACACAAAATCTTTTGAAGTGCGGCACCAATATTTTGTTTCTCGGCATGATATGCGAAGAGAATGCGATTTCAAAGCCAGCCTATAGGAGCCACACTTTATAGATTTGACTAAGGCTTCAGTCTGCAGTGTCTTTTGCACCTACAGCGAAATATGTGGTGAAACTATTTCGGCAAAAATGTATCTCAATTAACGTGAAGTAGAGAGTAAAATAAGTTTTTGTAAGAATAGGAAAGGTAAAACAGACTGAAAGATCCAATGTCAGCCGGGATTTGAACCACGGATCCTCTGGTTTCCGTCCTTGCTCTTACCACCTCAGCTAATATGGCAATATACCGACACGTCATTAAATTCCCCAGCTAATCTGGTTTCTATCCGGTATCTCTAATCACCTCAGCTAACACGTCAATATACCGACACGTCATTAAATTCCCCAGCTAATCCGGTTTCTGTCCGGTTTCTCTAACCACCTCAGCTAACATGTCAATATACCGACACGTCATTAAATTCCCCAGATAATCCGGGTTTTGTCCGGTTTCTCTAACCACCTCAGCTAACATGTCAATATACCGACACGTCATTAAATTCCCCAGCTAATCCGGTTTCTGTCCGATTTCTCTAACCACCTCAGCTAACATGTCAATATACCGACACGACATTAAATTCCCCAGCTAATCCGGTTTCTGCCCGGTTTCTCTCAGCACCTCAGCTAACATGGCAATATACCGACACGACATTAAATTCCCCAGCTATTCCGGTATCTTTCCGGTTGCTTTAACCACCTCAGCTAACACGGCAATATACCGACACGTCATTAAATTCCCCAGCTAATCCGGTTTCTGTCCGGTTTCTCTAACCACCTCGGCTAACATGTCAATATACCGACACGTCATTAAATTCCCCAGCTAATCCGGTTTCTCTAACCACCTCAGCTAACATGGCAATATACCGACACGTCATTAAATTCCCCAGCTAATCCGGTTTCTGTCCGGGTTCTATAACCACCTCAGCTAACATGGCAATATACCGACACGTCATTAAATTCCCCAGCTAATACGGTTTCTGTCCGGTTTCTCTAACCACCTCAGCTAACATGTCAATATACCGACACGTCATTAAATTCCCCAGCTAACCCGGTTTCTCTAACCACCTCAGCTAACATGGCAATATACCGACACGAAATTAAATTCCCCAGCTATTCCGGTTTCTGTCCGGTTACTCTAACCACCTCAGCTAACATGGCAATATACCGACACGACATTAATTTCCCCAGCTATTACGGTTTCCGTCCTTGCTCTTACCACCTCAGCTAACATGGCAATATACCGACACGACATTAAATTCCCCAGCTAATCCGGTTTCTGTCCGGTTGCTGTAACCACCTCAGCTAACATGGCATAATATCGACACGTCATTAAATTCCCCAGCTAATCCGCTTTCTGTCCGGTTTTTCTAACCACCTCAGCTAACATGGCAATATACCGACACGACATTAATTTCCCCAGCTATTCCGGTTTCCGTCCTTGCTCTTACCACCTCAGCTAACATGGCAATATACCGACACGACATTAAATTCCCCAGCTATTCCGGTTTCTGTCTGGTTGCTCTAACCACCTCAGCTAACATGGCAATATACCGACACGACATTAAATTTCCCAGCTATTCCGGTTTCTGTCCGGTTGCTCTAACCACCTCAGCTAACATGGCAATATACCGACACGACATTAAATTTCCCAGCTAATCCGGTTCTGTCCGGTTGCTCTAACCACCTCAGCTAACATGTCAATATACCGACACGTCATTAAATTCCCCAGCTAATCCGGTTTCTGTCTGGTTTCTCTAACCACCTCGGCTAACATGTCAATATACCGACACGTCATTAAATTCCCCAGCTAATCCGGTTTCTCTAACCACCTCAGCTAACATGGCAATATACCGACACGTCATTAAATTCCCCAGCTAATCCGGTTTCTGTCCGGTTTCTCTAACCACCACAGCTAACATGGCAATATACCGACACGAAATTAAATTCCCCCGAGTTTCCGGTTTCTGTCCGGTTTCTCTAACCACCTCAGCTAACATGTCAATATGCCGACACGTCATTAAATTCCCCAGCTAATCCGGTTTCTCTAACCACCTCAGCTAACATGGCAATATACCGACACGAAATTAAATTCCCCCGAGTTTCCGGTTTCTGTCCGGTTGCTCTAACCACCTCAGCTAACATGGCAATATACCGACAGGACATTAAATTCCCCCGAGTTTCCGGTTTCTGTCCGGTTGATCTAACCACCTCAGCTAACATGGCAATATACCGACAAGACATTAATTTCTCCAGCTATTCCGGTGTCCGTCCTTGCTCTTACCACCTCAGCTAACATGGCAATATACCGAAACGACATTAAATTCCCCAGCTATTCCGGTTTCTGTCCGGTTGCTCTAACCACCTCAGCTAACATGGCAATATACCGACACGACATTAAATTTCCCAGCTATTCCGGTTTCTGTCCGGTTGCTCTAACCACCTCAGCTAACATGGCAATATACCGACACGACATTAAATTTCCCAGCTAATCCGGTTCTGTCCGGTTGCTCTAACCACCTCAGCTAACATGTCAATATACCGACACGTCATTAAATTCCCCAGCTAATCCGGTTTCTGTCTGGTTTCTCTAACCACCTCGGCTAACATGTCAATATACCGACACGTCATTAAATTCCCCAGCTAATCCGGTTTCTCTAACCACCTCAGCTAACATGGCAATATACCGACACGTCATTAAATTCCCCAGCTAATCCGCTTTCTGTCCGGTTTCTCTAACCACCACAGCTAACATGGCAATATACCGACACGAAATTAAATTCCCCCGAGTTTCCGGTTTCTGTCCGGTTTCTCTAACCACCTCAGCTAACATGTCAATATGCCGACACGTCATTAAATTATCCAGCTAATCCGGTTTCTCTAACCACCTCAGATAACATGGCAATATACCGACACGAAATTAAATTCCCCCGAGTTTCCGGTTTCTGTCCGGTTGCTCTAACCACCTCAGCTAACATGGCAATATACCGACAGGACATTAAATTCCCCCGAGTTTCCGGTTTCTGTCCGGTTGCTCTAACCACCTCAGCTAACATGACAATATACCGACACGACATTAATTTCTCCAGCTATTCCGGTGTCCGTCCTTGCTCTTACCACCTCAGCTAACATGGCAATATACCGAAACGACATTAAATTCCCCAGCTATTCCGGTTTCTGTCCGGTTGCTCTAACCACCTCAGCTAACATGGCAATATACCGAATCGACATTAAATTCCCCAGCTAATCCGCTTCTGTCCGGTTGCTCTAACCACATCAGCTAACATGTCAATATACCGACACGTCATTAAGTTCCCCAGCTAATCCGGTTTCTGTCTGGTTTCTCTAACCACCTCGGCTAACATGTCAATATACCGACGCGTCATTAAATTCTTCAGCTAATCCGGTTTCTCTAACCACCTCAGCTAACATGGCAATATACCGACACGTCATTAAATTCCACAGCTAATCCGGTTTCTGTCCGGTTTCTCTAACCACCTCAGCTAACATGGCAATATACCGACACGAAATTAAATTCCCCCGAGTTTCCGGTTTCTGTCCGGTTTCTCTAACTACCTCAGCTAACATGTCAATATGCCGACACGTCATTAAATTCCCCAGCTAATCCGGTTTCTCTAACCACCTCAGCTAACATGGCAATATACCGACACGAAATTAAATTCCCCCGAGTTTCCGGATTCTGTCCGGTTGCTCTAACCGCCTCAGCTAACATGGCAATATACCGACACGACATTAAATTCCCCCGAGTTTCCGGTTTCTGTCCGGTTGCTCTAACCACCTCAGCTTACATGGCAATATGCCGACACGACATTAATTTCTCCAGCTATTCCGGTGTCCGTCCTTGCTCTTACCACCTCAGCTAACATGGCAATATACCGAAACGACATTAAATTCCCCAGCTATTCAGGTTTCTGTCCGGTTGCTCTAACCACCTCAGCTAACATGGCATTATACCGAATCGACATTAAATTCCCCAGCTAATCCGCTTCTGTCCGGTTGCTCTAACCACCTCAGCTAACATGTCAATATACCGACACGTCATTAAGTTCCCCAGCTAATCCGGTTTCTGTCTGGTTTCTCTAACCACCTCGGCTAACATGTCAATATACCGACGCGTCATTAAATTCTCCAGCTAATCCGGTTTCTCTAACCACCTCAGCTAACATGGCAATATACCGACACGTCATTAAATTCCACACCTAATCCGGTTTCTGTCCGGTTTCTCTAACCACCTCAGCTAACATGGCAATATACCGACACGAAATTAAATTCCCCCGAGTTTCCGGTTTCTTTCGGTTTCTCTAACCACCTCAGCTAACATGGCAATATACCGACACGTCATTAAATTCCCCAGCTAATCCGGTTTCTGTCCGGTTTCTCTAACCACCTCAGCTAACATGGCAATATACCGACACGAAATTAAATTCCCCCGAGTTTCCGGTTTCTTTCGGTTTCTCTAACCACCTCAGCTAACATGTCAATATACCGACACGTTATTAAATTCCCCAGCTAATCCGGTTTCTCTAACCACCTCAGCTAACATGGCAATATACCGACACGAAATTAAATTCCCCCGAGTTTCCGGTTTCTGTCAGGTTGCTCTAACCACCTCAGCTAACATGGCAATATACCGACACGACATTAAATTCCCCCGAGTTTCCGGTTTCTGTCCGGTTGCTCTAACCACCTCAGCTAACATTGCAATATACCGACACGACATTAAATTCCCCAGCTAATCCGGTTTCTGTCCGGTTGCTGTAACCACCTCAGCTAACATGGCAATATACCGACACGTCATTAAATTCCCCAGCTATTCCGGTTTCTGTCCGGTTTCTCTAACCACCTCAGCTAATATGTCAATATACCGACACGACATTAATTTCCCCAGCTATTCCTGTTTCCGTCCTTGCTCTTACCACCTCAGCTAACATGGCAATATACCGACACGCCATTAAATTCCCCAGCTAATCCGGTTTCTGTCCGGTTTCTCTCAGCACCTCAGCTAACATGGCAATATACCGACACGACATTAAATTCCCCAGCTATTCCGGTTTCTGTCCGGTTGCTGTAACCACCTCAGCTAACATGGCAATATACCGACACGTCATTAAATTCCCCAGCTATTCCGGTTTCTGTCCGGTTTCTCAAACCACCTCAGCTAATATGTCAATATACCGACACGACATTAATTTCCCCAGCTATTCCGGTTTCCGTCCTTGCTCTTACCACCTCAGCTAACATGGCAATATACCGACACGCCATTAAATTCCCCAGCTAATCCGGTTTCTGTCCGGTTTCTCTCAGCACCTCAGCTAACATGGCAATATACCGACACGACATTAAATTCCCCAGCTATTCCGGTTTCTGTCCGGTTGCTCTAACCACCTCAGCTAACATGGCAATATACCGACACGTCATTAAATTCCCCAGCTAATACGGTTTCTGTCCGATTTCTCTAACCACTTCAGCTAACATGTCAATATACCGACACGTCATTAAATTCCCCAGCTAATCCGGTTTCTGTCCGGTTTCTCTAACCACCTCGGCTAACATGTCAATATACCGACACGTCATTAAATTCCCCAGCTAATCCGGTTTCTCTAATCACCTCAGCTAACATGGCAATATACTGACACGTCATTAAATTCCCCATCTAATCCGGTTTCTGTCCGGTTTCTCTAACCACCTCACCTAACATGGCTATATACCGACTCGAAATTAAATTCCCCCGAGTTTCCGGTTTCTGTCCGGTTTCTCTAACCACCTCAGCTAACATGTCAATATACCGACACGTCATTAATTTCCCCAGCTAATCCGGTTTCTGCCTGGTTTCTCTAACCACCTCGGCTAACATGTCAATATACCGACACGTCATTAAATTCCCCAGCTAATCCGGGTTCTCTAACCACCTCAGCTAACATGGCAATATACCGACACGTCATTAAATTCCCCAGCTAATCCGGTGTCTGTCCGGTTTCTCTAACCACCTCAGCTAACATGTCAATATACCGACACGTCATTAAATTCCCCAGCTAACCCGATTTCTCTAACCAATTCAGCTAACAAGGCAATTAACCGACACGAAATTAAATTCTTCCGAGTTTCCGGTTTCTGTCCGGTTGCTCTAACCACCTCAGCTAACATGGCAATATACCGACACGACATTAAATTCCCCCGAGTTTCCGGTTTATGTCCGGTTACTCTAACCACCTCAGTTAACATTGCAATATACCGACACGACATTAAATTCCACAGCTAATCCGGTTTCTGTCCGGTTGCTGTAACCACCTCAGCTAACATGGCAATATACCGACACGTCATTAAATTCCCCAGCTATTACGATTTCTGTCCGGTTTCTCTAACCACCTCAGCTAACATGGCAATATACCGACACGACATTAATTTCCCCAGCTATTCCGGTTTCCGTCCTTGCTCTTACCACCTCAGCTAACATGGAAATATACCGACACGACATTAAATAACCCAGCTATTCCGGTTTCTGTCCGGTTGCTCTAACCACCTCAGCTAACATGGCAATATACCGACACGACATTAAATTCCCCAGCTATTCCGGTTTCTGTCCGGTTGCTCTAACCACCTCAGCTAACATGGCAATATAACGACACGACATTAAATTCCCCAGCTAATCCGGTTCTGTCCGGTTGCTCTAACCACCTCAACTAACATGTCAATATACCGACACGTCATTACATTCCCCAGCTAATCGGGTTTCTATCTGGTTTCTCGAACCACCTAGGCTTACATGTCAATATACCGACACGTCATTAAATTCCCCAGCTAATCCGGTTTCTCTAACCACCTCAGCTAACATGGCAATATACCGACACGTCATTAAATTCCCCAGCTAATCCGGTTTCTGTCCGGTTTCTCTAACCACCACAGCTAACATGGCAATATACCGACACGAAATTAAATTCCCCCGAGTTTCCGGTTTCTGTCCGGTTTCTCTAACCACCTCAGCTAACATGTCAATATGCCGACACGTCATTAAATTCCCCAGCTAATCCGGTTTCTCTAACCACCTCAGCTAACATGGCAATATACCGACACGAAATTAAATTCCCCCGAGTTTCCGGTTTCTGTCCGGTTGCTCTAACCACCTCAGCTAACATGGCAATATACCGACACGACATTAAATTTCCCAGCTAATCCGGTTCTGTCCGGTTGCTCTAACCACCTCAGCTAACATGTCAATATACCGACACGTCATTAAATTCCCCAGCTAATCCGGTTTCTGTCTGGTTTCTCTAACCACCTCGGCTAACATGTCAATATACCGACACGTCATTAAATTCCCCAGCTAATCCGGTTTCTCTAACCACCTCAGCTAACATGGCAATATACCGACACGTCATTAAATTCCCCAGCTAATCCGGTTTCTGTCCGGTTTCTCTAACCACCACAGCTAACATGGCAATATACCGACACGAAATTAAATTCCCCCGAGTTTCCGGTTTCTGTCCGGTTTCTCTAACCACCTCAGCTAACATGTCAATATGCCGACACGTCATTAAATTCCCCAGCTAATCCGGTTTCTCTAACCACCTCAGCTAACATGGCAATATACCGACACGAAATTAAATTCCCCCGAGTTTCCGGTTTCTGTCCGGTTGCTCTAACCACCTCAGCTAACATGGCAATATACCGACAGGACATTAAATTCCCCCGAGTTTCCGGTTTCTGTCCGGTTGCTCTAACCACCTCAGCTAACATGGCAATATACCGACACGACATTAATTTCTCCAGCTATTCCGGTGTCCGTCCTTGCTCTTACCACCTCAGCTAACATGGCAATATACCGAAACGACATTAAATTCCCCAGCTATTCCGGTTTCTGTCCGGTTGCTCTAACCACCTCAGCTAACATGGCAATATACCGACACGACATTAAATTTCCCAGCTATTCCGGTTTCTGTCCGGTTGCTCTAACCACCTCAGCTAACATGGCAATATACCGACACGACATTAAATTTCCCAGCTAATCCGGTTCTGTCCGGTTGCTCTAACCACCTCAGCTAACATGTCAATATACCGACACGTCATTAAATTCCCCAGCTAATCCGGTTTGTGTCTGGTTTCTCTAACCACCTCGGCTAACATGTCAATATACCGACACGTCATTAAATTCCCCAGCTAATCCGGTTTCTCTAACCACCTCAGCTAACATGGCAATATACCGACACGTCAATAAATTCCCCAGCTAATCCGGTTTCTGTCCGGTTTCTCTAACCACCACAGCTAACATGGCAATATACCGACACGAAATTAAATTCCCCCGAGTTTCCGGTTTCTGTCCGGTTTCTCTAACCACCTCAGCTAACATGTCAATATGCCGACACGTCATTAAATTCCCCAGCTAATCCGGTTTCTCTAACCACCTCAGCTAACATGGCAATATACCGACACGAAATTAAATTCCCCCGAGTTTCCGGTTTCTGTCCGGTTGCTCTAACCACCTCAGCTAACATGGCAATATACCGACAGGACATTAAATTCCCCCGAGTTTCTGGTTTCTGTCCGGTTGCTCTAACCACCTCAGCTAACATGACAATATACCGACACGACATTAATTTCTCCAGCTATTCCGGTGTCCGTCCTTGCTCTTACCACCTCAGCTAACATGGCAATATACCGAAACGACATTAAATTCCCCAGCTATTCCGGTTTCTGTCCGGTTGCTCTAACCACCTCAGCTAACATGGCAATATACCGACACGTCATTAAGTTCCCCAGCTAATCCGGTTTCTGTCTGGTTTCTCTAACCACCTCGGCTAACATGTCAATATACCGACGCGTCATTAAATTCTTCAGCTAATCCGGTTTCTCTAACCACCTCAGCTAACATGGCAATATACCGACACGTCATTAAATTCCACAGCTAATCCGGTTTCTGTCCGGTTTCTCTAACCACCTCAGCTAACATGGCAATATACCGACACGAAATTAAATTCCCCCGAGTTTCCGGTTTCTGTCCGGTTTCTCTAACCACCTCAGCTAACATGTCAATATGCCGACACGTCATTAAATTCCCCAGCTAATCCGGTTTCTCTAACCACCTCAGCTAACATGGCAATATACCGACACGAAATTAAATTCCCCCGAGTTTCCGGATTCTGTCCGGTTGCTCTAACCGCCTCAGCTAACATGGCAATATACCGACACGACATTAAATTCCCCCGAGTTTCCGGTTTCTGTCCGGTTGCTCTAACCACCTCAGCTTACATGGCAATATGCCGACACGACATTAATTTCTTCAGCTATTCCGGTGTCCGTCCTTGCTCTTACCACCTCAGCTAACATGGCAATATACCGAAACGACATTAAATTCCCCAGCTATTCAGGTTTCTGTCCGGTTGCTCTAACCACCTCAGCTAACATGGCAATATACCGAATCGACATTAAATTCCCCAGCTAATCCGCTTCTGTCCGGTTGCTCTAACCACCTCAGCTAACATGTCAATATACCGACACGTCATTAAGTTCCCCAGCTAATCCGGTTTCTGTCTGGTTTCTCTAACCACCTCGGCTAACATGTCAATATACCGACGCGTCATTAAATTCTCCAGCTAATCCGGTTTCTCTAACCACCTCAGCTAACATGGCAATATACCGACACGTCATTAAATTCCACAGCTAATCCGGTTTCTGTCCGGTTTCTCTAACCACCTCAGCTAACATGGCAATATACCGACACGAAATTAAATTCCCCCGAGTTTCCGGTTTCTTTCGGTTTCTCTAACCACCTCAGCTAACATGGCAATATACCGACACGTCATTAAATTCCCCAGCTAATCCAGTTTCTGTCCGGTTTCTCTAACCACCTCAGCTAACATGGCAATATACCGACACGAAATTAAATTCCCCCGAGTTTCCGGTTTCTTTCGGTTTCTCTAACCACCTCAGCTAACATGTCAATATACCGACACGTTATTAAATTCCCCAGCTAATCCGGTTTCTCTAACCACCTCAGCTAACATGGCAATATACCGACACGAAATTAAATTCCCCCGAGTTTCCGGTTTCTGTCAGGTTGCTCTAACCACCTCAGCTAACATGGCAATATACCGACACGACATTAAATTCCCCCGAGTTTCCGGTTTCTGTCCGGTTGCTCTAACCACCTCAGCTAACATTGCAATATACCGACACGACATTAAATTCCCCAGCTAATCCGGTTTCTGTCCGGTTGCTGTAACCACCTCAGCTAACATGGCAATATACCGACACGTCATTAAATTCCCCAGCTATTCCGGTTTCTGTCCGGTTTCTCTAACCACCTCAGCTAATATGTCAATATACCGACACGACATTAATTTCCCCAGCTATTCCTGTTTCCGTCCTTGCTCCTACCACCTCAGCTAACATGGCAATATACCGACACGCCATTAAATTCCCCAGCTAATCCGGTTTCTGTCCGGTTTCTCTCAGCACCTCAGCTAACATGGCAATATACCGACACGACATTAAATTCCCCAGCTATTCCGGTTTCTGTCCGGTTGCTGTAACCACCTCAGCTAACATGGCAATATACCGACACGTCATTAAATTCCCCAGCTATTCCGGTTTCTGTCCGGTTTCTCAAACCACCTCAGCTAATATGTCAATATACCGACACGACATTAATTTCCCCAGCTATTCCGGTTTCCGTCCTTGCTCTTACCACCTCAGCTAACATGGCAATATACCGACACGCCATTAAATTCCCCAGCTAATCCGGTTTCTGTCCGGTTTCTCTCAGCACCTCAGCTAACATGGCAATATACCGACACGACATTAAATTCCCCAGCTATTCCGGTTTCTGTCCGGTTGCTCTAACCACCTCAGCTAACATGGCAATATACCGACACGTCATTAAATTCCCCAGCTAATACGGTTTCTGTCCGATTTCTCTAACCACTTCAGCTAACATGTCAATATACCGACACGTCATTAAATTCCCCAGCTAATCCGGTTTCTGTCCGGTTTCTCTAACCACCTCGGCTAACATGTCAATATACCGACACGTCATTAAATTCCCCAGCTAATCCGGTTTCTCTAACCACCTCAGCTAACATGGCAATATACTGACACGTCATTAAATTCCCCAGCTAATCCGGTTTCTGTCCGGTTTCTCTAACCACCTCACCTAACATGGCTATATACCGACTCGAAATTAAATTCCCCCGAGTTTCCGGTTTCTGTCCGGTTTCTCTAACCACCTCAGCTAACATGTCAATATACCGACACGTCATTAATTTCCCCAGCTAATCCGGTTTCTGTCCGGTTTCTCTAACCACCTCGGCTAACATGTCAATATACCGACAAGTCATTAAATTCCCCAGCTAATCCGGGTTCTCTAACCACCTCAGCTAACATGGCAATATACCGACACGTCATTAAATTCCCCAGCTAATCCGGTGTCTGTCCGGTTTCTCTAACCACCTCAGCTAACATGTCAATATACCGACACGTCATTAAATTCCCCAGCTAACCCGATTTCTCTAACCAATTCAGCTAACAAGGCAATATACCGACACGAAATTAAATTCCTCCGAGTTTCCGGTTTGTGTCCGGTTGCTCTAACCACCTCAGCTAACATGGCAATATACCGACACGACATTAAATTCCCCCGAGTTTCCGGTTTATGTCCGGTTGCTCTAACCACCTCAGTTAACATTGCAATATACCGACACGACATTAAATTCCACAGCTAATCCGGTTTCTGTCCGGTTGCTGTAACCACCTCAGCTAACATGGCAATATACCGACACGTCATTAAATTCCCCAGCTATTACGATTTCTGTCCGGTTTCTCTAACCACCTCAGCTAACATGGCAATATACCGACACGACATTAATTTCCCCAGCTATTCCGGTTTCCGTCCTTGCTCTTACCACCTCAGCTAACATGGAAATATACCGACACGACATTAAATAACCCAGCTATTTCGGTTTCTGTCCGGTTGCTCTAACCACCTCAGCTAACATGGCAATATAACGACACGACATTAAATTCCCCAGCTAATCCGGTTCTGTCCGGTTGCTCTAACCACCTCAACTAACATGTCAATATACCGACACGTCATTACATTCCCCAGCTAATCGGGTTTCTATCTGGTTTCTCGAACCACCTAGGCTTACATGTCAATATACCGACACGTCATTAAATTCCCCAGCTAATCCGGTTTCTCTAACCACCTCAGCTAACATGGCAATATACCGACACGTCATTAAATTCCCCAGCTAATCCGGTTTCTGTCCGGTTTCTCTAACCACCACAGCTAACATGGCAATATACCGACACGAAATTAAATTCCCCCGAGTTTCCGGTTTCTGTCCGGTTTCTCTAACCACCTCAGCTAACATGTCAATATGCCGACACGTCATTAAATTCCCCAGCTAATCCGGTTTCTCTAACCACCTCAGCTAACATGGCAATATACCGACACGAAATTAAATTCTCCCGAGTTTCCGGTTTCTGTCCGGTTGCTCTAACCACCTCAGCTAACATGGCAATATACCGACACGACATTAAATTTCCCAGCTAATCCGGTTCTGTCCGGTTGCTCTAACCACCTCAGCTAACATGTCAATATACCGACACGTCATTAAATTCCCCAGCTAATCCGGTTTCTGTCTGGTTTCTCTAACCACCTCGGCTAACATGTCAATATACCGACACGTCATTAAATTCCCCAGCTAATCCGGTTTCTCTAACCACCTCAGCTAACATGGCAATATACCGACACGTCTTTAAATTCCCCAGCTAATCCGGTTTCTGTCCGGTTTCTCTAACCACCACAGCTAACATGGCAATATACCGACACGAAATTAAATTCCCCCGAGTTTCCGGTTTCTGTCCGGTTTCTCTAACCACCTCAGCTAACATGTCAATATGCCGACACGTCATTAAATTCCCCAGCTAATCCGGTTTCTCTAACCACCTCAGCTAACATGGCAATATACCGACACAAAATTAAATTCCCCCGAGTTTCCGGTTTCTGTCCGGTTGCTCTAACCACCTCAGCTAACATGGCAATATACCGACAGGACATTAAATTCCCCCGAGTTTCCGGTTTCTGTCCGGTTGCTCTAACCACCTCAGCTAAAATGGCAATATACCGACACGACATTAATTTCTCCAGCTATTCCGGTGTCCGTCCTTGCTCTTACCACCTCAGCTAACATGGCAATATACCGAAACGACATTAAATTCCCCAGCTATTCCGGTTTCTGTCCGGTTGCTCTAACCACCTCAGCTAACATGGCAATATACCGACACGACATTAAATTTCCCAGCTATTCCGGTTTCTGTCCGGTTGCTCTAACCACCTCAGCTAACATGGCAATATACCGACACGACATTAAATTTCCCAGCTAATCCGGTTCTGTCCGGTTGCTCTAACCACCTCAGCTAACATGTCAATATACCGACACGTCATTAAATTCCCCAGCTAATCCGGTTTCTGTCTGGTTTCTCTAACCACCTCGGCTAACATGTCAATATACCGACACGTCATTAAATTCCCCAGCTAATCCGGTTTCTCTAACCACCTCAGCTAACATGGCAATATTCCGACACGTCATTAAATTCCCCAGCTAATCCGGTTTCTGTCCGGTTTCTCTAACCACCACAGCTAACATGGCAATATACCGACACGAAATTAAATTCCCCCGAGTTTCCGGTTTCTGTCCGGTTTCTCTAACCACCTCAGCTAACATGTCAATATGCCGGCACGTCATTAAATTCCCCAGCTAATCCGGTTTCTCTAACCACCTCAGCTAACATGGCAATATACCGACACGTCATTAAATTCCCCAGCTAATCCGGTTTCTGTCCGGTTTCTCTAACCACCACAGCTAACATGGCAATATACCGACACGAAATTAAATTCCCCCGAGTTTCCGGTTTCTGTCCGGTTTCTCTAACCACCTCAGCTAACATGTCAATATGCCGACACGTCATTAAATTCCCCAGCTAATCCGGTTTCTCTAACCACCTCAGCTAACATGGCAATATACCGACACGAAATTAAATTCCCCCGAGTTTCCGGTTTCTGTCCGGTTGCTCTAACCACCTCAGCTAACATGGCAATATACCGACAGGACATTAAATTCCCCCGAGTTTCCGGTTTCTGTCCGGTTGCTCTAACCACCTCAGCTAACATGGTAATATACCGACACGACATTAATTTCTCCAGCTATTCCGGTGTCCGTCCTTGCTCTTACCACCTCAGCTAACATGGCAATATACCGAAACGACATTAAATTCCCCAGCTATTCCGGTTTCTGTCCGGTTGCTCTAACCACCTCAGCTAACATGGCAATATACCGACACGACATTAAATTTCCCAGCTATTCCGGTTTCTGTCCGGTTGCTCTAACCACCTCAGCTAACATGGCAATATACCGACACGTCATTAAATTCCCCAGCTAATCCGGTTTCTCTAACCACCTCAGCTAACATGGCAATATACCGACACGTCATTAAATTCCCCAGCTAATCCGGTTTCTGTCCGGTTTCTCTAACCACCACAGCTAACATGGCAATATACCGACACGAAATTAAATTCCCCCGAGTTTCCGGTTTCTGTCCGGTTTCTCTAACCACCTCAGCTAACATGTCAATATGCCGACACGTCATTAAATTCCCCAGCTAATCCGGTTTCTCTAACCACCTCAGCTAACATGGCAATATACCGACACGAAATTAAATTCCCCCGAGTTTCCGGTTTCTGTCCGGTTGCTCTAACCACCTCAGCTAACATGGCAATATACCGACAGGACATTAAATTCCCCCGAGTTTCCGGTTTCTGTCCGGTTGCTCTAACCACCTCAGCTAACATGACAATATACCGACACGACATTAATTTCTCCAGCTATTCCGGTGTCCGTCCTTGCTCTTACCACCTCAGCTAACATGGCAATATACCGAAACGACATTAAATTCCCCAGCTATTCCGGTTTCTGTCCGGTTGCTCTAACCACCTCAGCTAACATGGCAATATACCGAATCGACATTAAATTCCCCAGCTAATCTGCTTCTGTCCGGTTGCTCTAACCACATCAGCTAACATGTCAATATACCGACACGTCATTAAGTTCCCCAGCTAATCCGGTTTCTGTCTGGTTTCTCTAACCACCTCGGCTAACATGTCAATATACCGACGCGTCATTAAATTCTTCAGCTAATCCGGTTTCTCTAACCACCTCAGCTAACATGGCAATATACCGACACGTCATTAAATTCCACAGCTAATCCGGTTTCTGTCCGGTTTCTCTAACCACCTCAGCTAACATGGCAATATACCGACACGAAATTAAATTCCCCTGAGTTTCCGGTTTCTGTCCGGTTTCTCTAACCACCTCAGCTAACATGTCAATATGCCGACACGTCATTAAATTCCCCAGCTAATCCGGTTTCTCTAACCACCTCAGCTAACATGGCAATATACCGACACGAAATTAAATTCCCCCGAGTTTCCGGATTCTGTCCGGTTGCTCTAACCGCCTCAGCTAACATGGCAATATACCGACACGACATTAAATTCCCCCGAGTTTCCGGTTTCTGTCCGGTTGCTCTAACCACCTCAGCTTACATGGCAATATGCCGACACGACATTAATTTCTCCAGCTATTCCGGTGTCCGTCCTTGCTCTTACCACCTCAGCTAACATGGCAATATACCGAAACGACATTAAATTCCCCAGCTATTCAGGTTTCTGTCCGGTTGCTCTAACCACCTCAGCTAACATGGCAATATACCGAATCGACATTAAGTTCCCCAGCTAATCCGCTTCTGTCCGGTTGCTCTAACCACCTCAGCTAACATGTCAATATACCGACACGTCATTAAGTTCCACAGCTAATCCGGTTTCTTTCTGGTTTCTCTAACCACCTCGGCTAACATGTCAATATACCGACGCGTCATTAAATTCTCCAGCTAATCCGGTTTCTCTAACCACCTCAGCTAACATGGCAATATACCGACACGTCATTAAATTCCACAGCTAATCCGGTTTCTGTCCGGTTTCTCTAACCACCTCAGCTAACATGGCAATATACCGACACGAAATTAAATTCCCCCGAGTTTCCGGTTTCTTTCGGTTTATCTAACCACCTCAGCTAACATGGCAATATACGGACACGTCATTAAATTCCCCAGCTAATCCGGTTTCTGTCCGGTTTCTCTAACCACCTCAGCTAACATGGCAATATACCGACACGAAATTAAATTCCCCCGAGTTTCCGGTTTCTTTCGGTTTCTCTAACCACCTCAGCTAACATGTCAATATACCGACACGTTATTAAATTCCCCAGCTAATCCGGTTTCTCTAACCACCTCAGCTAACATGGCAATATACCGACACGAAATTAAATTCCCCCGAGTTTCCGGTTTCTGTCAGGTTGCTCTAACCACCTCAGCTAACATGGCAATATACCGACACGACATTAAATTCCCCCGAGTTTCCGGTTTCTGTCCGGTTGCTCTAACCACCTCAGCTAACATTGCAATATACCGACACGACATTAAATTCCCCAGCTAATCCGGTTTCTGTCCGGTTGCTGTAACCACCTCAGCTAACATGGCAATATACCGACACGTCATTAAATTCCCCAGCTATTCCGGTTTCTGTCCGGTTTCTCTAACCACCTCAGCTAATATGTCAATATACCGACACGACATTAATTTCCCCAGCTATTCCGGTTTCCGTCCTTGCTCTTACCACCTCAGCTAACATGGCAATATACCGACACGCCATTAAATACCCCAGCTAATCCGGTTTCTGTCCGGTTTCTCTCAGCACCTCAGCTAACATGGCAATATACCGACACGACATTAAATTCCCCAGCTATTCCGGTTTCTGTCCGGTTGCTGTAACCACCTCAGCTAACATGGCAATATACCGACACGTCATTAAATTCCCCAGCTATTCCGGTTTCTGTCCGGTTTCTCTAACCACCTCAGCTAATATGTCAATATACCGACACGACATTAATTTCCCCAGCTATTCCGGTTTCCGTCCTTGCTCTTACCACCTCAGCTAACATGGCAATATACCGACACGCCATTAAATTCCCCAGCTAATCCGGTTTCTGTCCGGTTTCTCTCAGCACCTCAGCTAACATGGCAATATACCGACACGACATTAAATTCCCCAGCTATTCCGGTTTCTGTCCGGTTGCTCTAACCACCTCAGCTAACATGGCAATATACCGACACGTCATTAAATTCCCCAGCTAATACGGTTTCTGTCCGATTTCTCTAACCACTTCAGCTAACATGTCAATATACCGACACGTCATTAAATTCCCCAGCTAATCCGGTTTCTGTCCGGTTTCTCTAACCACCTCGGCTAACATGTCAATATACCGACACGTCATTAAATTCCCCAGCTAATCCGGTTTCTCTAACCACCTCAGCTAACATGGCAATATACTGACACGTCATTAAATTCCCCAGCTAATCCGGTTTCTGTCCGGTTTCTCTAACCACCTCACCTAACATGGCTATATACCGACTCGAAATTAAATTCCCCCGAGTTTCCGGTTTCTGTCCGGTTTCTCTAACCACCTCAGCTAACATGTCAATATACCGACACGTCATTAATTTCCCCAGCTAATCCGGTTTCTGTCCGGTTTCTCTAACCACCTCGGCTAACATGTCAATATACCGACACGTCATTAAATTCCCCAGCTAATCCGGGTTTTCTAACCACCTCAGCTAACATGGCAATATACCGACACGTCATTAAATTCCCCAGCTAATCCGGTGTCTGTCCGGTTTCTCTAACCACCTCAGCTAACATGTCAATATACCGACACGTCATTAAATTCCCCAGCTAACCCGATTTCTCTAACCAATTCAGCTAACAAGGCAATATACCGACACGAAATTAAATTCCTCCGAGTTTCCGGTTTCTGTCCGGTTGCTCTAACCACCTCAGCTAACATGGCAATATACCGACACGACATTAAATTCCCCCGAGTTTCCGGTTTATGTCCGGTTGCTCTAACCACCTCAGTTAACATTGCAATATACCGACACGACATTAAATTCCACAGCTAATCCGGTTTCTGTCCGGTTGGTGTAACCACCTCAGCTAACATGGCAATATACCGACACGACATTAATTTCCCCAGCTATTCCGGTTTCCGTCCTTGCTCTTACCACCTCAGCTAACATGGAAATATACCGACACGACATTAAATAACCCAGCTATTCCGGTTTCTGTCCGGTTGCTCTAACCACCTCAGCTAACATGGCAATATACCGACACGACATTAAATTCCCCAGCTATTCCGGTTTCTGTCCGGTTGCTCTAACCACCTCAGCTAACATGGCAATATAACGACACGACATTAAATTCCCCAGCTAATCCGGTTCTGTCCGGTTGCTCTAACCACCTCAACTAACATGTCAATATACCGACACGTCATTACATTCCCCAGCTAATCGGGTTTCTATCTGGTTTCTCGAACCACCTAGGCTTACATGTCAATATACCGACACGTCATTAAATTCCCCAGCTAATCCGTTTTCTCTAACCACCTCAGCTAACATGGCAATATACCGACACGTCATTAAATTCCCCAGCTAATCCGGTTTCTGTCCGGTTTCTCTACCCACCACAGCTAACATGGCAATATACCGACACGAAATTAAATTCCCCCGAGTTTCCGGTTTCTGTCCGGTTTCTCTAACCACCTCAGCTAACATGTCAATATGCCGACACGTCATTAAATTCCCCAGCTAATCCGGTTTCTCTAACCACCTCAGCTAACATGGCAATATACCGACACGAAATTAAATTCCCCCGAGTTTCCGGTTTCTGTCCGGTTGCTCTAACCAACTCAGCTAACATGGCAATATACCGACACGACATTAAATTTCCCAGCTAATCCGGTTCTGTCCGGTTGCTCTAACCACCTCAGCTAACATGTCAATATACCGACACGTCATTAAATTCCCCAGCTAATCCGGTTTCTGTCTGGTTTCTCTAACCACCTCGGCTAACATGTCAATATACCGACACGTCATTAAATTCCCCAGCTAATCCGGTTTCTCTAACCACCTCAGCTAACATGGCAATATACCGACACGACATTAAATAACCCAGCTATTCCGGTTTCTGTCCGGTTGCTCTAACCACCTCAGCTAACATGGCAATATATCGACACGACATTAAATTCCCCAGCTATTCCGGTTTCTGTCCGGTTGCTCTAACCACCTCAGCTAACATGGCAATATAACGACACGACATTAAATTCCCCAGCTAATCCGGTTCTGTCCGGTTGCTCTAACCACCTCAACTAACATGTCAATATACCGACACGTCATTACATTCCCCAGCTAATCGGGTTTCTATCTGGTTTCTCGAACCACCTAGGCTTACATGTCAATATACCGACACGTCATTAAATTCCCCAGCTAATCCGGTTTCTCTAACCACCTCAGCTAACATGGCAATATACCGACACGTCATTAAATTCCCCAGCTAATCCGGTTTCTGTCCGGTTTCTCTAACCACCACAGCTAACATGGCAATATACCGACACGAAATTAAATTCCCCCGAGTTTCCGGTTTCTGTCCGGTTTCTCTAACCACCTCAGCTAACATGTCAATATGCCGACACGTCATTAAATTCCCCAGCTAATCCGGTTTCTCTAACCACCTCAGCTAACATGGCAATATACCGACACGAAATTAAATTCTCCCGAGTTTCCGGTTTCTGTCCGGTTGCTCTAACCACCTCAGCTAACATGGCAATATACCGACACGACATTAAATTTCCCAGCTAATCCGGTTCTGTCCGGTTGCTCTAACCACCTCAGCTAACATGTCAATATACCGACACGTCATTAAATTCCCCAGCTAATCCGGTTTCTGTCTGGTTTCTCTAACCACCTCGGCTAACATGTCAATATACCGACACGTCATTAAATTCCCCAGCTAATCCGGTTTCTCTAACCACCTCAGCTAACATGGCAATATACCGACACGTCTTTAAATTCCCCAGCTAATCCGGTTTCTGTCCGGTTTCTCTAACCACCACAGCTAACATGGCAATATACCGACACGAAATTAAATTCCCCCGAGTTTCCGGTTTCTGTCCGGTTTCTCTAACCACCTCAGCTAACATGTCAATATGCCGACACGTCATTAAATTCCCCAGCTAATCCGGTTTCTCTAACCACCTCAGCTAACATGGCAATATACCGACACAAAATTAAATTCCCCCGAGTTTCCGGTTTCTGTCCGGTTGCTCTAACCACCTCAGCTAACATGGCAATATACCGACAGGACATTAAATTCCCCCGAGTTTCCGGTTTCTGTCCGGTTGCTCTAACCACCTCAGCTAACATGGCAATATACCGACACGACATTAATTTCTCCAGCTATTCCGGTGTCCGTCCTTGCTCTTACCACCTCAGCTAACATGGCAATATACCGAAACGACATTAAATTCCCCAGCTATTCCGGTTTCTGTCCGGTTGCTCTAACCACCTCAGCAAACATGGCAATATACCGACACGACATTAAATTTCCCAGCTATTCCGGTTTCTGTCCGGTTGCTCTAACCACCTCAGCTAACATGGCAATATACCGACACGACATTAAATTTCCCAGCTAATCCGGTTCTGTCCGGTTGCTCTAACCACCTCAGCTAACATGTCAATATACCGACACGTCATTAAATTCCCCAGCTAATCCGGTTTCTGTCTGGTTTCTCTAACCACCTCGGCTAACATGTCAATATACCGACACGTCATTAAATTCCCCAGCTAATCCGGTTTCTCTAACCACCTCAGCTAACATGGCAATATTCCGACACGTCATTAAATTCCCCAGCTAATCCGGTTTCTGTCCGGTTTCTCTAACCACCACAGCTAACATGGCAATATACCGACACGAAATTAAATTCCCCCGAGTTTCCGGTTTCTGTCCGGTTTCTCTAACCACCTCAGCTAACATGTCAATATGCCGGCACGTCATTAAATTCCCCAGCTAATCCGGTTTCTCTAACCACCTCAGCTAACATGGCAATATACCGACACGTCATTAAATTCCCCAGCTAATCCGGTTTCTGTCCGGTTTCTCTAACCACCACAGCTAACATGGCAATATACCGACACGAAATTAAATTCCCCCGAGTTTCCGGTTTCTGTCCGGTTTCTCTAACCACCTCAGCTAGCATGTCAATATGCCGACACGTCATTAAATTCCCCAGCTAATCCGGTTTCTCTAACCACCTCAGCTAACATGGCAATATACCGACACGAAATTAAATTCCCCCGAGTTTCCGGTTTCTGTCCGGTTGCTCTAACCACCTCAGCTAACATGGCAATATACCGACAGGACATTAAATTCCCCCGAGTTTCCGGTTTCTGTCCGGTTGCTCTAACCACCTCAGCTAACATGGCAATATACCGACACGACATTAATTTCTCCAGCTATTCCGGTGTCCGTCCTTGCTCTTACCACCTCAGCTAACATGGCAATATACCGAAACGACATTAAATTCCCCAGCTATTCCGGTTTCTGTCCGGTTGCTCTAACCACCTCAGCTAACATGGCAATATACCGACACGACATTAAATTTCCCAGCTATTCCGGTTTCTGTCCGGTTGCTCTAACCACCTCAGCTAACATGGCAATATACCGACACGACATTAAATTTCCCAGCTAATCCGGTTCTGTCCGGTTGCTCTAACCACCTCAGCTAACATGTCAATATACCGACACGTCATTAAATTCCCCAGCTAATCCGGTTTCTGTCTGGTTTCTCTAACCACCTCGGCTAACATGTCAATATACCGACACGTCATTAAATTCCCCAGCTAATCCGGTTTCTCTAACCACCTCAGCTAACATGGCAATATACCGACACGTCATTAAATTCCCCAGCTAATCCGGTTTCTGTCCGGTTTCTCTAACCACCACAGCTAACATGGCAATATACCGACACGAAATTAAATTCCCCCGAGTTTCCGGTTTCTGTCCGGTTTCTCTAACCACCTCAGCTAACATGTCAATATGCCGACACGTCATTAAATTCCCCAGCTAATCCGGTTTCTCTAACCACCTCAGCTAACATGGCAATATACCGACACGAAATTAAATTCCCCCGAGTTTCCGGTTTCTGTCCGGTTGCTCTAACCACCTCAGCTAACATGGCAATATACCGAAAGGACATTAAATTCCCCCGAGTTTCCGGTTTCTGTCCGGTTGCTCTAACCACCTCAGCTAACATGACAATATACCGACACGACATTAATTTCTCCAGCTATTCCGGTGTCCGTCCTTGCTCTTACCACCTCAGCTAACATGGCAATATACCGAAACGACATTAAATTCCCCAGCTATTCCGGTTTCTGTCCGGTTGCTCTAACCACCTCAGCTAACATGGCAATATACCGAATCGACATTAAATTCCCCAGCTAATCCGCTTCTGTCCGGTTGCTCTAACCACATCAGCTAACATGTCAATATACCGACACGTCATTAAGTTCCCCAGCTAATCCGGTTTCTGTCTGGTTTCTCTAACCACCTCGGCTAACATGTCAATATACCGACGCGTCATTAAATTCTTCAGCTAATCCGGTTTCTCTAACCACCTCAGCTAACATGGCAATATACCGACACGTCATTAAATTCCACAGCTAATCCGGTTTCTGTCCGGTTTCTCTAACCACCTCAGCTAACATGGCAATATACCGACACGAAATTAAATTCCCCCGAGTTTCCGGTTTCTGTCCGGTTTCTCTAACCACCTCAGCTAACATGTCAATATGCCGACACGTCATTAAATTCCCCAGCTAATCCGGTTTCTCTAACCACCTCAGCTAACATGGCAATATACCGACACGAAATTAAATTCCACCGAGTTTCCGGATTCGTTCCGGTTGCTCTAACCGCCTCAGCTAACATGGCAATATACCGACACGACATTAAATTCCCCCGAGTTTCCGGTTTCTGTCCGGTTGCTCTAGCCACCTCAGCTTACATGGCAATATGCCGACACGACATTAATTTCTCCAGCTATTCCGGTGTCCGTCCTTGCTCTTACCACCTCAGCTAACATGGCAATATACCGAAACGACATTAAATTCCCCAGCTATTCAGGTTTCTGTCCGGTTGCTCTAACCACCTCAGCTAACATGGCAATATACCGAATCGACATTAAATTCCCCAGCTAATCCGCTTCTGTCCGGTTGCTCTAACCACCTCAGCTAACATGTCAATATACCGACACGTCATTAAGTTCCACAGCCAATCCGGTTTCTGTCTGGTTTCTCTAACCACCTCGGCTAACATGTCAATATACCGACGCGTCATTAAATTCTCCAGCTAATCCGGTTTCTCTAACCACCTCAGCTAACATGGCAATATACCGACACGTCATTAAATTCCACAGCTAATCCGGTTTCTGTCCGGTTTCTCTAACCACCTCAGCTAACATGGCAATATACCGACACGAAATTAAATTCCCCCGAGTTTCCGGTTTCTTTCGGTTTCTCTAACCACCTCAGCTAACATGGCAATATACCGACACGTCATTAAATTCCCCAGCTAATCCGGTTTCTGTCCGGTTTCTCTAACCACCTCAGCTAACATGGCAATATACCGACACGAAATTAAATTCCCCCGAGTTTCCGGTTTCTTTCGGTTTCTCTAACCACCTCAGCTAACATGTCAATATACCGACACGTTATTAAATTCCCCAGCTAATCCGGTTTCTCTAACCACCTCAGCTAACATGGCAATATACCGACACGAAATTAAATTCCCCCGAGTTTCCGGTTTCTGTCAGGTTGCTCTAACCACCTCAGCTAACATGGCAATATACCGACACGACATTAAATTCCCCCGAGTTTCCGGTTTCTGTCCGGTTGCTCTAACCACCTCAGCTAACATTGCAATATACCGACACGACATTAAATTCCCCAGCTAATCCGGTTTCTGTCCGGTTGCTGTAACCACCTCAGCTAACATGGCAATATACCGACACGTCATTAAATTCCCCAGCTATTCCGGTTTCTGTCCGGTTTCTCTAACCACCTCAGCTAATATGTCAATATACCGACACGACATTAATTTCCCCAGCTATTCCGGTTTCCGTCCTTGCTCTTACCACCTCAGCTAACATGGCAATATACCGACACGCCATTAAATTCCCCAGCTAATCCGGTTTCTGTCCGGTTTCTCTCAGCACCTCAGCTAACATGGCAATATACCGACACGACATTAAATTCCCCAGCTATTCCGGTTTCTGTCCGGTTGCTGTAACCACCTCAGCTAACATGGCAATATACCGACACGTCATTAAATTCCCCAGCTATTCCGGTTTCTGTCCGGTTTCTCTAACCACCTCAGCTAATATGTCAATATACCGACACGACATTAATTTCCCCAGCTATTCCGGTTTCCGTCCTTGCTCTTACCACCTCAGCTAACATGGCAATATACCGACACGCCATTAACTTCCCCAGCTAATCCGGTTTCTGTCCGGTTTCTCTCAGCACCTCAGCTAACATGGCAATATACCGACACGACATTAAATACCCCAGCTATTCCGGTTTCTGTCCGGTTGCTCTAACCACCTCAGCTAACATGGCAATATACCGACACGTCATTAAATTCCCCAGCTAATACGGTTTCTGTCCGATTTCTCTAACCACTTCAGCTAACATGTCAATATACCGACACGTCATTAAATTCCCCAGCTAATCAAGTTTCTGTCCGGTTTCTCTAACCACCTCGGCTAACATGTCAATATACCGACACGTCATTAAATTCCCCAGCTAATCCGGTTTCTCTAACCACCTCAGCTAACATGGCAATATACTGACACGTCATTAAATTCCCCAGCTAATCCGGTTTCTGTCCGGTTTCTCTAACCACCTCACCTAACATGGCTATATACCGACACGTCATTAAATTCCCCAGCTAATCCGGGTTCTCTAACCACCTCAGCTAACATGGCAATATTTCGACACGTCATTAAATTCCCCAGCTAATCCGGTGTCTGTCCGGTTTCTCTAACCACCTCAGCTAACATGTCAATATACCGACACGTCATTAAATTCCCCAGCTAACCCGATTTCTCTAACCAATTCAGCTAACAAGGCAATATACCGACACGAAATTAAATTCCTCCGAGTTTCCGGTTTCTGTCCGGTTGCTCTAACCACCTCAGCTAACATGGCAATATACCGACACGACATTAAATTCCCCCGAGTTTCCGGTTTATGTCCGGTTGCTCTAACCACCTCAGTTAACATTGCAATATACCGACACGACATTAAATTCCACAGCTAATCCGGTTTCTGTCCGGTTGGTGTAACCACCTCAGCTAACATGGCAATATACCGACACGTCATTAAATTCCCCAGCTATTACGATTTCTGTCCGGTTTCTCTAACCACCTCAGCTAACATGGCAATATACCGACACGACATTAATTTCCCCAGCTATTCCGGTTTCCGTCCTTGCTCTTACCACCTCAGCTAACATGGAAATATACCGACACGACATTAAATAACCCAGCTATTCCGGTTTCTGTCCGGTTGCTCTAACCACCTCAGCTAACATGGCAATATACCGACACGACATTAAATTCCCCAGCTATTCCGGTTTCTGTCCGGTTGCTCTAACCACCTCAGCTAACATGGCAATATAACGACACGACATTAAATTCCCCAGCTAATCCGGTTCTGTCCGGTTGCTCTAACCACCTCAACTAACATGTCAATATACCGACACGTCATTACATTCCCCAGCTAATCGGGTTTCTATCTGGTTTCTCGAACCACCTAGGCTTACATGTCAATATACCGACACGTCATTAAATTCCCCAGCTAATCCGGTTTCTCTAACCACCTCAGCTAACATGGCAATATACCGACACGTCATTAAATTCCCCAGCTAATCCGGTTTCTGTCCGGTTTCTCTAACCACCACAGCTAACATGGCAATATACCGACACGAAATTAAATTCCCCCGAGTTTCCGGTTTCTGTCCGGTTTCTCTAACCACCTCAGCTAACATGTCAATATGCCGACACGTCATTAAATTCCCCAGCTAATCCGGTTTCTCTAACCACCTCAGCTAACATGGCAATATACCGACACGAAATTAAATTCCCCCGAGTTTCCGGTTTCTGTCCGGTTGCTCTAACCACCTCAGCTAACATGGCAATATACCGACACGACATTAAATTTCCCAGCTAATCCGGTTCTGTCCGGTTGCTCTAACCACCTCAGCTAACATGTCAATATACCGACACGTCATTAAATTCCCCAGCTAATCCGGTTTCTGTCTGGTTTCTCTAACCACCTCGGCTAACATGTCAATATACCGACACGTCATTAAATTCCCCAGCTAATCCGGTTTCTCTAACCACCTCAGCTAACATGGCAATATACCGACACGTCATTAAATTCCCCAGCTAATCCGGTTTCTGTCCGGTTTCTCTAACCACCACAGCTAACATGGCAATATACCGACACGAAATTAAATTCCCCCGAGTTTCCGGTTTCTGTCCGGTTTCTCTAACCACCTCAGCTAACATGTCAATATGCCGACACGTCATTAAATTCCCCAGCTAATCCGGTTTCTCTAACCACCTCAGCTAACATGGCAATATACCGACACGAAATTAAATTCCCCCGAGTTTCCGGTTTCTGTCCGGTTGCTCTAACCACCTCAGCTAACATGGCAATATACCGACAGGACATTAAATTCCCCCGAGTTTCCGGTTTCTGTCCGGTTGCTCTAACCACCTCAGCTAACATGGCAATATACCGACACGACATTAATTTCTCCAGCTATTCCGGTGTCCGTCCTTGCTCTTACCACCTCAGCTAACATGGCAATATACCGAAACGACATTAAATTCCCCAGCTATTCCGGTTTCTGTCCGGTTGCTCTAACCACCTCAGCTAACATGGCAATATACCGACACGACATTAAATTTCCCAGCTATTCCGGTTTCTGTCCGGTTGCTCTAACCACCTCAGCTAACATGGCAATATACCGACACGACATTAAATTTCCCAGCTAATCCGGTTCTGTCCGGTTGCTCTAACCACCTCAGCTAACATGTCAATATACCGACACGTCATTAAATTCCCCAGCTAATCCGGTTTCTGTCTGGTTTCTCTAACCACCTCGGCTAACATGTCAATATACCGACACGTCATTAAATTCCCCAGCTAATCCGGTTTCTCTAACCACCTCAGCTAACATGGCAATATACCGACACGTCATTAAATTCCCCAGCTAATCCGGTTTCTGTCCGGTTTCAATAACCACCACAGCTAACATGGCAATATACCGACACGAAATTAAATTCCCCCGAGTTTCCGGTTTCTGTCCGGTTTCTCTAACCACCTCAGCTAACATGTCAATATGCCGACACGTCATTAAATTCCCCAGCTAATCCGGTTTCTCTAACCACCTCAGCTAACATGGCAATATACCGACACGAAATTAAATTCCCCCGAGTTTCCGGTTTCTGTCCGGTTGCTCTAACCACCTCAGCTAACATGGCAATATACCGACAGGACATTAATTTCTCCAGCTATTCCGGTGTCCGTCCTTGCTCTTACCACCTCAGCTAACATGGCAATATACCGAAACGACATTAAATTCCCCAGCTATTCCGGTTTCTGTCCGGTTGCTCTAACCACCTCAGCTAACATGGCAATATACCGAATCGACATTAAATTCCCCAACTAATCCGCTTCTGTCCGGTTGCTCTAACCACATCAGCTAACATGTCAATATACCGACACGTCATTAAGTTCCCCAGCTAATCCGGTTTCTGTCTGGTTTCTCTAACCACCTCGGCTAACATGTCAATATACCGACGCGTCATTAAATTCTTCAGCTAATCCGGTTTCTCTAACCACCTCAGCTAACATGGCAATATACCGACACGTCATTAAATTCCACAGCTAATCCGGTTTCTGTCCGGTTTCTCTAACCACCTCAGCTAACATGGCAATATACCGACACGAAATTAAATTCCCCCGAGTTTCCGGTTTCTGTCCGGTTTCTCTAACCACCTCAGCTAACATGTCAATATGCCGACACGTCATTAAATTCCCCAGCTAATCCGGTTTCTCTAACCACCTCAGCTAACATGGCAATATACCGACACGACATTAAATTCCCCCGAGTTTCCGGTTTCTGTCCGGTTGCTCTAACCACCTCAGCTTACATGGCAATATGCCGACACGACATTAATTTCTCCAGCTATTCCGGTGTCCGTCCTTGCTCTTACCACCTCAGCTAACATGGCAATATACCGAAACGACATTAAATTCCCCAGCTATTCAGGTTTCTGTCCGGTTGCTCTAACCACCTCAGCTAACATGGCAATATACCGAATCGACATTAAATTCCCCAGCTAATCCGCTTCTGTCCGGTTGCTCTAACCACCTCAGCTAACATGTCAATATACCGACACGTCATTAAGGTCCCCAGCTAATCCGGTTTCTGTCTGGTTTCTCTAACCACCTCGGCTAAAATGTCAATATACCGACGCGTCATTAATATTCCAGCTAATCCGGTTTCTCTAACCACCTCAGCTAACATGGCAATATACCGACACGTCATTAAATTCCACAGCTAATCCGGTTTCTGTCCGGTTTCTCTAACCACCTCAGCTAACATGGCAATATACCGACACGAAATTAAATTCCCCCGAGTTTCCGGTTTCTTTCGGTTTCTCTAACCACCTCAGCTAACATGGCAATATACCCACACGTCATTAAATTCCCCAGCTAATCCGGTTTCTGTCCGGTTTCTCTAACCACCTCAGCTAACATGGCAATATACCGACACAAAATTAAATTCCCCCGAGTTTCCGGTTTCTTTCGGTTTCTCTAACCACCTCAGCTAACATGTCAATATACCGACACGTTATTAAATTCCCCAACTAATCCGGTTTCTCTAACCACCTCAGCTAACATGGCAATATACCGACACGAAATTAAATTCCCCCGAGTTTCCGGTTTCTGTCAGGTTGCTCTAACCACCTCAGTTAACATGGCAATATACCGACACGACATTAAATTCCCCCGAGTTTCCGGTTTCTGTCCGGTTGCTCTAACCACCTCAGCTAACATTGCAATATACCGACACGACATTAAATTCCCCAGCTAATCCGGTTTCTGTCCGGTTGCTGTAACCACCTCAGCTAACATGGCAATATACCGACACGTCATTAAAATTCCCCAGCTATTCCGGTTTCTGTCCGGTTTCTCTAACCACCTCAGCTAATATGTCAATATACCGACACGACATTAATTTCCCCAGCTATTCCGGTTTCCGTCCTTGCTCTTACCACCTCAGCTAACATGGCAATATACCGACACGCCATTAAATTCCCCAGCTAATCCGGTTTCTGTCCGGTTTCTCTCAGCACCTCAGCTAACATGGCAATATACCGACACGACATTAAATTCCCCAGTTATTCCGGTTTCTGTCCGGTTGCTGTAACCACCTCAGCTAACATGGCAATATACCGACACGTCATTAAATTCCCCAGCTATTCCGGTTTCTGTCCGGTTTCTCTAACCACCTCAGCTAATATGTCAATATACCGACACGACATTAATTTCCCCAGCTATTCCGGTTTCCGTCCTTGCTCTTACCACCTCAGCTAACATGGCAATATACCGACACGCCATTAAATTCCCCAGCTAATCCGGTTTCTGTCCGGTTTCTCTCAGCACCTCAGCTAACATGGCAATATACCGACACGACATTAAATTCTCCAGCTATTCCGGTTTCTGTCCGGTTGCTCTAACCACCTCAGCTAACATGGCAATATACCGACACGTCATTAAATTCCCCAGCTAATACGGTTTCTGTCCGATTTCTCTAACCACTTCAGCTAACATGTCAATATACCGACACGTCATTAAATTCCCCAGCTAATCCGGTTTCTGTCCGGTTTCTCTAACCACCTCGGCTAACATGTCAATATACCGACACGTCATTAAATTCCCCAGCTAATCCGGTTTCTCTAACCACCTCAGCTAACATGGCAATATACTGACACGTCATTAAATTCCCCAGCTAATCCGGTTTCTGTCCGGTTTCTCTAACCACCTCACCTAACATGGCTATATACCGACTCGAAATTAAATTTCCCCGAGTTTCCGGTTTCTGTCCGGTTTCTCTAACCACCTCAGCTAACATGTCAATATACCGACACGTCATTAATTTCCCCAGCTAATCCGGTTTCTGTCCGGTTTCTCTAACCACCTCGGCTAACATGTCAATATACCGACACGTCATTAAATTCCCCAGCTAATCCGGGTTCTCTAACCACCTCAGCTAACATGGCAATATACCGACACGTCATTAAATTCCCCAGCTAATCCGGTGTCTGTCCGGTTTCTCTAACCACCTCAGCTAACATGTCAATATACCGACACGTCATTAAATTCCCCAGCTAACCCGATTTCTCTAACCAATTCAGCTAACAAGGCAATATACCGACACGAAATTAAATTCCTCCGAGTTTCCGGTTTCTGTCCGGTTGCTCTAACCACCTCAGCTAACATGGCAATATACCGACACGACATTAAATTCCCCCGAGTTTCCGGTTTATGTCCGGTTGCTCTAACCACCACAGCTAACATGGCAATATACCGACACGAAATTAAATTCCCCCGAGTTTCCGGTTTCTGTCCGGTTTCTCTAACCACCTCAGCTAACATGTCAATATGCCGACACGTCATTAAATTCCCCAGCTAATCCGGTTTCTCTAACCACCTCAGCTAACATGGCAATATACCGACACGAAATTAAATTCCCCCGAGTTTCCGGTTTCTGTCCGGTTGCTCTAACCACCTCAGCTAGCATGGCAATATACCGACAGGACATTAAATTCCCCCGAGTTTCCGGTTTCTGTCCGGTTGCTCTAACCACCTCAGCTAATATGACAATATACCGACACGACATTAATTTCTCCAGCTATTCCGGTGTCCGTCCTTGCTCTTACCACCTCAGCTAACATGGCAATATACCGAAACGACATTAAATTCCCCAGCTATTCCGGTTTCTGTCCGGTTGCTCTAACCACCTCAGCTAACATGGCAATATACCGAATCGACATTAAATTCCCCAACTAATCCGCTTCTGTCCGGTTGCTCTAACCACATCAGCTAACATGTCAATATACCGACACGTCATTAAGTTCCCCAGCTAATCCGGTTTCTGTCTGGTTTCTCTAACCACCTCGGCTAACATGTCAATATACCGACGCGTCATTAAATTCTTCAGCTAATCCGGTTTCTCTAACCACCTCAGCTAACATGGCAATATACCGACACGTCATTAAATTCCACAGCTAATCCGGTTTCTGTCCGGTTTCTCTAACCACCTCAGCTAACATGGCAATATACCGACACGAAATTAAATTCCCCCGAGTTTCCGGTTTCTGTCCGGTTTCTCTAACCACCTCAGCTAACATGTCAATATGCCGACACGTCATTAAATTCCCCAGCTAATCCGGTTTCTCTAACCACCTCAGCTAACATGGCAATATACCGACACGACATTAAATTCCGCCGAGTTTCCGGTTTCTGTCCGGTTGCTCTAACCACCTCAGCTTACATGGCAATATGCCGACACGACATTAATTTCTCCAGCTATTCCGGTGTCCGTCCTTGCTCTTACCACCTCAGCTAACATGGCAATATACCGAAACGACATTAAATTCCCCAGCTATTCAGGTTTCTGTCCGGTTGCTCTAACCACCTCAGCTAACATGGCAATATACCGAATCGACATTAAATTCCCCAGCTAATCCGCTTCTGTCCGGTTGCTCTAACCACCTCAGCTAACATGTCAATATACCGACACGTCATTAAGTTCCCCAGCTAATCCGGTTTCTGTCTGGTTTCTCTAACCACCTCGGCTAACATGTCAATATACCGACGCGTCATTAATATTCCAGCTAATCCGGTTTCTGTCCGGTTTCTCTAACCACCTCAGCTAACATGGCAATATACCGACACGAAATTAAATTCCCCCGAGTTTCCGGTTTCTTTCGGTTTCTCTAACCACCTCAGCTAACATGTCAATATACCGACACGTTATTAAATTCCGCAGCTAATCCGGTTTCTCTAACCACCTCAGCTAACATGGCAATATACCGACACGAAATTAAATTCCCCCGAGTTTCCGGTTTCTGTCAGGTTGCTCTAACCACCTCAGTTAACATGGCAATATACCGACACGCCATTAAATTCCCCAGCTAATCCGGTTTCTCTCAGCACCTCAGCTAACATGGCAATATACCGACACGACATTAAATTCCCCAGCTATTCCGGTTTCTGTCCGGTTGCTGTAACCACCTCAGCTAACATGGCAATATACCGACACGTCATTAAATTCCCCAGCTATTCCGGTTTCTGTCCGGTTTCTCTAACCACCTCAGCTAATATGTCAATATACCGACACGACATTAATTTCCCCAGCTATTCCGGTTTCCGTCCTTGCTCTTACCACCTCAGCTAACATGGCAATATACCGACACGCCATTAAATTCCCCAGCTAATCCGGTTTCTGTCCGGTTTCTCTCAGCACCTCAGCTAACATGGCAATATACCGACACGACATTAAATTCCCCAGTTATTCCGGTTTCTGTCCGGTTGCTGTAACCACCTCAGCTAACATGGCAATATACCGACACGTCATTAAATTCCCCAGCTATTCCGGTTTCTGTCCGGTTTCTCTAACCACCTCAGCTAATATGTCAATATACCGACACGACATTAATTTCCCCAGCTATTCCGGTTTCCGTCCTTGCTCTTACCACCTCAGCTAACATGGCAATATACCGACACGCCATTAAATTCCCCAGCTAATCCGGTTTCTGTCCGGTTTCTCTCAGCACCTCAGCTAACATGGCAATATACCGACACGACATTAAATTCTCCAGCTATTCCGGTTTCTGTCCGGTTGCTCTAACCACCTCAGCTAACATGGCAATATACCGACACGTCATTAAATTCCCCAGCTAATACGGTTTCTGTCCGATTTCTCTAACCACTTCAGCTAACATGTCAATATACCGACACGTCATTAAATTCCCCAGCTAATCCGGTTTCTGTCCGGTTTCTCTAACCACCTCGGCTAACATGTCAATATACCGACACGTCATTAAATTCCCCAGCTAATCCGGTTTCTCTAACCACCTCAGCTAACATGGCAATATACTGACACGTCATTAAATTCCCCAGCTAATCCGGTTTCTCTAACCACCTCACCTAACATGGCTATATACCGACTCGAAATTAAATTCCCCCGAGTTTCCGGTTTCTGTCCGGTTTCTCTAACCACCTCAGCTAACATGTCAATATACCGACACGTCATTAATTTCCCCAGCTAATCCGGTTTCTGTCCGGTTTCTCTAACCACCTCGGCTAACATGTCAATACACCGACACGTCATTAAATTCCCCAGCTAATCCGGGTTCTCTAACCACCTCAGCTAACATGGCAATATACCGACACGTCATTAAATTCCCCAGCTAATCCGGTGTCTGTCCGGTTTCTCTAACCACCTCAGCTAACATGTCAATATACCGACACGTCATTAAATTCCCCAGCTAACCCGATTTCTCTAACCAATTCAGCTAACAAGGCAATATACCGACACGAAATTAAATTCCTCCGAGTTTCCGGTTTCTGTCCGGTTGCTCTAACCACCTCAGCTAACATGGCAATATACCGACACGACATTAAATTCCCCCGAGTTTCCGGTTTATGTCCGGTTGCTCTAACCACCTCAGTTAACATTGCAATATACCGACACGATATTAAATTCCACAGCTAATCCGGTTTCTGTCCGGTTGCTGTAACCACCTCAGCTAACATGGCAATATACCGACACGACATTAAATTCCACAGCTAATCCGGTTTCTGTCCGGTTGCTGTAACCACCTCAGCTAACATGGCAATATACCGACACGTCATTAAATTCCCCAGCTATTACGTTTTCTGTCCGGTTTCTCTAACCACCTCAGCTAACATGGCAATATACCGACACGACATTAATTTCCCCAGCTATTCCGGTTTCCGTCCTTGCTCTTACCACCTCAGCTAACATGGAAATATACCGACACGACATTAAATAACCCAGCTATTCCGGTTTCTGTCCGGTTGCTCTAACCACCTCAGCTAACATGGCAATATACCGACACGACATTAAATTCCCCAGCTATTCCGGTTTCTGTCCGGTTGCTCTAACCACCTCAGCTAACATGGCAATATAACGACACGACATTAAATTCCCCAGCTAATCCGGTTCTGTCCGGTTGCTCTAACCACCTCAACTAACATGTCAATATACCGACACGTCATTACATTCCCCAGCTAATCGGGTTTCTATCTGGTTTCTCGAACCACCTAGGCTTACATGTCAATATACCGACACGTCATTAAATTCCCCAGCTAATCCGGTTTCTCTAACCACCTCAGCTAACATGGCAATATACCGACACGTCATTAAATTCCCCAGCTAATCCGGTTTCTGTCCGGTTTCTCTAACCACCTCAGCTAACATGGCAATATACCGACACGACATTAAATTCCCCCGAGTTTCCGGTTTCTGTCCGGTTGCTCTAACCACCTCAGCTAACATTGCAATATACCGACACGACATTAAATTCCCCAGCTAATCCGGTTTCTGTCCGGTTGCTGTAAACACCTCAGCTAACATGGCAATATACCGACACGACATTAATTTCCCCAGCTATTCCGGTTTCCGTCCTTGCTCTTACCACCTCAGCTTACATGGCAATATACCTACACGACATTAAATTTCCCAGCTATTCCGGTTTCTGTCCGGTTGCTCTAACCACCTCAGCTAACATGGCAATATACCGACACGACATTAAATTCCCCAGCTATTCCGGTTCTGTCCGGTTGCTCTAACCACCTCAGCTAACATGTCAATATACCGACACGTCATTAAATTCCCCAGCTATCCGGTTTCTGTCTGGTTTCTCTAACCACCTCGGCTAACATGTCAATATACCGACACGTCATTAAATTCCCCAGCTAATCCGGTTTCTCTAACCACCTCAGCTAACATGGCAATATACCGACACGTCATTAAATTCCCCAGCTAATCCGTTTTCTGTCCGGTTTCTCTAACCACCTCAGCTAACATGGCAATATACCGACACGAAATTAAATTCCCCCGAGTTTCCGGTTTCTGTCCGGTTTCTCTAACCACCTCAGCTAACATGTCAATATACCGACACGTCATTAAATTCCCCAGCTAATCCGGTTTCTCTAACCACGTCAGCTAACATGGCAATATACCGACAGGAAATTAAATTCCCCCGAGTTTCCGGTTTCTGTCCGGTTGCTCTAACCACCTCAGCTAACATGGCAATATACCGACACGACATTAAATTCCCCCGAGTTTCCGGTTTATGTCCGGTTGCTCTAACCACCTTAGCTAACATTGATATATACCGACACGTCATTAAATTCCCCAAATATTCCGGTTTCTGTCCCGTTTCTCTAACCACCTCAGCTAATATGTCAATATACCGACACGACATTAATTTCCCCAGCTATTCCGGTTTCCGTCCTTGCTCTTACCACCTCAGCTAACATGGCAATATACCGACACGCCATTAAATTCCCCAGCTAATCCGGTTTCTGTCCGGTTTCTCTCAGCACCTCAGCTAACATGGCAATATACCGACACGACATTAAATTCCCCAGCTATTCCGGTTTCTGTCCGGTTGCTCTAACCACCTCAGCTAACATGGCAATATACGGACACGTCATTAAATTCCCCAGCTAATACGGTTTCTGTCCGATTTCTCTAACCACTTCAGCTAACATGTCAATATACCGACACGTCATTAAATTCCTCAGCTAATCCGGTTTCTGTCCGGTTTCTCTAACCACCTCGGCTAACATGTCAATATACCGACACGTCATTAAATTCCCCAGCTATTCCGGTTTCTCTAACCACCTCAGCTAACATGGCAATATACCGACACGTCATTAAATTCCCCAGCTAATCCGGTTTCTGTCCGGTTTCTCTAACCACCTCAGCTAACATGGCAATATACCGACTCGAAATTAAATTCCCCCGAGTTTCCGGTTTCTGTCCGGTTTCTCTAACCACCTCAGCTAACATGTCCATATACCGACACGTCATTAATTTCCCCAGCTAATCCGGTTTCTCTAACCACCTCGGCTAACATGTCAATATACCGACACGTCATTAAATTCCCCAGCTAATCCGGGTTCTCTAACCACCTCAGCTAACATGGCAATATACCGACACGTCAATAAATTCCCCAGCTAATCCGGTTTCTGTCCGGTTTCTCTAACCACCACAGCTAACATGGCAATATACCGACACGAAATTAAATTCCCCCGAGTTTCCGGTTTCTGTCCGGTTTCTCTAACCACCTCAGCTAACATGTCAATATGCCGACACGTCATTAAATTCCCCAGCTAATCCGGTTTCTCTAACCACCTCAGCTAACATGGCAATATACCGACACGAAATTAAATTCCCCCGAGTTTCCGGTTTCTGTCCGGTTGCTCTAACCACCTCAGCTAACATGGCAATATACCGACAGGACATTAATTTCTCCAGCTATTCCGGTGTCCGTCCTTGCTCTTACCACCTCAGCTAACATGGCAATATACCGAAACGACATTAAATTCCCCAGCTATTCCGGTTTCTGTCCGGTTGCTCTAACCACCTCAGCTAACATGGCAATATACCGAATCGACATTAAATTCCCCAACTAATCCGCTTCTGTCCGGTTGCTCTAACCACATCAGCTAACATGTCAATATACCGACACGTCATTAAGTTCCCCAGCTAATCCGGTTTCTGTCTGGTTTCTCTAACCACCTCGGCTAACATGTCAATATACCGACGCGTCATTAAATTCTTCAGCTAATCCGGTTTCTCTAACCACCTCAGCTAACATGGCAATATACCGACACGTCATTAAATTCCACAGCTAATCCGGTTTCTGTCCGGTTTCTCTAACCACCTCAGCTAACATGGCAATATACCGACACGAAATTAAATTCCCCCGAGTTTCCGGTTTCTGTCCGGTTTCTCTAACCACCTCAGCTAACATGTCAATATGCCGACACGTCATTAAATTCCCCAGCTAATCCGGTTTCTCTAACCACCTCAGCTAACATGGCAATATACCGACACGACATTAAATTCCCCCGAGTTTCCGGTTTCTGTCCGGTTGCTCTAACCACCTCAGCTTACATGGCAATATGCCGACACGACATTAATTTCTCCAGCTATTCCGGTGTCCGTCCTTGCTCTTACCACCTCAGCTAACATGGCAATATACCGAAACGACATTAAATTCCCCAGCTATTCAGGTTTCTGTCCGGTTGCTCTAACCACCTCAGCTAACATGGCAATATACCGAATCGACATTAAATTCCCCAGCTAATCCGCTTCTGTCCGGTTGCTCTAACCACCTCAGCTAACATGTCAATATACCGACACGTCATTAAGTTCCCCAGCTAATCCGGTTTCTGTCTGGTTTCTCTAACCACCTCGGCTAAAATGTCAATATACCGACGCGTCATTAATATTCCAGCTAATCCGGTTTCTCTAACCACCTCAGCTAACATGGCAATATACCGACACGTCATTAAATTCCACAGCTAATCCGGTTTCTGTCCGGTTTCTCTAACCACCTCAGCTAACATGGCAATATACCGACACGAAATTAAATTCCCCCGAGTTTCCGGTTTCTTTCGGTTTCTCTAACCACCTCAGCTAACATGGCAATATACCCACACGTCATTAAATTCCCCAGCTAATCCGGTTTCTGTCCGGTTTCTCTAACCACCTCAGCTAACATGGCAATATACCGACACAAAATTAAATTCCCCCGAGTTTCCGGTTTCTTTCGGTTTCTCTAACCACCTCAGCTAACATGTCAATATACCGACACGTTATTAAATTCCCCAACTAATCCGGTTTCTCTAACCACCTCAGCTAACATGGCAATATACCGACACGAAATTAAATTCCCCCGAGTTTCCGGTTTCTGTCAGGTTGCTCTAACCACCTCAGTTAACATGGCAATATACCGACACGACATTAAATTCCCCCGAGTTTCCGGTTTCTGTCTGGTTGCTCTAACCACCTCAGCTAACATTGCAATATACCGACACGACATTAAATTCCCCAGCTAATCCGGTTTCTGTCCGGTTGCTGTAACCACCTCAGCTAACATGGCAATATACCGACACGTCATTAAAATTCCCCAGCTATTCCGGTTTCTGTCCGGTTTCTCTAACCACCTCAGCTAATATGTCAATATACCGACACGACATTAATTTCCCCAGCTATTCCGGTTTCCGTCCTTGCTCTTACCACCTCAGCTAACATGGCAATATACCGACACGCCATTAAATTCCCCAGCTAATCCGGTTTCTGTCCGGTTTCTCTCAGCACCTCAGCTAACATGGCAATATACCGACACGACATTAAATTCCCCAGTTATTCCGGTTTCTGTCCGGTTGCTGTAACCACCTCAGCTAACATGGCAATATACCGACACGTCATTAAATTCCCCAGCTATTCCGGTTTCTGTCCGGTTTCTCTAACCACCTCAGCTAATATGTCAATATACCGACACGACATTAATTTCCCCAGCTATTCCGGTTTCCGTCCTTGCTCTTACCACCTCAGCTAACATGGCAATATACCGACACGCCATTAAATTCCCCAGCTAATCCGGTTTCTGTCCGGTTTCTCTCAGCACCTCAGCTAACATGGCAATATACCGACACGACATTAAATTCTCCAGCTATTCCGGTTTCTGTCCGGTTGCTCTAACCACCTCAGCTAACATGGCAATATACCGACACGTCATTAAATTCCCCAGCTAATACGGTTTCTGTCCGATTTCTCTAACCACTTCAGCTAACATGTCAATATACCGACACGTCATTAAATTCCCCAGCTAATCCGGTTTCTGTCCGGTTTCTCTAACCACCTCGGCTAACATGTCAATATACCGACACGTCATTAAATTCCCCAGCTAATCCGGTTTCTCTAACCACCTCAGCTAACATGGCAATATACTGACACGTCATTAAATTCCCCAGCTAATCCGGTTTCTGTCCGGTTTCTCTAACCACCTCACCTAACATGGCTATATACCGACTCGAAATTAAATTTCCCCGAGTTTCCGGTTTCTGTCCGGTTTCTCTAACCACCTCAGCTAACATGTCAATATACCGACACGTCATTAATTTCCCCAGCTAATCCGGTTTCTGTCCGGTTTCTCTAACCACCTCGGCTAACATGTCAATATACCGACACGTCATTAAATTCCCCAGCTAATCCGGGTTCTCTAACCACCTCAGCTAACATGGCAATATACCGACACGTCATTAAATTCCCCAGCTAATCCGGTGTCTGTCCGGTTTCTCTAACCACCTCAGCTAACATGTCAATATACCGACACGTCATTAAATTCCCCAGCTAACCCGATTTCTCTAACCAATTCAGCTAACAAGGCAATATACCGACACGAAATTAAATTCCTCCGAGTTTCCGGTTTCTGTCCGGTTGCTCTAACCACCTCAGCTAACATGGCAATATACCGACACGACATTAAATTCCCCCGAGTTTCCGGTTTATGTCCGGTTGCTCTAACCACCACAGCTAACATGGCAATATACCGACACGAAATTAAATTCCCCCGAGTTTCCGGTTTCTGTCCGGTTTCTCTAACCACCTCAGCTAACATGTCAATATGCCGACACGTCATTAAATTCCCCAGCTAATCCGGTTTCTCTAACCACCTCAGCTAACATGGCAATATACCGACACGAAATTAAATTCCCCCGAGTTTCCGGTTTCTGTCCGGTTGCTCTAACCACCTCAGCTAACATGGCAATATACCGACAGGACATTAAATTCCCCCGAGTTTCCGGTTTCTGTCCGGTTGCTCTAACCACCTCAGCTAATATGACAATATACCGACACGACATTAATTTCTCCAGCTATTCCGGTGTCCGTCCTTGCTCTTACCACCTCAGCTAACATGGCAATATACCGAAACGACATTAAATTCCCCAGCTATTCCGGTTTCTGTCCGGTTGCTCTAACCACCTCAGCTAACATGGCAATATACCGAATCGACATTAAATTCCCCAACTAATCCGCTTCTGTCCGGTTGCTCTAACCACATCAGCTAACATGTCAATATACCGACACGTCATTAAGTTCCCCAGCTAATCCGGTTTCTGTCTGGTTTCTCTAACCACCTCGGCTAACATGTCAATATACCGACGCGTCATTAAATTCTTCAGCTAATCCGGTTTCTCTAACCACCTCAGCTAACATGGCAATATACCGACACGTCATTAAATTCCACAGCTAATCCGGTTTCTGTCCGGTTTCTCTAACCACCTCAGCTAACATGGCAATATACCGACACGAAATTAAATTCCCCCGAGTTTCCGGTTTCTGTCCGGTTTCTCTAACCACCTCAGCTAACATGTCAATATGCCGACACGTCATTAAATTCCCCAGCTAATCCGGTTTCTCTAACCACCTCAGCTAACATGGCAATATACCGACACGACATTAAATTCCGCCGAGTTTCCGGTTTCTGTCCGGTTGCTCTAACCACCTCAGCTTACATGGCAATATGCCGACACGACATTAATTTCTCCAGCTATTCCGGTGTCCGTCCTTGCTCTTACCACCTCAGCTAACATGGCAATATACCGAAACGACATTAAATTCCCCAGCTATTCAGGTTTCTGTCCGGTTGCTCTAACCACCTCAGCTAACATGGCAATATACCGAATCGACATTAAATTCCCCAGCTAATCCGCTTCTGTCCGGTTGCTCTAACCACCTCAGCTAACATGTCAATATACCGACACGTCATTAAGTTCCCCAGCTAATCCGGTTTCTGTCTGGTTTCTCTAACCACCTCGGCTAACATGTCAATATACCGACGCGTCATTAATATTCCAGCTAATCCGGTTTCTCTAACCACCTCAGCTAACATGGCAATATACCGACACGTCATTAAATTCCACAGCTAATCCGGTTTCTGTCCGGTTTCTCTAACCACCTCAGCTAACATGGCAATATACCGACACGAAATTAAATTCCCCCGAGTTTCCGGTTTCTTTCGGTTTCTCTAACCACCTCAGCTAACATGGCAATATACCGACACGTCATTAAATTCACCAGCTAATCCGGTTTCTGTCCGGTTTCTCTAACCACCTCAGCTAACATGGCAATATACCGACACGAAATTAAATTCCCCCGAGTTTCCGGTTTCTTTCGGTTTCTCTAACCACCTCAGCTAACATGTCAATATACCGACACGTTATTAAATTCCGCAGCTAATCCGGTTTCTCTAACCACCTCAGCTAACATGGCAATATACCGACACGAAATTAAATTCCCCCGAGTTTCCGGTTTCTGTCAGGTTGCTCTAACCACCTCAGTTAACATGGCAATATACCGACACGCCATTAAATTCCCCAGCTAATCCGGTTTCTGTCCGGTTTCTCTCAGCACCTCAGCTAACATGGCAATATACCGACACGACATTAAATTCCCCAGCTATTCCGGTTTCTGTCCGGTTGCTGTAACCACCTCAGCTAACATGGCAATATACCGACACGTCATTAAATTCCCCAGCTATTCCGGTTTCTGTCCGGTTTCTCTAACCACCTCAGCTAATATGTCAATATACCGACACGACATTAATTTCCCCAGCTATTCCGGTTTCCGTCCTTGCTCTTACCACCTCAGCTAACATGGCAATATACCGACACGCCATTAAATTCCCCAGCTAATCCGGTTTCTGTCCGGTTTCTCTCAGCACCTCAGCTAACATGGCAATATACCGACACGACATTAAATTCCCCAGTTATTCCGGTTTCTGTCCGGTTGCTGTAACCACCTCAGCTAACATGGCAATATACCGACACGTCATTAAATTCCCCAGCTATTCCGGTTTCTGTCCGGTTTCTCTAACCACCTCAGCTAATATGTCAATATACCGACACGACATTAATTTCCCCAGCTATTCCGGTTTCCGTCCTTGCTCTTACCACCTCAGCTAACATGGCAATATACCGACACGCCATTAAATTCCCCAGCTAATCCGGTTTCTGTCCGGTTTCTCTCAGCACCTCAGCTAACATGGCAATATACCGACACGACATTAAATTCTCCAGCTATTCCGGTTTCTGTCCGGTTGCTCTAACCACCTCAGCTAACATGGCAATATACCGACACGTCATTAAATTCCCCAGCTAATACGGTTTCTGTCCGATTTCTCTAACCACTTCAGCTAACATGTCAATATACCGACACGTCATTAAATTCCCCAGCTAATCCGGTTTCTGTCCGGTTTCTCTAACCACCTCGGCTAACATGTCAATATACCGACACGTCATTAAATTCCCCAGCTAATCCGGTTTCTCTAACCACCTCAGCTAACATGGCAATATACTGACACGTCATTAAATTCCCCAGCTAATCCGGTTTCTCTAACCACCTCACCTAACATGGCTATATACCGACACGTCATTAAATTCCCCAGCTAATCCGGTGTCTGTCCGGTTTCTCTAACCACCTCAGCTAACATGTCAATATACCGACACGTCATTAAATTCCCCAGCTAACCCGATTTCTCTAACCAATTCAGCTAACAAGGCAATATACCGACACGAAATTAAATTCCTCCGAGTTTCCGGTTTCTGTCCGGTTGCTCTAACCACCTCAGCTAACATGGCAATATACCGACACGACATTAAATTCCCCCGAGTTTCCGGTTTATGTCCGGTTGCTCTAACCACCTCAATTAACATTGCAATATACCGACACGATATTAAATTCCACAGCTAATCCGGTTTCTGTCCGGTTGCTGTAACCACCTCAGCTAACATGGCAATATACCGACACGACATTAAATTCCACAGCTAATCCGGTTTCTGTCCGGTTGCTGTAACCACCTCAGCTAACATGGCAATATACCGACACGTCATTAAATTCCCCAGCTATTACGTTTTCTGTCCGGTTTCTCTAACCACCTCAGCTAACATGGCAATATACCGACACGACATTAATTTCCCCAGCTATTCCGGTTTCCGTCCTTGCTCTTACCACCTCAGCTAACATGGAAATATACCGACACGACATTAAATAACCCAGCTATTCCGGTTTCTGTCCGGTTGCTCTAACCACCTCAGCTAACATGGCAATATACCGACACGACATTAAATTCCCCAGCTATTCCGGTTTCTGTCCGGTTGCTCTAACCACCTCAGCTAACATGGCAATATAACGACACGACATTAAATTCCCCAGCTAATCCGGTTCTGTCCGGTTGCTCTAACCACCTCAACTAACATGTCAATATACCGACACGTCATTACATTCCCCAGCTAATCGGGTTTCTATCTGGTTTCTCGAACCACCTAGGCTTACATGTCAATATACCGACACGTCATTAAATTCCCCAGCTAATCCGGTTTCTCTAACCACCTCAGCTAACATGGCAATATACCGACACGTCATTAAATTCCCCAGCTAATCCGGTTTCTGTCCGGTTTCTCTAACCACCTCAGCTAACATGGCAATATACCGACACGACATTAAATTCCCCCGAGTTTCCGGTTTCTGTCCGGTTGCTCTAACCACCTCAGCTAACATTGCAATATACCGACACGACATTAAATTCCCCAGCTAATCCGGTTTCTGTCCGGTTGCTGTAAACACCTCAGCTAACATGGCAATATACCGACACGACATTAATTTCCCCAGCTATTCCGGTTTCCGTCCTTGCTCTTACCACCTCAGCTTACATGGCAATATACCTACACGACATTAAATTTCCCAGCTATTCCGGTTTCTGTCCGGTTGCTCTAACCACCTCAGCTAACATGGCAATATACCGACACGACATTAAATTCCCCAGCTATTCCGGTTCTGTCCGGTTGCTCTAACCACCTCAGCTAACATGTCAATATACCGACACGTCATTAAATTCCCCAGCTATCCGGTTTCTGTCTGGTTTCTCTAACCACCTCGGCTAACATGTCAATATACCGACACGTCATTAAATTCCCCAGCTAATCCGGTTTCTCTAACCACCTCAGCTAACATGGCAATATACCGACACGTCATTAAATTCCCCAGCTAATCCGTTTTCTGTCCGGTTTCTCTAACCACCTCAGCTAACATGGCAATATACCGACACGAAATTAAATTCCCCCGAGTTTCCGGTTTCTGTCCGGTTTCTCTAACCACCTCAGCTAACATGTCAATATACCGACACGTCATTAAATTCCCCAGCTAATCCGGTTTCTCTAACCACGTCAGCTAACATGGCAATATACCGACAGGAAATTAAATTCCCCCGAGTTTCCGGTTTCTGTCCGGTTGCTCTAACCACCTCAGCTAACATGGCAATATACCGACACGACATTAAATTCCCCCGAGTTTCCGGTTTATGTCCGGTTGCTCTAACCACCTTAGCTAACATTGATATATACCGACACGTCATTAAATTCCCCAAATATTCCGGTTTCTGTCCCGTTTCTCTAACCACCTCAGCTAATATGTCAATATACCGACACGACATTAATTTCCCCAGCTATTCCGGTTTCCGTCCTTGCTCTTACCACCTCAGCTAACATGGCAATATACCGACACGCCATTAAATTCCCCAGCTAATCCGGTTTCTGTCCGGTTTCTCTCAGCACCTCAGCTAACATGGCAATATACCGACACGACATTAAATTCCCCAGCTATTCCGGTTTCTGTCCGGTTGCTCTAACCACCTCAGCTAACATGGCAATATACGGACACGTCATTAAATTCCCCAGCTAATACGGTTTCTGTCCGATTTCTCTAACCACTTCAGCTAACATGTCAATATACCGACACGTCATTAAATTCCTCAGCTAATCCGGTTTCTGTCCGGTTTCTCTAACCACCTCGGCTAACATGTCAATATACCGACACGTCATTAAATTCCCCAGCTATTCCGGTTTCTCTAACCACCTCAGCTAACATGGCAATATACCGACACGTCATTAAATTCCCCAGCTAATCCGGTTTCTGTCCGGTTTCTCTAACCACCTCAGCTAACATGGCAATATACCGACTCGAAATTAAATTCCCCCGAGTTTCCGGTTTCTGTCCGGTTTCTCTAACCACCTCAGCTAACATGTCCATATACCGACACGTCATTAATTTCCCCAGCTAATCCGGTTTCTCTAACCACCTCGGCTAACATGTCAATATACCGACACGTCATTAAATTCCCCAGCTAATCCGGGTTCTCTAACCACCTCAGCTAACATGGCAATATACCGACACGTCAATAAATTCCCCAGCTAATCCGGTTTCTGTCCGGTTTCTCTAACCACCTCAGCTATCATGGCAATATACCGACACGAAATTAAATTCCCCCGAGATTCCGGTTTCTGTCCGGTTTCTCTAACCACCTCAGCTAACATGTCAATATACCGACACGTCATTAAATTCCCCAGCTAATCCGGTTTCTCTAACCACCTCAGCTAACATGGCAATATACCGACACGACATTAATTTCCCCAGCTATTCCGGTTTCCGTCCTTGCTCTTACCACCTCAGCTTACATGGCAATATACCGACACGACATTAAATTTCCCAGCTATTCCGGTTTCTGTCCGGTTGCTCTAACCACCTCAGCTAACATGGCAATATACCGACACGACATTAAATTCCCCAGCTAATCCGGTTTCTGTCCGGTTGCTGTAAACACCTCAGCTAACATGGCAATATACCGACACGACATTAATTTCCCCAGCTATTCCGGTTTCCGTCCTTGCTCTTACCACCTCAGCTTACATGGCAATATACCGACACGACATTAAATTTCCCAGCTATTCCGGTTTCTGTCCGGTTGCTCTAACCACCTCAGCTAACATGGCAATATACCGACACGACATTAAATTCCCCAGCTATTCCGGTTTCTGTCCGGTTGCTCTAACCACCTCAGCTAAAATGGCAATATACCGACACGACATTAAATTCCCCAGCTATTCCGGTTCTGTCCGGTTGCTCTAACCACCTCAGCTAACATGTCAATATAGCGACACGTCATTAAATTCCCCAGCTATTAGGTTTCTGTCTGGTTTCTCTAACCACCTCGGCTAACATGTCAATATACCGACACGTCATTAAATTCCCCAGCTAATCCGGTTTCTCTAACCACCTCAGCTAACATGGCAATATACCGACACGTCATTAAATTCCCCAGCTAATCCGTTTTCTGTCCGGTTTCTCTAACCACCTCAGCTAACATGGCAATATACCGACACGAAATTAAATTCCCCCGAGTTTCCGGTTTCTGTCCGGTTTCTCTAACCACCTCAGCTAACATGTCAATATACCGACACGTCATTAAATTCCCCAGCTAATCCGGTTTCTCTAACCACGTCAGCTAACATGGCAATATACCGACACGAAATTAAATTCCCCCGAGTTTCCGGTTTCTGTCCGGTTGCTCTAACCACCTCAGCTAACATGGCAATATACCGACACGACATTAAATTCCCCCGAGTTTCCGGTTTATGTCCGGTTGCTCTAACCACCTTAGCTAACATTGATATATACCGACACGTCATTAAATTCCCCAAATATTCCGGTTTCTGTCCCGTTTCTCTAACCACCTCAGCTAATATGTCAATATACCGACACGACATTAATTTCCCCAGCTATTCCGGTTTCCGTCCTTGCTCTTACCACCTCAGCTAACATGGCAATATACCGACACGCCATTAAATTCCCCCGAGTTTCCGGTTTCTTTCCGGTTTCTCTCAGCACCTCAGCTAACATGGCAATATACCGACACGACATTAAATTCCCCAGTTATTCCGGTTTCTGTCCGGTTGCTCTAACCACCTCAGCTAACATGGCAATATACCGACACGTCATTAAATTCCCCAGCTAATACGATTTCTGTCCGATTTCTCTAACCACTTTAGCTAACATGTCAATATACCGACACGTCATTAAATTCCCCAGCTAATCCGGTTTCTGTCCGGTTTCTCTAACCACCTCGGCTAACATGTCAATTTACCGACACGTCATTAAATTCCCCAGCTATTCCGGTTTCTCTAACTACCTCAGCTAACATGGCAATATACCGACACGTCATTAAATTCCCCAGCTAATCCGGTTTCTGTCCGGTTTCTCTAACCACCTCAGCTAACATGGCAATATACCGACTCGAAATTAAATACCCCGAGTTTCCGGTTTCTGTCCGGTTTCTCTAACCACCTCAGCTAACATGTCAATATACCGACACGTCATTAATTTCCCCAGCTAATCCGGTTTCTGTCCGGTTTCTCTAACCACCTCGGCTAACATGTCAAATTACCGACACGTCATTAAATTCCCCAGCTAATCCGGGTTCTCTAACCACCTCAGCTAACATGGCAATATACCGACACGTCATTAAATTCCCCAGCTAATCCGGTTTCTGTCCGGTTTCTCTAACCACTTCAGCTAACATGTCAATATACCGACACGTCATTAAATTCCCCAGCTAATCCGGTTTCTGTCCGGTTTCTCTAACCACCTCGGCTAACATGTCAATATACCGACTCGAAATTAAATTCCCCCGAGTTTCCGGTTTCTCTAACCACCTCAGCTAACATGTCAATATACCGACACGTCATTAATTTCCCCAGCTAATCCGGTTTCTGTCCGGTTTCTCTAACCACCTCGGCTAACATGTCAATATCCCGACACGTCATTAAATTCCCCAGCTAATCCGGGTTCTCTAACCACCTCAGCTAACATGGCAACATACCGGACGTCATTAAATTCCCCAGCTAATCCGGTGTCTGTCCGGTTTCTCTAACCACCTCAGCTAACATGTCAATATACCGACACGTCATTAAATTCCCCAGTTAACCCGATTTCTCTAACCAATTCAGCTAACAAGGCAATATACCGACACGAAACTAAATTCGCCCGAGTTTCCGGTTTCTGTCCGGTTGCTCTAACCACCTCAGCTAACATGGCAATATACCGACACGACATTAAATTCCCCCGAGTTTCCGGTTTATGTCCGGTTGCTCTAACCACCTCAGCTAACATTGCAATATACCGACACGACATTAAATTCCCCAGCTATTCCGATTTCTGTCCGGTTTCTCTAACCACCTCAGCTAACATGGCAATATACCGACACGACATTAATTTCCCCAGCTATTCCTGTTTCCGTCCTTGCTCATACCACCTCAGCTAACATGGAAAAATACCGACACGACATTAAATTACCCAGCTATTCCGGTTTCTGTCCGGTTTCTCTAACCACCTCAGCTAACATGGCAATATACCGACACGACATTAAATTCCCCAGCTATTCCGGTTTCTGTCCGGTTGCTCTAACCACCTCAGCTAACATAGCAATATACCGACACGACATTAAATTGCCCAGCTATTCCGGTTTCTGTCCGGTTGCTCTAACCACCTCAGCTAACATGGCAATATAACGACAGGACATTAAATTCCCCAGCTAATCCGGTTCTGTCCGGTTGCTCTAACCACCTCAACTAACATGTCAATATACCGACACATCATTACATTCCCCAGCTAATCCGGTTTCTGTCTGGTTTCTCTAACCCCCTAGGCTTACATGTCAATATACCGACACGTCATTAAATTCCCCACCTAATCCGGTTTCTCTAACCACCTCAGCTAACATGGCAATATACCGACACGTCATTAAATTCCCCAGCTAATCCGGTTTCTGTCCGGTTTCTCTAACCACCTCAGCTAACATGGCAATATACCGACACGAAATTAAATTCCCCATGTTTCCGGTTTCTGTCCGGTTTCTCTAACCACCTCAGCTAACATGTCAATATACCGACACGTCATTAAATTCCCCAGCTAAACCGGTTTCTCTAACCACCTCAGCTAACATGGCAATATACCGACAAGAAATTAAATTCCCCCGAGTTTCCGGTTTCTGTCCGGTTGCTCTAACCACCTCAGCTAACATGGCAATATACCGACACGACATTAAATTCCACCGAGTTTCCGGTTTCTGTCCGGTTGCTCTAACCACCTCAGCTAACATTGCAATATACCGACACGACATTAAATTCCCCAGCTAATCCGGTTTCTGTCCGGTTGCTGTAACCACCTCAACTAACATGGCAATATACCGACACGACATTAATTTCCCCAGCTATTCCGGTTTCCGTCCTTGCTCTTACCACCTCAGCTAACATGGCAATATACCGACACGACATTAAATTTCTCAGCTATTCCGGTTTCTGTCCGGTTGCTCTAACCACCTCAGCTAACATGGCAATATACCGACACGACATTAAATTCCCCAGCTATTCCGGTTTCTGTCCGGTTGCTCTAACCACCTCAGCTAAAATGGCAATATACCGACACGACATTAAATTCCCCAGCTATTCCGGTTCTGTCCGGTTGCTCTAACCACCTCAGCTAACATGTCAATATACCGACACATCATTAAATTCCCCAGGTATCCGGTTTCTGTCTGGTTTCTCTAACCACCTCGGCTAACATGTCAATATACCGACACGTCATTAAATTCCCCAGCTAATCCGGTTTCTCTTACCACCTCAGCTAACATGGCAATATACCGACACGTCATTAAATTCCCCAGCTAATCCGTTTTCTGTCCGGTTTCTCTAACCACCTCAGCTAACATGGCAATATACCGACACGAAATTAAATTTCCCCGAGTTTCCGGTTTCTGTCCGGTTTCTCTAACCACCTCAGCTAACATGTCAATATACCGACACGACATTAATTTCCCCAGCTATTCCGGTTTCCGTCCTTGCTCTTACCACCTCAGCTAACATGGCAATATACCGACACGAAATTAAATTATCCAGCTATTCCGGTTTCTGTCCGGTTGCTCTAACCACCTCAGCTAACATGGCAATATACCGTCACGACATTAAATTCCCCAGCTATTCCGGTTTCTGTCTGGTTGCTCTAACCACCTCAGCTAACATGGCAATATACCGACACGACATTAAATTCCCCAGCTATTCCGATTTCTGTCCGGTTGCTCTAACCACCTCAGCTAACATGGCAATATACCGACACGACATTAAATTCCCCAGCTATTCCGATTTCTGTCCGGTTGCTCAAACCAACTCAGTTAACATGGCAATATACCGACACGACATTAAATTCCCCAGCCAATCCGGTTCTGTGCGGTTGCTCTAACCACCTCAGCTAACATGTCAATATACCGACACGACATTAAATTCCCCTGCTAATCCGAATTCTGTCTGGTTTCTCTAACCACCTCGGCTAACATGTCAATATACCGACGCGTCATTAAATTCTTCAGCTAATCCGGTTTCTCTAACCACCTCAGCTAACATGGCAATATACCGACACGTCATTAAATTCCACAGCTAATCCGGTTTCTGTCCGGTTTCTCTAACCACCTCAGCTAACATGGCAATATACCGACACGACATTAAATTCCCCAGCTATTCCGGTTTCTGTCCGGTTGCTCTAACCACCTCAGCTAAAATGCCAATATACCGACACGACATTAAATTCCCCAGCTATTCCGGTTCTGTCCGGTTGCTCTAACCACCTCAGCTAACATGTCAATATACCGACACGTCATTAAATTCCCCAGCTATCCGGTTTCTGTCTGGTTTCTCTAACCACCTCGGCTAACATGTCAATATACCGACACGTCATTAAATTTCCCAGCTAATCCGGTTTCTCTAACCACCTCAGCTAACATGGCAATATACCGACACGTCATTAAATTCCCCAGCTAATCCGTTTTCTGTCCGGTTTCTCTAACCACCTCAGCTAACATGGCAATATACCGACACGAAATTAAATTCCCCCGAGTTTCCGGTTTCTGTCCGGTTTCTCTAACCACCTCAGCTAACATGTCAATATACCGACACGTCATTAAATTCCCCAGCTAATCCGGTTTCTCTAACCACGTCAGCTAACATGGCAATATACCGACACGAAATTAAATTCCCCCGAGTTTCCGGTTTCTGTCCGGTTGCTCTAACCACCTCAGCTAACATGGCAATATACCGACACGACATTAAATTCCCCCGAGTTTCCGGTTTATGTCCGGTTGCTCTAACCACCTTAGCTAACATTGATATATACCGACACGTCATTAAATTCCCCAAATATTCCGGTTTCTGTCCCGTTTCTCTAACCACCTCAGCTAATATGTCAATATACCGACACGACATTAATTTCCCCAGCTATTCCGGTTTCCGTCCTTGCTCTTACCACCTCAGCTAACATGGCAATATACCGACACGCCATTAAATTCCCCCGAGTTTCCGGTTTCTTTCCGGTTTCTCTCAGCACCTCAGCTAACATGGCAATATACCGACACGACATTAAATTCCCCAGTTATTCCGGTTTCTGTCCGGTTGCTCTAACCACCTCAGCTAACATGGCAATATACCGACACGTCATTAAATTCCCCAGCTAATACGGTTTCTGTCCGATTTCTCTAACCACTTTAGCTAACATGTCAATATACCGACACGTCATTAAATTCCCCAGCTAATCCGGTTTCTGTCCGGTTTCTCTAACCACCTCGGCTAACATGTCAATTTACCGACACGTCATTAAATTCCCCAGCTATTCCGGTTTCTCTAACTACCTCAGCTAACATGGCAATATACCGACACGTCATTAAATTCCCCAGCTAATCCGGTTTCTGTCCGGTTTCTCTAACCACCTCAGCTAACATGGCAATATACCGACTCGAAATTAAATACCCCGAGTTTCCGGTTTCTGTCCGGTTTCTCTAACCACCTCAGCTAACATGTCAATATACCGACACGTCATTAATTTCCCCAGCTAATCCGGTTTCTGTCCGGTTTCTCTAACCACCTCGGCTAACATGTCAAATTACCGACACGTCATTAAATTCCCCAGCTAATCCGGGTTCTCTAACCACCTCAGCTAACATGGCAATATACCGACACGTCATTAAATTCCCCAGCTAATCCGGTTTCTGTCCGGTTTCTCTAACCACTTCAGCTAACATGTCAATATACCGACACGTCATTAAATTCCCCAGCTAATCCGGTTTCTGTCCGGTTTCTCTAACCACCTCGGCTAACATGTCAATATACCGACTCGAAATTAAATTCCCCCGAGTTTCCGGTTTCTCTAACCACTTCAGCTAACATGTCAATATACCGACACGTCATTAATTTCCCCAGCTAATCCGGTTTCTGTCCGGTTTCTCTAACCACCTCGGCTAACATGTCAATATCCCGACACGTCATTAAATTCCCCAGCTAATCCGGGTTCTCTAACCACCTCAGCTAACATGGCAACATACCGGACGTCATTAAATTCCCCAGCTAATCCGGTGTCTGTCCGGTTTCTCTAACCACCTCAGCTAACATGTCAATATACCGACACGTCATTAAATTCCCCAGTTAACCCGATTTCTCTAACCAATTCAGCTAACAAGGCAATATACCGACACGAAACTAAATTCGCCCGAGTTTCCGGTTTCTGTCCGGTTGCTCTAACCACCTCAGCTAACATGGCAATATACCGACACGACATTAAATTCCCCCGAGTTTCCGGTTTATGTCCGGTTGCTCTAACCACCTCAGCTAACATTGCAATATACCGACACGACATTAAATTCCCCAGCTATTCCGATTTCTGTCCGGTTTCTCTAACCACCTCAGCTAACATGGCAATATACCGACACGACATTAATTTCCCCAGCTATTCCTGTTTCCGTCCTTGCTCATACCACCTCAGCTAACATGGAAAAATACCGACACGACATTAAATTACCCAGCTATTCCGGTTTCTGTCCGGTTTCTCTAACCACCTCAGCTAACATGGCAATATACCGACACGACATTAAATTCCCCAGCTATTCCGGTTTCTGTCCGGTTGCTCTAACCACCTCAGCTAACATGGCAATATACCGACACGACATTAAATTGCCCAGCTATTCCGGTTTCTGTCCGGTTGCTCTAACCACCTCAGCTAACATGGCAATATAACGACAGGACATTAAATTCCCCAGCTAATCCGGTTCTGTCCGGTTGCTCTAACCACCTCAACTAACATGTCAATATACCGACACATCATTACATTCCCCAGCTAATCCGGTTTCTGTCTGGTTTCTCTAACCCCCTAGGCTTACATGTCAATATACCGACACGTCATTAAATTCCCCACCTAATCCGGTTTCTCTAACCACCTCAGCTAACATGGCAATATACCGACACGTCATTAAATTCCCCAGCTAATCCGGTTTCTGTCCGGTTTCTCTAACCACCTCAGCTAACATGGCAATATACCGACACGAAATTAAATTCCCCATGTTTCCGGTTTCTGTCCGGTTTCTCTAACCACCTCAGCTAACATGTCAATATACCGACACGTCATTAAATTCCCCAGCTAATCCGGTTTCTCTAACCACCTCAGCTAACATGGCAATATACCGACAAGAAATTAAATTCCCCCGAGTTTCCGGTTTCTGTCCGGTTGCTCTAACCACCTCAGCTAACATGGCAATATACCGACACGACATTAAATTCCACCGAGTTTCCGGTTTCTGTCCGGTTGCTCTAACCACCTCAGCTAACATTGCAATATACCGACACGACATTAAATTCCCCAGCTAATCCGGTTTCTGTCCGGTTGCTGTAACCACCTCAACTAACATGGCAATATACCGACACGACATTAATTTCCCCAGCTATTCCGGTTTCCGTCCTTGCTCTTACCACCTCAGCTAACATGGCAATATACCGACACGACATTAAATTTCTCAGCTATTCCGGTTTCTGTCCGGTTGCTCTAACCTCCTCAGCTAACATGGCAATATACCGACACGACATTAAATTCCCCAGCTATTCCGGTTTCTGTCCGGTTGCTCTAACCACCTCAGCTAAAATGGCAATATACCGACACGACATTAAATTCCCCAGCTATTCCGGTTCTGTCCGGTTGCTCTAACCACCTCAGCTAACATGTCAATATACCGACACATCATTAAATTCCCCAGGTATCCGGTTTCTGTCTGGTTTCTCTAACCACCTCGGCTAACATGTCAATATACCGACACGTCATTAAATTCCCCAGCTAATCCGGTTTCTCTTACCACCTCAGCTAACATGGCAATATACCGACACGTCATTAAATTCCCCAGCTAATCCGTTTTCTGTCCGGTTTCTCTAACCACCTCAGCTAACATGGCAATATACCGACACGAAATTAAATTTCCCCGAGTTTCCGGTTTCTGTCCGGTTTCTCTAACCACCTCAGCTAACATGTCAATATACCGACACGACATTAATTTCCCCAGCTATTCCGGTTTCCGTCCTTGCTCTTACCACCTCAGCTAACATGGCAATATACCGACACGAAATTAAATTATCCAGCTATTCCGGTTTCTGTCCGGTTGCTCTAACCACCTCAGCTAACATGGCAATATACCGTCACGACATTAAATTCCCCAGCTATTCCGGTTTCTGTCTGGTTGCTCTAACCACCTCAGCTAACATGGCAATATACCGACACGACATTAAATTCCCCAGCTATTCCGATTTCTGTCCGGTTGCTCTAACCACCTCAGCTAACATGGCAATATACCGACACGACATTAAATTCCCCAGCTATTCCGATTTCTGTCCGGTTGCTCAAACCAACTCAGTTAACATGGCAATATACCGACACGACATTAAATTCCCCAGCCAATCCGGTTCTGTGCGGTTGCTCTAACCACCTCAGCTAACATGTCAATATACCGACACGACATTAAATTCCCCTGCTAATCCGAATTCTGTCTGGTTTCTCTAACCACCTCGGCTAACATGTCAATATACCGACGCGTCATTAAATTCTTCAGCTAATCCGGTTTCTCTAACCACCTCAGCTAACATGGCAATATACCGACTCGTCATTAAATTCCACAGCTAATCCGGTTTCTGTCCGGTTTCTCTAACCACCTCAGCTAACATGGCAATATACCGACACGACATTAAATTCCCCAGCTATTCCGGTTTCTGTCCGGTTGCTCTAACCACCTCAGCTAAAATGCCAATATACCGACACGACATTAAATTCCCCAGCTATTCCGGTTCTGTCCGGTTGCTCTAACCACCTCAGCTAACATGTCAATATACCGACACGTCATTAAATTCCCCAGCTATCCGGTTTCTGTCTGGTTTCTCTAACCACCTCGGCTAACATGTCAATATACCGACACGTCATTAAATTCCCCAGCTAATCCGGTTTCTCTAACCACCTCAGCTAACATGGCAATATACCGACACGTCATTAAATTCCCCAGCTAATCCGTTTTCTGTCCGGTTTCTCTAACCACCTCAGCTAACATGGCAATATACCGACACGAAATTAAATTCCCCCGAGTTTCCGGTTTCTGTCCGGTTTCTCTAACCACCTCAGCTAACATGTCAATATACCGACACGTCATTAAATTCCCCAGCTTATCCGGTTTATCTAACCACGTCAGCTAACATGGCAATATACCGACACGTAATTAAATTCCCCCGAGTTTCCGGTGTCTGTCCGGTTGCTCTAACCACCTCAGCTAACATGGCAATATACCGACACGACATTAAATTCCCCCGAGTTTTCGGTTTATGTCCGGTTGCTCTAACCACCTCAGCTAACATTGATATATACCGACACGTCATTAAATTCCCCAGCTATTCCGGTTTCTGTCCGGTATCTCTAACCACCTCAGCTAATATGTCAATATGCCGACACGATATTAATTTCCCCAGCTATTCCGGTTTCCGTCCTTGCTCTTACCACCTCAGCTAACATGGCAATATACCGACACGCCATTAAATTCCCCAGCTAATCCGGTTTCTGTCCGGTTTCTCACAGCACCTCAGCTAATGTGGCAATATACCGACACGACATTAAATTCCCCAGCTATTCCGGCTTCTGTCCGGTTGCTCTAACCACCTCAGCTAACATGGCAATATACCGACACGTCATTAAATTCCCCAGCTAATACGGTTTCTGTCCGATTTCTCTAACCACTTCAGCTAACATGTCAATATACCGACACGTCATTAAATTCCCCAGCTAATCCGGTTTCTGTCCGGTTTCTCTAACCACCTCGGCTAACATGTCAATATACCGACTCGAAATTAAATTCCCCCGAGTTTCCGGTTTCTCTAACCACCTCAGCTAACATGTCAATATACCGACACGTCATTAATTTCCCCAGCTAATCCGGTTTCTGTCCGGTTTCTCTAACCACCTCGGCTAACATGTCAATATCCCGACACGTCATTAAATTCCCCAGCTAATCCGGGTTCTCTAACCACCTCAGCTAACATGGCAACATACCGGACGTCATTAAATTCCCCAGCTAATCCGGTGTCTGTCCGGTTTCTCTAACCACCTCAGCTAACATGTCAATATACCGACACGTCATTAAATTCCCCAGTTAACCCGATTTCTCTAACCAATTCAGCTAACAAGGCAATATACCGACACGAAACTAAATTCGCCCGAGTTTCCGGTTTCTGTCCGGTTGCTCTAACCACCTCAGCTAACATGGCAATATACCGACACGACATTAAATTCCCCCGAGTTTCCGGTTTATGTCCGGTTGCTCTAACCACCTCAGCTAACATTGCAATATACCGACACGACATTAAATTCCCCAGCTATTCCGATTTCTGTCCGGTTTCTCTAACCACCTCAGCTAACATGGCAATATACCGACACGACATTAATTTCCCCAGCTATTCCTGTTTCCGTCCTTGCTCATACCACCTCAGCTAACATGGAAAAATACCGACACGACATTAAATTACCCAGCTATTCCGGTTTCTGTCCGGTTTCTCTAACCACCTCAGCTAACATGGCAATATACCGACACGACATTAAATTCCCCAGCTATTCCGGTTTCTGTCCGGTTGCTCTAACCACCTCAGCTAACATGGCAATATACCGACACGACATTAAATTGCCCAGCTATTCCGGTTTCTGTCCGGTTGCTCTAACCACCTCAGCTAACATGGCAATATAACGACACGACATTAAATTCCCCAGCTAATCCGGTTCTGTCCGGTTGCTCTAACCACCTCAACTAACATGTCAATATACCGACACATCATTACATTCCCCAGCTAATCCGGTTTCTGTCTGGTTTCTCTAACCCCCTAGGCTTACATGTCAATATACCGACACGTCATTAAATTCCCCACCTAATCCGGTTTCTCTAACCACCTCAGCTAACATGGCAATATACCGACACGTCATTAAATTCCCCAGCTAATCCGGTTTCTGTCCGGTTTCTCTAACCACCTCAGCTAACATGGCAATATACCGACACGAAATTAAATTCCCCATGTTTCCGGTTTCTGTCCGGTTTCTCTAACCACCTCAGCTAACATGTCAATATACCGACACGTCATTAAATTCCCCAGCTAATCCGGTTTCTCTAACCACCTCAGCTAACATGGCAATATACCGACAAGAAATTAAATTCCCCCGAGTTTCCGGTTTCTGTCCGGTTGCTCTAACCACCTCAGCTAACATGGCAATATACCGACACGACATTAAATTCCACCGAGTTTCCGGTTTCTGTCCGGTTGCTCTAACCACCTCAGCTAACATTGCAATATACCGACACGACATTAAATTCCCCAGCTAATCCGGTTTCTGTCCGGTTGCTGTAACCACCTCAGCTAACATGGCAATATACCGACACGACATTAATTTCCCCAGCTATTCCGGTTTCCGTCCTTGCTCTTACCACCTCAGCTAACATGGCAATATACCGACACGACATTAAATTTCTCAGCTATTCCGGTTTCTGTCCGGTTGCTCTAACCACCTCAGCTAACATGGCAATATACCGACACGACATTAAATTCCCCAGCTATTCCGGTTTCTGTCCGGTTGCTCTAACCACCTCAGCTAAAATGGCAATATACCGACACGACATTAAATTCCCCAGCTATTCCGGTTCTGTCCGGTTGCTCTAACCACCTCAGCTAACATGTCAATATACCGACACATCATTAAATTCCCCAGCTATCCGGTTTCTGTCTGGTTTCTCTAACCACCTCGGCTAACATGTCAATATACCGACACGTCATTAAATTCCCCAGCTAATCCGGTTTCTCTTACCACCTCAGCTAACATGGCAATATACCGACACGTCATTAAATTCCCCAGCTAATCCGTTTTCTGTCCGGTTTCTCTAACCACCTCAGCTAACATGGCAATATACCGACACGAAATTAAATTTCCCCGAGTTTCCGGTTTCTGTCCGGTTTCTCTAACCACCTCAGCTAACATGTCAATATACCGACACGTCATTAAATTCCCCAGCTAATCCGGTTTCTCTAACCACGTCAGCTAACATTGCAATATACCGACACGAAATTAAATTCCCCCGAGTTTCCGGTTTCTGTCCGGTTGCTCTAACCACCTCAGCTAACATGGCAATATACCGACACGACATTAAATTCCCCGGAGTTTCCGGTTTATGTCCGGTTGCTCTAACCACCTCAGCTAACATTGATATATACCGACACGACATTAAAATCCCCAGCTAATCCGGTTTCTGTCCGGTTGCTGTAACCACCTCAGCTAACATGGCAATATACCGACACGTCATTAAATTCCCCAGCTATTGCGGTTTCTGTCTAAATCGGTTTATTTTTTTAGTATTAATGTTTGTATTGTCTATAATGTTTTTAATTATTAGTCCAAATTTATTGAACATCACTACCCATGAACACCTTAACACGAATTTTAATCACCTCAGATGATGTAATTCATTCTTGAACAATTCCGAGAATTGGAGTAAAAGCTGAATTTTTGGAAAAATATTTTTTATTTTTTAGTAGACCAATGTTTAAAAAAAACATTAAATCGAATTGAATTGGTTTCTCTAACCACCTCAGCTAACATGGCAATATACCGACACGACATTAATTTCCCCAGCTATTCCGGTTTCCGTCCTTGCTCTTACCACCTCAGCTAACATGGCAATATACCGACACGAAATTAAATTATCCAGCTATTCCGGTTTCTGTCCGGTTGCTCTAACCACCTCAGCTAACATGGCAATATACCGACACGACATTAAATTCCCCAGCTATTCCGGTTTCTGTCTGGTTGCTCTAACCACCTCAGCTAACATGGCAATATACCGACACGACATTAAATTCCCCAGCTATTCCGATTTCTGTCCGGTTGCTCTAACCACCTCAGCTAACATGGCAATATACCGACACGACATTAAATTCCCCAGCTATTCCGATTTCTGTCCGGTTGCTCTAACCACCTCAGCTAACATGGCAATATACCGACACGACATTAAATTCCCCAGCTATTCCGATTTCTGTCCGGTTGCTCAAACCAACTCAGTTAACATGGCAATATACCGACACGACATTAAATTCCCCAGCCAATCCGGTTCTGTGCGGTTGCTCTAACCACCTCAGCTAACATGTCAATATACCGACACGACATTAAATTCCCCTGCTAATCCGAATTCTGTCTGGTTTCTCTAACCACCTCGGCTAACATGTCAATATACCGACGCGTCATTAAATTCTTCAGCTAATCCGGTTTCTCTAACCACCTCAGCTAACATGGCAATATACCGACACGTCATTAAATTCCACAGCTAATCCGGTTTCTGTCCGGTTTCTCTAACCACCTCAGCTAACATGGCAATATACCGACACGAAATTAAATTCCCCCGAGTTTCCGGTTTCTGTCCGGTTTCTCTAACCACCTCAGCTAACATGTCAATATGCCGACACGTCATTAAATTCCCCAGCTAATCCGGTTTCTCTAACCACCTCAGCTAACATGGCAATATACCGACACGAAATTAAATTCCCCCGAGTTTCCGGATTCTGTCCGGTTGCTCTAACCGCCTCAGCTAACATGGCAATATACCGACACGACATTAAATTCCCCCGAGTTTCCGGTTTCTGTCCGGTTGCTCTAACCACCTCAGCTTACATGGCAATATGCCGACACGACATTAATTTCTCCAGCTATTCCGGTGTCCGTCCTTGCTCTTACCACCTCAGCTAACATGGCAATATACCGAAACGACATTAAATTCCCCAGCTATTCAGGTTTCTGTCCGGTTGCTCTAACCACCTCAGCTAACATGGCAATATACCGAATCGACATTAAATTCCCCAGCTAATCCGCTTCTGTCCGGTTGCTCTAACCACCTCAGCTAACATGTCAATATACCGACACGTCATTAAGTTCCCCAGCTAATCCGGTTTCTGTCTGGTTTCTCTAACCACCTCGGCTAACATGTCAATATACCGACGCGTCATTAAATTCTCCAGCTAATCCGGTTTCTCTAACCACCTCAGCTAACATGGCAATATACCGACACGTCATTAAATTCCACAGCTAATCCGGTTTCTGTCCGGTTTCTCTAACCACCTCAGCTAACATGGCAATATACCGACACGAAATTAAATTCCCCCGAGTTTCCGGTTTCTTTCGGTTTCTCTAACCACCTCAGCTAACATGGCAATATACCGACACGTCATTAAATTCCCCAGCTAATCCGGTTTCTGTCCGGTTTCTCTAACCACCTCAGCTAACATGGCAATATACCGACACGAAATTAAATTCCCCCGAGTTTCCGGTTTCTTTCGGTTTCTCTAACCACCTCAGCTAACATGTCAATATACCCACACGTTATTAAATTCCCCAGCTAATCCGGTTTCTCCAACCACCTCAGCTAACATGGCAATATACCGACACGAAATTAAATTCCCCCGAGTTTCCGGTTTCTGTCAGGTTGCTCTAACCACCTCAGCTAACATGGCAATATACCGACACGACATTAAATTCCCCCGAGTTTCCGGTTTCTGTCCGGTTGCTCTAACCACCTCAGCTAACATTGCAATATACCGACACGACATTAAATTCCCCAGCTAATCCGGTTTCTGTCCGGTTGCTGTAACCACCTCAGCTAATATGTCAATATACCGACACGACATTAATTTCCCCAGCTATTCCGGTTTCCGTCCTTGCTCTTACCACCTCAGCTAACATGGCAATATACCGACACGCCATTAAATTCCCCAGCTAATCCGGTTTCTGTCCGGTTTCTCTCAGCACCTCAGCTAACATGGCAATATACCGACACGACATTAAATTCCCCAGCTATTCCGGTTTCTGTCCGGTTGCTGTAACCACCTCAGCTAACATGGCAATATACTGACACGTCATTAAATTCCCCAGCTATTCCGGTTTCTGTCCGGTTTCTCTAACCACCTCAGCTAATATGTCAATATACCGACACGACATTAATTTCCCCAGCTATTCCGGTTTCCGTTCTTGCTCTTACCACCTCAGCTAACATGGCAATATACCGACACGTCATTAAATTCCCCAGCTAATCCGTTTTCTGTCCGGGTTCTCTAACCACCTCAGCTAACATGGCAATATACCGACACGACATTAAATTCCCCAGCTATTCCGGTTTCTGTCCGGTTGCTCTAACCACCTCAGCTAACATGGCAATATACCGACACGTCATTAAATTCCCCAGCTAATACGGTTTCTGTCCGATTTCTCTAACCACTTCAGCTAACATGTCAATATACCGACACGTCATTAAATTCCCCAGCTAATCCGGTTTCTGTCCGGTTTCTCTAATCACCTCGGCTAACATGTCAATATACCGACACGTCATTAAATTCCCCAGCTAATCCGGTTTCTCTAACCACCTCAGCTAACATGGCAATATACTGACACGTCATTAAATTCCCCAGCTAATCCGGTTTCTGTCCGGTTTCTCTAACCACCTCACCTAACATGGCTATATACCGACTCGAAATTAAATTCCCCCGAGTTTCCGGTTTCTGTCCGGTTTCTCTAACCACCTCAGCTAACATGTCAATATACCGACACGTCATTAATTTCCCCAGCTAATCCGGTTTCTGTCCGGTTTCTCTAACCACCTCGGCTAACATGTCAATATACCGACACGTCATTAAATTCCCCAGCTAATCCGGGTTCTCTAACCACCTCAGCTAACATGGCAATATACCGACACGTCATTAAATTCCCCAGCTAATCCGGTGTCTGTCCGGTTTCTCTAACCACCTCAGCTAACATGTCAATATACCGACACGTCATTAAATTCCCCAGCTAACCCGATTTCATTAACCAATTCAGCTAACAAGGCAATATACCGACACGAAATTAAATTCCTCCGAGTTTCCGGTTTCTGTCCGGTTGCTCTAACCACCTCAGCTAACATGGCAATATACCGACACGACATTAAATTCCCCCGAGTTTCCGGTTTATGTCCGGTTGCTCTAACCACCTCAGTTAACATTGCAATATACCGACACGACATTAAATTCCACAGCTAATCCGGTTTCTGTCCGGTTGCTGTAACCACCTCAGCTAACATGGCAATATACCGACACGTCATTAAATTCCCCAGCTATTACGATTTCTGTCCGGTTTCTCTAACCACCTCAGCTAACATGGCAATATACCGACACGACATTAATTTCCCCAGCTATTCCGGTTTCCGTCCTTGCTCTTACCACCTCAGCTAACATGGAAATATACCGACACGACATTAAATAACCCAGCTATTCCGGTTTCTGTCCGGTTGCTCTAACCACCTCAGCTAACATGGCAATATACCGACACGAAATTAAATTTCCCCGAGTTTCCGGTTTCTGTCCGGTTTCTCTAACCACCTCAGCTAACATGTCAATATACCGACACGTCATTAAATTCCCCAGCTAATCCGGTTTCTCTAACCACGTCAGCTAACATTGCAATATACCGACACGAAATTAAATTCCCCCGAGTTTCCGGTTTCTGTCCGGTTGCTCTAACCACCTCAGCTAACATGGCAATATACCGACACGACATTAAATTCCCCGGAGTTTCCGGTTTATGTCCGGTTGCTCTAACCACCTCAGCTAACATTGATATATACCGACACGACATTAAAATCCCCAGCTAATCCGGTTTCTGTCCGGTTGCTGTAACCACCTCAGCTAACATGGCAATATACCGACACGTCATTAAATTCCCCAGCTATTGCGGTTTCTGTCTAAATCGGTTTATTTTTTTAGTATTAATGTTTGTATTGTCTATAATGTTTTTAATTATTAGTCCAAATTTATTGAACATCACTACCCATGAACACCTTAACACGAATTTTAATCACCTCAGATGATGTAATTCATTCTTGAACAATTCCGAGAATTGGAGTAAAAGCTGAATTTTTGGAAAAATATTTTTTATTTTTTAGTAGACCAATGTTTAAAAAAAACATTAAATCGAATTGAATTGGTTTCTCTAACCACCTCAGCTAACATGGCAATATACCGACACGACATTAATTTCCCCAGCTATTCCGGTTTCCGTCCTTGCTCTTACCACCTCAGCTAACATGGCAATATACCGACACGAAATTAAATTATCCAGCTATTCCGGTTTCTGTCCGGTTGCTCTAACCACCTCAGCTAACATGGCAATATACCGACACGACATTAAATTCCCCAGCTATTCCGGTTTCTGTCTGGTTGCTCTAACCACCTCAGCTAACATGGCAATATACCGACACGACATTAAATTCCCCAGCTATTCCGATTTCTGTCCGGTTGCTCTAACCACCTCAGCTAACATGGCAATATACCGACACGACATTAAATTCCCCAGCTATTCCGATTTCTGTCCGGTTGCTCTAACCACCTCAGCTAACATGGCAATATACCGACACGACATTAAATTCCCCAGCTATTCCGATTTCTGTCCGGTTGCTCAAACCAACTCAGTTAACATGGCAATATACCGACACGACATTAAATTCCCCAGCCAATCCGGTTCTGTGCGGTTGCTCTAACCACCTCAGCTAACATGTCAATATACCGACACGACATTAAATTCCCCTGCTAATCCGAATTCTGTCTGGTTTCTCTAACCACCTCGGCTAACATGTCAATATACCGACGCGTCATTAAATTCTTCAGCTAATCCGGTTTCTCTAACCACCTCAGCTAACATGGCAATATACCGACACGTCATTAAATTCCACAGCTAATCCGGTTTCTGTCCGGTTTCTCTAACCACCTCAGCTAACATGGCAATATACCGACACGAAATTAAATTCCCCCGAGTTTCCGGTTTCTGTCCGGTTTCTCTAACCACCTCAGCTAACATGTCAATATGCCGACACGTCATTAAATTCCCCAGCTAATCCGGTTTCTCTAACCACCTCAGCTAACATGGCAATATACCGACACGAAATTAAATTCCCCCGAGTTTCCGGATTCTGTCCGGTTGCTCTAACCGCCTCAGCTAACATGGCAATATACCGACACGACATTAAATTCCCCCGAGTTTCCGGTTTCTGTCCGGTTGCTCTAACCACCTCAGCTTACATGGCAATATGCCGACACGACATTAATTTCTCCAGCTATTCCGGTGTCCGTCCTTGCTCTTACCACCTCAGCTAACATGGCAATATACCGAAACGACATTAAATTCCCCAGCTATTCAGGTTTCTGTCCGGTTGCTCTAACCACCTCAGCTAACATGGCAATATACCGAATCGACATTAAATTCCCCAGCTAATCCGCTTCTGTCCGGTTGCTCTAACCACCTCAGCTAACATGTCAATATACCGACACGTCATTAAGTTCCCCAGCTAATCCGGTTTCTGTCTGGTTTCTCTAACCACCTCGGCTAACATGTCAATATACCGACGCGTCATTAAATTCTCCAGCTAATCCGGTTTCTCTAACCACCTCAGCTAACATGGCAATATACCGACACGTCATTAAATTCCACAGCTAATCCGGTTTCTGTCCGGTTTCTCTAACCACCTCAGCTAACATGGCAATATACCGACACGAAATTAAATTCCCCCGAGTTTCCGGTTTCTTTCGGTTTCTCTAACCACCTCAGCTAACATGGCAATATACCGACACGTCATTAAATTCCCCAGCTAATCCGGTTTCTGTCCGGTTTCTCTAACCACCTCAGCTAACATGGCAATATACCGACACGAAATTAAATTCCCCCGAGTTTCCGGTTTCTTTCGGTTTCTCTAACCACCTCAGCTAACATGTCAATATACCCACACGTTATTAAATTCCCCAGCTAATCCGGTTTCTCCAACCACCTCAGCTAACATGGCAATATACCGACACGAAATTAAATTCCCCCGAGTTTCCGGTTTCTGTCAGGTTGCTCTAACCACCTCAGCTAACATGGCAATATACCGACACGACATTAAATTCCCCCGAGTTTCCGGTTTCTGTCCGGTTGCTCTAACCACCTCAGCTAACATTGCAATATACCGACACGACATTAAATTCCCCAGCTAATCCGGTTTCTGTCCGGTTTCTGTAACCACCTCAGCTAATATGTCAATATACCGACACGACATTAATTTCCCCAGCTATTCCGGTTTCCGTCCTTGCTCTTACCACCTCAGCTAACATGGCAATATACCGACACGCCATTAAATTCCCCAGCTAATCCGGTTTCTGTCCGGTTTCTCTCAGCACCTCAGCTAACATGGCAATATACCGACACGACATTAAATTCCCCAGCTATTCCGGTTTCTGTCCGGTTGCTGTAACCACCTCAGCTAACATGGCAATATACTGACACGTCATTAAATTCCCCAGCTATTCCGGTTTCTGTCCGGTTTCTCTAACCACCTCAGCTAATATGTCAATATACCGACACGACATTAATTTCCCCAGCTATTCCGGTTTCCGTCCTTGCTCTTACCACCTCAGCTAACATGGCAATATACCGACACGTCATTAAATTCCCCAGCTAATCCGTTTTCTGTCCGGGTTCTCTAACCACCTCAGCTAACATGGCAATATACCGACACGACATTAAATTCCCCAGCTATTCCGGTTTCTGTCCGGTTGCTCTAACCACCTCAGCTAACATGGCAATATACCGACACGTCATTAAATTCCCCAGCTAATACGGTTTCTGTCCGATTTCTCTAACCACTTCAGCTAACATGTCAATATACCGACACGTCATTAAATTCCCCAGCTAATCCGGTTTCTGTCCGGTTTCTCTAATCACCTCGGCTAACATGTCAATATACCGACACGTCATTAAATTCCCCAGCTAATCCGGTTTCTCTAACCACCTCAGCTAACATGGCAATATACTGACACGTCATTAAATTCCCCAGCTAATCCGGTTTCTGTCCGGTTTCTCTAACCACCTCACCTAACATGGCTATATACCGACTCGAAATTAAATTCCCCCGAGTTTCCGGTTTCTGTCCGGTTTCTCTAACCACCTCAGCTAACATGTCAATATACCGACACGTCATTAATTTCCCCAGCTAATCCGGTTTCTGTCCGGTTTCTCTAACCACCTCGGCTAACATGTCAATATACCGACACGTCATTAAATTCCCCAGCTAATCCGGGTTCTCTAACCACCTCAGCTAACATGGCAATATACCGACACGTCATTAAATTCCCCAGCTAATCCGGTGTCTGTCCGGTTTCTCTAACCACCTCAGCTAACATGTCAATATACCGACACGTCATTAAATTCCCCAGCTAACCCGATTTCATTAACCAATTCAGCTAACAAGGCAATATACCGACACGAAATTAAATTCCTCCGAGTTTCCGGTTTCTGTCCGGTTGCTCTAACCACCTCAGCTAACATGGCAATATACCGACACGACATTAAATTCCCCCGAGTTTCCGGTTTATGTCCGGTTGCTCTAACCACCTCAGTTAACATTGCAATATACCGACACGACATTAAATTCCACAGCTAATCCGGTTTCTGTCCGGTTGCTGTAACCACCTCAGCTAACATGGCAATATACCGACACGTCATTAAATTCCCCAGCTATTACGATTTCTGTCCGGTTTCTCTAACCACCTCAGCTAACATGGCAATATACCGACACGACATTAATTTCCCCAGCTATTCCGGTTTCCGTCCTTGCTCTTACCACCTCAGCTAACATGGAAATATACCGACACGACATTAAATAACCCAGCTATTCCGGTTTCTGTCCGGTTGCTCTAACCACCTCAGCTAACATGGCAATATACCGACACGACATTAAATTCCCCAGCTATTCCGGTTTCTGTCCGGTTGCTCTAACCACCTCAGCTAACATGGCAATATAACGACACGACATTAAATTCCCCAGCTAATCCGGTTCTGTCCGGTTGCTCTAACCACCTCAACTAACATGTCAATATACCGACACGTCATTACATTCCCCAGTTAATCGGGTTTCTATCTGGTTTCTCGAACCACCTAGGCTTACATGTCAATATACCGACACGTCATTAAATTCCCCAGCTAATCCGGTTTCTCTAACCATCTCAGCTAACATGGCAATATACCAACACGTCATTAAATTCCCCAGCTAATCCGGTTTCTGTCCGGTTTCTCTAACCACCTCAGCTAACATGGCAATATACCGACACGACATTAAATTCTCCCGAGTTTCCGGTTTCTGTCCGGTTGCTCTAACCACCTCAGCTAACATTGCAATATACCGACACGACATTAAATTCCCCAGCTAATCCGGTTTCTGTCCGGTTGCTGTAAACACCTCAGCTAACATGGCAATATACCGACACGACATTAATTTCCCCAGCTATTCCGGTTTCCGTCCTTGCTCTTACCACCTCAGCTTACATGGCAATATACCGACACGACATTAAATTTCCCAGCTATTCCGGTTTCTGTCCGGTTGCTCTAACCACCTCAGCTAACATGGCAATATACCGACACGACATTAAATTCCCCAGCTATTCCGGTTTCTGTCCGGTTGCTCTAACCACCTCAGCTAAAATGGCAATATACCGACACGACATTAAATTCCCCAGCTATTCCGGTTCTGTCCGGTTGCTCTAACCACCTCAGCTAACATGTCAATATACCGACACGTCATTAAATTCCCCAGCTATCCGGTTTCTGTCTGGTTTCTCTAACCACCTCGGCTAACATGTCAATATACCGACACGTCATTAAATTCCCCAGCTAATCCGGTTTCTCTAACCACCTCAGCTAACATGGCAATATACCGACACGTCATTAAATTCCCCAGCTAATCCGTTTTCTGTCCGGTTTCTCTAACCACGTCAGCTAACATGGAAAAATATACCGACACGAAATTAAATTCCCCCGAGTTTCCGGTTTCTGTCCGGTTGCTCTAACCACCTCAGCTAACATGGCAATATACCGACACGACATTAAATTCCCCCGAGTTTCCGGTTTATGTCCGGTTGCTCTAACCACCTTAGCTAACATTGATATATACCGACACGTCATTAAATTCCCCAAATATTCCGGTTTCTGTCCCGTTTCTCTAACCACCTCAGCTAATATGTCAATATACCGACACGACATTAATTTCCCCAGCTATTCCGGTTTCCGTCCTTGCTCTTACCACCTCAGCTAACATGGCAATATACCGACACGCCATTAAATTCCCCAGCTAATCCGGTTTCTGTCCGGTTTCTCTCAGCACCTCAGCTAACATGGCAATATACCGACACGACATTAAATTCCCCAGCTATTCCGGTTTCTGTCCGGTTGCTCTAACCACCTCAGCTAACATGGCAATATACGGACACGTCATTAAATTCCCCAGCTAATACGGTTTCTGTCCGATTTCTCTAACCACTTCAGCTAACATGTCAATATACCGACACGTCATTAAATTCCCCAGCTAATCCGGTTTCTGTCCGGTTTCTCTAACCACCTCGGCTAACATGTCAATATGCCGACACGTCATTAAATTCCCCAGCTATTCCGGTTTCTCTAACCACCTCAGCTAACATGGCAATATACCGACACGTCATTAAATTCCCCAGCTAATCCGGTTTCTGTCCGGTTTCTCTAACCACCTCAGCTAACATGGCAATATACCGACTCGAAATTAAATTCCCCCGAGTTTCCGGTTTCTGTCCGGTTTCTCTAACCACCTCAGCTAACATGTCCATATACCGACACGTCATTAATTTCCCCAGCTAATCCGGTTTCTGTCCGGTTTCTCTAACCACCTCGGCTAACATGTCAATATACCGACACGTCATTAAATTCCCCAGCTAATCCGGGTTCTCTAACCACCTCAGCTAACATGGCAATATACCGACACGTCATTAAATTCCCCAGCTAATCCGGTTTCTTTCCGGTTTCTCTAACCACCTCAGCTATCATGGCAATATACCGACACGAAATTAAATTCCCCTGAGATTCCGGTTTCTGTCCGGTTTCTCTAACCACCTCAGCTAACATGTCAATATACCGACACGTCATTAAATTCCCCAGCTAATCCGGTTTCTCTAACCACCTCAGCTAACATGGCAATATACCGACACGAAATTAAATTCCCCCGAGTTTCCGGTTTCTGTCCGGTTGCTCTAACCACCTCAGCTAACATGGCAATATACCGACACGACATTAATTTCCCCAGCTATTCCGGTTTCCGTCCTTGCTCTTACCACCTCAGCTTACATGGCAATATACCGACACGACATTAAATTTCCCAGCTATTCCGGTTTCTGTCCGGTTGCTCTAACCACCTCAGCTAACATGTCAATACACCGACACGTCATTAAATTCCCCAGCTATCCGGTTTCTGTCTGGTTTCTCTAACCACCTCGGCTAACATGTCAATATACCGACACGTCATTAAATTCCCCAGCTAATCCGGTTTCTCTAACCACCTCAGCTAACATGGCAATATACCGACACGTCATTAAATTCCCCAGCTAATCCGTTTTCTGTCCGGTTTCTCTAACCACCTCAGCTAACATGGCAATATACCGACACGAAATTAAATTCCCCCGAGTTTCCGGTTTCTGTCCGGTTTCTCTAACCACCTCAGCTAACATGTCAATATACCGACACGTCATTAAATTCCCCAGCTAATCCGTTTTCTGTCCGGTTTCTCTAACCACCTCAGCTAACATGGCAATATACCGACACGAAATTAAATTCCCCCGAGTTTCCGGTTTCTGTCCGGTTGCTCTAACCACCTCAGCTAACATGGCAATATACCGACACGACATTAAATTCCCCCGAGTTTCCGGTTTATGTCCGGTTGCTCTAACCACCTCAGCTAACATTGATATATACCGACACGTCATTAAATTCCCCAGCTATTCCGGTTTCTGTCCGGTTTCTCTAACCACCTCAGCTAATATGTCAATATACCGACACGACATTAATTTCCCCAGCTATTCCGGTTTCCGTCCTTGCTCTTACCACCTCAGCTAACATGGCAATATACCGACACGCCATTAAATTCCCCAGCTAATCCGGTTTCTGTCCGGTTTCTCTCAGCACCTCAGCTAACATGGCAATATACCGACACGACATTAAATTCCCCAGTTATTCCGGTTTCTGTCCGGTTGCTCTAACCACCTCAGCTAATATGTCAATATACCGACACGACATTAATTTCCCCAGCTATTCCGGTTTCCGTCCTTGCTCTTACCACCTCAGCTAACATGGCAATATACCGACACGTCATTAAATTCCCCAGCTAATACGGTTTCTGTCCGATTTCTCTAACCACTTCAGCTAACATGTCAATATACCGACACGTCATTAAATTCCCCAGCTAATCCGGTTTCTGTCCGGTTTCTCTAACCACCTCGGCTAACATGTCAATTTACCGACACGTCATTAAATTCCCCAGCTATTCCGGTTTCTGTAACCACCTCAGCTAACATGGCAATATACCGACACGTCATTAAATTCCCCAGCTAATCCGGCTTCTGTCCGGTTTCTCTAACCACCTCAGCTAACATGGCAATATACCGACTCGAAATTAAATTCCCCCGAGTTTCCGGTTTCTGTCCGGTTTCTCTAACCACCTCAGCTAACATGGCAATATACCGACACGACATTAATTTCCCCAGCTATTCCGGTTTCCGTCCTTGCTCTTACCACCTCAGCTAACATGGAAATATACCGACACGACATTAAATAACCCAGCTATTCCAGTTTCTGTCCGGTTGCTCTAACCACCTCAGCTAACATGGCAATATACCGACACGACATTAAATTCCCCAGCTATTCCGGTTTCTGTCCGGTTTCTCTAACCACCTCAGCTAACATGGCAATATACCGACACGTCATTAAATTCCCCAGCTAATCCGTTTTCTGTCCGGTTTCTCTAACCACCTCAGCTAACATGGCAATATACCGACACGAAATTAAATTCCCCCGAGTTTCCGGTTTCTGTCCGGTTTCTCTAACCACCTCAGCTAACATGTCAATATACCGACACGTCATTAAATTCCCCAGCTAATCCGGTTTATCTAACCACGTCAGCTAACATGGCAATATACCGACACGTAATTAAATTCCCCCGAGTTTCCGGTTTCTGTCCGGTTGCTCTAACCACCTCAGCTAACATGGCAATATACCGACACGACATTAAATTCCCCCGAGTTTTCGGTTTATGTCCGGTTGCTCTAACCACCTCAGCTAACATTGATATATACCGACACGTCATTAAATTCCCCAGCTATTCCGGTTTCTGTCCGGTATCTCTAACCACCTCAGCTAATATGTCAATATGCCGACACGATATTAATTTCCCCAGCTATTCCGGTTTCCGTCCTTGCTCTTACCACCTCAGCTAACATGGCAATATACCGACACGCCATTAAATTCCCCAGCTAATCCGGTTTCTGTCCGGTTTCTCACAGCACCTCAGCTAACATGGCAATATACCGACACGACATTAAATTCCCCAGCTATTCCGGCTTCTGTCCGGTTGCTCTAACCACCTCAGCTAACATGGCAATATACCGACACGTCATTAAATTCCCCAGCTAATCCGGTTTCTGTCCGGTTTCTCTAACCACCTCGGCTAACATGTCAATTTACCGACACGTCATTAAATTCCCCAGCTATTCCGGGTTCTGTAACCACCTCAGCTAACATGGCAATATACCGACACGTCATTAAATTCCCCAGCTAATCCGGTTTCTGTCCGGTTTCTCTAACCACCTCAGCTAACATGGCAATATACCGACTCGAAATTAAATTCCCCCGAGTTTCCGGTTTCTGTCCGGTTTCTCTAACCACCTCAGCTAACATGTCAATATACCGACACGTCATTAATTTCCCCAGCTAATCCGGTTTCTGTCCGGTTTCTCTAACCACCTCGGCTAACATGTCAATATACCGACACGTCATTAAATTCCCCAGCTAATCCGGGTTCTCTAACCACCTCAGCTAACATGGCAATATACCGACACGTCATTAAATTCCCCAGCTAATCCGGTTTCTGTCCGGTTTCTCTAACCACCTCAGCTATCATGGCAATATACCGACACGAAATTAAATTCCCCCGAGTTTCCGGTTTCTGTCCGGTTTCTCTAACCACCTCAGCTAACATGTCAATATACCGACACGTCATTAAATTCCCCAGCTAATCCGGTTTCTCTAACCACCTCAGCTAACATGGCAATATACCGACACGAAATTAAATTCCCCCGATTTTCCGGTTTCTGTCCGGTTGCTCTAACCACCTCAGCTAACATGGCAATATACCGACACGACATTAAATTCCCCCGAGTTTCCGGTTTCTGTCCGGTTGCTCTAACCACCTCAGCTGACATTGCAATATACCGACACGACATTAAATTCCCCAGCTAATCCGGTTTCTGTCCGGTTGCTGTAACCACCTCAGCTAACATGGCAATATACGGACACGACATTAATTTCCCCAGCTATTCCGGTTTTCGTCCTTGCTCTTACCACCTCAGCTAACATGGCAATATACCGACACGACATTAAATTCCCCAGCTATTCCGGTTTCTGTCCGGTTGCTCTAACCACCTCAGCTAAAATGGCAATATACCGACACGACATTAAATTCCCCAGCTATTCCGGTTCTGTCCGGTTGCTCTAACCACCTCAGCTAACATGTCAATATACCGACACGTCATTAAATTCCCCAGCTATCCGGTTTCTGTCTGGTTTCTCTAACCACCTCGGCTAACATGTCAATATACCGACACGTCATTAAATTCCCCAGCTAATCCGGTTTCTCTAACCACCTCAGCTAACATGGCAATATACCGACACGTCATTAAATTCCCCAGCTAATCCGTTTTCTGTCCGGTTTCTCTAACCACCTCAGCTAACATGGCAATATACCGACACGAAATTAAATTCCCCCGAGTTTCCGGTTTCTGTCCGGTTTCTCTAACCACCTCAGCTAACATGTCAATATACCGACACGTCATTAAATTCCCCAGCTAATCCGGTTTATCTAACCACGTCAGCTAACATGGCAATATACCGACACGTAATTAAATTCCCCCGAGTTTCCGGTTTCTGTCCGGTTGCTCTAACCACCTCAGCTAACATGGCAATATACCGACACGACATTAAATTCCCCCGAGTTTTCGGTTTATGTCCGGTTGCTCTAACCACCTCAGCTAACATTGATATATACCGACACGTCATTAAATTCCCCAGCTATTCCGGTTTCTGTCCGGTATCTCTAACCACCTCAGCTAATATGTCAATATGCCGACACGGTATTAATTTCCCCAGCTATTCCGGTTTCCGTCCTTGCTCTTACCACCTCAGCTAACATGGCAATATACCGACACGCCATTAAATTCCCCAGCTAATCCGGTTTCTGTCCGGTTTCTCACAGCACCTCAGCTAACATGGCAATATACCGACACGTCATTAAATTCCCCAGCTAATACGGTTTCTGTCCGATTTCTCTAACCACTTCAGCTAACATGTCAATATACCGACACGTCATTAAATTCCCCAGCTAATCCGGTTTCTGTCCGGTTTCTCTAACCACCTCGGCTAACATGTCAATATACCGACTCGAAATTAAATTCCCCCGAGTTTCCGGTTTCTCTAACCACCTCAGCTAACATGTCAATATACCGACACGTCATTAATTTCCCCAGCTAATCCGGTTTCTGTCCGGTTTCTCTAACCACCTCGGCTAACATGTCAATATCCCGACACGTCATTAAATTCCCCAGCTAATCCGGGTTCTCTAACCACCTCAGCTAACATGGCAACATACCGGGCGTCATTAAATTCCCCAGCTAATCCGGTGTCTGTCCGGTTTCGCTAACCACCTCAGCTAACATGTCAATATACCGACACGTCATTAAATTCCCCAGTTAACCCGATTTCTCTAACCAATTCAGCTAACAAGGCAATATACCGACACGAAACTAAATTCCCCCGAGTTTCCGGTTTCTGTCCGGTTGCTCTAACCACCTCAGCTAACATGGCAATATACCGACACGACATTAAATTCCTCCGAGTTTCCGGTTTATGTCCGGTTGCTCTAACCACCTCAGCTAACATTGCAATATACCGACACGACATTAAATTCCCCAGCTATTCCGATTTCTGTCCGGTTTCTCTAACCACCTCAGCTAACATGGCAATATACCGACACGACATTAATTTCCCCAGCTATTCCGGTTTCCGTCCTTGCTCATACCACCTCAGCTAACATGGAAAAATACCGACACGACATTAAATTACCCAGCTATTCCGGTTTCTGTCCGGTTGCTCTAACCACCTCAGCTAACATGGCAATATACCGACACGACATTAAATTCCCCAGCTATTCCGGTTTCTGTCCGGTTGCTCTAACCACCTCAGCTAACATGGCAATATACCGACACGACATTAAATTGCCCAGCTATTCCGGTTTCTGTCCGGTTGCTCTAACCACCTCAGCTAACATGGCAATATAACGACACGACATTAAATTCCCCAGCTAATCCGGTTCTGTCCGGTTGCTCTAACCACCTCAACTAACATGTCAATATACCGACACATCATTACATTCCCCAGCTAATCCGGTTTCTGTCTGGTTTCTCTAACCCCCTAGGCTTACATGTCAATATACCGACACGTCATTAAATTCCCCACCTAATCCGGTTTCTCTAACCACCTCAGCTAACATGGCAATATACCGACACGTCATTAAATTCCCCAGCTAATCCGGTTTCTGTCCGGTTTCTCTAACCACCTCAGCTAACATGGCAATATACCGACACGAAATTAAATTCCCCATGTTTCCGGTTTCTGTCCGGTTTCTCTAACCACCTCAGCTAACATGTCAATATACCGACACGTCATTAAATTCCCCAGCTAATCCGGTTTCTCTAACCACCTCAGCTAACATGGCAATATACCGACACGAAATTAAATTCCCCCGAGTTTCCGGTTTCTGTCCGGTTGCTCTAACCACCTCAGCTAACATGGCAATATACCGACACGACATTAAATTCCCCCGAGTTTCCGGTTTCTGTCCGGTTGCTCTAACCACCTCAGCTAACATTGCAATATACCGACACGACATTAAATTCCCCAGCTAATCCGGTTTCTGTCCGGTTGCTGTAACCACCTCAGCTAACATGGCAATATACCGACACGACATTAATTTCCCCAGCTATTCCGTTTTCCGTCCTTGCTCTTACCACCTCAGCTAACATGGCAATATACCGACACGACATTAAATTTCTCAGCTATTCCGGTTTCTGTCCGGTTGCTCTAACCACCTCAGCTAACATGGCAATATACCGACACGACATTAAATTCCCCAGCTATTCCGGTTTCTGTCCGGTTGCTCTAACCACCTCAGCTAAAATGGCAATATACCGACACGACATTAAATTCCCCAGCTATTCCGGTTCTGTCCGGTTGCTCTAACCACCTCAGCTAACATGTCAATATACCGACACATCATTAAATTCCCCAGCTATCCGGTTTCTGTCTGGTTTCTCTAACCACCTCGGCTAACATGTCAATATACCGACACGTCATTAAATTCCCCAGCTAATCCGGTTTCTCTTACCACCTCAGCTAACATGGCAATATACCGACACGTCATTAAATTCCCCAGCTAATCCGGTTTCTCTAACCACGTCAGCTAACATTGCAATATACCGACACGAAATTAAATTCCCCCGAGTTTCCGGTTTCTGTCCGGTTGCTCTAACCACCTCAGCTAACATGGCAATATACCGACACGACATTAAATTCCCCCGAGTTTCCGGTTTATGTCCGGTTGCTCTAACCACCTCAGCTAACATTGATATATACCGACACGACATTAAAATCCCCAGCTAATCCGGTTTCTGTCCGGTTGCTGTAACCACCTCAGCTAACATGGCAATATACCGACACGTCATTAAATTCCCCAGCTATTGCGGTTTCTGTCTAAATCGGTTTATTTTTTTAGTATTAATGTTTGTATTGGCTATAATGTTTTTAATTATTAGTCCAAATTTATTGAACATCACTACCCATGAACACCATAACACGAATTTTAATCACCTCAGATGATGTAATTCATTCTTGAACAATTCCGAGAATTGGAGTAAAAGCTGAATTTTTGGAAAAATATTTTTTATTTTTTAGTAGACCAATGTTTAAAAAAAAACATTAAATCGAATTGAATTGGTTTCTCTAACCACCTCAGCTAACATGGCAATATACCGACACGACATTAATTTCCCCAGCTATTCCGGTTTCCGTCCTTGCTCTTACCACCTCAGCTAACATGGCAATATACCGACACGACATTAAATTATCCAGCTATTCCGGTTTCTGTCCGGTTGCTCTAACCACCTCAGCTAACATGGCAATATACCGACACGACATTAAATTCCCCAGCTATTCCGGTTTCTGTCTGGTTGCTCTAACCACCTTAGCTAACATGGCAATATACCGACACGACATTAAATTCCCCAGCTATTCCGATTTCTGTCCGGTTGCTCTAACCACCTCAGCTTACATGGCAATATACCGACACGACATTAAATTCCCCAGCTATTCCGATTTCTGTCCGGTTGCTCTAACCACCTCAGCTAACATGGCAATATACCGACACGACATTAAATTCCCCAGCTATTCCGATTTCTGTCCGGTTGCTCAAACCAACTCAGTTAACATGGCAATATACCGACACGACATTAAATTCCCCAGCCAATCCGGTTCTGTGCGGTTGCTCTAACCACCTCAGCTAACATGTCAATATACCGACACGACATTAAATTCCCCTGCTAATCCGAATTCTGTCCGGTTGCTGTAACCACCTCAGCTAACATGGCAATATACCGACACGACATTAAATTCCCCAGCCAATCCGGTTCTGTGCGGTTGCTCTAACCACCTCAGCTAACATGGCAATATACCGACACGACATTAAATTCCCCAGCTAATCCGGTTTCTGTCAGGTTGCTGTAACCACCTCAGCTAACATGGCAATATACCGACACGTCTATAAATTCCCCAGCTAATCCAGTTTCTGTCCGGTTTCTCTAACCACCTCAGCTAACATGGCAATATACCGACACGACATTAATTTCCCCAGCTATTTCGGTTTCCGTCCTTGCTCTTACCACCTCAGCTAACATGGCAATATACAGACACGACATTAAATTCCCCAGCTATTCCGGTTTCTGTCCGGTTGCTCTAACCACCTCAGCTAACATGGCAATATACCGACACGACATTAAGTTCCCCAGCTATTCCGGTTTCTGTCCGGTTGCTCTAACCACCTCAGCTAACATGGCAATATACCGACACGACATTAATTTCTCCAGCTATTCCGGTGTCCGTCCTTGCTCTTACCACCTCAGCTAACATGGCAATATACCGAAACGACATTAAATTCCCCAGCTATTCCGGTTTCTGTCCGGTTGCTCTAACCACCTCAGCTAACATGGCAATATACCGAATCGACATTAAATTCCCCAGCTAATCCGCTTCTGTCCGGTTGCTCTAACCACCTCAGCTAACATGTCAATATACCGACACGTCATTAAGTTCCCCAGCTAATCCGGTTTCTGTCTGGTTTCTCTAACCACCTCGGCTAACATGTCAATATACCGACGCGTCATTAAATTCTCCAGCTAATCCGGTTTCTCTAACCACCTCAGCTAACATGGCAATATACCGACACGTCATTAAATTCCACAGCTAATCCGGTTTCTGTCCGTTTTCTCTAACCACCTCAGCTAACATGGCAATATACCGACACGAAATTAAATTCCCCCGAGTTTCCGGTTTCTTTCGGTTTCTCTAACCACCTCAGCTAACATGGCAATATACCGACACGTCATTAAATTCCCCAGCTAATCCGGTTCCTGTCCGGTTTCTCTAACCACCTCAGCTAACATGGCAATATACCGACACGAAATTAAATTCCCCCGAGTTTCCGGTTTCTGTCCGGTTTCTCTAACCACCTCAGCTAACATGTCAATATGCCGACACGTCATTAAATTCCCCAGCTAATCCGGTTTCTCTAACCACCTCAGCTAACATGGCAATATACCGACACGAAATTAAATTCCCCCGAGTTTCCGGTTTCTGTCCGGTTGCTCTAACCACCTCAGCTAACATGGCAATACACCGACACGACATTAAATTCCCCCGAGTTTCCGGTTTCTGTCCGGTTGCTCTAACCACCTCAGCTAACATGGCAATATACCGACACGACATTAATTTTTCCAGCTATTCCGGTGTCCGTCCTTGCTCTTACCACCTCAGCTAACATGGCAATATACCGAAACGACATTAAATTCCCCAGCTATTCCGGTTTCTGTCCGGTTGCTCTAACCACCTCAGCTAACATTGCAATATACCGAATCGACATTAAATTCCCCAGCTAATCCGCTTCTGTCCGGTTGCTCTAACCACCTCAGCTAACATGTCAATATACCGACACGTCATTAAGTTCCCCAGCTAATCCGGTTTCTGTCTGGTTTCTCTAACCACCTCGGCTAACATGTCAATATACCGACGCGTCATTAAATTCTCCAGCTAATCCGGTTTCTCTAACCACCTCAGCTAACATGGCAATATACCGACACGTCATTAAATTCCACAGCTAATCCGGTTTCTGTCCGGTTTCTCTAACCACCTCAGCTAACATGGCAATATACCGACACGAAATTAAATTCCCCCGAGTTTCCGGTTTCTTTCGGTTTCTCTAACCACCTCAGCTAACATGGCAATATACCGACACGTCATTAAATTCCCCAGCTAATCCGGTTTCTGTCCGGTTTCTCTAACCACCTCAGCTAACATGGCAATATACGGACACGAAATTAAATTCCCCCGAGTTTCCGGTTTCTTTCGGTTTCTCTAACCACCTCAGCTAACATGTCAATATACCGACACGTTATTAAATTCCCCAGCTAATCCGGTTTCTCTAACCACCTCAGCTAACATGGCAATATACCGACACGAAATTAAATTCCCCCGAGTTTCCGGTTTCTGTCAGGTTGCTCTAACCACCTCAGCTAACATGGCAATATACCGACACGACATTAAATTCCCCCGAGTTTCCGGTTTCTGTCCGGTTGCTCTAACCACCTCAGCTAACATTGCAATATACCGACACGACATTAAATTCCCCAGCTAATCCGGTTTCTGTCCGGTTGCTGTAACCACCTCAGCTAACATGGCAATATACCGACACGTCATTAAATTCCCCAGCTATTCTGGTTTCTGTCCGGTTTCTCTAACCACCTCAGCTAATATGTCAATATACCGACACGACATTAATTTCCCCAGCTATTCCGGTTTCCGTCCTTGCTCTTACCACCTCAGCTAACATGGCAATATACCGACACGCCATTAAATTCCCCAGCTAATCCGGTTTCTGTCCGGTTTCTCTCAGCACCTCAGCTAACATGGCAATATACCGACACGACATTAAATTCCCCAGCTATTCCGGTTTCTGTCCGGTTGCTGTAACCACCTCAGCTAACATGGCAATATACCGACACGTTATTAAATTCCCCAGCTATTCCGGTTTCTGTCCGGTTTCTCTAACCACCTCAGCTAATATGTCAATATACCGACACGACATTAATTTCCCCAGCTATTCCGGTTTCCGTCCTTGCTCTTACCACCTCAGCTAACATGGCAATATACCGACACGCCATTAAATTCCCCAGCTAATCCGGTTTCAGTCCGGTTTCTCTCAGCACCTCAGCTAACATGGCAATATACCGACACGACATTAAATTCCCCAGCTATTCCGGTTTCTGTCCGGTTGCTCTAACCACCTCAGCTAACATGGCAATATACCGACACGTCATTAAATTCCCCAGCTAATACTGTTTCTTTCCGATTTCTCTAACCACTTCAGCTAACATGTCAATATACCGACACGTCATTAAATTCCCCAGCTAATCCGGTTTCTGTCCGGTTTCTCTAACCACCTCGGCTAACATGTCAATATACCGACACGTCATTAAATTCTCCAGCTTATCCGGTTTCTCTAACCACCTCAGCTAACATGGCAATATACCGACACATCTTTAAATTCCCCAGCTAATCCGGTTTCTGTCCGGTTTCTCTAACCACCTCACCTAACATGGCAATATACCGACTCGAAATTAAATTCCCCCGAGTTTCCGGTTTCTGTCCGGTTTCTCTAACCACCTCAGCTAACATGTCAATATACCGACACGTCATTAATTTCCCCAGGTAATCCGGTTTCTGTCCGGTTTCTCTAACCACCTCAGCTAACATGGCAATATACCGACACGACATTAAATTCCCCCGAGTTTCCGGTTTCTGTCCGGTTGCTCTAACCACCTCAGCTAACATTGCAATATACCGACACGACATTAAATTCCCCAGCTAATCCGGTTTCTGTCCGGTTGCTGTAACCACCTCAGCTAACATGGCAATATACCGACACGTCATTAAATTCCCCAGCTATTCTGGTTTCTGTCCGGTTTCTCTAACCACCTCAGCTAATATGTCAATATACCGACACGACATTAATTTCCCCAGCTATTCCGGTTTCCGTCCTTGCTCTTACCACCTCAGCTAACATGGCAATATACCGACACGCCATTAAATTCCCCAGCTAATCCGGTTTCTGTCCGGTTTCTCTCAGCACCTCAGCTAACATGGCAATATACCGACACGACATTAAATTCCCCAGCTATTCCGGTTTCTGTCCGGTTGCTGTAACCACCTCAGCTAACATGGCAATATACCGACACGTCATTAAATTCTCCAGCTATTCCGGTTTCTGTCCGGTTTCTCTAACCACCTCAGCTAATATGTCAATATACCGACACGACATTAATTTCCCCAGCTATTCCGGTTTCCGTCCTTGCTCTTACCACCTCAGCTAACATGGCAATATACCGACACGCCATTAAATTCCCCAGCTAATCCGGTTTCTGTCCGGTTTCTCTCAGCACCTCAGCTAACATGGCAATATACCGACACGACATTAAATTCCCCAGCTATTCCGGTTTCTGTCCGGTTGCTCTAACCACCTCAGCTAACATGGCAATATACCGACACGTCATTAAATTCCCCAGCTAATACGGTTTCTTTCCGATTTCTCTAACCACTTCAGCTAACATGTCAATATACCGACACGTCATTAAATTCCCCAGCTAATCCAGTTTGTGTCCGGTTTCTCTAACCACCTCGGCTAACATGTCAATATACCGACACGTCATTAAATTCTCCAGCTAATCCGGTTTCTCTAACCACCTCAGCTAACATGGCAATATACCGACACGACATTAAATTCCCCAGCTAATCCGGTTTCTGTTCGGTTGCTGTAACCACCTCAGCTAACATGGCAATATACCGACACGTCATTAAATTCCCCAGCTATTCTGGTTTCTGTCCGGTTTCTCTAACCACCTCAGCTAATATGTCAATATACCGACACGACATTAATTTCCCCAGCTATTCCGGTTTCCGTCCTTGCTCTTACCACCTCAGCTAACATGGCAATATACCGACACGCCATTAAATTCCCCAGCTAATCCGGTTTCTGTCCGGTTTCTCTCAGCACCTCAGCTAACATGGCAATATACCGACACGACATTAAATTCCCCAGCTATTCCGGTTTCTGTCCGGTTGCTGTAACCACCTCAGCTAACATGGCAATATACCGACACGTCATTAAATTCCCCAGCTATTCCGGTTTCTGTCCGGTTTCTCTAACCACCTCAGCTAATATGTCAATATACCGACACGACATTAATTTCCCCAGCTATTCCGGTTTCCGTCCTTGCTCTTACCACCTCAGCTAACATGGCAATATACCGACACGCCATTAAATTCCCCAGCTAATCCGGTTTCTGTCCGGTTTCTCTCAGCACCTCAGCTAACATGGCAATATACCGACACGACATTAAATTCCCCAGCTATTCCGGTTTCTGTCCGGTTGCTCTAACCACCTCAGCTAACATGGCAATATACCGACACGTCATTAAATTCCCCAGCTAATACGGTTTCTTTCCGATTTCTCTAACCACTTCAGCTAACATGTCAATATACCGACACGTCATTAAATTCCCCAGCTAATCCGGTTTCTGTCCGGTTTCTCTAACCACCTCAGCTAACATGTCAATATACCGACACGTCATTAAGTTCCCCAGCTAATCCGGTTTCTGTCTGGTTTCTCTAACCACCTCGGCTAACATGTCAATATACCGACGCGTCATTAAATTCTCCAGCTAATCCGGTTTCTCTAACCACCTCAGCTAACATGGCAATATACCGACACGTCATTAAATTCCACAGCTAATCCGGTTTCTGTCCGGTTTCTCTAACCACCTCAGCTAACATGGCAATATACCGACACGAAATTAAATTCCCCCGAGTTTCCGGTTTCTTTCGGTTTCTCTAACCACCTCAGCTAACATGGCAATATACCGACACGTCATTAAATTCCCCAGCTAATCCGGTTTCTGTCCGGTTTCTCTAACCACCTCAGCTAACATGGCAATATACGGACACGAAATTAAATTCCCCCGAGTTTCCGGTTTCTTTCGGTTTCTCTAACCACCTCAGCTAACATGTCAATATACCGACACGTTATTAAATTCCCCAGCTAATCCGGTTTCTCTAACCACCTCAGCTAACATGGCAATATACCGACACGAAATTAAATTCCCCCGAGTTTCCGGTTTCTGTCAGGTTGCTCTAACCACCTCAGCTAACATGGCAATATACCGACACGACATTAAATTCCCCCGAGTTTCCGGTTTCTGTCCGGTTGCTCTAACCACCTCAGCTAACATTGCAATATACCGACACGACATTAAATTCCCCAGCTAATCCGGTTTCTGTCCGGTTGCTGTAACCACCTCAGCTAACATGGCAATATACCGACACGTCATTAAATTCCCCAGCTATTCTGGTTTCTGTCCGGTTTCTCTAACCACCTCAGCTAATATGTCAATATACCGACACGACATTAATTTCCCCAGCTATTCCGGTTTCCGTCCTTGCTCTTACCACCTCAGCTAACATGGCAATATACCGACACGCCATTAAATTCCCCAGCTAATCCGGTTTCTGTCCGGTTTCTCTCAGCACCTCAGCTAACATGGCAATATACCGACACGACATTAAATTCCCCAGCTATTCCGGTTTCTGTCCGGTTGCTGTAACCACCTCAGCTAACATGGCAATATACCGACACGTCATTAAATTCCCCAGCTATTCCGGTTTCTGTCCGGTTTCTCTAACCACCTCAGCTAATATGTCAATATACCGACACGACATTAATTTCCCCAGCTATTCCGGTTTCCGTCCTTGCTCTTACCACCTCAGCTAACATGGCAATATACCGACACGCCATTAAATTCCCCAGCTAATCCGGTTTCTGTCCGGTTTCTCTCAGCACCTCAGCTAACATGGCAATATACCGACACGACATTAAATTCCCCAGCTATTCCGGTTTCTGTCCGGTTGCTCTAACCACCTCAGCTAACATGGCAATATACCGACACGTCATTAAATTCCCCAGCTAATACTGTTTCTTTCCGATTTCTCTAACCACTTCAGCTAACATGTCAATATACCGACACGTCATTAAATTCCCCAGCTAATCCGGTTTCTGTCCGGTTTCTCTAACCACCTCGGCTAACATGTCAATATACCGACACGTCATTAAATTCTCCAGCTAATCCGGTTTCTCTAACCACCTCAGCTAACATGGCAATATACCGACACATCTTTAAATTCCCCAGCTAATCCGGTTTCTGTCCGGTTTCTCTAACCACCTCACCTAACATGGCAATATACCGACTCGAAATTAAATTCCCCCGAGTTTCCGGTTTCTGTCCGGTTTCTCTAACCACCTCAGCTAACATGTCAATATACCGACACGTCATTAATTTCCCCAGGTAATCCGGTTTCTGTCCGGTTTCTCTAACCACCTCAGCTAACATGGCAATATACCGACACGACATTAAATTCCCCCGAGTTTCCGGTTTCTGTCCGGTTGCTCTAACCACCTCAGCTAACATTGCAATATACCGACACGACATTAAATTCCCCAGCTAATCCGGTTTCTGTCCGGTTGCTGTAACCACCTCAGCTAACATGGCAATATACCGACACGTCATTAAATTCCCCAGCTATTCTGGTTTCTGTCCGGTTTCTCTAACCACCTCAGCTAATATGTCAATATACCGACACGACATTAATTTCCCCAGCTATTCCGGTTTCCGTCCTTGCTCTTACCACCTCAGCTAACATGGCAATATACCGACACGCCATTAAATTCCCCAGCTAATCCGGTTTCTGTCCGGTTTCTCTCAGCACCTCAGCTAACATGGCAATATACCGACACGACATTAAATTCCCCAGCTATTCCGGTTTCTGTCCGGTTGCTCTAACCACCTCAGCTAACATGGCAATATACCGACACGTCATTAAATTCCCCAGCTAATACGGTTTCTTTCCGATTTCTCTAACCACTTCAGCTAACATGTCAATATACCGACACGTCATTAAATTCCCCAGCTAATCCAGTTTCTGTCCGGTTTCTCTAACCACCTCGGCTAACATGTCAATATACCGACACGTCATTAAATTCTCCAGCTAATCCGGTTTCTCTAACCACCTCAGCTAACATGGCAATATACCGACACGACATTAAATTCCCCAGCTAATCCGGTTTCTGTTCGGTTGCTGTAACCACCTCAGCTAACATGGCAATATACCGACACGTCATTAAATTCCCCAGCTATTCTGGTTTCTGTCCGGTTTCTCTAACCACCTCAGCTAATATGTCAATATACCGACACGACATTAATTTCCCCAGCTATTCCGGTTTCCGTCCTTGCTCTTACCACCTCAGCTAACATGGCAATATACCGACACGCCATTAAATTCCCCAGCTAATCCGGTTTCTGTCCGGTTTCTCTCAGCACCTCAGCTAACATGGCAATATACCGACACGACATTAAATTCCCCAGCTATTCCGGTTTCTGTCCGGTTGCTGTAACCACCTCAGCTAACATGGCAATATACCGACACGTCATTAAATTCCCCAGCTATTCCGGTTTCTGTCCGGTTTCTCTAACCACCTCAGCTAATATGTCAATATACCGACACGACATTAATTTCCCCAGCTATTCCGGTTTCCGTCCTTGCTCTTACCACCTCAGCTAACATGGCAATATACCGACACGCCATTAAATTCCCCAGCTAATCCGGTTTCTGTCCGGTTTCTCTCAGCACCTCAGCTAACATGGCAATATACCGACACGACATTAAATTCCCCAGCTATTCCGGTTTCTGTCCGGTTGCTCTAACCACCTCAGCTAACATGGCAATATACCGACACGTCATTAAATTCCCCAGCTAATACGGTTTCTTTCCGATTTCTCTAACCACTTCAGCTAACATGTCAATATACCGACACGTCATTAAATTCCCCAGCTAATCCGGTTTCTGTCCGGTTTCTCTAACCACCTCGGCTAACATGTCAATATACCGACACGTCATTAAATTCTCCAGCTAATCCGGTTTCTCTAACCACCTCAGCTAACATGGCAATATACCGACACGTCATTAAATTCCCCAGCTAATCCGGTTTCTGTCCGGTTTCTCTAACCACCTCACCTAACATGGCAATATACCGACTCGAAATTAAATTCCCCCGAGTTTCCGGTTTCTGTCCGGTTTCTCTAACCACCTCAGCTAACATGTCAATATACCGACACGTCATTAATTTCCGCAGGTAATCCGGTTTCTGTCCGGTTTCTCTAACCACCTCGGCTAACATGTCAATATACCGACACGTCATTAAATTCCCCAGCTAATCCGGGTTCTCTAACCACCTCAGCTAACATGGCAATATACCGACACGTCATTAAATTCCCCAGCTAATCCGGTGTCTGTCCGGTTTCTCTAACCACCTCAGCTAACATGTCAATATACCGACACGTCATTAAATTCCCCAGCTAACCCGATTTCTCTAACCAATTCAGCTAACAAGACAATATACCGACACGAAATTAAATTCCTCCGAGTTTCCGGTTTCTGTCCGGTTGCTCTAACCACCTCAGCTAACATGGCAATATACCGACACGACATTAATTTCCCCAGCTATTCCGGTTTCCGTCCTTGCTCTTACCACCTCAGCTAACATGGCAATATACCGACACGACATTAAATTATCCAGCTATTCCGGTTTCTGTCCGGTTGCTCTAACCACCTCAGCTAACATGGCAATATACCGACACGACATTAAATTCCCCAGCTATTCCGGTTTCTGTCCGGTTGCTCTAACCACCTCAGCTAACATGGCAATATACCGACACGACATTAAATTCCCCAGCTATTCCGATTTCTGTCCGGTTGCTCTAACCACCTCAGCTAACATGGCAATATACCTACACGACATTAAATTCCCCAGCTATTCCGGTTTCTGTCCGGTTGCTCTAACCACCTCAGCTAACATGGCAATATAACGACACGACATTAAATTCCCCAGCTAATCCGGTTCTGTCCGGTTGCTCTAACCACCTCAACTAACATGTCAATATACCGACACGTCATTACATTCCCCAGCTAATCGGGTTTCTATCTGGTTTCTCTAACCACCTAGGCTTACATTTCAATATACCGACACGTCATTAAATTCCCCAGCTAATCCGGTTTCTCTAACCACCTCAGCTAACATGGCAATATACCGACACGTCATTAAAATCCCCAGCTAATCCGGTTTCTGTCCGGTTTCTCTAACCACCTCAGCTAACATGGCAATATACCGACACGAAATTAAATTCCCCCGAGTTTCCGGTTTCTGTCCGGTTTCTCTAACCACCTCAGCTAACATGTCAATATACCGACACGTCATTAAATTCCCCAGCTAATCCGGTTGCTCTAACCACCTCAGCTAACATGGCAATATACCGACACGACATTAAATTCCCCCGAGTTTCCGGTTTCTGTCCGGTTGCTCTAACCACCTCAGCTAACATTGCAATATACCGACACGAAATTAAATTCCCCAGCTAATCCGGTTTCTGTCCGGTTGCTGTAAACACCTCAGCTAACATGGCAATATACCGACACGACATTAATTTCCCCAGCTATTCCGGTTTCCGTCCTTGCTCTTACCACCTCAGCTTACATGGCAATATACCGACACGACATTAAATTTCCCAGCTATTCCGGTTTCTGTCCGGTTGCTCTAACCACCTCAGCTAACATGGCAATATACCGACACGACATTATATTCCCCAGCTATTCCGGTTTCTGTCCGGTTGCTCTAACCACCTCAGCTAAAATGGCAATATACCGACACGACATTAAATTTCCCAGCTATTCCGGTTCTGACCGGTTGCTCTAACCACCTCAGCTAACATGTCAATATACCGACACGTCATTAAATTCCCCAGCTATCCGGTTTCTGTCTGGTTTCTTTAACCACCTCGGCTAACATGTCAATATACCGACACGTCATTAAATTCCCCAGCTAATCCGGTTTCTCTAACCACCTCAGCTAACATGGCAATATACCGACACGTCATTAAATTCCCCAGCTAATCCGTTTTCTGTCCGGTTTCTCTAACCACCTCAGCTAACATGGCAATATACCGACACGAAATTAAATTCCCCCGAGTTTCCGGTTTCTGTCCGGTTTCTCTAACCACCTCAGCTAACATGTCAATATACAGACACGTCATTAAATTCCCCAGCTAATCCGGTTTCTCTAACCACGTCAGCTAACATGGCAATATACCGACACGAAATTAAATTCCCCCGAGTTTCCGGTTTCTGTCCGGTTGCCCTAACCACCTCAGCTAACATGGCAATATACCGACACGACATTAAATTCCCCCGAGTTTCCGGTTTATGTCCGGTTGCTCTAACCACCTCAGCTAACATTGATATATACCGACACGTCATTAAATTCCCCAGCTATTCCGGTTTCTGTCCGGTTTCTCTAACCACCTCAGCTAATATGTCAATATACCGACACGACATTAATTTCCCCAGCTATTCCGGTTTCCGTCCTTGCTCTTACCACCTCAGCTAACATGGCAATATACCGACACGCCATTAAATTCCCCAGCTAATCCGGTTTCTGTCCGGTTTCTCTCAGCACCTCAGCTAACATGGCAATATACCGACACGACATTAAATTCCCCAGCTATTCCGGTTTCTGTCCGGTTGCTCTAACCACCTCAGCTAACATGGCAATATACCGACACGTCATTAAATTCCCCAGCTAATACGGTTTCTGTCCGATTTCTCTAACCACTTCAGCTAACATGTCAATATACCGACACGTCATTAAATTCCCCAGCTAATCCGGTTTCTGTCTGGTTTCTCTAACCACCTCGGCTAACATGTCAATATACCGACACGTCATTAAATTCCCCAGCTAATCCGGTTTCTCTAACCACCTCAGCTAACATGGCAATATACCGACACGTCATTAAATTCCCCAGCTAATCCGGTTTCTGTCCGGTTTCTCTAACCACCTCAGCTAACATGGCAATATACCGACTCGAAATTAAATTCCCCCGAGTTTCCGGTTTCTGTCCGGTTTCTCTAACCACCTCAGATAACATGTCAATATACCGACACGTCATTAATTTCCCCAGCTAATTCGGTTTCTGTCCGGTTTCTCTAACCACCTCGGCTAACATGTCAATATACCGACACGTCATTAAATTCCCCAGCTAATCCGGGTTCTCTAACCACCTCAGCTAACATGGCAATATACCGACACGTCATTAAATTCCCCAGCTAATCCGGTTTCTGTCCGGTTTCTCTAACCACCTCAGCTATCATGGCAATATACCGACACGAAATTGAATTCCCCAGCTAATCCGGTTTCTCTAACCACCTCAGCTAACATGGCAATATACCGACACGAAATTAAATTCCCCCGAGTTTCCGGTTTCTGTCCGGTTGCTCTAACCACCTCAGCTAACATGGCAATATACCGACACGACATTAAATTCCCCCGAGTTTCCGGTTTCTGTCCGGTTGCTCTAACCACCTCAGCTAACATTGCAATATACCGACACGACATTAAATTCCCCAGCTAATCCGGTTTCTGTCCGGTTGCTGTAACCACCTCAGCTAACATGGCAATATACCGACACGACATTAATTTCCCCAGCTATTCCGGTTTCCGTCCTTGCTCTTACCACCTGAGCTAACATGGCAATATACCGACACGACATTAAATTTCCCAGCTATTCCGGTTTCTGTCCGGTTGCTCTAACCACCTCAGCTAACATGGCAATATACCGACACGACATTAAATTCCCCAGCTATTCCGGTTTCTGTCCGGTTGCTCTAACCACCTCAGCTAAAATGGCAATATACCGACACGACATTAAATTTCCCAGCTATTCCGGTTCTGTCCGGTTGCTCTAACCACCTCAGCTAACATGTCAATATACCGACACGTCATTAAATTCCCCAGCTATCCGGTTTCTGTCTGGTTTCTCTAACCACCTCGGCTAACATGTCAATATACCGACACGTCATTAAATTCCCCAGCTAATCCGGTTTCTCTAACCACCTCAGCTAACATGGCAATATACCGACACGTCATTAAATTCCCCAGCTAATCCGTTTTCTGTCCGGTTTCTCTAACCACCTCAGCTAACATGGCAATATACCGACACGAAATTAAATTCCCCCGAGTTTCCGGTTTCTGTCCGGTTTCTCTAACCACCTCAGCTAACATGTCAATATACCGACACGTATTTAAATTCCCCAGCTAATCCGGTTTATCTAACCACGTCAGCTAACATGGCAATATACCGACACGAAATTAAATTCCCCCGAGTTTCCGGTTTCTGTCCGGTTGCTCTAACCACCTCAGCTAACATGGCAATATACCGACACGACATTAAATTCCCCCGAGTTTCCGGTTTATGTCCGGTTGCTCTAACCACCTCAGCTAACATTAATATATACCGACACGTCATTAAATTCCCCAGCTATTCCGGTTTCTGTCCGGTTTCTCTAACCACCTCAGCTAATATGTCAATATGCCGACACGATATTAATTTCCCCAGCTATTCCGGTTTCCGTCCTTGCTCTTACCACCTCAGCTAACATGGCAATATACCGACACGCCATTAAATTCCCCAGCTAATCCGGTTTCTGTCCGGTTTCTCTCAGCACCTCAGCTAACATGGCAATATACCGACACGACATTAAATACCCCAGCTATTCCGGTTTCTGTCCGGTTGCTCTAACCACCTCAGCTAACATGGCAATATACCGACACGTCATTAAATTCCCCAGCTAATACAGTTTCTGTCCGATTTCTCTAACCACTTCAGCTATCATGTCAATATACCGACACGTCATTAAAGTCCCCAGCTAATCCGGTTTCTGTCCGGTTTCTCTAACCACCTCGGCTAACATGTCAATATACCGACTCGAAATTAAATTCCCCCGAGTTTCCGGTTTCTCTAACCACCTCAGCTAACATGTCAATATACCGACACGTCATTAATTTCCCCAGCTAATCCGGTTTCTGTCCGGTTTCTCTAACCACCTCGGCTAACATGTCAATATACCGACACGTCATTAAATTCCCCAGCTAATCCGGGTTCTCTAACCACCTCAGCTAACATGGCGATATACCGGACGTCATTAAATTCCCCAGCTAATCCGGTGTCTGTCCGGTTTCTCTAACCACCTCAGCTAACATGTCAATATACCGACACGTCATTAAATTCCCCAGCTAACCCGATATCTCTAACCAATTCAGCTAACAAGGCAATATACCGACACGAAATTAAATTCCCCCGTGTTTCCGGTTTCTGTCCGGTTGCTCTAACCACCTCAGCTAACATGGCAATATACCGACACGACATTAAATTCCCCCGAGTTTCCGGTTTATGTCCGGTTGCTCTAACCACCTCAGCTAACATTGCAATATACCGACACGACATTAAATTCCCCAGCTATTCCGATTTCTGTCCGGTTTCTCTAACCACCTCAGCTAACATGGCAATATACCGACACGACATTAATTCCCCAGCTATTCCGGTTTCCGTCCTTGCTCTTACCACCTCAGCTAACATGGAAATATACCGACACGACATTAAATTACCCAGCTATTCCGGTTTCTGTCCGGTTTCTCTAACCACCTCAGCTAACATGGCAATATACCGACACGACATTAAATTCCCCAGCTATTCCGGTTTCTGTCCGGTTGCTCTAACCACCTCAGCTAACATGGCAATATACCGACACGACATTAAATTGCCCAGCTATTCCGGTTTCTGTCCGGTTGCTCTAACCACCTCAGCTAACATGGCAATATAACGACACGACATTAAATTCCCCAGCTAATCCGGTTCTGTCCGGTTGCGCTAACCACCTCAACTAACATGTCAATATACCGACACATCATTACATTCCCCAGCTAATCCGGTTTCTGTCTGGTTTATCTAACCACCTAAGCTTACATGTCAATATACCGACACGTCATTAAATTCCCCCAGCTAATCCGGTTTCTCTAACCACCTCAGCTAACATGGCAATATACCGACACGTCATTAAATTCCCCAGCTAATCCGGTTTCTGTCCGGTTTCTCTAACCACCTCAGCTATCATGGCAATATACCGACACGAAATTAAATTCCCCCGAGTTTCCGGTTTCTGTCCGGTTTCTCTAACCACCTCAGCTAACATGTCAATATACCGACACGTCATTAAATTCCCCAGCTAATCCGGTTTCTCTAACCACCTCAGCTAACATGGCAATATACCGACACGAAATTAAATTCCCCCGAGTTTCCGGTTTCTGTCCGGTTGCTCTAACCACCTCAGCTACCATGGCAATATACCGACACGACATTAAATTCCCCCGAGTTTCCGGTTTCTGTCCGGTTGCTCTAACCACCTCAGCTAACATTGCAATATACCGACACGACATTAAATTCCCCAGCTAATCCGGTTTCTGTCCGGTTGCTGTAACCACCTCAGCTAACATGGCAATATACCGACACGACATTAATTTCCCCAGCTATTCCGGTTTCCGTCCTTGCTCTTACCACCTCAGCTAACATGGCAATATACCGACACGACATTAAATTTCCCAGCTATTCCGGTTTCTGTCCGGTTGCTCTACCACCTCAGCTAACATGGCAATATACCGACATGACATTAAATTCCCCAGATATTCCGGTTTCTGTCCGGTTGCTTTAACCACCTCAGCTAAAATGGCAATATACCGACACGACATAAAATTCCCCAGCTATTCCGGTTCTGTCCGGTTGCTCTAACCACCTCAGCTAACATGTCAATATACCGACACATCATTAAATTCCCCAACTATCCGGTTTCTGTCTGGTTTCTCTAACCACCTCGGCTAACATGTCAATATACCGACACGTCATTAAATTCCCCAGCTAAACCGGTTTCTCTTACCACCTCAGCTAAGATGGCAATATACCGACACGTCATTAAATTCCCCAGCTAATCCGTTTTCTGTCCGGTTTCTCTAACCACCTCAGCTAACATGGCAATATACCGACACGAAATTAAATTCCCCCGAGTTTCCGGTTTCTGTCCGGTTTCTCTAACCACCTCAGCTAACATGTCAATATACCGACACGTCATTAAATTCCCCAGCTAATCCGTTTTCTGTCCGGTTTCTCTAACCACCTCAGCTAACATGGCAATATACCGACACGAAATTAAATTCCCCCGAGTTTCCGGTTTATGTCCGGTTGCTCTAACCACCTCAGCTAACATTGTTATATACCGACACGACATTAAATTCCCCAGCTAATCCGGTTTCTGTCCGGTTGCTGTAACCACCTCAGCTAACATGGCAATATACCGACACGTCATTAAATTCCCCAGCTATTGCGGTTTCTGTCTAAATCGGTTTATTTTTTTAGTATTAATGTTTGTATTGTCTATAATGTTTTTAATTATTAGTCCAAATTTATTGAACATCACTACCCATGAACACCTTAACACGAATTTTAATCACCTCAGATGATGTAATTCATTCTTGAACAATTCCGAGAATTGGAGTAAAAGCTGAATTTTTGGAAAAATATTTTTTATTTTTTAGTAGACCAATGTTTAAAAAAAACATTAAATCGAATTGAATTGGTTTCTCTAACCACCTCAGCTAACATGGCAATATACCGACACGACATTAATTTCCCCAGCTATTCCGGTTTCCGTCCTTGCTCTTACCACCTCAGCTAACATGGCAATATACCGACACGACATTAAATTATCCAGCTATTCCGGTTTCTGTCCGGTTGCTCTAACCACCTCAGCTAACATGGCAATATACCGACACGACATTAAATTCCCCAGCTATTCCGGTTTCTGTCCGGTTGCTCTAACCACCTCAGCTAACATGGCAATATACCGACACGACATTAAATTCCCCAGCTATTCCGATTTCTGTCCGGTTGCTCTAGCCACCTCAGCTAACATGGCAATATACCGACACGACATTAAATTCCCCAGCTATTCCGATTTCTGTCCGGTTGCTCTAACCACCTCAGCTAACATGGCAATATACCGACACGACATTAAATTCCCCAGCTATTCCGATTTCTGTCCGGTTGCTCAAACCACCTCAGCTAACATGGCAATATACCGACACGACATTAAATTCCCCAGCCAATCCGGTTTTGTGCGGTAACTCTAACCACCTCAGCTAACATGTCAATATACCGACACGACATTAAATTCCCCTGCTAATCCGGTTTCTGTCCGGTTGCTGTAACAACCTCAGCTAACATGGCAATATACCGACACGACATTAAATTCCCCAGCCAATCCGGTTCTGTGCGGTTGCTCTAACCACCTCAGCTAACATGGCAATATACCGACACGACATTAAATTCCCCAGCTAATCCGGTTTCTGTCCGGTTGCTGTAACCACCTCAGCTAACATGGCAATATACCGACACGTCTATAAATTCCCCAGCTAATCCAGTTTCTGTCCGGTTTCTCTAACCACCTCAGCTAACATGGCAATATACCGACACGACATTAATTTCCCCAGCTATTTCGGTTTCCGTCCTTGCTCTTACCACCTCAGCTAACATGGCAATATACAGACACGACATTAAATTCCCCAGCTATTCCGGTTTCTGTCCGGTTGCTCTAACCACCTCAGCTAACATGGCAATATACCGACACGACATTAAATTCCCCAGCTATTCCGATTTCTGTCCGGTTGCTCTAACCACCTCAGCTAACATGGCAATATACCGACACGACATTAAATTCCCCAGCCAATCCGGTTCGGTCCGGTTACTCTAACCACCTCAGCTACCATTGCAATATACCGACACGACATTAAATTCCCCAGCTAATCCGGTTTCTGTCCGGTTGCTGTAACCACCTCAGCTAACATGGCAATAAACGGACACGTCATTAAATTCCCCAGCTAATCCAGTTTCTGTCCGGTTGCTGTAACCATCTCAGCTAACATCGCAATATACCGACACGACATTAAATTCCCCAGCTATTCCGGTTTCTGTCCGGTTGCTTTAACCACCTCAGCTAACATGGCAATATACCGACACGACATTAAATTCCCCAGCTATTCCGGTTCTGTCCGGTTGCTCTAACCACCTCAGCTAACATTCAATATACTGACACGTCATTAAATTCCCCAGCTATCCGGTTTCTGTCTGGTTTCTCTAACCACCTCGGCTAACATGTCAATATACCGACACGTCATTAAATTCCCCAGCTAATCCGGTTTCTCTAACCACCTCAGCTAACATGGCAATATACCGACACGTCATTAAATTCCCCAGCTAATCCGTTTTCTGTCCGGTTTCTTTAACCACCTCAGCTAAGATGGCAATATACCGACACGAAATTAAATTCCCCCGAGTTTCCGGTTTCTGTCCGGTTTCTCTAACCACCTGAGCTAACATGTCAATATACCGACACGTCATTAAATTCCCCAGCTAATCCGGTTTCGCTAACCACGTCAGTTAACATGGCAATATACCGACACGAAATTAAATTCCCCCGAGTTTACGGTTTCTGTCCGGTTGCTCTAACCACCTCAGCTAACATGGCAATATACCGACACGACATTAAATTCCCCCGAGTTTCCGGTTTATGTTCGGTTGCTCTAACCACCTCAGCTAACATTGATATTTACCGACACGACATTAAATTCCCCAGCTAATCCGGTTTCTGTCCGGTTGCTGTAACCACCTCAGCTAACATGGCAATATACCGACACGTCATTAAATTCCCCAGCTAATCCAGTTTCTGTCCGGTTTCTCTAACCACCTCAGCTAACATGGCAATATACCGACACGACATTAATTTCCCCAGCTATTTCGGTTTCCGTCCTTGCTCTTACCACCTCAGCTAACATGGCAATATACCGACACGACATTAAATTCCCCAGCTATTTCGGGTTCTATCCGGTTGCTCTAACCACCTCAGCTAACATGGCAATATAGCGACACGACATTAAATTCCCCAGCTATTCCGGTTTCTGTCCGGTTGCTCTAACCACCTCAGCTAACATGGCAATAAACCGACACGACATTAAATTCCCCAGCCAATCCGGTTCTGTCCGGTTGCTCTAACCACCTCAGCTAACATGGCAATATACCGACACGACATTAAATTCCCCAGCTAATCCGGTTTCTGTCCGGTTGCTCTAACCACCTCAGCTAACATGGCAATATACCGACACGACATTAAATTCCCCAGCTAATCCGGTTTCTGTCCGGTTTCTCTAACCACCTCAGCTAACATGGCAATATACCGACGCGACATTAAATTCCCCAGCTATTCCGGTTTCCGTCCGGTTGCTCTAACCACCTCAGCTAATATGGCAATATACCGACACGACATTAAGTTCCCCAGCTATTCCGGTTTCTGTCTGGTTCCTCTAATCACCTGAGCTACCAGGACAACATATTTACATGACATTAAATTCCACAGATCTTCCGGTTTCTCTCGGGTTGATCTAACCACCTCAGCTACCATGGCAACGTATCGACACGACATTAAATTCCCCCGACCTCCGGTTTCTGTCCGGTTGCTCTAACCACCTTAGCTACCATTGCTACATATCGACTCGACATTAAATTCCCCCGAACTTCCGGTTTCTGTCCGGTTTATCTAAACATCTGAGCTACCATTGCAACGTATCGACACGACATTAAATTCCCCCGACCTTCCGGTTTCTGTCCGATTGCTCTAACCACCTCAGCTACCATTTCAACTTATCGACACAACATTAAATTCCCCCGACCTTCCGGTTTCTGTCCGGTTGCTCTAACCACCTCAGCTATTACACCAACATACCGACATGACGTTAAATTCTCTATATCTTCTGGTTTCCGTCCGGTTGCTGTAACCACCTCATTTATTATGGCAACATACCGACATATTTAATTCCGCAGATCTTCCGGTTTCTGCCGGGTAGCTCTAGTGTTTAGAATAACCGTATGAAAACCGGAAGACCTATGGTTCAAATCCCGGCTATGGCATTGAATTTTAAGTCTGATTCTATCTTACCAACCTTTTTCTACACACGGCTTGTGTAAAAGAACAATTAATTGCTATATTTGTAAGAATAGTTTGCAGAATAAGTATAAAAGTTTTTGATAGTGGGTAGAGAACGTCATGTGAGCTAATACATCAGTTTTTTTTGTGCCTATTGGAATACTTAGTCTAATTAAATGGTAGGTTTAAAGAAATAAACATTTTGTAAATTTGAAAATCATTTTTTTACTCCTGGCGCTCAACTTTGCTCTATGTATAATTGAGGAAAATATTTCTTGACTAGTGTGTTACACAGCTTGTGAATTTATGAACAATTTTAAAATCACTCATTGCCTTGTAATGCACATAGAGTCGAAGCAAACAAATGTAAGATTTACTGTGCACGACATACCTGCACTGAGTTTCGACAGATTTGTGGAATCAAGCGCATTGCAGCATCTGCATTTATAACCATAATTGTATACCACAAGGTTATGGTAAGACATATGTTCAATGTCTGGTTGGCACTTTGATCTCTTATCGTTGCTACGTTAATTCACTCGGGTAGAAAAATCCAACTAGAATCAATCTAAATAGGCATTCTCTGATAAATACAACATGCTGGTGAGAAACCGGTTGAACATCAACCATAACTAGAAAACTCTGATGTGACACACGAGGCAGTATCTTTAATATTTAAATGATTTCAGTCTAATTATATAATATATAAATTCAATAACAGCTCGCCTTAAAGCAATATGTGTATAAAACAATATATAAAAAGTGTATATTAGAGTCATTATATATGTTTACATTAGTGTATACATGTATAATAACGTTATGTGAATGTATTACGTAATTTAATAATGTAGGAGCTGTGAGAATAATAGGTTAAAAGTTGCTAACAATGAGGTAACAATAAGGTAACCTTGAAACAATAATGAATTAGAAAGTAATAATACTAATGGTAATTCTTGGAGCAATAATATTGTAATTTTTGAGGCAGTTTAATAAATAGCTAATCAACAACCAGAAAAAGCTTTGGTTAAATGAAGGTGTTCTATTGGACTAGGATTAGCCAATCAGAAACTGAAATATAGCAAAATTGACAAATTAAGAAGTCAGTTGCTTGTAGACAGTGTTCCTAACCGGACGCGAGATGCGTCCTCGAGAAATTTAATACGTATTTTCTGTGAGACGAAAATACTTTACGTGTTAAAAAGTGCAAATGATTAATAAAAAAATCTCACAGTGTTATTTAGTGTCAAGCATTAATAAAAGGAGTGAAGTAACATTATAATCTGTGTAAGCCTACATTCTTCAGTCGCACCACTCCCTGCTGAGACATTCATGTCTCTATTTAAAGAAACAGTCAAAATTATAAAGTTAATATTTTTTTAAAATTTTTTTGGGGGGCAAAGGCCACCTAAAGTTACATTTGGGGCGAAGGCTACCGGAAACTTTTACAATACGTGCGGTTGCAACTACTTAAAGTTCGGCTCCCCAACATAAGAACTACAATACAACTCCTACTTCAAATTGACTTTCCATACGTAGCAGCAACAAATCTTCAAATTAGCTCCCAAAGCGTGGGGCAAGTAACAATCCAACTCCTTCAAAATATCAACTTCTTCACACATTTACATAACTTACTCTACCATCCATCTTAATCGTGGATATACAAACTATCCATACTAAAGCTTATTTTTCCATCTACTACACTTTAAACAAATTAAACCTTTGCAGAAATAGCTATATTACACATTTCATTATACAAACAAAGTGAACAGCGGTAGTCAAATGTTTAAGAACTGGACGCTATATGCTGGCCTTAAAATTACATACTATTTCCATGCAATCACGAGAATTGAAAGGAATTTAAACATTTCATGACCAAGAAATGAACAATTTGAACCTTTAGTAACGAATACTTCAGAAGTGGCTTATGCCAAAAAAAAGCTTATTTGAAATAAACTGTACATTTTAAAGAGATCTGCATTTCTTGTGCAGTACGTTTTCGTCTATCGCTTAACGTTTACCAGTTATACATGATCGTACAGAATTCCTTTTGAATAAAGAGTATTTCACAAACTATTTCCAGAAAATTCAAGATATACATTTTATGTGGCATCTAAACATCTTTAAAATATTGTGTTTGCATCAAAATCGTAGAGCCATATTTTTAGAAAATCCACGTTTTCGAAAAATATTCATGTAGACCGCAGTTAGGGTGAGGGGATTCTCTTGGAAATCTTCATGTCGTATTCTTGGAAAATACTGAACTTCAACACCAAGTTTGGTACTCACCGACTTTTCGTTTTTGAGTTATGCTGTTCACAGACACACACAAGGACCTTTTTCTAAAATGGCTTTGTTTTTATTAGGGGCTTCAAAACATGTAATTCCTGTGAAATCTCGATGTTTAAATTTTGGGTGAAATGAAATGACTTCTCCACCTACTATTTACGTGGTAGAGAAAGTAAAAATAGGTTTGTTTTTAAGTATTCACGGAAAAAAATTAAAGAATGCTATTCAATTGCCGTTAAATATTGAGGCAGTTTTTTGAATGCTCTAATGCCATCTGCACGGCGTGAAGCATGTGGTTTCAGGGATGAGACATAGAAGGCTAATGTCCGCCTTTGTATGGGAACGCGGTTGAACTGGACGGCACCCTAATACCTTCTGCACGGCACAAAGCAGAAGATTCGGTAGCTATGCGCTAGGATTTCTGTGTCACGTGACGGAGCGGGTGGTTACAGAGATGAGACATAGAAGACTAACTGTCCATCACATATCGTTCTAAGAGTTATCCACCAACAGATCCGTCGCGTCATGACCAGGGAGTTAAAGCAACGTAAAATAAAATAGAGTGTATAATAAGGAAAGAAAATAAAAAATGTTGTTTCCCAATTAGGAACTATAACTTGACCCTCAAATGACGATCCATGGATGGTCCAACCATTCATTGCGCTTTTCGTACACAGCCATTCAAAATTTTCGTTGTTATTTCATTAGTGTAAGAACAATTGCAAAGTGCTTCATACAAATGTTGTTTAGTTTATTTTTGAGGAGTGAGAAATAACACAAAAAAGAATATTCCCATTTAAAAAAAAATCTGATGTGTTACGCTCACATGACTTTCTCTACTCTTGTAAAACTATTTTTACAAACTCTTATTCTCCATCTATTTCATATCAATCGAGATAAACATTTGTAGAAACGATCTTTTGACATGCAAAGAGAATTACATTTTACACGTAGCGACCAGTTTTAAAATATTTGACTATCGCTTAAGGCGTACTCTGTTCCCCTTGTTTTGTATTTGCAAGAGCAATATAGAAATACAGCAGCCTTTAAGCACATACATATCTCTTAATAGCTGGTTGCTAGGTGCAACAGCATTCTATTTGCCACAGATTAATACTCTTTGCATATCCAAGACAAAATATGAATAACGAAATACTATTTGAGAAAATGAGCATTGAAAAATTTAAGGGAATAACAAGCAATATCTCGAAAATGGTTCGCTCAAAAAAAAATGTATATAACATAAATTGTGTCTCTTAACGCGATCTACATTTTTCGTGTGGTAAAATTTTGTCTATCTCTTACGGTTTACCAGTTATGCAAAAGTCGTTCACAATGAAGAATACTTTTGGAGACTTCCCAGAAAATTCGAGATAGACATTTAATTTGTCATGAAAATATCTTAAACATATGATATTTTAATTAAAATTGTTAGAGCTATTTTGGAGAAAATTAAAATTTTCGAAAATTTTTCCATGCAAAGGGTAATTTGGGGTGGAGGGATTTTCTTGAAAACCTTCGTGTCGCATCTCTGGAAGATACTGAACCTAAATACCAGGTTTGGTGTTTATCCGAGTTTTCGTTTCTGAGTTATGCTGTTCACAGACACACACACACACCCAGACACACACATACACAGACACACACACACACACACACACACACACATACAGACACACATACGGACATGTTAACAAAAATGTTTACTTAGACCTTCTTTATACTACTTTTCTCCCCCTGAAGTGAGCGTTTACGATCCCTTCAGCTACCGTGCTGTTAGCGGTCCGGACCTTTACTACTTGTATTACATTTCATGTCATTAGACGTATTTCGGATCGAACATCTGAGTCCCTTAGGTCGGTGAGAAGTTGGGATTGGGTTGGTCTCAACGGGATTGTCGGTCCTGATACCATGGGAGAATGGCTACGTCCACACGATGACGCCTGGCCAGGTTTGTGTAGATGCCGTGATGTCCTCCGGCAGCTTCCCACCGAGGTTCTTGCCCTTTGGGTGAAAGGAGGCCTTTAAGGAAACTAGATTTTGACCCCACGAAGGGACAGCCTCCGATGGCACATTTTCTGTATCCAGAAGGTGCTTCGACCGCTGGGTAGCTCACGAATACATTCATACGTTCATCCCTCTTCGCGATTATGAATCCTTTCAGACCGGTTAGTTCCTGAGGTCGTGGGTTCAAACCCGGCGGAGAGAGATGGATTTTTTTTCGGGGGTGAAAATATTTAGCATGGCATCTTTCGGAAGGGAAGTAAAACTGATGGTCCCGTGTCATAGATTTACAGGATTTATCAAATGTTCATATGAATTTAATGAAAAACTAATATTTTTACTTTCTCTACTACTATAGTAAGTAGGGAAAGTATTGTATTCCACCCAAAAATTCGATACCGAGATTTCACCGGAAATATATGTTTTGAGAGCCCCTGAATCCAAAAAAGCATTTTTGAAACATGTCCGTGTGTGTCTGATTGTGAACAGCATAACTCAGAAACGAACAGTCAGATTAACACCAAACTTGGTAACTAGGTTCAGTATCTTCCAGAGATGCAACACGAAGGTTTTCAACAAAATCCTCCCCCCCCAGATTACTCTTTACATGGAAACATTTTCGAAAATTTTAATTTTCTCAAAACTGTCTCTAACGATTTTGATTAAAATATCATATATTTAGGATACTTTTATGACAAATAAAATGAATACTTCGAATTTTCTGGGAATGATTTCAAAAGTATTCTTCATTGTGAACGACTTTTGCGTAACTGGTAAACCATAAGAGATAGACACAATTTTACTACACAAAAATGTAGATTGCATTAAAATACACAGTTTATATCATATAATTTGTTTTGTTGAGTGAACCATTTAAGTGATATTGCTCGTCATTCCCTTAAATTTTCCAATACTTATACTTTTTCTCAAATTCGTTATTCATTTTTTTTGTCCTGGTAATGCAAAAAGAATGGAATACTCCACATAGCAACCAGCTCTTAAAATATTTGACTATAGCTTAAAGCCTACCATTTCCCCTTGCATCTACAAGAAAATTAGCAATAAGATTAACATCTCGATATCTCGATTAACATGAAGCATATGGGGAATAAGCGTTTGTAAAAATAGTTTGTACAAGAGTAGAGAAAGTCATGTGAGTGTAACAAATAAGATTTTTTTACAAAGATTATTCTTAACTTTAACTATGATTCAATGATGACGAGAGGCAGTACGAGAAAGTAAATATCGACGATGCCATACAAAAGAAGTAATAACTGGATTAGGAGGAGGTATAAATCCTCTTATTGTTTCACAAATCTTTTTTTTCGTACCATTCTTCTGAGCCTTTTATCATAGAAGACTTGTCCCAACCATTGAATTAGGATATTCTTGACCATCCTTAGGGATTAGGTACCGATTCGTTATATAACTGTACTCTTGTTCGCACGTAAAGGATACTCATGCCTGATAAAGAGGCCTCTGAATTAAACTTTCGGTCTTTCACGTCCAATGTACCTACATAGAATGAGACGCTAATAACCATAGTAGTTAAAGAAGGCCCATAAATAAAAACTCAATATATGTCAGACCGGAGCTGGTTCGCCTTAAGCAGAAATATATCTTCTCCGCTTTCCCGACATGCAAAAAATCCCTTATTCGATGCGGTTAATGCTTTATTATCGATTCTTCTGTACCCAAAAATTTTCCGCAACCTACACGTAACAGAGAATGACTTTGACTTCATTAGGCCTACATTTTGGAAACAAGTTTCTGTTTTAATTTCCAAAATATTTTTTAAGATACTACAAGTAATCATATTAACTCTCTTTATGGTATCTTTACAAATGGATGTGTAATTTAAAACAGAAACTTGACCCAAATTCACCCATGCTACGGTACCTAGCTGCATATATCTTTAGGATACCTTAGACGGCTATATTGGTGTGCGGTTGCATGCATCCTGAAGAGTTGATCATCTGAAGCGATCATTAGTATAACGAAAACCAGAACTGTTATCTGGAGTGCATCAAAGGCCATGTTCGGGAATGCTAGACGAACATTTGAGGCAATATTTTTAATACTTAAATGATTTCAGTCGAATTATATAACATATACATTCAATAACAGTCCGCCTTAAAGCAATATGTGTATAAATAATATATAAAATGCATGTAACAGTCATTGTATTAATGTTTATATTATTGTGTACATGATTAATAATGTTATGTGAATGTATTAGGTAATTTAATAATGTAGGAGTGGTGAAAATAATAGGCTAAAGTCGCTAACAATGAGGTAACCTTGAGACAATAATGAATTAGAAAGTTTAATAATGCTACTGGTAATTCTTGGAGCAACAATAATGTAATTTTTGAGACAGTTTATAAAATAGTCAATAAACAACCAGAAAAAAGCTTAAGTTAAATAAAAGTATTCTATTGGAGTAGGAATAGCCAATCAGAAACTGAAATAGGGCAAATTGTACAAATTCAGATTTCAGTTGCTAGCAGACAGCGTTCCTAACTGGACGCGAGACGCGTCCTCGAGAAGTTTAATACGTATTTAGTGTCAGACAAAAATAGTTTACGAGTTATAAAGAGCAAGCAATTAATAAATAATCTCACAGCTCTCTATATCAGTGAAGTGTTATTTATATCGTGTCAAGGATTAATAAATGTAGTGAAGTAAAAATTATAATCTGTGTAAGCCTACATTCTTCAGCCGCACCACGCCTTGTTAAGATACTCATGTCTCTACAAATTAATAGTGACGCAGCCAAGTTTTCTTTAAATATATATATATATATATATATATATATATATATATATTTAAAGAAAACATTCAAATACAAAGTGGATTCTTAAACACTGAGGCAAAGGCCACCGAAAAGTAAATTTGGGGCAAAGGCTACCGGAAACCGGGTACCATACGTGCGGTTGCAACTATTTCAAGTTCGGCTCCCCCTAAAATCACCCATCCTCACATTGCATAACATCTACACTGGAAATATTCCAGGTTGCAAGAGGTCGTCTATGGAATGCGGACTAACATTTGGTACCGAATGATAGACTAATGGCGAGGTCATGATAGGTGGACACAAGGCTGACTTCTCAGTGCATACCAGGTTTGATATTCAGTATCGAGTACGACTTCCCAGCTGCAAGTTTCAAGCTAGGGAATTTATGAGTCTCTTCATTTCCTTACAAGAGTAAAATATGCTATAGATACGTGAGAGGAGAAAGAAAGAAACGAGAAGAAATTACATGCTGAGTGATGAAACCGAGAGAAAATTCAAATTAACATAATCGAAATCAACTGGAATAGCTGGCTGCTGTGATGAATGAAATAAAGTATTATAAGCATATAATTTCGATATTATTATCTTCAGTGCAACCTATGACAATGGAAAAGTAATGGAGGGGAACACCTCGAACAGCTCGACCCAAAGCGGATCTTTTGTGGCTAACATACCTTTTTTACGCATCTGCTTTTCAGGCGACCTAACGGTACACTAACAAAGCGTATTCTCCTCTCACATGGTTAGAATAAGGGAAAAGCCAACCGTGTTTCCTGCCTGCTGATAACACTGTTTTTTCAACCCATTTTCACCTTTACATATAATACTCACTTCCCAGGAGGGTACAGGGCACAGGCCGACAGGTCACAGAGACGCGCAGAAGCTCCTAACGATTCCAAGCATGAAGACTCGATCACACCAGCGAAGGCTGTCGGAGTCGATAGAACTCGACCCACCTTAGATGGCTCAAAGAAGGCTACTATCTGGCGGGACCGAGAAGAACTTTCCAATGAGCAAACATCTGAGCTATCTGTCCGACAAGACTGACAGCCGCGATGTCCACCTGAAACATGAAAGGGGAAACGAAATGAGAGGGAATGAGGGAACCACCCTAGCTTGTATACTTTGCAGGGTGTGATACGGGAAGGAAGGTAATAAGTAACAACTCTAACAATAGATTAAGTTACTGATGGGGAAACTACAAAAAGCCAATGGGCATATTGGCTGCCTCGATGGAAATCGAACCCGGGACCGCCCGACTGCGAATTTCACATATTACCACGGAGCCATCTCGCTCAATATTCAGGGCAACCTAAAACTATGGAGAGTATTTCCTTATCCGAAAACATAGACCCCTTGTCCACCACCAGCACGGCTATTGCTTTTTCAAGTTCTTATACCTGCCTAAGGGCACCCAACACTTTCTAAAAAATCTGATGTGTTACACTCACATGACTTACTCTACTCTTGTACAAACTATTTTTACAAACGCTTATTCTCCATATGTTTCATGTTAATCGAGATATCGAGATGTTAATCTTGTTGCTAATTTTCTTGTAGATGCAAGGGGAATATGGTAGACTTTAAGCGATAGTCAAATATTTTAAGAGCTGGTTGCTATGTCGAGTATTCCATTCTCTTTGCATTACCAGAAAAAGTATAAGTATTGGAAAATTTAAGCGAATAACTAGCAATATCTCGAAAATGGTTCACTCAAAAAAAAATGTATATGACATAAATTGTGTATTTTAACGCGATCTACATTTTTTTGTGTAGTAACACTTTGTCTATCGCTTATGGTTTACCAGTTATGCAAAAGTCGTTCACAATAAAGTGCGGTATACTCTTGGTGGGAGAGCATAACTCGCAGTATGTTCGATATATTAATATATGAATTAATATATGAACTATGGTAATGTTGTTAAATATCTGATGTTTTAGTTGTTACTCTTATTGTTTATTTTCGTTTCTTGCCACGGCTGCTGTTATTTAGGTTTTGGTAGAGCTTGTATAACTTTGCAGGGTGTGATACGGGAAGGAAGGTAATAAGTAACAACTCTAACAATAGATTAAGTTATTGAAAAATACTATGCTTTAATGGCACACGCATTTACTGTCTTAGTAATAATCTACACAGTTCTTAAGTTAGTTGGAGCTGTAGAACGGTCGAGCCCTACCACGTCCGTAAGCCAAACTTGCGGTCGCTGAGCAATCAAGTATTTTTATACGTGCTCTAGAAATAATTGTAATATTTATCACACGTTCCTATAGACTTTTCTTCCTTAAAATTTCATTGTCTGTCTTCGTTCAGCTTGAAACCTTCCAGAAGACTTACCCGGCTATTGTTCGACGTTTGCAAACATGTGGCCTCTCTACAAACATATGTTGTGTTCGCTTGTCGCCTTTTCTATTTCACAAAGACTCAAGGTCTGGCTTTTGTGACCTTCCCGTACAAGTCATTTTTGCCTGGGCCTTAATTCTAACACAAAGATATGTTTGTCGGCTTTTAACAAGAATTCCACAGCTCCAGCTACACTTGCACATACATAAAACTTATGCCTTAACTTCTATTTATACAACAAGTATTTTTCTTATTAATACCATTTCACATTATAATTCACATTATTATATATATGGCATATATAACCATAGTTACTGTCTAAAAGAATACTTTTGGAGACATTCCCAGAAGATTCAAGATATACATTTTATTTGCCATGAAAGTATCTTAAAGATATGATGTTTTAATCAAAATCGTTAGAGCCATTTTTGAGAAAATTAAAATTTTCGAAAAATGTTCCATGTAAAGGGTAATATGGGGTGGGGGGATTTTCTTGAAAACCTTCGTGTCGCATCTCTGGAAGATACTGAACCCAAATACCAAGTTTGGTGTTTATGCGACTGTTCGTTTTTGAGTTATGCTGTTCACAGACACACAGACACACACACGGAGATTTCCAAAAATGCTTATCAAAATTTTGGATGGAATACAATACTTCCCCTACTTACTATACGTAGTAGAGAAAGTAAAAATGCTGGCAATTGGAGAATAACAAATAAGAACATTATTGCACACAGTACAAGCTATCGCCTTTACAGTCTTTTATAAAGTAATTATCCAGTTACGGTGCTCAAAAATCTGTATCGGTATCGAATGTCGAGAAACAGTGGTATCGTCTTATCATTAAATGATAATAATAATAATAATAATAATAATAATAATAATATAATGAAAGTTGCACCAAAAGCAGTAGAACCAACAAATTCTTCTGTTACGTAAACCGCTCCATAACCCTCGAGAACCCTAACGCAGGACGCCAGTTCATGTTTTACGGAGCCAAAATTAAATACACGACCATAGGCAGCTGATTAGTTTTTTGTGCAGTAGCACTGGAAACATCGACATGCAGAACAAACAAGTCCAGATCGCCTTGTCCAGTTGGAAAGTAGATGATACAAATGGAGAGATGCGTAAGAAGATATCTCAAGGTCGGATGCCGTCAACCTTGAGAAGGATGAAGTGCCCTCTGGCCAGGAGCCTGCGCTAACCTACTTCCCGTTGCACATCCAAATGGTCTCTTTAAAAGCCAACGTTCCAGGGTTCGACTTCCGCCCACATTATTCCACCTTGTCTCTATTTGATAGAGATTTCACCGGAAATATATGTTTTGAGGCCCCCTGAATCCAAGAAAAGCATTTTTAGAAACATGCCAGTGTGTGTCTGTTCTGTGAACACCATAACTCAGAAACGAACAGTCATTACCCTTTGCATGGAACATTTTCGAAAATTTTAATTTTCTCAAAAATAGCTCTAACGATTTTGATTAAAATATCATATATTTAAGATATTTTCCATGACAAATTAAATGTCTATCTCGAATTTTCTGGGAATGTCTCCAAAAGTATTCTTCATTGTGAACGACTTTTGCATAACTGGTAAACCATAAGAGATAGACAAAATTTTACCACACAAAAAATGTAGATCGCGTTAAAATACAGAATTTATATCCTATACATTTTTTGTTGAGTGAACTATTTTCGAGATACTGCTTGTTATTCCCTTAAATTTTCCAATACTTATACTTTTTCTCAAATGGGAATTCGTTATTCATTTTTTATTTCCTGGACATACAAAGAGAATGGAATGCTTAACATAGCAACCAGCTCTTAAAACATTTGACTTTCCCTTGCATCTACAAGAAAATTAGCAATAAGATTAACATCTCGATATCTCGATTAACATGAAGCATATGGAGAATAAGCGTTTGTAAAAATAGTTTGTACAAGATTAGAGAAAGTCATGTGAGTGTAACACATCAGATATTTTTGTGTTGGATATGCAAAGAGTAATAATCTGTGGCAAAGAATGGTGCTGTACCTAGCAACCAGCTATTAAGAGATATGTATATGCTTAAAGGCTACTAAGCGATAGTCAAATATTTTTAGAACTGGTCGCTATGTATAAAATGTAATTCTCTTTGCATGTCAAAAGATTGTTTCTGCAAATGTTTATCTCGATTAATATGAAATAGATGGGGAATAAGAGTTTGTAAAGATAGTTTGTACAAGAGTAGAGAAAGTCATGTGAGTGTAACACATCAGAGTTTTTAAAAACTACTCTGATACGTCAAATTTAATATTTTGAAAGGAAAGTTTAAAACAAAAAGAAACAAAATGTTCAGCAATTATTTTAGGGGTTCTGACATCATAATAAACATTTTAAATTGTAACATATTATTGTTATTATTATTATTATTATTATTATTATTTGTTTCTTCTGAAATATAGTGTCTTATTTAATTGCACGAACAATAATTTCATTTGTCTCATACAAAAGATTTGGTTATTATGAGAACAGATCTCTCTCCACTAGATTACTTTTATGGGGATATTATAAATTTAGAGTCTTTGTTACGAGGTCTGCTAATATGGAAGAGTTAAAAACGAGCCTCAGGAAAGAATGCAGAGATATACCACCAGTAGTGACTGAAAATGTTCAACAAGAATTCACGCTTTGTCTTAGCCACTGCCAAACTGTAAATGGGGTGCATTTTTAACATTTTATTTAATAATTAGAATTTCATTTGTTACAGTAGTTGTGGTAGGGGAACGCACATACGGCAGGGCAAGCAATGCAAATAACGGGAAATCATAAATCAACAATCCAGATAGTAATATGTAATAATATACGAGGCCTGTCCCAGAAATACCCGACCTAACAAAGAAAACACAAAAATTCTGTAAAAAAACATCTTTATTTCTCGGCATAGTCTCCTTTCAGCTCGATACATTTTTCCTAGCGATGTTCAATAACTTCGATACTCTGCTTATAGTGAGAACCCTCGAATTCTACAAAACAGCCATCAACTGCAGACTCCATCTCCTCATTGTTGGCAACTCTTTTACTACCAAGCCATTTCTTCAACTTTAGAAACCGAAAATAATCAGAGGGGGCTAAGTCTGGCGAGTAGGGTGCATGAGGAAGCAATTCGAAATTTAACTCATTGATTTCGGCCATGGCGATAATGGATGTGTGAACTGGTGCATTGTCTCTGTGAAACAAAATTTTCTTTTTCACTAAATGCGGCCCTTTTTGCTTGATTTCCACATTCAAATGCTGCAATAAGTTCGCATAATACTCACCATTGATTGCTTTTCCTTTTTGAAGATAATAAATGAAAATTATCTCACGTGCATCCCAAAAAATTGACGCCATGACCTTGCCTGCAGATGGAGCTGTCTTCGCCTTCTTTGGAGCTACTTTCCCCTTTCAATCCACTGTTTTGACTGTTCCTTCATCTCAGATGTGAAGTATTGAACCCATGTTTCATTCATGGTAATGAATCGATGCAAAAACTCGGCTTTATTGCAGGGAAATATCGCCAAACACTCGACTAAAACGTCCTCACTACGCTGGTTTTGCTCAATTGTGAGTAAACGTGGCACCCATGTTGTGCACAGCTTTCTATGTACAAATTTTCAGTCGGTATGTAATATACAACACCATTTGAAATGCCTACGATGTCTGCTAGCTCGCGCACTTTCAATCGACGGTCATTTAATACCATTTTGTGGATTTTATTCACAATTTCTGGTGTGGTGACCTCATTTGGTTGACCACCGCTATGTTCGTCTTGGCAACTCGTACGGCCTCGCTTAAACTCTGCTACACAATATTTTACTGTTGTAAACGAAGGAGCAGACTCCTCCAGAGTAGAATCTAGCTCAGTTTTAATATTAGTTGGAGTAAGACTTTTCAAATGAAGGTATTGTATCACCTAACGATGGCCAGTTTTATCCATGTTTAGAAATTCCTGAGAGCGTTCACTATTGATGGCTGCCAAACAATTACTAACAACGTAGCATTGTCAAACTTAAGCTTTATAAGGATGGTACTTTCTACCAAAGTCATTTGTTTGAAAGAACAACCGCTAACTATACGTCAGTTCGGGTACTTCTGGGACTGCCCTCATATAACACTGTAAGGTAACTTCTATCATAAAATGTAGACAGAAGTAAGAAACATTAGCTAGAATGCGAGCTAGCAGGTGGGTTAAAAGTCCACTAACGTAGACACACTAACGAGCACAGGATTGTTTAGAATTGCGTTGAGCTAGAGAGAGGTCCTAGGAGAAATAAGGACGGAGTTAGGGGGACAATTCCTGAAAAGTCAAGCGAGTTGGATTAGAATACAGCAATTAGAACAAAGAGTTGGGAGTAAGACAAAGATAGTGGGTTTTAGCAAAGGAGTCAGACAGAGGCTTGACTTCTAAAACTGAACGATTTCTTTCTTATAACACGCTAAGTCAATAACCAATCGAAATAAAGATTAGGTGAAAAAGCGCGAAAGTTAGCGTCATAGCAGAAAGGTATAAAAGGAAGGTTCGCTCCATATTTCAATACTCTTTCATATTCTCTCATGTGAGCTATTTGGTGACAGGTGTTGTAACGCGTGTGCGTGTGAATGGGAGAGATAGCGTGCGACATAGATAGCTGGGTCCAATGCAACATCCAAAGCAGCGGTAAGATGTATAACACAACTTACAGATTAATTCACTATTACTCAAAGGAGAACAGTTGCTAGCCGCTTCGATAATTTGCTGTGTTAGAATAAATCATATGTTAAAGGAATCCAGCTTCTTAATTGCTTTCACCCACAATATCCTGAGATACAGATAGCTCGGAATAGGAATTCGTTCACAGCTTACGAACTGGAAGCCGAGACAAAGAACTTTAGCAAACTTCAACCTGGAACGCATCACAAAGGTGAGAGATCATATACAGAGTGATTTATGAAGAACTGACACATTTCTTTAATTATCCTGTTCGAAATTTATTCGATGCCCCAATATTAGCACAAGATTAAGCAGAGTGTTCTGGAGTTTCGATTGCCTGTCACTAGACGTGCAAATGTTCATGTTTTATTCCTAATTGTTAGCTTTGTTGTCGGCAATTGTTTTTGAGATTTTGTTCTAGTCAACGTGAAAATAGAGTACACATTATGTGAACGACTGTTCCTTGTAAAGCAATACTGGATTACGAATTCAATTACAGCTACTCAAAGGGCATACTAGAGAGACCTTGGTGTTCGGGATTCTCCCCAAAGAAACGCAATACTGGGACTGGTAAACTAATTGGAAACAACTGGATCTCTGGTGCGTGGAAAAGGCAAAACTCGTTCATCTATGCTTCCCATGGTTGTTGTAGACGTAAGAGCATGACTGGATCAGTCACCCAAAAAATCATTAAGACGTTTGTCGCAGGAGACAGGGTACAACTACTCAATGTGTCAGAGAGCTATGAAAAGTGCAGGCCTAAAGCTGTATAGGATTCCGGCTGTCCATCAGTTACAGGAACCAAATAAGGATAGACGACTGAATTACTATCGTTTGTTTCGGGCGTTTGTTGTGCAAAATCCTGCCATATTGTCCATCACATGGTTCACAGATGAAGCATGGTTCCATTTATCCGGTTATGTGAACTCAAATAACTCACGCTATTGAGACAGCGAAAATCCACATGTTATTCTTGAGGCACCTATGCACCCGGTTAAAATCGGAGTTTGGTGCGCAATATCCGCAAAAAGAATAGTGGAACCATTTTTTTTAAAACAATGTGAACACTGCAGAGTACCGACGGATTTTCATGGAGTTTGCTGAGCAACTAGACGACGTAGAGCTGAGTCAAGGATATTTTCAGCAGGACGGCGCTACATGCCATACATCAAATGAATCCATGGCACTAACTGCAAGTTTCTTTGACGACCGGTTAATTTCCAAGAACCTGTGGCCACCGAGATCTCCGGATTTGACATCGCCGGACTTCTTTCAATGGGGTTGCTTAAAATACAGGATTTATGCTACACGTTACCAGACATTGGACGATCTGAAGCACAACATTACACAGGACATTCAAGCTATTGAGTCCTACAACGAGTGGCCAATAGCATGGAACAAAGTATTGAGTTGTGTATTTTGCAGGATGGAGCACATTTTCAACATTTGCTATAGAGGTAAATAATCTCCCAAAATTCATCTGTATTTCAGGTATAATAAAGTTGTCGCCAACATATCTCGTTTTGAAAAAATTAAAGAAATAAATGTGTCAATTCTTCATAAATCATCCTGTATTATACGTGAAAGCTCCATTCCGCTTGTGTAAATTACGGAGAAAGTTGTTAATGCAACTAAATAAGAGCTGTTCACAAAAAATGAGTAAATAATGTGTTGCATTTAAAACTTTTGTCGATCTCACCCCCTGTACAATAGTGGTTGCAAATGTTTCCTTTCTGTAAACGTTTTCTTTAAAAATGTTAAATTTAGGGTGTCCGAAAATTTTTCAAAAATTGAATTAATTTAACTTTATTTGCATTATTTCTTATTTATGAAAGACTTACACATCTAGATGCATAAAACGTATTTAAAAGAGAGTAAATCAGTCGCAACCTTTCTCCAAATTTACACGCACAGTTTAAGCAAAATATCAACGGGATAGAGGTACATTAAAAGGCACGCTTAGCCGAACTGCGCTTAACCGAAACGGAAGAGGAGGAGAGAAAAGAAGTTAAAAAGGAATGACCCAAGATCGGCAAAGGTATTTTGCCCCAACCGTGAATTTCAATAAAGTTACTTGGTATTGTATGGAGTTAATCGTCATCCCTTTCCCTCACATTTCAAGAAATATTGCACCCTTATAAAGCAAGCATTCGATGCGGACACCCACTTTTATTTTACTTTTAACTTTGGCCAGTGTGGTTTATTTGTGTTTAAGATGTCAGCAAATAGAAGCGTGTTGTAACAAGCATTGAACAGAACCTCGAAGCCCTTAACAGATGGAAAATGGACATTTTTTACATTCTCTACTACGTATAGTAAGTAGGGGAAGTATTGTATTCCACCCAAAAATTCGATACCGAGATTTCACCAGAAATACATGTTTTGAGACCCCCTGAATCCAAAAGAAAGAATTTTTGGAAACATGTCCGTGTGTGTGTGTGTCTGTGTGTATGTGTGTGCCTACGAAGAGCATAACTCAGAAACGAACAGTCGGATAAACACTTAACTTGGTATTTAGGTTCAGTATCTTCCAGAGATGCGACACGAAGGTTTTCAAGAAAATCCCCCACCCCAGATTACCATCGAAAATTTTAATTTTCTCAAAAATGGTTCTAACGATTTTGATTAAAATATCATATATTTAAGATACTTTCATGACAAATAAAATGTATATCTCGAATTTTCTGGGAATGTCTCCAAAAGTATTCTTTTGCATGACTGGTAAACCATAAGAGATAAAAAATTTTACTACACAAAAAAGATCGCGTTAAAATACACAACTTATGTTATATACATTTTCATTGTTAAGTAAATCATTTTCGAGATATTCCTTGTTATTTCCTTAAATTTTGCAATACTTAATACTTTTCTCAAATGGGAATTCGTAATTCACTTTTTTTACGTACTGGACATGCAAAGAGAATGGAATACTCCACATAGCAACCAGCTCTTAAAATATTTGACTATCGCTTAAAGCCTACCAATTCCCTTTGCATTTTCAAAAAAATTAGCAATAAGATTAACATCTCGATATCTCTATTAACATGAAGCATATGGAGAATAAGCGTTTGTAAAAATAGTTTGTACAAGAGTAGAGAAAGTCATGTAAGTGTACACATAAGATTTTTTATGAAATGTCGCAGTAGATTATGAAATATCAGATTGAATAAAAGCGAAACCAAAATTTCAGGAAGATTTGTCAAAGATGTCAAAATGCAAAATCATAAGAAATCCGAATAGAAGAAAGTAAACAAAGCCATATTTCTCCGGTTTACTCAAAAACTTAAAATCATTACCATGAATATTCGAAGCGGGTCGGCCCCCTTTAGTACCGTTAAGTGGGTTTCTACTGTATAGGAAAGCGACTATGCAACTAAGGCCACATGGCAAAAAGTTACCTAAGCAGATAGTACCGAAGGCTAGCAGATCAACTGTTCCACACCACTACAGTTACAGAAATATACATTGGGCGAAGAATCAACGTATCTACCACCCCATCTATATAGTATGAGGCAGTATTTATAACACTTAAATGATTTCAGCCAAATTATATAATATAAAATATAATAACAGCCCGCCTTAGAGCAATATGTGTATAATATAATATATAAAAGGTGTATATTACAGTCATTATATATGTTTATATTATTGTATACATGTATAATAATGTTATGTGAATGTATTACGTAAATTAATAATGTAGAAGCTGTGAGAAAAACAGGTTAAAAGTTGCTAACAATGAGGTAACAATGAGGTAACCTTGATGTAATAATGAATTAGGAAGTTTAAATGCTACTGGTAATTCTTGGAGCAACAATAATGTAATTTTTGTGACAGTTTATAAAAATAGCCAATCAACAACCAGAAAAAGCTTTAGTTAAATGAAGGTATTTTATTGAACTAGGATTAGCCAATCAGAAACTAAAATGGAGCAAAATTTACAAATTCAGTTGCCGGTTGCTTATAGACAGCGTTCCTAACCGGACGCTAGGTGAGTCCTCGAGAAATGTAATACGTATTTTGTGTGAGACAAAAATAGTTTACATGTTAAAAAGTGCAAGTAATTAATAGAAAAAATCTCACATCACTCTCTCTGAATTAGTGAAGTGTTATTTAAATCGTATCAAGCATTAATAAAAGGAGTGAAGTAAAATTATAATCTGTGTAAGTCTATATTCTTCAGTCGCACCACTCCCTGCTAAGACATTCATGTCTCGAAAAAAATATAAATCTGACGCAGCCGAGGTAAACATAAATATATAATATTTAAAGAAACAGTAAAAATTACAAAGTTAATATTTTTTTAAACATTTGGGTCAAAGGCCACTGGAAAGTACATTTAGGGCAAAGGCTACTGGAAACTTTTTACCATACGCGCGATTGCAACTACTTCAATTTCGGTTCCCCAATAGTCAAAATACAATACAACTCCTCTTTCTTCAAGTATACGTGACGTCATACCGAATACACGGACCCAGGCTACGCATTCTACAGTTAGTAGTTCGCTTGCGTTAGTAGTAGGTAGAGTCGCTCTTTGCGAGTTCTGTGTTTATGTTCTGTTCTATTTATAACGCTACTGCTTATAGTTCCAGGTATCCCTTCCCCTCACTGCGCTGTGATTAGAAATTCACAGCGTGCATGCATTGTAAGCCAAATGGTATTTGTCCTAGCTGTGCACATCACTACCTTCGTCTACATACCCACAGAACTCAATCTCAATCACAAAAGTGCACCTCAATTAAATCATGACCAATTAAAGTAGTGGCACAGGAAGAATGCTATACAAGTAATCCATATGTCCAGCACGCATTAAATTATGGGTATCAAAATAACCTACAGGCTCGTTACTGTATGTCCTCGAAGTTAATGACAAATAAAATAAGTAAGAAAAATAAAATAGGGGAATCTGACGTGTTACATTCAGATGACCTTCTCTATTCACTATTGTTTATTTTTATATCTCCTCTACAAACTATTCCTACAAAAGCTTATTCCTTTACCTATTGAAAATCAATCAATATAGAAGTTTGAGGAAATAGTTTTATAACACAGTTTATTGTACGTACAAGGGGGGCACGGAAGTTCGAAGCAATAATAAAGTCTTAAAAAAAAGCCTGATGTGTTACACTCATTTGCCTTTCTGTTCCCTCTATTAGTTTATTAGTGGATATTCAAATTTTCAAATTAATTTTCAATGTAATTGCGAGAAACAACTGAATGACGACTGGATTTTAAAAGAATGAAAGGTATTGAACAATACGAACTCTTAATAATAAATATCTCGGAAATGGCTTATGCCACAAAAAGGGTTATTTGAAATAAATTGTGTTTTTAAAGATATCTAGATATTTTGTGTAGCACGTTTTTGTCTATCACTTAACGTCTACCAGTTATACAAGATTACATAAAATTCCTTTCCAATAAAGAGGTCTTCAGATGCTATTCCCAGAAAACACAAAATATGCGGTTTATTTGTTATGCGAATATATTTAATATATGGTATTTTAATCAAAATCGTTACATTGATTTTTGAGAAAATAAAAAATGTCAGAAAATTCTTCATGCAAAGGTAGTTTGGGGTTGGGGAATTTTGTTGAAAATCTTCTGCCGTATCCTTTAAGGATACTGAAATAAAATTTAGCATTGGTATTTATCCCTGTTTTCTTTTTGAGCTATGGTGTTCATACACATATACACAAACATTTTTACTTTCTCTACTACGTACAGTAAGTAGGGGAATTGTATTCCACCCAAAAATTCGATACCGAGATTTCACCGGAAATACATGTTTTGAGACCTCCTGAATCCAAAAAAAGCATTTTTGGAAAAATGTCCGTGTGTGTGTCTGTCTGTGAACAGCATAACTCAGAAACGAACAGTCGGATAAACACCAAACTTGATATTTAGGTTCAGTATCTTCCAGAGGTGCGACACGAAGGTTTTCAAGAAAATCCCCCACCTCACATGGAACATTTTAATTTTCTCAAAAATGGCTCTAACGATTTTGATTAAATTACCATATGTTTAAGATATTTTCATGACACATGAAATGTATATCCCGAATTTTCTGGGAATGTCTTCAAAAGTATTCTTCATTGTGAACGACTTTTGCATAACTGGTAAACCATAAGAGACAGACAAAAGTTTACTGCACAAAAAATGTAAATCGCATTAAAATACACTATTTATATCATATACAATTTTTTTGTTGAGTGAACCATTTTCAAGATATTGCTTTTTATTTCCTTAAATTTTGCAATACTTATACTTTTTCTCAAATGGGAGTTCGTTATTAATTTTTTATGTACTGGACATGCAAAGAAAATGGAATGCGCCACATAGCAACCAGCTCTTAAAAGATTTGACATACGCACCTTGCACCTACAAGAAAATTAGCAATAAGATTAACATCTCGATTAACATGAAGCATATGGAGTATAAGCGTTTGTAAAAATAGTTTGTACAAGAGTAGAGAAAATCATGTGAGTGTAGCACATCAGATTTTTTAAAAATGTTTTTTATTCAGGGTGTTTCAAAACATGTATTTCCAGTGAAATCTCGGTGTTGAATTTTTGGCTAGAATGCAAAGCATTCTCTACCTACTATGTACGTGATAGACAAAGTTAAAACAGGTAGCTTAGCTCTTACTCTTTGCATGATATCATAAGAATGAATATCTTGTAAATGGTTAATGTCGCAAAAAATTATTTTACATCAATTACATGCTTTCACAGCTGCAATTTTTGGTAATAAGTTTTCACCCATTTCACATGATTTAACAGTTATACAGAATAAAATTATGCAAAACTCACTCAGATTCAGAACTGCTTTAAAGACTAATCATAGAAACCTTAAGATATACGTTCTAGTTTTCTTCAATACTGCTTACCTATAGTAAGCAGAGACAATAAATGAAGAAATTTGATTTTATTGCAACTTTTGCTCTGGAATGCTCCCACTCAAACCAAATTTGAGTGCAATTTCTTGATACGAAAGATCATGAAATTAAGGCCTGTAAGAAGAAATGAAGCCCAAGAAAGTGTAGTGTAAACGTTCACAGCAGCATTTTCTTCTGCTTGAAAGGATGGAAGTCGTATTGAAATCACGTCAGGTTCATTTGCGCGATGCTTGTATACGAGTTGACAGATTGGCCTCCCCAAAAAGGATGAAGAGTTGTCTGGCATGCACACTAGGCCACTGTGCGGCGTTATTCCTTTGTCTTCTTTGTTTCGCAATACAGACGAAGCGTGATGGTGTCTTGACTGACGGTAGAATTCACCGGAGCCTGCCGAAAATGATCTGCTCAAACACTTATCTCTCGACGTCATCTGGACCTGGACATCCAAATCAAGAACTTCTGCGTTTTCTGGGCATTTTCGGTTGGATCCGATAATTTCACTCCACACTGTAAAGATGCGGCTAATGAGTAAACTGCAGCTCAGGTTGTCTCGAGACTATCAACCAGCTATTTCTGGTTACATAGAAGATCACCAAGAAGGTCAACATGTTACGACACAGAAGTGGATAACTTGTCATTAGGGATGTACAAATGTCAAAGCTTTCAGCCGAATTTACATGCGTTGAACTGCAACAGACGTGTGTCAGACGAAGGCGTCATCCATGCAACATCAAAAAACTAACTTTAAATATGTGTTTCTCCTTGTGATGATGTACTGTTTGCATTTATTCCGGTGGCTCCCTAGCTATCGTCCCTTCTTCTTGAACGTTTACTCTGTCCAGTATTGTTGGATTCCTTCACCCAAAAGATACGAGGGGCAGTCAAACGAAAACGATCAGGCTCAACAATGCTCAAAGATGTTTTATTGCGTCAAAAGTAATCATCATAACCTCTTACACATTTATTGTATTGGCATAATATGTGAACGCCGGTTTCTATCTTGTGGAAGGTTTTGGGCTGCTAATCAATCCACAATGCTACTAAATCTCAAATCAGTTTGTTTGATCTGTATTACACCGATGTCCAGAAATGTCTCTTTGTATGTCGCTAATCTTTAACAGCCACAACGTCCCAGAAAAATACCAAAAACGTACAAACAATTTCGAGCGAAGTGAACATAATGTTTCTTCGTTTGCAGTATGTCAAAGGTTGTCGGTTTTCTTGGCCATGGGGTGTAGTCATTTCGGGAATGATGACCGGTAAACACACCAACACACTTCCTAAAGCCCAGAATTTCTTCCACGCTATTATGTTAGAGGTATTTGTGATCGTTGGTGAACCCAATCAGTATTTATGTTTGGGAAAGGTTTTTAAACCACTAGTGACCTTATAACTTCTACAAGAAAGAGACTATCTTATAACCCAGTGGATATATATGTTATATGTATCTTATACTGAGTAAAAAAATCTATTTATGACTGATTTTCATAATTTTATGTTTGCCAAGCGATAGACTAGAAGAATATTTGATGGTTCAGTTTTATGCTGTATATTTCTAAGTTATTGCCTCTTTTAGTTAGAATGTATGTTGAAAGTCTGAAACCTAAATTTGGAGTGCAAGCTATAAACTTATGTTAAAATGCGTTGAGATATTTGTATATTACCTATATGTGTTTTGAAAATGGGTGATCAACATGTGTGACTTAAAGATCTCCACAACAGTAATGGAGAAGAGTTTTCAGGTAACCAATAGTGACACTTCTGAACCATTTTCATTTGACAGAACCTCAGAAATGCTAATTAGTTGTGTTTCTCTTAAATTAAATAGCTTCATGATTTTGACTGTCAGAACAGAGAATTCTCCCAGAATACTGGAAAGTTTAAGATGGAAATTTAGTGGTACATACGTAGAGTTTTACAATATGCACATTTGATAAAAGAAGGTTCGTCACAAAGTTCTCAAAAGCACTGGCCAATTAATGCATTCTTCAGCAACATTTCAGCGATATTTTGAAACAAGCCTGGTAGATCTTTAGTATAATTACATTGGAAGAGTGTAAATTTGGTCAAGTTTAATTTATATAGTTATAGTTGTATGATGGGGGCTCTAGGTTCCCCTCCATATTTTAGTCTAATTGGAAGGACTGTCTACTACGTATAGTAAGTAGGGGAAGTATTGCATTCCACCCAAAAATTCGATATCGAGATTTTACCGGAAATGTTTTGAGGCCTCTTGAATCGAAAAAAAGTATTTTTGGAAACATGTTCATGTTTGTCTGCGTGTGTGTCTGTGAACAGCATAACTCAGAAACGAACAGTCGGATAATCAGCAAACTTGGTATTTAGGTTCAGTATGTTCCAGAGATGCGACACGAAGGTTTTCAAGAAAATACACCCTTCCCAGATTACCCTTTACATGGAACATTTTTCGAAAATGTTAAGTTTCTCAAAAACGGCTCTAACGATTTTGATTAAAATATCATATATTTAAGATAATTTCATGACAAATAAAATGTATATCTTGAATTTTCTGGGAATGTCTCCAAAAGTGTTCTTCATTGTGAACGACGTTTGCATAACTGGTAAACCATAAGAGATAGACAAAATTTTACTACACAAAAAATGTAGATCGCGTTAAAATACACAATTTATGTCATATAAATTTTTTTTTGTTGAGTGAACCATTTTCGAGATATTGCTTGTTATTACCTTAAATTTTCCAATACACTTTTTCTCAAATGGAAGTTAAAATATTTAACTATCGCTTAAAGCCTTGCGTCTACAAGAAAATTAGCAATAAGGTTAATATCTCGATATCTCAGTTAACATGAAGCATAAGGAGAATAAGCTTTTTAAAAATAGTTTGTACAATGTTAGAGAAAGTAATGTGAGTGTAACACATCAGATTTTTTTAAGTAAACTGTATACACAATGCTACAACTCTCCTTCCCCCCCCCCCCAAGTTAGACTGACGGATTCCAAACTCTGTAGCGCATGCGTGATCTATCTCGAACCTTGGTACGGACCAGTGGAGCTGGATGAACGTTTCAAAGGATACCAGCCGAAGACAAGAAGAGCAAGTTGATGGAAGACACTGCGGTTTGCAAAGTGCACTCGGGCGTTACTCATTCTGAACGGCAGCTGTACGGGGTTTGGGTTGCTCTCAAGTTTTCTTCTTCTGCTTCTTTTTTCATTGCCTTTCATATAGAGTGTTATGACAAGGTCTGTTGTGTATTCTTGTACTTCTGATGATACAACGCAGCACAACTGTAAGAATCTCAAGCTTGAAGTAGGTATTGTCTCTACGTTGTTTGCATCACGCTTTTGGCGTCAATTTGAAGTAGTTTGTATTGAAGGAGTTGTATTATATTTCAACTGTTGGGGAGCCGAAGTTGTAGTAGTTGCAACACCACGTATAGTAAACAGTTTCCGGTAGCCTTCGCCCCAAATGTACTTTCAGGTGGCCTTTGCCAAAATTTAAAAAAAATATTGACTTTGTAATTTGACTGTTTCTATATATATTGCCTCGGCTGCGTCAGTATTATTGTTAGACACGTTTCTCTTAGCAGGGTTGTGATGCGACACAGATTTTAATTTTACTTCACTCCTTTTATTAATGCTTGATACGATTAAAATAACACTTCACTGATATAGAGGGCTGTGAGATTCTTTTTATTAATTAATTACACTTTAACACGTAAACTTACTTTTCGTCTCACACAAATACATACTATATTTCTTGAGGACACTTTTTGCGTCTGGATAGTAATGCTTTCTGCAGGCAACTGACTTCTAGATTTGTAAATTTTGCTATACTTCAGCTTCTGATTTGCTAATTCTACTCCAATGGAATACCTTCATTTAACTAAAGCTTTTTCTAGTTGTTGATTGGCTATTTGTATAAACTGTCACTAAAATTACATTATTGTTTCTCCAAGAATCACAAGTAGTACTGCAAAATTTTCTTACTCATTATTGATTCAAGGTTACCTCATTGTTACCTCATTGTTAGCAACTTTTAACTTATTATTCTCACAGCTCCTACATTATTAAATTACGTAATATATTCACATAACATTATTGAACATGTATACAATAATATAAGCATATGCAATGACTGTTACATACATTTTACAAACTATCACATACACACACTGCTTCAAGGCGGGCCGTTATTGAATTTACACATTATATACCCAGACTGAAATCATTTAAGTGTTAAAAATATTGCCTCAAGCTTCAACTTAAATCTCTAAAAGGATTTTGTTGTTCTCAAGGATTAGATCACTGTATATATAGGGTGGGCCGTTTATGGAGACTGAACAATATCTCCAAGCTAAGCGTTGTAGAACGAAATTTTTTTATTAAAAGTTTATTGATGTTATGGGAGAAAGTAAATGTCATTTGTCGTGTTTTGTTTGGAAGACGTTATATGGTCATTTTAGGAGCAATTTAATATTTTCAAATGGCAAACTACAATTAGGATCAATTTAAATTGACTCTAAAATGACCATCACTACAAACAAAACACGACTAATGGCATTTACTTTTCCCCCATAATATCAAGTAACTTTTATTCAAAACATTTCTTTCTAAGGCGCTTAGTTTTGAAGATATTGTGCAATCTCAACAAATAGTCCATATTGTATTTGATGCTACGATAGTAATTGTATTTAAATTTCAGTTAATTATTATTTTTTCTGTATTTTTTCTCTGCATTGTTTTAGTATGCACTTATAGGTATATTGTAGATATTTAGTACTGTACTGCTACTCATGTAAACTCGGTCAGTTTAAAATTGGTCTACGTACATTCTTGTAGTAGTTATAATGGGGAACGCAACTCTAATCACAAAAGTCTTTCCAGGAAATAGTTCATGTACGATATTTCAAACAGACAGATGTTTCAGTGTTTCGACACTGAATATTTGTAACCAAAACACATTTTATTGATTTATGGTTCTCAAGTGAAGTAAGATAAATCTCGTTACAATGCCACGCTTACTGCAGCACTCTGGGACGGATTACGATGAACTTACTTAACGTAACTTAACGTAGCATGAAGTTATGAAATGCTGCTGAATCAAAGATTGGGGCAGTATTTTTAACATTTAAATGATTTCAATAAAATTATATAATATATAAATTCAATAACAGCCCGCCTTAAAGCAATATGTGTATGTAACAATATATAAAAAGTGTATATTACAGTCATTGTATATGTTTATATTATTGTATCCATGTGTAATAATGTGTGAATATATTACGTAATTTAATAATGTAGGAGCTGTGAGAATAATAGGTTATAAGTTGCTAACAATGAGGTAAGCTTGAGGCAATAATGAATTTGAAGGTTTAAACGCTACTAGTCATTAATGGAGCAACAATAATGTAATTTTAGTGACAGTTTATAAAACTAGCCAATCAAAAACCGGAAAAAGATTTAGTTAAATGAAGGTATTCTATTGGATTAGGAATAGCCAATTAGAGACTTGAAATACAGAAATTTACAAGTTTAGGCAGTTGAAATCAATTCAGTTGCCTGCAGACAGTGTTTGTAACCGGATGCGTGATGCGTCCTCGAGAAACTTTATATGTATTTTGTGTGAGACAAAAAATAGTTTACGTGTTAAAATGTGAAAGTGTTTAATAAAAACATCTCACAGCTCTCTCTCTCTCTCTCTCTCTCTCTCTCTAACAGTGAAGTGTTAATTAAATCATGTCAAGCATTAATAAAAAGGAGTGAAGTCAAATTATAATCTGTGTAAGCCTACATTCTTGTCGCACCACAACCCTGCTAAGAGAAACGTGTCTCTAACAATAATACTGACGCAGCCGAGACAAACGCAAATATATAATATTTAAAGAAACAGTCAAATTACGAAGTTAATATTTTTGTTGTAAACTTGGAGCAAAGGCCACCTGAAAGTATATTTGCGGTGAAGGCTACCGGAAACTGTTTACTATACGTGCGGTTGCAACTACTACAAGTTCGGTTCCCCAACAGTTGAAATAATACACTCCTTCAATACGACCTACTACAAATTGACGCCCAAAGTGTGTTGCAAACAAGTTACAACAGAATATGTTCTTCAAACTGACTTTCCATACGTAGAAGCAAAACAACTACTTCAAGATCTAATTAGAATACGCTTAATGTAACGAGAATGACTCTGAATTGGTAGTTGGTTTTATTACCTCATGCTACTGCTTCACGCCGATTGGTTCTAATTACCCGTAACGTCAAACTTAACGTAAGGTGAAGAGTAAGTCTGGCATTGCCAAACTGTTAAGTTACGTCTCGTTAAGTCACGTTAAATCGACACTAAATAGCTCCATTTAATACAACGTGTTAGACTTTCACATTATGTCGCGATGAGTTAAATCACTTTACGTTAAGTAATCCCGGAATTACTATTCTTGAGGTTACAAGTTAAAAACTCTGTGGAAATTAGTATTCCATCATACCGGTAGATGGCAACTATGACTTTGAAGAAGATATTGTTCTTGGAGTCTATTTATTTGTTTCTCTCCACGTATGGACGTCAATTTGAAGAAGATTGTTTGTTACGTAATATGCTGTTTCGTATGAGAAGCCGATTTGAAGATGTATTTTTGTTGTTACGCTCCAAGTTAAAAAAAAATAAAAAAATATATTAACTTTGTTACTAAACTGGTTCTATAGATATTATTTATGTTTGTTTTTGCCTCGGCTGCGTCAGTATTTATTTAGAGACACGTTTCTCTTAATCAGGGCGTGGTGCGACAAGAATGTAGGCTTACACAGATTTTAAGTTTTAAATCACTTATTTTTATTAATCCTTGACACAAATTAAATAGCACTACACTGATATCAAGAGCTGTGATATTCTTTTAATTTAATACTTGTACTTTGTTAACGCGTATACATAATTTTCGTTTCACACGAATACGTAATATTTCTTCAGAGAACACATCTTCCATTCAAGGTCTGCAGGCAACTGAATATATTTCAAGCGTCCAAACCCGTAAATGTTTGTATTTCAAGCCTCTGATTGGCTAATCCTAGTCCAATAGAATCCCTGCATTTTACTAAAGCTTTTTCTGGCTGTTGATTGGCTATTTTTAAACTGTCACAAAATTTACATTATCGTTGCTCTAATCATGACGTAATATTTAAACTCTCAAACACATTATTGTCTCAAGTTTACCTCATTGTTACATTATTATTCTCACAGCTCTTACATTATTAAATTACGTAATTCATTTACATAACATTATTCAACATGTTTACATAATATAAGCATTTGCAATGACTGTTACATACATTTTTTATAAATTATTACATACATATCGCTTCAAGGCGGCTGTTATTGAAATATGTATGTTATATAATTTAATTGAAATTATTCAAGTGTTAAAAATACTGCTTCAACTTTAATTTATCGGTTGGAAGGATATTTCATTCTCAGTTCAATTTTATAACCAATTTTATTTCCCCATTATTATGATTGTATATGTAAGTAAACTGAAGTAACAATATAATTTAACATATCACAGTGAAACGAGTTGTAAAAAATAAAGCATAACAATCCAATACGGAGAATCGAATTCGTCTTGATTGCATAGAAGTTAGGTAGCTTAACTGCTATCACACCATCAACCTAAAAACCAAACCCTGTGGTAAAGCCCTTCCGAGGGAAGGTACACAGAAACACTATTTAGCTCACCATGAGCCTATTGCTCCACGCCTTACGTTCAGAACAGGGTGCTACGCATAATCCATGTTACCGGGTGTAGATTCCCATCACATATCCTACATACCCACTCAAGTCTCCCATACATCGTGTACATGTTTGTGTGGGAACCGCACCATGTACACGAAACTCACTTACCATACCAACCAGCAGGTACACATTCTGGGTCGCTAAGACCGAAGGGCACCCAGAAAAAGAAAGGGCTACCGGTTACCCAAGGACGCCTTCAGACCCCAGACTTAAGGGCTACCACTCCTAACCACCACCAACCACCAAGTTAAGCAGCATCGGGTTTGGTCACTAGCTGGATGAGTGACCGTGTAGCGGTCCGCCTGCATACTACTTTGGATATTCCTCAAACCTTTACCCAAATTCCATCCTGCTTCGCTGCCAGCCGGCCTCCTTAACTTGACGAGCACGCAAACGGCAGCCAAAGTTAAGCAGTATTGGGCTGGTCACCACTTGGTCACATGACCGCCCAAGCGAGTTCGCCGAGACCCAGGCAATGGCAATACAGAAAGCTAAACTCGCCCATTGACCACAATCATGAGAGTTTGCGAAAATATTTATTCGCCTTCTATATCGCACAGATAAAGCCGAACTTGCGACTAGGTATTGTGGCGATAAACATCCCGTCTAGTGAACCTGGGCGACCTGCTCTCGATTGCTGGATTGTCGGATTGCTTCACACCAAGCACGATGAGGAGGTAGCCCAAATCAGTGTCCTGTGCTTGTGTTATAGAATTAGCTAAACGGCGCACAGAAGTTGGCGGTTCTGAATTGCAAGCTCACTCGAAGTGACTTTGAAGAAAATTAACTGCTCAAGAGACTGGATAATTTTAGTTTGACCGAGTGTACAGCCACGTAGATCATGCGATTGTGTATTTTCCAAGTGTAAACTGAGACTGTTCGACAGTAAAGGTACTTCTTTTTGTACCACCACTACTACTACTACTACTACTACTACTACTACTACTACTACTACTACTACTACTACTACTACTACTACTACTAAGAAGCTTAAAATAACACAATGTATATGCACTTTGCACTGTAAACATTTTAATTATAAAAATCTGATGTGTTACACTCACATGACTTTCTCTACTCTTGTACAATCTAATTTTACAAACGCCTATTCTCCATATGCTTCATGTTATCGAGATATCGAGATGTCAATCTTATTGGTAATTTTCTTGTAGATGCAAAGGGAATATGGTAGGTTATAAGTGATAGCCAAATCTTTTAAGAGCTGGTTGCTATGTGAAGTATTCCATTCTCTTTGCATGTCCAAAACATAAAAAATGAATAACGAATTCGAAAAAAAGTATAAGTATTGGAAAATTTAAGGGAATAACAAGCAATATCTCGAAAATGGTTCACTCAACAACAAAAATGTATATGACATAAATTGTGTATTTAACGCGATCTATATTTTTTGTGTAGTAATATTTTGTCTATCTCTTATGGTTTACCAGTTATGCAAAAAATCGTTCACAATGAAGAATACTTTTGGAGACATTCCCAGAAAATTCGAGATATACATTTCATTTGTCATGAAAATATCTTAAACATAGGATATTTTAATCAAAATCGTTAGAGCCATTTTTGAGAATATTAAAATTTTCGAAAAATTTTCCATGTAAAGGGTAGTTTGGGGTGGGGGATTTTCTTGAAAACCTTCGTGTTGCATCTCTAGAAGATACTAAACCTAAATACCAAGTTTGGTGTTTATCCGACTGTTCGTTTCTGAGTTATGCTGTTCACAGAGACACACACAGACGTGTTTCCAAAAATGTCTTTTTTTTTTTTGGATTCAGGGTGAAATCTCGGTATCAAATTTTTGGATGGAATACAATATCTCCCCTACTTAGTATACGTAGTAGAGGAAGTAAAAAGTACCCTTATTGAATGCAAATGCACAACTAAAATGTAAAGAGACGCTACCAAATGTCTTCCTTCGCCTTCTTCAGCACAGACAAAAGAGGGAAAGAAAAAGAAACATAACAAAGCAAGGCAGAGACGTAGAAGATAATGGTTTTCCCAGTACAGACAAGAATCTGTTGAATTAACGTGCTGAACTGAAATATTTTTCGAGAGATTATCTTTGACTTAAGCCTATCACAGTGGCTGTAATGCTAATGAAGGAATGAGAATTACTTTGTCCAAAAGCCCGGCAAAAAATGTCTGTAAGCGTTGTGAGGTATTATTCTATTTCATGCTGCGTACTCAGTTATTCTTTCTCAGAGGAAGTGTTAAAGGGATGTGACGAGAATGAAGCGTGCTCAGAGGCTGAAGAGCATACAAAATAATCGTGGGAATTACGTCTATCTACACAATGTAGCGGGAAATGGTCGTTGGGTGACATTTTTAGCGGGAGATCGTCGTTCCAGGATTGTTGTGATCTTCTGCAGTGTTCTTCCTCGGCTATTGATGCTCGTCGGTTGTTGCGTATTCCATTCCTAACTATATCTAATTATTAATTCTCAGGTTATAGTCGGTGAGGCAAGTTAAAAAACACACTGCAAGTTTCCCTTAATAAATGAAGTTTATTCACAATTGAAATAATTATGGGTGGCTAGCTTTTCCCATTATTATAATCCCACCGCTTTAAATTGGCTATCTGCACACGCACTCCCACCCTTGTGCACCCATGTGCATCTGTAGCACCTCGTGTCGACGTGAATTCTTGAAGATCAGTTAGCGAGAGAGAGTGGGCTCAGTTTTTAATTTTTTTTAATTTTATTGCTGAAAACAGGAATAAAGGTCTGAAGGAAAAACAGATATATATATATATATGTATATATATATATATAGGTAGTAGAAAGGAAAAAGCAAGAGGAAAAGAAGGATTTGATTCCGTTGTGGCGCTATTTATTGGGGGCATAATGGTGTTCATGGTGGCCGCTACCGCATAAGCAAACCGGTGGACTCTGGGTGATTAATGTAATGGTGCGGAGTTCTCCGCTGTGGTGAGTAGGTATCTCCCATGGCCGAAGCCCTAGCAGGGACCTATGAACAGTGGTGACTTAACAGGTGATGATGGCTCCGAGCCCGGGCCTGTTACCTCCGGGCATCGGTGTATGTCCAGGGAGGTCTGGACAGCGTTGGCGTGTGCGATGGTCCAGAGTCGTCCCGCATTGGTGGTTGCGCACCCGGGCTTTTACCTCCGGGCACGTTGATGAGGCGATGCTGCGTGAGGTGATGCTGCGTGCGGAAGGGGATTGTCGAGGTGATGGTGCAAGTTCCCTTCCATGCGTTTGTTGAGATCTTCGAGTCTATCGACGGCGTCAGCCGTCTGGTTGCGACTTTCTTCCATGAAGTCGAGTGCCTCTTTGTACTGCTGTGTGAGTTGTTGCGTAATATCCGTGTAGTGACGATCCAGGCTGTTTATGGAATCTGCGTGGTTGGTAAGGTGACTGGTGATGTTGTTGATGAGGCGTTTCTTGGTGACGTCGTGTGATTCGTCGATGATGTTGGCGACTTCCGTGAACTGTGCGCTGAGATGCTCTTCCAGGGCAGTGAGCCTGCTGGCAAGGTTTAGCACCTCAGCGTGAAGGTCCTGGATGGCGTCTATGATGTTGGTAGTCCTGGTTGTCTGTTGCTGTAGTAATTCATTGGCATCTGCTAGGTGTTGTTTAATCTGCGGCGAGCCGTTGTGAGATGTTGGTGTGAAGTTCTGCGTAGGCTCTTTGGTGTGCGGCGATGCTCCGCGTGGATAAAGTGGGCAGAGGCCTGACCAGTGAAATGCCCCTTGCCCCCGCAGGAGGTGCAGAAGCGGCGTCGTTGGGTCAGGTCGTGCGCCCGGCAGTCGGTTGTGAGTGTCGCGCTACCACAGTAATGGCAGCGGGGCGCGGCGTCGCATGTGGAGTCATTGTGCCCGCACAGGCAGCAGCGGCGGCATGGCGTTGGACGAACACTACGGCTGGCCTCAAGCTGCAGGGTTTGCCCTAACAAGGGCAATCTGCGTCGAGGGCCGCCATGTAATCGTCATCTTCCAAAAGAATGAGCCTGACTAGTGGCGTAGGACCTCTGATGTTCCGAATTCGCGTCGCCCTGGCCGCAGACGGCCAAAAGCGCTGCGCGGCGGTGAGGAGTAAAGCCTCCGGTAGTTGTCGATGAACTCCCCGGACGAAGCTGAGTGGCGTGCGTACACGCGGTTCTGCGGTTCTGCGCTGTTTGGAGAGGTGGCGCTGGGTACTTCGGCTGGCGGCGGCGAAGAGGCGGGAAGCTGATCTTCTTCTTCGGCGACGGCGATTGCTTCCTCACAAGGAGGAGGCTTTGAGGCTGCAGCGGTCTTCTTCTTTCTTCCCATGTTTACTCGATGAGAGCACGAAGCGAAGTCTCTGGGCTCTGAGGCCTTGCTTGCCCTTATATACGGGAGCCTAGTGAGGCTCACCTCTGCGTTTAAAATGTAATGACGTTTCCTATTGGCCCTCAGCCGCGTTACTTTAACATGTATGAGAATGTGTGGCTTCAGATCCGTGCGCTTAAGCGCCATCGTGGAGCATTGTGAAGCTAGTTCCATAACTCCGTCTTTTTCTTTTCTCTATCTGTCTCTTTCTATTTCTCCGTATCGTTACCGGTTCCCTGCCTGTTGGCTTGGTGAAAGGTACGCTCTTTATGCTTTCTTGGAATTTTGCTAACTTGCCCGTTTCTTACAATCAGCTCTGTACAAATGTTAGATGTTGACTATTTTAACATGTTAGTGAATTAAATTATTACTGTACAATTCTTATATTGATGGTTCCCCTTTCATATGTACCATTTCTCTATATATGTATAATATATCCCCTTTCAACAACTACATCTGAGTTAAGGGCAAATACCCAGGGCAACGAGACTGTAGACTCACGGCAACCTGGACTACATTTGGAAGCAAGTATCAACCCACCAACACCCACATCGCCTATCCACACCCTCCTTTACAGCTTTGAAGTTCGACGTTAGTTTAAGGAGTAGGTTTAGCTGTGTTCAAGTAATTTCATAAACTCGATAGTGCTTTACATAAACCGGAGTCTCGAGGGGCGTGGAGACATTCAATCTGGAAACATTAGGGACCCCATCTGTGCTTGCTCCCATGTTATCCGGATGTGGCTGGCCTTCGGGTCTCTACCTTCATCCCCCTTCCCAGAAGTCACAGTAGAAGAAAACGGGGCCGGCTGGTCCGCTTGCGGTGCTCTGATGTCGGTAGCCCGAACCGAAAGCATCTTTCTATCACATCTTTTAGGCAAGTTTCGCTCTAAAAATTGGTACAACTGTTAGGTATGGCAGCTTTTGTGTGCGCTCAAGATATATGGTGTCTTTCTTTGCAAATATGTGCGAGTTGGTTTTCTCCGTTTTTTAGTTTCTCTACTACGTATAGCAAGTAGGGGAGTGTTGTATTACAACCAAAACTTCGATGTGAAGATTTCACCGGAAATATACGTTTTGAGGCCCCCAAAAAAGCATTTTAAGAAATAGAGTCCGTATGTGTCTGCCTGTGTGTGTGCGTGTGCCTTTGAACAGCATAACTCAAAAACGAAAAGGCAGATAAATATATACCTTGATATATGGATTCAGCACCTTCCAAAGATGCGTCAGGAGGACTTTTAAGAAAATCCTCCCACTCCAAGCTATCCTTTACATGGAACATTTTTGGAAAGTTTTGATTTTCTAAACAATGGCTATAGCAATTTTGATTAAAATACCATATATTAAAGATATTTAAATTACAAATAAAATGCATATCCTGAATTTTCTGGGAATATCCTATGAAGTCCTCTTCATTCGGAAGGAATTTTGTTAATCTTGTATAACTTGTAAACTTTAAGCGATAGACGAAAACGTACTAAACAGAAAATGTAGATCTCTTTAAAGCCCATAATTTATTTCAAATAAGCTTTTCTGTAGCACAAGTCATTTCTGAGATATCCGTTATTAATGATTCGAATTGTTAATGGTCATTCTCTCAAAGTCCTTTAAACATTCAGTTGTTTCTCGAGATGTCATGGAAAGAGTATGGAATTTTAAGTTCAGCGTATAGTGTCTAGTTCTTAAACATTTGACTATCGCTGTTCTTTGTGTATCTATAACGATTTGTGTAATGTAGCTATTTATTTGGATATAAACGTAGATAGGAAAATTAGCATTGCTAAAGATACTCTATATGCCACATGCATCACATGAAATTTTTGTTTTTAATAGCTTTCTGGTATACATGACCAGTTTTCTCAGAAACCATTGAGGATAGCTAAGTTAAATTTTAGGATGATACAAACAAACATTAGGTATTGTGGATCCAGTTTGGTGTTAATACGCAGCGAAAGGGGATACATTATACATATATAGGAATTGTACATATGAAAGGGGAATCATACATATAAGAATTGTACAGAAATACTTTAATTCACTATCATGTTAAAATATTCAACATCTAATATTTGTACAGAGCTGATTGTAAGAAACGGGCGATCTAGCTAAAATTCCAGGAAAGCATAAAGAGCGTACCTTTCATCAAGCCAACAGGCAAGGAACCGGTAACGGTACGGAGAAATAGAAAGAGACAGACAGAAAAAGAGACGGAGATATGGAACTGGCGCTTAAGCGCACGGATCTGAAGCCACACATTCTCATACATGTTAAGGTAACGCGATTTGAGGACCAATAGGGAACGTCGTTACATTTTTAAACAGAGAGGTGAGCGTCACTAGGCTCCCGTATATAAGGGCAGGCAAGGCCTCGGAGCACACTCTCTCTCTCGCTAACTGATCTTCTAGAATTGTCGTCGGCACGAGGTGCTACAAATGCACGTGGATGCATACAAGGGTGGGAGTGCGTGTGCAGATAGCTAGTCTCCTGGCTTATTTTAAGTGGTGGATTTATAATAATGGAAAAGCTAGCCGCCCATAATTATTTCAATTGTGAATAAACTTCATTTATTAAGGGAAAATTGCAGAGTATGTTTAACCTCACCCACTATAACCTCAGAATTAATAATTAGATATAGTTAGGAGTGGAATACAAAACAACCTACGAGAACCAATAGCCGAGGAAGAACACTGCATAAGACCACAATAACCCAGGAACGACGATTTCCCGCTACAGCAGCAGTTGATTATTCGTTTTAAAAATAGCTGCTAAGATTTTCCATCAAAAGATGGTATAATTATGAAAAAGGTCCTATCATCCATAAATGTAGATTAGCAAACTTACAATACATTCATCTACATCCTAATATTTTCATTCTGATATGTAAAGTGGTTTCTGATTTAATGGACCATGAATTTAGCAAATTTAGCATAGGATATATCTTTCAATCTCCCCTTAATGAATTAAACAAGCTTTGTTTATATCTTACTTTTTTAATTTTACTTTTAAGGGCTTCTCCACTCTTCAGCAGTTGCCAGGCATTCCCATTCGCCATTCTTCCAGATTGAAGAAGTCATCCTCCTCCAGGCACCGATCACTCATCAAATCTGTCCTCTCCAGATTACTCTTGGTCTACCTCGCTTTCTTCTTCCACGAGGTGACCATTCTAATAAGCTTTTAGGCCACCTATCATCCTCCATTCTTTTCACATGTCTATACCATTGAAGACCCTCCTTTCAATTCTCTCCACCACTGTTTCCTCCATATCCATCATCTGTCACCTCTTCATTTCTCCTTCTTTCCATCCTTGGTACTCTAGCACTACGTCGTATTCCATCCATTTCCATGGCAAAGATCTTAGATTTGTGTTCCTCTACCAAAGTCCACGCCTCGGCACCATAGGTCATTATACTTACCACCACAGTCCTCAAAATCCTACATATCTTAATTTTGCCTCCATCCAAAAGCCTTTAGATCCTGTCTGCCTCTTTCACCAAATGTTAAGCAAATTATTCCAAGTTATTACATTCTCTACTACATATAGTAAGTAGGGGAAGTATTGTATTTCCACCCAAAAATTCGATACCGAGATTTCACCGGAAATACATGTTTTGAGACCCCCTGAATCCAAAAAAAGCATTTTGGAAATATGCCGTGTGTGTGTCTGTGAACAGCATAACTCAGAAACGAACAGTCGGATAAACACCAAACTTGGTATTTAGATCCAGTATCTTCCAGAGATGCGACACGAAGGTTTTCAAGAAAACCCTCCCAGCCCAGATTACGCTTTACATGGAACATTTTTCGACAATTTTAATTTTCTCATAAATGGCTCTAACGATTTTGATTAAAATATCATATGATTAAGATATTTTCATGACAAATGAAATATATATCTCGTATTTTCTGGGAATGTCTCCAAAAGTACTCTTCATTGCGAACGACTTTTGCATAACTGGTAAACCATAAGAGACAGACAAAGTTTTACTACACAAAAAATGTAGAGCCCGTTAAAATACACAATTTATGTCATATACATTTTTGTTGTTGAGTGAACAATTTTCAGATATTGCTTGTTATTCCCTTAAATTTTCCAATACTTTTTCTCAAATGGGAATTCGTTATTCATTATTTTATGTCCTGGACATGCAAAGAGATTGGAATGCGCCACATAGCTACCAACTATCGCTTCCCCTTGCATCTACAAGAAAATTAGCAATAAGTTAGTTTCTGCAAATGTTTATCTCGATTAACATGAAGTAGATGGAGAATAAGCGTTTGTAAAAATAGTTTGTACAAGAGTAGAGAAAGTCATGTAGAGTAACACATCAGATTCCTTTATGCTACTTGACCCTGTAGAGACGATTTAACATTACTTGTAAGTGATATAGACACAGTAGCTGTCTTATTTTAATTGCCGTTTATTTTCAGTGGGTGGTGCTGAAGCACTGAGTCAAAACGTGAGTGCTTAAGGCAAATGATCTGCAATGAGCTGTGGCCGTGAGATTGGAAAGGCGTGATGCACCTAGTGGTGGATTACATAAGTGAGAGACAGAACCAGTTTACTGGAGCAAATTATGTGTGTGTCATCAATCACAGGTCCACAGTACTCGTGCTGCTTATCGAGATTACGGTGATTACTCCTATTCGAGACTCGTCCCGGATTTGAGACCCGGCGTGGGCAAACAAGAGAGGGCGAGGCAGCCCGGAAGTGTCTATCTTCATCCCATTCATCACGTCAATAGCTTCGTGAGAGGTCCTCTTTAGTATCTTCCTAACAAGGTACCTCAATAAAACTGCACTAAATTACAACAAACACAGTGAATTTATCTTTCTCCAAATTTACTTTTCAACAACGCAGATAAGTAAGTGTTGTTGATTATATCTGTCGGAACCAGTTTGGGATTATTTACTACTTGTAAATTTCTCCGATGGGGTGAAGGATATCATGTAACAGTTGAACTAAATGGGTTTCTCAAGTCTTCTTGCACTTATTCGACGAGAACTGCTCACTTGTGTTAAGTGAGGCAAGCAAAGCATAAAATTCTGTATGAGAAAACATTTTTTATTTAAATTTTGAGGCAGTATTTTTAAAACTTAAATGATTTTAGTCAAATTATATAATTTGTAAATTCAATAACAGCCCGCCTTGAAGAAATATGTGTATGTAATAATTTGTAAAATATATGTAACACTCATTGCATATATTATATTATTGTATACATGTTCAATAATGTTATGTGAATGCATTACGTAATTTAATAATATAGGAGCTGTGAGAATAATAGGTTAAAAGTTGCTAACAAAGAGGTAACCTTGAGGCAATAATGAGTTTGAGAGTTTAAATGTTACTTGTGATTCTTGTAAGCAATAATGTGATTTTAGTGACAGTTTATAAAATAGCCAATCATCAACCGGAGGGGGTTTTAGTTAAATGAAGGTATTCTATTGGAGTAGGATTAGCCAATCAGAGACTTGAAATACAGAAATTAACAAGTTTAGACGGATGAAATCCATTCAGTTGCCTGCAGACAGTTGTCATAACTGGAGATTTAATATGTATTCGTGTGAGACGAAAAATAGTTTTACGTGGTGTAATTAATTAATAAAAAGAATCTCACAGCTCTCTATATCAGTGAAATGCTATTTAATTTGTGTCAAGGATTAATAAAAAGGAGTGAATTAAAACTTAAAATCTGCGTAAGCCTACATTCTTGTAAGCCTACCTTCCTGTCAATACTTCCATGTCTCTAACAACAATACTGACGCAGCCGAGGCAAACATAAATATATAATATCTAAAGAAACAGTCAAATTACAAAGCTATTATTTTTAAACTTGGAGCAAAGGCCATCTGAAATTACATTTGGGGCGAAGGCTACCGGAAACTGTTTACATTACGTGCGGTTGCAAACAAACTTCAAGTGTTCGGTTCCCCAACAGTTGAAATAAAATACAACTCCTTCAATACAAACTACTTCAAATCGGCTTTTCATACGTAGCAGCAAACAACATAAAGAACAAACTACTTCTTCAAATTGATGCCCAAAGCGAGCTGCAAATAACGTAAAGAAAACAAACAAACTTCTTCAATTTTTATTTTGGGTCGTTTTAACCTACCTATGTTTTATCACGACCTTCCATGTACAGTTGCTTACAATATTGGATTACAATGATAATACTTATACATTATATATACATATACAGGTTACAATTTGGTTACAAAGTGATTTATGAAGAAGTGGCACATTTATTTCTGTAATTGTTTCAAAACGAGTTATGCTAGCAACAACTTATACCTGAAATGTAGAGGAATTTTGGGAGATTATTTACCTCTATAGCAAATGTTGAAAATGTCCTCCATTCTGCATAAGGCACAACTCAATACGTCGTTCCATGTTACTGGCCACTCGTTGGAGGACTCTGTTGCCAATAGCTAGAATCTCCTGCGTAATGTTGTGCTTCAGATCGTCCAATGTCTGGGGACGTGTGGCATAAACCCTGTTTTTAAGTAACCCATAGAAAGAAGTTCGGCGATGACAAATCCGGAAATCTCGGTGGCCACAGTTTCTTGGAAATTATTCGGTGGTCAAAGAAACTTGAAACTTGTGCCGTGGTATCATTTGATGTATGGCATGTAGCGCCGTCCTGCTGAAAATATCCTTGACTCACTCTACATCGTCTAGTTGCTCAACAAACTCCATGAAAATCCGTCGGTACTCTGCAGTGTTCACATTGTTTTGAAAAAAATTAGTCCTACGATTCTCTGTCCAGATATTGCCACCAAACTCCGATTTTAACCAGGTGCATTGGTGCTTGATGAATAACATGTGGATTTTCACTGATCGAATAGCGTGAGTTATTTGAGTTCACATAGCCGGATAAATGGAACCATGCTTCATCTGTGAACCATGTAATGGATAATGTGGCAGGATTTTACACAATGAACGCCTGAAACAAACGACAATAATTCAGTCATCTATCCTTATTTGGTTCCTGTAACTGATGGACAACCGTAATCCTATACGGCTTTAGGCCTGCACTTTTCACAGCTCTCTGACACATTGAGTAGCTGTACCCTGTCTCCTACGACAAACGTGTTAATTTTGTTTTTGGGTGACTGATCCAGTCTTATATCAACAATAACCGTGGGAAGCCTAGATGAAGGATTTTTGCCTTTTTTACTCACCAGAGATCCAGTTGTTTCCAATTTGTTTACCAGTCCCAGTATTGTGTTTCTTTGGGGATAATTCCTAACACCAAATTCTCTTTGGTATGCCCTTTGAATATCTGTGATTGAATTCGTAATCCAGTATTGCTTTACAAGCAAGAATAGTTCATTTAATGTGTACTCCATTTTCACTTTGACTAGAACAAAATCTCAAAAAACAGTTGCCGACAATAAAACTAACAATTACGAATGAAACATGAACATCTGAGCATCTAGTGACAGGCAATCGAAATTCCAGAACATTTTGTTTAAGTTGGTGCTAAAATTGGGGCATTGAGTGAATCTGGAACAGAATAATTAAAGAAATAAATGTGTCAGTTCTTCAGAAACCACCCTATATATTGATATACATAAATTCCTTTAAGAAAGCTAATTACTTTCTGAATTAAAGATACATCATTGAGTGTTGCAGAAATATTTCTGGGCATACCAACGTGACTACTTTGATTCTGAAATTTTGGACATGTTAGTATAATATGAACTACTGCTAATGTTGTTTTACATATTTCACATATTGATTGAGAGATATTTAACAAATAAGAGTGTATCAGTTTGGTAAGCCGAATTCACAGCCGGGATATTACAATTTTGTTTCGCCGCTGCAGCTGTCCAATCGGATATTCTTGAGTTGAAGTTCCACGTACATCATGAGTTGTTCATCCAGCTGATTAGCCATTCTTTGTGTATTTTCTTCTTAAAGTGTGTGACTGCATCTTGGAGAGGTATTTTGATATCAGTATCTTGTGTTGGTAGTTTTGTAGCTTTTTTTGCCGCAGTATCGACACTTTCATTGTGAGGTATGTTTTTATGAGATGGTATCCACATAAAATTGAGTGTCTTTTCTAAGTTACTGAGGATGGTAACAAGATTATGTATTTCTTTTACAATACACTTTTGTGTGCCTCATTTATTAAAAAAATCTATTGTGTACATGTGCGTAACTTACCGATACGAGTAGCCGAGGTCATTAAGACACGCACACGTGAACTGGGGGTCCGCGGTTGAAATCCCGCCAGGACCGTCCTCCCTGATTGAGATTTTCTCCAGATTTTCTCTGGTTCTCATAACCGAAAATAGAAGGGACGTACCCTAAACTTAGATCCACACGTTTCCCTCCCAAATTTACTTTCCCAATTGACATTTCATTCCATACATCATCAGTGTCACCGTTTTTGCTATATGCTAGTAGCTTTGAAATTCCGCACTCTTTTAACTGCATTGCGAGAAAGAAAAGAATGATAGCTTAATAATTCAAAAATAAATCACAAGGCTCTGGAAAATTCAAGTCAACAATAGGCAATATCTGGGATATGGTTAATACCGCAAAAATTATTTGGCATGCATTGCGTGTTTGTAACGAGATCTATACTTTTTATTACACGGATTTTTGTCCATCACTGCGGCTTTGCATTTCTACAAACATATACAGAATTAATGTATTTATAGTTATTTTATAATTGAAATTAAAATTGTGATCTAAATTTATTACTGGTATAAATAACTTAAACATTTGGTCTTTTAATTAAAGTTATTACAGACCTTTTGAGAAAATAAATTATAAAGAAACATGTTCAATTTAAATGGTAATTTGAGGTGGCGTAGTTTGAGTTACGCTATATGTCTGTGAACAGTGTAACTCAAAATCTACAAGTCAATTGTATACCTAACTTGGTATTTAAATTCAGGATTTTCCGAAGAAGGGGCATGAAGATTTTTCAAGAAAATTCCGTCTTAAATGGAAAAGTTTTCGTTATTCTTGATTTACCCAAATAGATTTTATTGAGTTTAATTAAAGCACCAAATATTAAAGATATTTGCGTGTCTAATAAAATGTTCTACGTGACGCTACAGACCATGAAGGGCCTAGACCTGCCAACCCGATTGCCGTCCTCAGCCCACATACGCACGGCAGAGGTGGGTGAGCATCCATACGATACGGGGAGGTGATGTGGACAGTATCAGGCATCCCCCAGCCAGAATGGTGTCCCCGTTGACGAGATCGCTGCCTATCGCAGCTCCTGTATTTCTTCAAGATGCTGAGGGAGCTTAAAATCCGTATCCCTATGGGTGGGATCGAATCTGAGTGCATTCCGTGGCCGAGAACGGAAGACATTTTATGTTACTCTTCAACCATAAGAGGTAGGGGATAGATTACTATCCAAAAATTATAGACTGTTGAATTATGGAATTTATATCAAATAACTTTTGGGGAATTGAGGTTTCCCAAGATATTCGTTTGCTATTCTTTTGAATTGATCAATAGGTTTACATTTTGTGTAGTCCTGTCAACTTTTTAAATAGTTGACTATTGCTTCGGTCTCCTGTATATCTCTTGTACCTAGAAAGAAAACCATTTATGCAAACATATATCTCGATTAACAAGAAGTAAATAGAAAAATAAGCTTGTGCAAGGATAGTATGTAAAAGAGGTTACAAATAAGCGATAATGTATGTGAAGGCACGTGAAGGTAAAACACAATTTTTTTTATTCTTTGTCGTTTTGCTTGGTATGCTGGCGCAGTTTTTCCCCACGATCTTAATTTGTACCTAATAGTGAGTTTGAAATCCGTATAGATTATAACCGCATATCTGATTGCAATTAAACTGCCTAGATGCTATATCATGCAAACCACACACACACATCATTATTATCAATCAAAAACACGTATTCAGCAAAGCGAGAGGGGTACTTGATTTGTTTCCCGGAAAGCTGAAACTTTGTACGTTTTTAAGATGAAGGATGCAGTACCAGACAGGAAGACCTGACCCTGAGTATCATCTGCTGGAATTGATCAAGGTGAGACGGTTTAGACCATCCCTACAGAAACATGCAAGGCCGCTAATTAACACCACCTTCTGCTACCGTAACACGTAACACAGTTTCTGGGACTTCCTCACCACTTCAGTACCAATGCCACTGGGGAATATTGTACAGATATTTATGAGAAGTGAAGCCATATAACACCACGGTGAGGCAACATATTTACTTTCTCTACTACGTATAGTAAGTAGGGGAAGTATTATATTCCACCCAAAAATTCGATACCGAGAGTTCAACGGAAATACATGTTTTGAGACCTCCTGAATTCAAAAAATCTGATGTCTTACACTCACATGACTTTCTCTACTCTTGTACAAACTATTTTTACAAACGCTTATTCTCCATCAACTTCATGTTAATCGAGATAAACATTTGCAGACTCTATCTTATTGCTAATTTTCTTGTAGATGTAAGGGGAATATATATTTACAAGGGCAATTTTTTTGGATTCAGGGGGTCTCAAAACATGTATTTTCTGTGAAATCTCGGTATCGAATTTTTGGGTGGAATACAATACTTCCCCTACTTACTATACGTAGTAGAGAAAGTAAAAAGCATTTTTGGAAACATGTGTGTGTGTGTGTGTGTGTGTGTCTGTGTGTGTGTGTGTGTGTGTGTCTGTGAACAGCATAACTCAGAAACGAACAATCGGATAAACACCAAACTTGGTATTTAGGTTCAGTATCTTCCAGAGATGCAACGCGAAGGTTTTCAATAAAATCCCCCCACCCCAGACTACCAGTTACATGGAAAAGTGTTCGAAAATTTTAATTTTCTCAAAAATGGCTCTAACGATTTTGATTAAAATATCGTATGTTTAAGATATTTTCATCACAAATGAAATGTATATCTCGAATTTTCTGGGAATGTCTCCAAAGGTGTTAATCATTGTGAACGACTTTTGCATAACTGGTAAACCATAAGAGATAGACAAAATGTAAATACACAAAAAGTTAGATCGCGTTAAAATACACAATTTATGTCATATACATTTTTGTTGTTGAGTGAACCACTTTCGAGATATTGCTTGTTATTCCCTTAAATTTTCTAATACTTATACTTTTCTCAAATTCGTTATTCATTTTCTTTTGTCCTGGTAATGCTAAGGGAATGGAATACTCCACATAGCCTAGCAATTCCCCTTGCATCTTCAAGAAAATTAGCAATAAGATTAACATCTTTATATCTCGATTAACATGAAGCATATGGAGAATAAGCGTTTGTAAAAATAGTTTGTACAAGGGTAGAGAAAATCATGTGAGTTTAACACATCAGACTTTTTTGAAGGAGTTCTCGGTGTCACCTTTTGACGTTGTCTCCAATATCTGCTGTTGATTCTGCTGCCGACTGCTACAGTGGTTGGCTATGAGTTCTTCCTTCCAGGGTATAAATGGGCGTAGTGTGAAAGGATAACACTAGTTTAAATTGATTGAGAAATGTAATGTGATGTAATACTTGAGCTATTGAAGTGAGTTGCTGACACTTTGAAGATAAAGAATAAATCTGATTATGAATATTAGCTTACTAAAATGCTTACCGCCAAAACCGCTTGCGGATGCCGCTAAGTAACTGACAAAACAGCTCCGTCTTAGGTGCCAGAATTGCCGATCACCGTAAAACACCGTAAGCACCTAAGGCTGTACACGCTACTCCAAACCAACAACCCTTCTCGTGCGGTCCAATCTTAAATCCTACGTATGAGTCTCTTACCTTGTTACTATGGGGTACCTTCCTGAATCTTGGGATTTCATTCCCTTTCAAATCTACAGAATTTCTGTCTACGTGACTGTTCAAATGTACAGAATACAATCCTACTGCATTCCAGGAACTTTTAATGCTAGTGCGTTCGCTACTCGGCTGTTACTAATGACTTTGCTTAACATGACACGCTAATTATCTTTTTCTTCGGACAAATCCTTTAACTCCGCTTATTCATTATTGATTGATTTAATATACAGAAAATTATTTATTGCAACTATTTCTCTATATTACTATTATTTCTTTATTTAATTATTTATATCTTGCTGTCAAAAATTACGGTATTACAAAGGCTTTTGGCAAGAACAGGAGCAATGTGGTTAGGTGTACAAACAGTTAACATCATATTGTGTCCAATGTGTGCAACCAAATATAACGCCCTGCCAAGAAAACCTATGGAATAAAAATCGTATGTCATACATTCACATGGCTTTTTCTTCTCACTATTGTGCAAACTATTCTTATAAAATCTTGTTCTTCTATCTACTTCTTGTTAATTAGGATAAACTTTCATTACACTTTTCGTTGTAGGTATAAGAAGGTTACAGAGTTTGAAATGCCATGCTCTTTTCATGATCACGATAAGAGAACGAATAGCTACTTACCATTTGACAAAAAGTATAAGTATTTGATAGACGTGGTACCTCGATACCATCGATGCCTCGATATCTCGATACTCGGTAGTGTCGAAGTATATTTAATGCTTTAAGATTGCGTCGGCACCCGTGCTCTCTGATTGTTTCGAAGACTGCGCCGTTGGTGGCAGTACCGGGTTCGATGCCCGCTCGGGTTGGAATCGAACGCGGTGTAGTGGTAGATAGAAGTAATGCTAAAATTTACTGTGCCTTTTTCTCCATCCGACGTGGCTTCGTCTTGTTGTCCTTCTCGCTGCTATCCTGACTAGTTGGTTCTCAGCGGTGATTTTAGCATGGAGTTTGCCTATCATGATTATTAATAAGCTCGTCGATCTCAGTGGTGGTACTAGGAGCTCAGAGGAAATTTACTACTCACTGTAAAGTTTGGTTTATGGATATTTATTCTCACTTCTTCAGCCTAACACTGTTCCTGTTCACTTATCACCATTTGCGCGCCAATTGTCAACTTTGAAACTGCTTTCAACTGTCTAACTGTTCATATCTAAAACTCAACTATGAACTGCTCAACTCTTTGACTTACTGATCAACTGTGTACTGCTTAATCTAAAAATCAACTGTGAACGGCGTACTCTTTAACAACTCTTCAACTGTCCGTCTTCAACTGTGAACTGCTGTGTACTGCCTATTTTGGGGGTGAATCTCGATTATTTCAAGAATACAATCTTACACCTAAAATTTTGGTATCGGATTTCTTATTTGTCGGTTTGTATAATCATGTGACCTTTTTCCTGGGCTTCTCTTGGTAAAACTGCCGTTCTGTTATATTTTTCCTCACTCCATACTTCCGGAGCGGAAACAACTAGAGTCACAAAACTTTACCCTTCTATTCTAACACAAAAGATCCCGTTTTCGCTGCACATGCGAACAGCATATTTCTACCCTAACTGCAGAGTTCAAGATATTCTAAACTTAGTTAAACAGGAACATTATGTACAAGACAAATATTACATTATACAGAAATTACTATTTACATAGTTTTCACATTGTACACATAGATCCTTTATAAATCAAATTATACACTGAATAAATTAGCACATAATAAAATTAATTCCGGCACATTCTGTCTCAAGATAAACCTTCGGTACTTTTAAATGTTTATGTTTTGCAGTATTGAAAGTTGTTGCATTTAACTTTATGCTAGGTAAGGAATGAAAGGAGTCGAGACTTCAGTTATTGCCTCGCACGTGTCCTCAAATAGTTGCTTGACTATAGTTCTTGACAGACCTTGACTGTGCTTACTGTGGTTGAATGTAACATTCCATAGATCCTTGTGTCTAAATGAAAACATACAAACAATGGCAGAAGGAAGTAGTGGAGGTACTCATGTAACATGCAGCGTTAACTGAGTTGTGACTGAAGCTGGTTTAGCTGACGCACTAAATCACGTTTTTGTAATAGCCTGACTTAGTGAATCCTCTCAGCTTATGTGAATGCAGCAGAAACAAATCAGGTATACCGTAAGATACTAAATTACAAAATATTAATAGAAACATTCTTTAAAAGAAGGTTTTCAGCACAAAGCATATACTTACATAAAAAGGGAAGCAAAGAAATTATTATTATTGTTGTTCTATTATTAGCCTTGAATAATAATAGGGGATATATAATCTAGGACATTATCAATATAAAAATTGCTACTAATTGTAGAATGTCAGAATTGGAACAATTTTAGAATTAGCAAACAGCACTAAAACGGTTAAATGTGTTTATACACAGAAAATTACTAATAAAATAATAATACAGAGAACGACCTATAGCCTTTACAGTTTTTATAAAGTAAGCATCAAGTATCTTTGCTCAAAAATCAGTATCGAGTATCGACTATCGAGAAATAGTGGTATCGTCCAATCACTGGTATTTGAAAATTCAAACAAAATCAAAGAATATCTTGGAAATGAATAACACCACAAAACAATTGTTTGATATAAATTGTGAGATTTAAAGAGAGCTACACTTTTTGTGTAGTAAGATATTCACTATTCCTTATAGTTTACCAATTATACGAAAGTCATTCAGAATGAAGACTTCCCAGGCTGGTTCCTGATACCATAATTATTGACGGAAAGATGTAAATAATTAAATAAAGAAATGATAGTAAATGAAAGAAACAATTACAATAAATAATTTTCGAATATTAAATCAATGTACAATGCAATAAGCCTGAATTGAGTGATTTGTCTCGATAAAGTCATTAGTGAGTTAAGGAAAGTCATTAACAATAGCCAAAGTAACGAACACGTTAGTATAAAGATTCTTGGAATGCGGTTAGGTTATACGTTCAGTACGTTTGAAAAATCACGTAGGCAGAAATTCTGAAAAAGAGAAAGGGGAATGAAATTCTGAGAGTCCAACAAGGTAAAGGACGCACAAATTAAGAGTTTTTAATATTGGCTCGGATAAGAAGGAGACTTGTTGGGGTGATTATAAAGTAGACAGAGCTTGAGTTAATATAAGGGCGTGCATTTTAATCAGAGACTCATTCGTTCGTGCACACATTCGTACATACATTCAGGCACTTTTTTTGAAGTCTTAATCTGGTAATTACTCGTGTGTTATTTTAAGGGCTCAGAGTCGCGGCCATAGTGAGGAGTTTTGCCGGTGAGCATTTTAGCGACTCGGGGCAATTTACGCTTCTAATTTCTTATATTGCGAAAACAGTTATTTCGAACCATAAAATTAATACTGCAGAAGTTAGCAGGTATATTAACTCAATTGTGATAGTTTCGAGTGCTACGATTCATGATCAGTTTCTTTATCTTCAAACGGTCGGCAACTTGCTTCAATAGCTCAAGTATTAAATCGCATAAAATTTCTCAGTCAATTTAAACTGGTACTATCCTTTCACAATACGCCCACGCATTCTCTGAGAGAAAGATCTCATAGTCAACCACTGTAGTAGCCGGCAGCAGAATGAACAGCAGATATTGAAACAAAGGGTACGGCTTCAAAAATGACGACCAACGCCCGGATTCATCTCAGAAAATTCAAGATATACACTATGTAACTAATTTATCTTAGGTGCATTGTGCTGCCACCTGCTGCCTGGTACTCATTATCCGCGACCTCAGTAGTCATGAGACATCGTGAAACAACAGAATGGAACGGTCTATGAAACTCACGGAATTCGAACGTGGTCAGGTGATTTGGTGTCACTTGTGTCAGAAATATTTGCGCGAGATTTCCACACTCCTAAACATCCCTAGGTCCACTGTTTCTGATGTGATAGTGAAGTGGAAACGTGAAGGGACATGTACAGCACAAAAGCGTACAGGCCGACCTCGTCTGTTGACTGACAGAGAGAGCCGACATTTGAAGAGGGTCGTAAAGACTAATACGCAGACATCTATCCAGACTATCACACAGGAATTCCAAACTGCATCAGGATCCACTCCAGGTACTATGACAGTTAGGCATGAGGTGAGAAACCGTGGATTCCATGGTCGAGCGGTTGCTCATAAGCCACCACACATCACGCAGGAAAATGCCACACGACGCCTCGCTTGGTGTAAGGAGCGTCAACATTACACGATTGAACAGTGGCAAAACGTTGTGTGGAGTGACGAATCAGTACACAATGTGGCGATCCCATGGCAGGGTGTGGGTATGGCGAATGCTCGGAGAACGTCATCTGCCAGCGTGTGTAGTGCCAACAGTGAATTTCGGAGGTGGTGGTGTTATCATGTAGTCGTGTTTTTCCTGGAGGGGGTTGCACCCCTTGTTATTTTTCATGGCACGATCACCGCACAGACCTACATTGATATTTTAAGCAGCTTCTTGCTGCCCACTGTTGAAGAGCAATTCGGGGATGGCGATTGCATCTTTCAACGCGATCGAGCACCTGTTCATACTGTATGGGCTGTGGCGGAGTGGTTACACGACAATAACATCCCTGTACTGGCCTGCACAGAGTTCTGACTTGAATCCTATAGAACACCTTTGGGATGTTTTGGAACGCCGACTTCGTTGCAGGCCTCACCGACCTACATCGATACCTCTCCTCAGTTCCGCACTCCGTGAAGAATGGGCTGCCATTCCCCAAGAAACCTTCCAGTACCTGATTGAAAGTATGCCTGCGAGAGTGAACGCTGTCATCAAGGCTAAGGGTGGGCCAACACCATATTGACTTCCAGCATTACCGATGGAGGGCGCCACGAGCGTGTAGTCATTTTCTGCCAGGTGTCCGGATACTTTTGATCATGTAGTGTACATTTTATTTGTCAATCAAATATCTTAAACGATGGCGTTTTAATCAAAATCATTATAGCTGTTTTTGAGGAAATCAAAAACAACGAAACATTTTCAGTGTAAAGGGTAGGTTGGAGAAATTTTCTTGTAAGTCTCCGAGTCACATCTTTAGAATACGCTGAGCTTAAATACCATGTTTGGTATTTGATCGACCTTTCTTTGTTTAGTTATCACACAGGGATCTTTTTCTAAAAATGCTTTCTTTTTTGCTTTCAGGGAGTTCCTAAACGTGCCTTTACAGTGAAATCCTGGCATCGAATTTTTAGGATGGAATTCAGTACTTCCTTTATTTGAGTACTTAGTATTACATTATTTGCGTAACACAGTCGCACGTTACAAGGCTGTTCTCTAGAAAAATACCTGGTCTGTAAACTTGACTTGTAGAATCGGCCAGAAAACAACTATTTTATGTTCACGGCACTGTAAACATACACATATAACGAAAAATACTCTGAGTCACACACACACACACACACACACACACACACACACACACACTCGCCTATAAATGTTCAAGTACGTTTAAACACAATCACCTTAGTACACGTAATTATATTAAGTATGTGCCCAAGCTTTGTCAGTTTTGGCTGTTTAGAATCAAGTCCAGCATGCTGCCTTTCATTTGTTGGAAGTCAAAAACACCTCCGGTAATAGTTTCTCCCAAGCACCCTCCGTCTGCACGCATTTTGTCAAAATATGCATCCAGTCTTCTTGTTTCCCACATAATGGGCAAAACCTCCTACCAGCATCGTCAACAATCTTACGAGCTTTCCACTCTTGCAACCTAAGCAATGCTATTCTCGTCCTATGTTTCATACCCAATTCCAGAATATATGATTCCTTACCCACACTCGAGTTTATTTCATTTTATAGCTCCAATTCTGATATTTGTCCAAATTCAGATTTTATTTCCTGTCTGTGTAGATCACATAGTCTCCTTTTGACTTTTTTTTCACGGTACTGTATTTTCATTACCCCTTTTCATATATCATTTAAGCCAATTTTTCATTATCCCCTTGTAGCCCCGCCATCCACAATTTTGGATCCTGTATGCTATTCATCTGAACAAAAATACGTATATTGCTCCCAGAGTTGTTTGGACACCTTTAATTATTCGCAGCCAGTACCTAACTACATTTACTACAGGTAAGTAGTGTATAAATTAGAAAACTATTAGTATCAACGAAGAATGTGGGGAAAATAATAATTGAAATTAAATGAAATAAACAAGTAGAATAAGAGATATAAGATATTTAAATTACTTGCAATAAGGAAGGGTTAGGTTCCATTATACGCAACAACCAGGATGTTATAGAAGCTGTCAATATCAGCAACTCTATGCAAGGAGAATAAATTTGTAAACTTGTAATAAGTAAACCATTCATTCATTCACATCATGACTCACACATATAAAATCAGTGGCAGCAAATAATTTCGGGTTTGTTAGTCTTCGCTTTGTAATCCGCTATCCACATTTACATCTGATGACACGAATTTGGGACATGAATGAGACCTGAAGCAGACATACTGTCTCGGGAGGAATAAATTTGCTATGCAGATGTCGCAAAAATATCTAAACTCTCTCCGTTAAATGGGCACTTCTGAGAGTAGGTTTGGGGGAAAGAAGAATGCAAGGTCTCTCACCTCCGTGGTCTGTATATATTCAAAAAGTCCCGCGTTCGAAATGTCGATTAACTCTAAGCTCTATGGATCCTGAGCTCATATCCTTTCTATAAACTATCCTTACCAAAGCGTTTTACTTTCTCTACTACTTACCTATAGTAGGTAGAGGAAGTATTGCGTTCCAGCCAAAACTTCGATGCAAAGACTCACAGGAAATACATGTTTGAGGCCCATGAATCCAAAAACGTATATGTGTGTATGTCTGTGAACTGTATAACTCAAGGGAAGACTCAGGCAGTTTCGTCTGTGGGCAGCATTCGGGAGGTGGTGGGCTCGGTTCCCGTGGCCGACCTTCTTCCCCTTCCCGAATGCTGGGAATGATTCTCACATCCCCGAATTTTCCTGTCCCTCCATTTCATTCCATTCTCATTTCACTTCATCTTTCATCTGTTGGTCTCTTTTAGGGTTGGCAGCGTCGGCGATGGTGTTTCGGTGTAGTGTGGCGGGGGAAAAGGATGCTCCTTGTGACTCTCTCCGTTCCTCGGCTTTCGGCTGGCTGCCGGGGATATCTGAACTTCCTTGAGGGGCGTTGAAACCCCTTCGTTCGAGGTGGGGTTCCTGGTCTGACTGTCCTGCTGCCCCGGAGTCTCTATCTGGAAACTTAGGGACCCTGCCATTCCTGTGCCGTCACTCCTGGCTCCGGCTGCCTTGTGTCTCCTCTCGCCTCATCCGTTTTCCCGGGACGACACCTTGTGAGGCCTAGGTACTATATTCCCTATGTGGATCAGTGCCAGTCTCCTCCATAGCCGATCTAATCCATTCCAAACTTAGTATTTAAGTTCGTTATCATCCAAAGATGAGATTTCCGACCTTAAGAAATACCTTAGCCATATTAATTGTCACTATATTGTATTATGGTATAGTTGTAGGTTATACAACGGATGGGGACACCTCGCGCACTGCAACATACTTAAATTATTGTGGCTAACACCCTCCAGGAGGAAGGAACGAAGTGAAGGAACCACAGGAAGCTACAGGCCACAGAGATGTGCGGAAGTTTCTAGCCCGAAGAAGTCTCCTAGTGCCCGCGGGGAGTTTTGAGCAAACATTCGCGTCATGTGTCAAGCACCGCCATACACCACGAAACCTAGAAGTACCCCTGGAAGATGAGAAGGAAACGGAATGAAAAATAAATCGTGGTAGATGAGAAACCACACCAGCATTCGACTACCGACCAGGGAAAATAACGAAAAACCCAAGGTCAGAGAGGACGGTCGATGGGAATCGAAGCCAGGACTTTCAGAATGCGAGCCTCGCACGTTACCGCCATCTCGCTCGGCTATATTGTATTAAATGCAAAACTTTCTTTACATACTCGTCGTCGTATCATATAATTTTATACTGTTTAAATCATAGAGCGTTCTTCTTCTCTTTGACCATTTACTGATCGACTGTACAACTGTATGCACAGCTATTTGTTTGAAAACCAGAACAAGGCTGACGAGCAAACTATCAATTATTAATGACATAATCAACAATGTATATTACCAGCTTCAGAAAATGTTTATGTAAGACCAAAGGCTAGGAGGGGTGTAAGTGAATATAACATCTATTCACTATTAAGATCGCTCGTATATTTTGAAATACTGTTTAATAATCCCGAACTGTAACATATTTAAGAGACATTAAAAATCGACATCCCTTAATCACCTTATTTTCTTATATGCTGTGACGCAGAGGCAATAGCCCAAGGTTATTGGAAAATCATGCCGAGCGGTCGGAGTAAACAAGATAACGACCGCTTGCCAGCGTAAACACTAGGCGTGGTATCGGGAGATATTACTCGCGCAAAACTTCTGGAATCGTGACCTTGATTGCCAACCCAGCTGCCGAGCCTAGGAATGGTTTATGTTTAGCTTTATCAACGAAAGCGATATAACACCTTTGCTTACTCACAGTGCGTAACACATACAGTCTGCATAGAAAGTGTCTGCATCTGGTTGTAATTTTAAAGAGAGCTGCAGTATCTAAATAGTACTTATTTTATATTTGTTATATTTATAACCATGGCTCCTATGTTTTCAAAGTTAAGTGGTAAGGTGTTACATAGTCAAAGTAGGGAAATAATTGCAAATGTCATCGACTTCATGAAGCAAGAAGCAGAGATGAAGGAAGAAATTATATCCGAGTTCCACAAAAGCCTTAAGAGAGTGAAAGAAAGAGTAGTCAAAGTAACTGGTGTTTCACCGAGTTCCGTTTCCAGAGTTCTCAAAGATAAGAGAAAAAAACATATGGATGGAAGAGTACCATTTGACACACCTGGGAAGAAACATAAGGTCCCTAAACGTATTACAGAAATAGACGATTTCGAATGCGTCATTCGGCGCACGATTCACAATTCCTATGCGGAAGAAAAAACTGTGCTAACAACAAGCAGATTGCTCATCCAGCTGAAAGACAGCAGAAACTTTCAAGGTGGTGCTACAAATCTCAGAAAAATTATTAAAGATTTAGGGTTCAAATGCAAGAAACCGAAATCAAATAGAAGAGTTCTAACAGAAAAGCAAAATAAATAAATAAAAAAAAAATAATAATAAAATAAAAAAAAGTAAAAATAAAAAGTAAATGCTGCCATTATAGCTTAGTCGGTTAGAGCAACGGCACGGAAAGCCTAAGATCCGTGGTTCAAATCCCGGCTATGGCATTGAATTTTTCAGTCTGATTCTACCTTTCCAAATGACTATAATTTTATATGTACTTATATCAGTGTGTACTTATATCAGCATCAATTTTCAAGGTGGTGCTACAAATTTCAGAAAAATACTATAATGTATGAAGATGAGTCATACATACACAGCAGTTATACAGCATCTAAAAGTTGGAGTGACGATAGCGAATTAGGTTTGCAGGCACCTGTTGCCAAAGGGGAAATACTTATTATCGTTCGTGCTGTTGGAAAGATCGGCTTCGTTCCAAATGCCCTTCTTTTACAAGTCGCAACAAACAACAGGAGATTTTCATCAAGAAATGAATACAGAAAATTACATGAAGTGAATCAACCTAATATGCCTGCTGGGTCTGTTCTGGTCATCGACAATGCTTCACAATGCGTCAACACTCAAATTCACAAACCACCTACCTCAACTTCCTTGAAAGAAGAAATGAGAGCTTGGTTACTTAGACATAATAAAGCTTTAGATGAAAGCATGAGTAAAACAAAGCTATATAACTTAATTAAAGCCAACAAACAGCTTCAGACCAGATAGTACCAGATAGTAATACAACATCGCCATAATGTACTTAGACTGTCATTGTATCGCCCAGATCTAAACCCAATCGAATTAATCTGGGCTGATATCAAAAAATGGGTGTCATGCAGAAATATTACTTTTAAATTAAAATATGTGGAGCAGTTATAACGTCAGCAATTTGCTGAAATTGGAAGGTCAGAATGGGAAAATGTATGGTGACATGCTGAATAAATTAAGAATCATTATTCCGAAAAATACGGAATTGCAGAAAATCAAACAGAAATAATTCTCATGCAGGATAATGGTGCTGAAAGTAGTGACAACAGTGATGACGGCAATAATGTGAGTGATTCCGCAAAAGAAGAAGGGTTGTTAGATGTGGAAGAATTGGAGGCAATGATTGACAGCGTTTTTTATATTAAGCGCTTTTTACAGCGAGGATTTTAATATACTGTATATAACTAAGTTTATCAGCGCAACACAGTGCATAACCGTTGTGGATATTTGACGATGACTGTCCCACGCACTCCTGCAGCATGCAGTCGATCGGTCACCACCTGATCTGGTAAGCAACTCGCATCATAGCTCTCATTAAGATTTTCACGTGTCTAGAACTGTTGCGCCGATTATAACTAGAATTTTATGGAAGCTTTATCTCCCCCTACCCCAGAAAGTGTGTCGAAATAGTTACAGAACGTTCGAGAACCTTATGTGGAAGATTCCACTGCCTATATAAGCGAGCAATCTCGCAGAGTCGTGTCAGTGCGTATCGAGTTGCGGCAATGGCAACAGTGAGTCGTGAGTTGAAAGCGAGTCGAGTCAGTCAGTGAGCGAACGAGTTAGCGACTGCATTTCTGGTGCGACATCAAGAGCGATTCTTCGAGTGAGCTGTTGAAGGCTTTTGTGACGTGCAGGAAGTGCTACCGCGGAGCGACGGATGTGGAGGACTTGTGTTCGACTCACGAGTGAAATAAACCATCAGCGTGGAGCAGATGTGTCAAGAAATAAGTGAAGTGGCGGAGAATTGAACTAGTTCACCGAAGTGAAGCGATATTAGTGAAGTGAACTCCCAGTAAAGGTGAAGTACTAAAAACGAAACAGTGACATAGTAAAATGAGAAGTGACAGTTGCACAGTCACAATATGTCATTAAAAAATACGATGTGTTACACTCACATGACGTTCTCTTCTCTTGTATAAACTGTTTTACAAACGTTTATTCTCCATCTTATTGCTTATTTTATAGTAGGTGCAAGACCTGGTTGTTATGTGGAGCATTCCATTCTCTTTGTATTACCAGGACTAAAAAAAGAATAACAAATTTCCTTTTAAGAAAAACTATAATTATTCGAAAATTCAAACAAATAACAAGGAATATCTCGGAAATGGTTCACTCCACAAAACAAAGTATATGACATAAATTGAGTGTTTTTACAGATCTACATTATTTGCGTAGAAACACTTTGTCTATCCCTTACGGTATACCAGTTATCAAAAAGTCATTCAGAATGAAGACCTTTGGGGCAATTCCCAGAAAATTCAAGATATACATTTCATTTGCCATTAACATATCTTAAATGTATGATATTTTAATCAACATCTGTAGAGGCATTTTTGAGAAAATCCAAATTTTCGAAAATGTAAAGGGTAGTATGTCTGGGTTGGGGGATTTTCTTGAAAATCTTCGTGTTGCATCTTTGAGAGATACAGAACTTAAATCCAAGTTTGGTATTTATCCGACTTTTCGTTTTTACTTTCTCTACTACGTATAGCAAGCAGGGGAAGTATTGCATTCCACCCAAAAATTCGATACCGAGATTGCACCGGAAATACATGTTTTGAGACCCCGGGAATCCAAAAAAAGTATTTTTGGAAACATGTCCGTGTGTGTCTGTGAACAGCATAACTCACAAACGAACAGTCGGATAAACACCAAACTTGGTATCTAGGTTCAGTATCATCCACAGATGCGACACGAAGGTTTTCAAGAAAATCCTCCACCCCAGATTACCCTTTACATGGAACACTTTTCGAAAATTTTCTGGAATGTCTCCAAAAGTATTCTTCTTTATGAACGACTTTTGCATAACTGGTAAACCAAAAGAGAAAACAAAATTACTACACAAAATATGTAGTTCGCGTTATTCCCCATATGCTTCATGTTAATCGAGATTTTAATCTTATTGCTAATTTTCTTGCAGATGCAAGGGGAATTGGTAGGCTTTAAGCGATAGTCAAATATTTTAAGAGGTAGTTGCTATGTGGCGCACTCCATTCTCTTTGCATGTCCAGGACATAAAAAAATCTGATGTGTTACACTTACATGACTTTCTCTACTCTTGTACAAACTATTTATACAAACGCTTATTCTTCATCTACTTCATGTTAATCGAGATAAACATTTGCAGAGTCTATCTTATTGCTAATTTTCTTGTAGATGTAAGGGGAATATATATTTACAAGTGCAATTTGGAAATACAGTAGCCTTTAAGCACATACATATCTCTTAATAGCTGGTTGCTAGGTGCAGCACCATTCCCTTTCCCACAGATTAATACTCTTTGCATATCCAAGACAAAAAATGAATAACGAATTCCCATTTGAGAAAATAAGTATTCAAAAATTTAAGGGAATAACAAGCAATATCTCGAAAATGGTTCACTCAACAAAAAAAAAAGTATATGAAATAAATTGTGTATTTTAACGCGATCTACATTCTTTGTGTTGTAAAATTGTGTCTATCTCTTATGGTTTACCAGTTATGCAAAAGTCGTTCACAGTGAATACTTTTGGAGACATTCCCAGAAAATTCAAGATGTACATTTTATTTGTCATAAAATATCTGAAACATATGATATTGTAATCAAAATCGTTGGAGCCATTTTTGAGAATATTAAAATTTTCCAAAAATGTTCCATGTAAACGGTAATCTGGAGTGGGGGATTTTCTTGAAAATCTTCGTGTCGCATCTCTGGAAGATACTGAATCTAAATACCAAGTTTGGTGTTTATCCGACTGTTCATTTCTGAGTTATGCTGTTCAGACAGACATACAGACACACAGACACACACACACGGACATGTTTCCAAAAATGCTTTTTTTGTATTCAGGGGGTCTCAAAACATGTATTTCCGGTGAAATCTCGGTATCGAATATTTCGATGGATTACAATACTTCCCCTACTTACTATACGTAGTAGAGAAAGTAAAAAAATACATACCATAATGTGTATAGCTTAAAAATCCAAGGCGGGTAAACAACAAATGAACAACAGAACGATCACAATAAACAGCCGACATACCTAGTAGAAACGCAGACAATACGAACGAAATATACCGTACTGTATGTAAAGTTCCTCTTCAGGATAAGAGAGAGGTAAACACATTAGTTTGAATGTGACAGGTGTGAGAGTAATGCCAACCTGATGGAGTAACAATTGGTTTACGAAAGGCAATATGAATAACAGTTGTGGGTGAGGATACATAGCTGGATACAAAACCTGAGCAATGCGAATAGCTTGTAGTGCACGTGCTGACAGAAATGTTACACCTTAATCATCCAATAATTTTAATGAATGGTATTTAAAATTAATAATCAAGTAATGAATAAGACAACTGGAGATAATACCATTATTTTCTGCATGACAGTATATATACTGTTTGGAATGAAAATCGGCGGCATTTGTCTTATTTTACATGCATGTTCTGTGAATTAGCAACTTTGTTCTATTTCATAGCAATGTCAATGAAAAGACAAAGACTGCTTCGCGGGTATATTCTTTTATAACTTCTAGTACGTAGGCTTTATAAATTCTTTGTAGACCTTTAATAATTTATGAATTGAAGTTGAAAAGCGTTTTATGGTGCATGTCTGTCAGAAAGAATAAAACTCTGCAATGGTGAAAATATTATCACCTGAAAAAAATTCCGATGTGATACATTCAAATAACTTTCTCTACCCTCTATCGTTTATTAGTGGGTTTACAAATTATTCTTACACAAGCTTATGTTTCTATCTACTAGATTTAATCCAAATAAACCTTTGCAGAAATAGCTACATTACACATTTGTTGTAGATACAAGGAGAACAGTGATAGTCAAATGTTTAAGAACATGGCGCTATATGCTGGCCTTAAAATTACATACCGTTTTCATGTAATCGCGAGAAACAACTGAATGCTGGAAGGACTTTAAAGAATGACAAAGAACAATTCGAACATCTAATAACGGATATCTCGGAAACGGCTTATGCCACAAAAAACTTATTTTAAATAAATTGTGTGCTTTAAAGAGATTTACATTTTTGTGCAGTACGGTTTCATATATCGCTTAACGTTTACCAGTTATACTAGATTACACAAAATTCTTTTGGAAGGAAGACTTCAAAGGCTATTCCCAAAAAATTCTAGATTTACCTATATTTTATTTGTCATTTAAATATGTTTAATATGTGGTATTTTAATCAAAATCATTAGAGCCATTTTTTAGAAAATCTATATTTTCAAGAAATGTTCCATATAAAGGGTAGTTGGTGTGGGGAGATTTTCTTGAAAATCTTCTTGTCGCATCCTGGAAGATACTGAACTTAAATACGAAGTTTGGTACTTCCCCGGCTATTCGTTGTTTGAGTTATGTTGTTCATATATAGACATACACACGGATATGTTTCAAAAATGCTTTATTTGGATGTAGGGGCCTCAAAACATGTATTTTCGGTGAAATCTCGTAATTGAATTTTTGGGTGGAATGCAATACTTCCCCTACTTACCATACGTAGCAGAGAAAGTAAAAATTAAAGCTCTTAAGTACTTTGAACAAGTAGTAGTAACTCATGACATGAGGTTAGACAACTCCCCCCCGAAAAATTATTCTATCTATAACCACTGTATTTTTTCCCCTTATGATCGGAGCTGATTCGGCAAGGGGGAGCCCTGGGAAGGAAGGAATAGTTGAGAGGAGACACTGGGCGGTCGGAACCAGGAGTGTCAGCGTAGCAATGCCAGAGTACCTATAGCTTCTAGACTGAGACGCTCCTCGGACAAGCAGATCGGGGACTCCACTCCGAGGGGGCGGCCGTTTTATCCCCGGTAACCAGCAGAAAGCCGAGGGACCGAGAAAGTTCTACAGGGAGCATCCTTTTACCCTGCCATGCCGCACCGAAACACCATCGCCGATACTTCCAACCCTGACTGGGTGAACGATGAATGAAATGATGAATGGAATGAAATGGAGGGACAGGAAACTCGGGGGCTGAAAGAAACCACTACAGCATTCGCCTGGCGACCCGGGAAACCCCAGAAAAACCCATGGGTCACAGTAAGCGGTTGTTGGGAATCGATCCTAGGACCTCCCGAATGTGAGTCGCTCGGTTACACCACTGTTGATAAATGGATAGAACTTTACTGTCGGTTTCGAATAAATAACATTCTAACTGAATGTAGGAAGACATAGCAACAACGAACTGCCAGAACTCGAGGTGTTATAACGGAACGTAGTGAAATACGCGGCTATAAAGTTTTGTCCTTACGTATTCAAATGGTGAGAGGTTTTATTGGGTTTCTAAATGGAGGCAAGAAATATTAAATCCAGGCAGTGGCCTCTGAACCATAATTTATCGCCGAAACTTGTGGAATACCAATGGACTACTGTGTGGTTTGCCAAATAGCACGTGAGACTGTTACGGGACGTCCTTGCTTGCTTGCTTGTCGGGAGGAAATCAACGGTTTCGTTTCAAAACCACATCTCAACACTCTTGGTTTATTTTCTCTGAGCGGACAGGACAGCGATGCTCGGATTTCAAAATGCACTTCTTGCTTTTTTGTTTCAGAGCACAGACAGCCTTCACGAGACCCCGGCGTATATTTAACTCAAATTTGTAATTCTTCTCATGCCCAATTATGTCCAGTTTCGTGCGGCTCGTTATTTATTGTTCCTTAAAATAAACTCTACAAGAACCGCTCCTGCATTTTCAAAAGTTTCTTCAGTTACAAAACCCAATTAAATGTAATATATTCTTCAGGACAATGTCGAGAAAACGACGGTTACAAAGACTGCGTGCGCGATTGTTTCTGTGTGAATTTGTGTCCAGGAACCTAAATCAATCCCCCAAAACATCTTATCTGTTACATTCACATGATTTCTTTACCCTCTATCACTTATTACTAGGTACACAAATTATTCTTCCGAATATTTATTACTTTCTTTACTACGTCGGGAAGAATTATATTTCACCCAAAAGTTCGGTATGGAGATTTCCCCGGAAACATATTTTGAGGTGCCCTGAATCCAAATAAAGCATTTTTGGAAACACATTCGTGTGTGTGTCTGTGAACAGCTTAGCTCCTTACTTGCAACATCCTTAGAAATGCTCTATTTTCTCAAAAATGTTCTAATGATTTTATTAAAATAATATATATTAAACATATTTACTTGAAAAATAAAATTTATATCTTGAATCTTCTGGGAATAGCTTTGAAGTTCTCTTCATTCTGAATGATTTTCGAATAGCTGGTAAACCGTAAGAGATGGACGAGGTTTTACTGCACAAAAATGTAGATATCGTTAAAACCCACAATATGCCATATACATTTTTTTTGTGGAGTGAACCGTTTCCGAGATATTCCTTGTTATTCGTTTGAATTTTCCAATACTTACATTTTTTCTCAAATGGGAACATTCGTTTTTTTTTTATGTCTTGGACATGCAAAGTTATCGAATACTCCACATAGCAAACAGCTCTTAAAAAGATTTGGCTATCGCTTAAAGCCTACCATTATCCCCTTGCACCTACAAGAAAATTAACAATAAGATAGTTTCTGCAAATGATTATCTCGATTAACATGAAGTAGGCAGAGAATAAGCGTTTATAAAAATAGTTTGTACAAGAGTAGAGACAGTAGTCATTTGAGTACAATATATCCGATTTTTTTCCAATTCATTTCGTTTTACTCGAGATAAGCCTTTCCGAAAATAGCTACCTTATACATTTTGTTATGGAAACAAAGAGAACAACGATAGTCAAATGTTTAAGAACTGGACGCTATATACTGGCCTTAAAATCCCATACTGTTTCTATGCAATAGCTAGAAACAGCTGAAAATCCACAAATCGAACTATTGATAACGAATATCTCGGAAATGGCTTGTGCCACAAAAAGGTTGTTTTAAATAAATTGTGTATTTTAAAGTAATCTATATTCTTTGTGTAGTATATTTTAGTCAATCGCTTAACGTTTACCAGTTACACAAGATTTTACAAAATTCCTTCCCGAATGAAGAGGACTTCGAAGCTATACTCAGAAGATTCAAGATATAAATTTTATTTTTCAAGTAAATATCTTTAATATATGTTATTTTTATAAAATCGTTAGAACATTTTTGAGAAAATAGAACATTTCTAAGGATGTTGCAAGTAAGGAGCTAAGCTGTTCACAGACAGACACACACACACGGATGTGTTTCCAAAATGCTTTATTTGGGTTTTGGGCACCTCAAAACATGTATTTCCGGTGAAGTTGCGAAATCTAATTTTTAGGTGGAATGCAATACTTCCTGTACTTCCTATACGTAGAAGACAAAGTAAAACAACTGGGCTTAATATTTAGAAACGTAAACTGAGGTCCTGAATTTCACTAATGCTCTTTTGAAAGCCGTATATTTATTTCAGAAACTACTGTGTGCGCTTGCAGCAATAAAGATATGATAATTTTTGAAGTTCCATGAGTTAGAACTAATTTGGAAGAGAAGTAGAGGAGAAAGTGGTTTGTTAACCTAATCGTTGTAGCGTTCATGGTGCTAGGTGGACAAAGAACAGGAATGTTCCGCAGACATATTCGTGGTCAGCGTTTGTCCTCCGTGGGCGAAATTTGTTCATATCATCTTTCATGTATCACGAAATTCGGGGCCATTGTCAATGTAAGGGCGGAATAACCTGTTGAGGTTAAATAATAAGAGAAGATTACAACCGAATGCACCAGAATTCATGAAAGCCAGCTGGAATTTGTGGCTATGAAACCAGAGTTTGAGTGTTATGGGGGCTGACTCTGGAAACTTTTAATCCAGAGCAACCAAGTTCGAATATTGGAATACTTTGTGTTCTTAATTTTAAAAGCGACTAGATGTGTTGTTGTTGTTCACCAATGGCACTGGGGATTAATTGATCTGCGTCATTTTTCCCTCTGGCTTCCCAAAATAAGGTCTGTAAGTTATTACTTTTAAGGCCTTTGCATTTGGTGAGATGCTGCTTGCTCAGGATGACATCTTCACAGAGAGTGCACTTGGGTGCAGGTAGGCATCGTATCTTGTAGAGATGTTCTGCGAGGCAATGGTGGCCAGTTGCCATCCTAAATAAGGCCACTACAGTCTTCCTTGGCATTTGTTTTATATCAACTCTATCTTTAATAGTCTTATAATCTTTATCCTTTAATTTATCTTCTTCATCAAGTCTGTGCTGTCTTTTGAAATGTTGTTTAATGTTATTTAATTGTTTATTTATTTCTATTTGTCCTACAGGTTTTATTTGTTGTATTGCAACTTTCTTTGCTAATTGATCCGCATGTTCATTGCCCAAAAGTTCAACATGAGCTGGGATCCATTGTAGAATGGCATGATTTCTAGGTTCAAGCTTAAATTAGGCTTCTTATTTCTTTAATATTTCTTGTTATAATTTACTATTCCATCTATGGCTGATTTTGAGTCTGATAAGATCACTATTTATGTATGGTCTATATAAAATGTTCTGTAATACTGCTTTTATAGCTGTTAATTCTCCATCATAGTGGTTTGAAGATTCATCTAATTTTAGATACTGTGCAAAATGTTTACAGTATACTCCCGTACAGGCATTTTTTTATTGATGAGGGATTCATCTGTATATATTCGGAGGCATTCTTTTTCTGGGTATCTTTCATTTTCCGTAGCTATTGTTATGGTTCTCATTTCATCTGGTATATTGTTTTATTTGTGTATTGTATATATCAGGTCATTCTGATATTGTATATCAAAATATTCTATTGGACTTGTTACCTCTGTTGCAACTATATTTGTTGTAATTATATTCTTATATTTTAAGTTATTAATATATGTTCTGAAGCTTGTTTGAGTTTTTAATTTATTTATAGTATCTGCTGTGTGGTGCCATTTATGTCTGTTTCTATTGCCTTGTAGCGACTAGATGTTTAATAGCAGATTATAACACAAGTGTTAAAAGTAGGAGTTTATTTTGCGAGTAGGAATATTTGGCAAACGAAGGTCGTAGGTCGAGTTTCACAATCCTACGAGCAACATAAAACCACTTTTAACGCATGTGGCATATACTATTTTTTAGACAGTGCTTGAATTTGTAAAACACAAATAAAATAATATCATATTGGTTCCTAAAAATAAGATAAATCATATTTAGAACGATATCAACTCACACGTGCAGCGAGATTTTTAAAACAAGAGACATGACCTTAAAAACCATATCAACTCTTGTGCATAGGGTGATGTCAGATGTTTTTATATTTTCTTCATTCGCTAGCAGTCATTTTCAGTGAAAATATTTTCAACATGTTTTGCCTTACACCAGCAGTGAAGCAATTAAATGATGTTTTCTGGATCTTTCTAGTGTTATTCTTTCTGCCGCTTCTGTTATTTGAGGCAGCATTTTTAACACTTAATGATTTCAGTCTAATTATATAATATAAATTCAATAACAGCCCGCCTTAAAGCAATACGTGTATGTAACAAGATATAAAAAGTGTATAGTACAGTCATTGTATATGTTTATATTATTGTATACATGTGTAATAATGTTACGTGAATATGTTACGTAATTTAATAATGTAGGAGCTGTGAGAATAATGGTATTAAAAGTTATAACAATGAGGTAACCTTGAGGCAATAATGAGTAAGAAAGTTTAATAATGCTACAAAAATAATGTAAATTTTGAGACAGTTTATAAATAGCCAATCAACAACCAGAAAAAGCTTTAGTTAAATGTAGGTATTCCATTGGAGTAGGATTAGCCATCCAGAAACTGAAATATAGCAAAATTTACAAGTTCAGAAGTCAGTTGGTTATAGACAGTGTTTCTAACCGGACGCGAGATGCGTCCTCGAGAAATTTAATACGTATTCAGTGTGAGACGAAAAATAATTTATGTATTAAAAAGTGCAAGTAATTAATAAAAATATCTCACAGCTCTCTCTCTCTCTCTCTTTCTATATCAGTGAAGTGTTACTTAAATAGTGTCAAGCATTAATAAAAGGAGTGAAGTAAAATTATAATCTGTGTAGGCCTACATTCTTCAGTCGCACCACAACCCTGCTAAGTCATTCATGTCTCTAAAAAAATATAAATACTGACGCTGCTGAAGCAAACATAAATATATAGTATTTAAAGAAACAGTCAAAATTATAAAGTTAATATTTTTTAAACATTCGGGGCAAAGGCCACCGGAAAGTACATTTAGGGCGAGGGCTACCGGAAACTGTTTACCATACGTGCGGTCGCAACTACTTCAAGTTCGGCTCCCCAACTGTTGAAATATAATACTTTCCTTACGTGAAGCAACAACCTACTTCAAATTGGCTCCCAAAGCGTGGGGAACATAACAATACAACAAAATAACTACCTCATATTTTACCTGGCTCTTCCATTTAATCTTTATGTATGTTGTACTAGATAAACTAATAACGTTTTAGATGAAAGAAAGCACAAGGCTGCCACCAATAGAAGGTATGAGTTAATTCACACGAATTGCGATGAATTGAAGTATGGCGATTTGTATTGTGAACAGATGATATGAGCTATGAGAAGTTAATCAGGTATAAAAAGACAAAAGTAAAACCCAATCCAACTAACTCGAATTAACACTTATGCAAATACAAAGGGTAATTTCCATTTGATTGGACTTGAAACCAAAGTTAGTCACAATGGTGTCGTATAAAAATTTTATCACACTAGTGCTATAATGCAAAGCTTTTAGTTCGTGTGTACCATGTTAAAACTTCTACGTTTAGGCCATGCTGTCTAAGAAAATATAATTATAACACAATTTATTGAATTTTATGAATATAGAGCTTGTTATTAATTTATGGATGATTTAATCATCTGCCTAGATTAAGCTTATTCCAGAGTTTTATCTCATACTACCGGTTACATTTCAGCTCTATGGACTCCGGACTCATTGAAGCACACTCATTTCAGACGGGCTGCTACAAGGCATTTAAAGCTCTTAAAAAGTCTGATATGTTACACTCACATGACTTTCTCTACTATTGTACAAACTATTTTTACAAACGCTTATTCTCCACATGCTTCGTGTTAATCGAGATGTTAATCTTATTGTTAATTTTCTTGTAGATGCAAGGGGAATTGGTAGGCTTGAAGCTATAGTCAAATATTCTAAGAGCTGGTTGCTATGTGGAGTATTACATTTTCTTTGCATTACCAGAACAAAAAAAAATTGAATTACGAATTTGAGAAGAAGTATAAGTATTGGAAAATTTAAGGGAATAACAAGCAATATCTCGAAAATGGTTCACTCAACAAAACAAAATGTATATGACAAATTGTGTATTTTAACGCGATCTACATTTTTGTGTAGTAAAATTTTGTCTATCCTTTATGGTTTACCATTTATGCAAAAGTCGTTTACAATGAAGAATACTTTTGGAGGCATTCCCAGAAAATTCGAGATATACATTTCATTTGTCATAAAAATATCTTGAAAATATGATATTTTAATCAAAATCTTTAGAGCCGTTTTTGAGAAAATTAAAATTTTCGAAAAATGTTCCATGTAAAGGGTAATCTGGGGTGGGGGAATTTTCTTGAAGACCTTCGTGTCGCATCTCTGGAAGATACTGAACCTAAATACCATGTTTGATGTTTATGCCACTGCTCGTTTCTGAGTTATGCTGTTCACGGACACACAGACACACGGACATGTTTCCGAAAATGCTTTTTTTGGATTTAGGGGCTCTCAAAACATGTATTTCCGGTGAAATCTTGGTATCGAATTTTTGGGTGGAATACAATACTTCCCCTACTTACTATACGTAGTGGAGAAAGTAAAAAGGGCGCCTAATGTTAGCGACAATAATATTAGAGAAGGATGCCTCTGTGTGGAGTGGTCAAAGTTCTGGTTTCTCAGACTAGAAGTATTGGGTTCAGTTCCCGGCTGGGCGAAGGAGTTGCTCTTTAAATGCGACCGTTGCTCTTAAACACGAGGAAAAGCACTTTTAAAAGTCACATGGCATGTTCATTTACTATTCTATAATCCCTTTTTACAAAAGCTTATTTTTCATCTTTTGGGTGTTTACTTAGATAAACGTTTACAGAAATGATTTCATTACACATTTCGTTGCATATAAGTACGATAGGAATATAGGAGGCTGAAGCCTTGATGATGATGGTGGTTACTGAGTGGCCTCTTAAACAGGCCTTGCCCATTGTGCCTCATATATTGACATTACTCTAGTCCAATGGTCCGTATAAAACGTACCACGTCCTTGAAATCTACCTTCTTATCTCCTCAGGTTCCAAAAAGAAGGACCCTAAGGATACATGCCTATGACAAGCGAAATCTTCGCACTTGCATAGTATATGCTGTGAGGTCTCAAAGTCCCTCACACATTTCCAGCATAAAGAGTGAAGCAGTATTTTAACACTTGAATAATTTTAATTAAATTATATAATGTGTAATTTCAATAACAGCCCGCCTTGAAGCAATATGTATGTAATAATTTGTAAAAATGAATGTAACAGTCATTGCATATGCTTATATTGTTGTAAACATGTTCAATAATTGTATGTGAATGCATTAGGTAATTTAATAATGTAAGAGCTGTGAGAATAATAAGTTTAAAGTTGCTAACAATGAGGTAACCTTGAGGCAATAATGAGTTTGAGAGTTTGAATACTACTAGTCATGATTAGGGCAGCAATAATGTAAATTTTGTGACAGTTTAAAATTAGCCAATCAACAGCCAGAAAAAGCTTTAGTAAGATGCAGGTATTCTATTGGACTAGGATTAGCCAATCAGAGACTTGAAATACAGAAGCTTACGGGTTCGGACGGTTGAAATATGTTCAGTTACCTGCAGATCTTGGTAGTAACTGGATGGAAGATGTGTTCTCTAAAGAAATATTACATATTCGTGTGAAACGAAAATTAAGTATACGAGTTAACAAAGTGCAAGTATTAAATAAAAGAATCTCACAGCTCTTAATATCAGTGTGTCAAGGATTAATAAAAAGAAGTGAATTAAAACTTAAAATCTGTGTAAGCCTACATTCTTGTCGCACCACGCCCTGATTAAGAGAAACGTGTCTCTAAAACAATACTGACGCAGCCGAGGCAAACATAAACATAAATAATATCTATAGAAGCAGTTTAATAGTAAAGTTAATAGTTAATAATTTTTTAAACTTGGAGCGTAGCAACCAAAGTACATCTTCAAATCGGCTTTGCAAAGTAGCAGCATATTACGTAAATTGTTATCTAACAACAGTTTCTTCACAATTGACGGCCATGTGTGGAGCTAAATAAATAAATAAATAAACTAAAGAACAATTTCACTTCAAATTGGCTTCCAAGCGTGAGGCTAATAACTTACATAACAATAAATTACGTAAACAAAATACTACTTCAAGGGCTTTGTGTAAGGCCCATTATGTATAGATGTCTGCACAGAGTGTTGTGACACTTAAGATAGCCCACAATCCCTCTAGTCAAATTCAGGAAAAACTCGCTGCCTGACAGTGGTTTCCTTACTCCTTGGAACTGTTCATGAATGAATTAACGCATTCTGATGTGATTAGAATTCGTATTGATGCATTTATAGGTAATGAAGTGCGATTATCAACTTCAAGTAGGCCAATATTATATGAATTTAATTCATTTTGAGGAATTATATAAGCCCTCGTTGGGTTAACTTATACTTGGCATTACTAGCAGTCACTCCGTGTCTCAGGCCCAATAAGATCGAGCTCCGATCCTCTCTTCGCAAGAGTGTCTACCATCTAATTTTCTTTAACGCCAGCATGCCCCGGAACCCAAAGAAGTGTAACCAGACAGCTGGTACATAGTCCTTCCAACATCCTCTGGCATTGCCACACCAGTCTGGATGTGGTTTTAACCGCCTTAAGGGCTTTCAAATCTGTTATACTATTCAAGCAGATGTACACATAGGCCATAGGTCCTAGCCCCTGTTCTGCTCCTGAGGTGGGAACCATCCGTGAGTCACGTACTGCCCCTGCCTTCGGGAGAGACCCGGTCTCTGAGTCCCACTCCTCCCTGGAAGATATTACTACAGAATAACTGAAGTGTTAGTTAAATGTCTGAAAGTGGATCGCTATATGCTGGGTTTCAAATTCCGTACTCTTTGCATGAGAGTCTACAATAGTACCCTAACACTTCAAGAAACGTATGGTGAAGGTATTGGAAAATTCAAACCAATGGCAACTAATACGAGATGGTTAATATACAAGGGATTTATTTGGCAAATTTGCTTCAATGACATCTACATTTTTCGAGCAAGGTTATTATCTTATTACTTTGAGAAAGTTGTATTAAATTTCAACTGTTGGGGAGCCGAAATTTTAGTAGTTGCAACCGCACGTATAGTAAACAGTTTCCGGTAGCCTTGGCCCCAATTTTAAAAGCTATTAGCTTTGTAATTTGAATGTTTTTTTAAGTATTATATATTTATGTTTGCCTCGGCTGCGTCAGTATTTTTGTTAGAGACACGTTTCTCTTAGCAGGGTTGTGGTACGACTAAGAACGTAGGCTTACACATATTATAATTTTACTTCACTTCTTTTATTAAAGCTTGACACGATTTAAATAACACTTCACTGATATAGAGAGAGCTGTGAGATGTTATTATTAAATATTTGAACTTTTTAACACGTAAACTATTTTCGTCTCACACGAATACGTATTTACTCTCTCGAGGAGACACATCTCGCATCCGGTTACAAACACTGTCTGCAGGCAACTGAACTCTAAATTTGTAAAATTTTCTCCTTTTCAGTTTCTGATTGGCTAATTCTACTCCAATAGAATACCTTCATTTAACTAAAGCTTTTTCTGGTTGTTGATTGGCTATTTTATAAACTGTCACTAAAATTACATTATTGTTACTCCAATAATCAGAAGTAGTATTATTGGACTCTCAAACTCATTATTGCATCAAGGTTACCTCATCGTTACCTCATTGTTAGCAACGTTTAACTTATTATTCTCACAGCTCCTACATTATTAAATTATGTAACATATTCACATAACATTATTACACACGGATACAATAACATAAGCATATGCAATGACTGTTACATACATTTTACAAATTACTACATACACATATTGCTTTAAGGCGGGCTGTTATTGAATTTAAATATTATATAATTAGACTGAAATTACTTAAGTGTTAAGAATACTGCCTCAACATAAGCTGTTTTAATCGAAATTGTTAGTTATTTTTGAGAAATTAAAACTACAGAAAATTTTCTTTAAAATCTTCGTTTTGTATTTTGGAAGATGCCGAACTTAAATAGCAAGTAGGTATTTATCCAACTTTTAGTTTTTGAGTTGTGCTGTTCAAAGACATACGCACGCATGCACACAAATGCAGAGATCCTTTCTAAACTTTAATTTGGTTTTATTCATAAGAGATAGATAAAGACTAGGCTAAACGAAAGATTAAAAGTTTCATTGAAATATAACATTTATATAAAATAACTTATGCGTAGCATTAGCCTTTTCGGAAAATTCTTTGTTACATCTTTAAGTTTACCATGGTTGAACTGTCATGTAGCATTTATAAAACGTTTTATGCGATTCTTATCCCCCATATGAACTCTTTAGCAACAAAACTGAGTTTTACTATGTGAACAGTTGTGTTTTATTTGCCTTAGTGTACGTGCAACCAATTCCATAATGCTTCATTTAAATAATTTCTAGTGAAGACTTTATCGTAAGTATCGTAACGTGAATATAAGATTTACATTTTATATGAATGCTATTGTACAGACGTGACACCGAGCGGGGTGGCGCCATGGTAACGTGTGCGACTTGCATTCGGGGAGGTCCCGAGTTCGATCCCTGGTGACCGCTCACTCTGACCCATGGGTTTTTCATGGTTTCCCCGATTCGACAGGTGAATGCTAGTTGGTTCCTCTTCTATCATGCCTCTCCTGCCCATCATTTCCTGCACACCCAACATCTTCCTTGTCATCTGTTTCAGGGATGTAGCACCAGGCGACTGTTCAGGAGCGGCCCCCCAGATTAGAAAGCTTGTGGGTGGGTTCGGGTGGCGTCGGGTGCGTTCGAACTGATAACGTTAGGGACCCCGTACTTGCATGCGCCCGTCGCCATCGCTCCCCACATCCCTACTTCCCAGGGGTCACGATAGAAGCAAAAAGGGCTGTTGCGGTCTATTTGCGGTGCTGTGCCCCAGTTGAGGGGACCCCTCGGGTCGTTTACACCTTTATATTTTACAGGGGTGAACAAAAGTATACATACAGTAGGTATGCTGTAATGAGATGAAGTACGTTAAGAAACCCTAATTTAATGTGTTATATATTTATGAAATAAGACATAACATTAGATCACTTTTGAGAACATTCAAAATATTGGTCTAGAGCATCTACATACTGCTGTAGTCTAGATGTGACATTCAAGTGTATTTTAGTTACTCAGTTCTTTATTTGCATCAATTTCTTGCCATGCCTCCCTAATGATCTGAATTATATCATCAACAATACCTGAACTTCTTGCAAAACCTTTACAAACATCTCTAAGATAAAATTCCATAGAGGTAAGATCCGGAGATCTTGGTGGCCATTCAAGAATTACTTTTGTTCTATTCACTTACTTGGAAATTCTTCGTCTAAAAAGCCTTGCACAATTCCTGTTTAATGAGCAGGAGTCCCATGTTGCTAAAAATAGAACTCTGCATCATTGTGTTGTCCACCATAATATTACATGCATTTATTGTATACCTACTCTGTACGCTCCTGTATATGCAAGGTAGATTGCGTAGAGAAAGTCGCGTGAGTGTGAAGCAACAGATGTTTACCTTTAAGCTGCTTACTGAAAAAATGCGTTTGTTATATAAACATCTGAGGGCTTTTCCTCATATTAGATTAACCAAGACCAATTACTTGTTATGAAACGTGATTTGTGCCGGGTGGTGATGAGAATCATTACGTTACTTATATGGTATGTGAAGGATACATACGAAATGATAATGGATAGATAACGTCATGTGAGTGTTACACATCATAATAGAAAACTAATAGTTTTATGTGACTAATTCTGGGCATCTTTTGTTTTTACCTGCAAGCAACACTTCCACTCCCAGGTGCGCAAGTCTTCCGGTCTCTCGCTACGTATCGAGCTCAGCATTTTCCTCTCCTCGCGTAAAAACTGCAACATGCCCCTGCGTAGCAAGGATACGCCGAGGAAAGAACAGAACGGAACTTAATTGAAGACAACTCAAGGCCAGTGATCAGCCAGCACTGCAGTGGCGCCTTCCAGAGGAAGGCCTAGGCGAAAAGGAAAAGGGGACTCGCGTCCCAATAAGAGTTCTGCACACTTACATAATCGAGAGCATCTTCCTCTTCTCCCCAACAAACAATACGCCAATTCTGCCCAAGGCTACGTAAGCAGCCAGAGTCGACCGCTACAATAGCTTCTTCCTTAGCTTCTTCATGCTATATTCGATTTCTTATTTGATAAGATAGATTTACAATAGGCACATGAACTACAATCAAACTGAACTGCAGAATAACTTAGATTAAATTTTATAATTACGAAATTATTAAGAAATTCTAGTTTAAACTGAAGCCTCAAAACGTATCTATACTAATACAAAGAGAGAACATGTGTGTGTGTGTGTGTGTGCGCGCGCGCGCGTCTGCCAATCTCTCAAACAGCTTAACCGAATTTCACAAATGTTTTGCCACTGTGAATCCTATTCTCTCTGACGGACATGTGCCATAAAAAGCCTTCTAATTTCAACTCATAAATTACTAACGGACTAAAAAGTATTTAAAAAGTCGTGGTTGAAAATTGCATGGAGTAGAAAATAGTTGCTGTGCTCCACAAAGAATGAGTGCAGAAACAAAAGCAGCTTAAATACTGTACTCCGAAGAGAATGCACGGTAAAAACAAAAATCCGGTTGCATACTATTCCTAGCTATGTATAGCAGCCATGATGTAACATTTAAAGGCAAAGCTTAAAATATCTGATGTGATACATTTACATTACTTTCTATATCCTCTATCTTTATTAGTGAGTATACAAGCTATTCCTACAAAAGTTTATTTTTCTATCTACTACATTGTAATCCAAATAAACCTTTGCAAAAATAGCTAGATTACACATTTCGTTATAGATACAAAAGGAATGCGATAGTCAAATGTTTAAGAACTGGACGCTATATGCTGGCCTTAAAATTACATACTGTTTCCATGACATCGCGAGAAACAGCTCAATGTTGAATGGCTTTAAAGAAAACGACCAAGTGAACAATTCAAACCTTTAATAACGGATATCTCACAAATGGCTTATGCCAAAAGAGTATTTGAAGCAAATTGTGTTTTAAAGAGATATGCATTTTTTTTTGTGTGTGTAGGGCGTTTTCGTCTATAGCTTACATTTAGCAGTTGTAGATGATTATAGAAAATTTCTTACAACTGAAGTGGACTTGAAGGGTAATGCCAGAAAATTCATAAAGGGTAGTTTGGAGTGGGAGAGATTTTCTTGAAAATCTTCCTGTCGCATTTTTGGAAGGCACTAAATCTAAATACCAAGTTTGGTATTTATCGGACTTGTCGTTTTTGAGTTATGCTGTTCACAGACACAAACGCGCACAGGCAGACACACACACAACACACGAACTTGTTTCTGAAAATACTTTTTTGGATAAAGGGGACCTCACATGTATTTCCGGTGAAATCTCGGTTTCGAATTTTTACTCTATGTAGTAGAGAAAGTAAAAATGGCGATCACTCCTGTTTCTAACCGTAGGAATCGTACACTATGTGATCAAAAGTATCCAGACATCCCCTCAAACATACATTTTTCTTAGGTGCACTGTGCTGCCACCTACTGCCTGGTAGTCATTATCCGCAACCTTAGTAGTCATTAGACATCGTGAAACAGCAGAAGGCACGCTCCGTGTAACTCACGGATTTCGAACGTGGTCAGGTGATTGGGTGTCACTTGTGTCAGAAGTCTGTACGCGAGATTTCCACACTCCTAAACATCCCTAGGTCCACTGTTTCTGATGTGATAGTGAAGTGGAAACGTGAAGGGACATGTACAGCACAAAAGCTTACAGGCCAACCTCGTCTGTTGACTGACAGAGACCGCCGACATTTGAAGAGGGTCGTAAAGAGTAATAGGCAGACATCCATCCAGACCATCACACAGGAATTCCATACTGCATCAACATCCACTCCAAGTACTATGATAAGTTAGGCGTGAGGTGAGAAACCTTGGATTCCACGGTGGAGCGGCTGCTCATAAGCCACACATCACGCAGGAAAATGTCAAACGACGCCTCGCTTGGTGTAAGGAGCGTAAACATTACACGATTGAACAGTGGCAAAACGTTGTGTGGAGTGACAAATCACGGTACACAATGTGGCGAACCGATGGCAGGGTGTGGGTATGGTGAATGCCCGGTGAACGTCATATACCAGCATGTGTAGTGAAATTCGGAGGTGGTGGTGTTATGGTGTGGTCGTGTTTTTCTTGGAGGGGGCTTGCACCCCTTGTTGTTTTGCGTTGCACGATCACAGCGCAGACCTACATTGATATTTTAAGCACCTTCTTGCTTCCCACTGTTGAAGAGCAATTCGGGGATGGCGATTGCATCTTTCATCACGCTCGAGCACCTGTTCATACTGCACGGGCTGTGGCGGAGTGCTTACACAACAATAACATCCCTGTAATGGACTGGCCTGCACAGAGTCCTGACTTGAATCCTATAGAACACCTTTGGAATGTTTTGGAACGCCGACTTCGTGCTAGGCCTCACAGACCTACATCGGTACCTCTCCTCAGATCCGCACTCCTGCTATTCCCCAAGAAACATTCCTGCACCTGATTGAAAGTACGTCTGCGAGAGTGAACGCTGTCATCAAGGCTAAGGGTGGGCCAACACCATATTGACTTCTAGCATTACCGATGGAGGGCGCCACGAACTTGTACTTCATTTTCAGCCAAGTGTCCGGATACATTTGATCACATAGTGTATGTTATATTTATTTCTTTAATTGTATTTAACAAATACCGTAGATGTGTATATGTAACGAAACAGTGTCACAGCCTCTGAATAGTCTATAAATATATGTACTGAAGCTTCTGAATGGCAAAACCTTCCGATAACCCTCATAAAAAGTGTTGCTTTGTTTCCTTAGTGCTTATGTTACAGTCAAATTCGTTAGCAGGATATGCTAAATAATATTGTATAAAGAGAGGAAATTGTTAACGTTAGAAATCAATGGAAAAGTATTTTATAATTAAGAACTTAGATGATTGTTTTTCTCGATGTCGCAGACTATGTCTTTTGAGGCAGTATTTTTAACACTTAAATGATTTCAGTCTAATTATATAATATATAAATTCAATAACAGCCCACCTTAAAGCAATATGTGTATATAACAATATATAAAAAATTATATTAGTCATTATATATATATTATTATATACATGTTTAATAATGTTATGTGAATGTATTACGTAATTCAATAACGTAGGAGCTGTGAGAATAATAGGTTAAAAGTTGCTAACAATGAGGTAACCTTGAGGCAATAATAAATTAGAAAGTTTAAATGATACTGGTAATTTTGGAGCAACAATAATGTAATTTTTGAGACAGTTTAATAAATAGTCAATCAACAACCAGAAAAAGCTTTAGTTAAATGATGGTATTCTATTGGAGTAGAATTGGACAATCAGAAACTAAAATGGAGCGAAATTTACAAATTCAGAGTTCAGTTGCTTATAGACAGTGTTCCTAACCGGACGCGAAATGTGTCCTGGAGAAGTTTAATACGTATTCAGTGCGAGATGAAAATATTTTACGTGTTAAAAAGTACAAGTAATTAATAAAAGAATCTCACAGCTCTCTCTTTATATCAGTGAAGTGTTATGTAAACCTTGTCAAGCATTAATAAATGGAGCTAAGACATTCATGTCTCTAAAAAAAAGTATAAATACTGATGCAGCTGAGGCAAGCACAAATATATAATATTTAAAGAAACAATCAGATTACAAAGATAATATTTTTAAACTTGGGGCAAAGGCCACTGGAAGGTACATTTGGGGCGAAGGCTACCGGAAAGTTTTTACCATACGTGCGGTTGCAACTACTTCAAGTTTGGCTCCCCAAGTGTCGAAATATAATACTGGTTTTCCATACGTAGCAGCAACAAAACTTCTTCAAAATGGCTCCCAAAGCGTGGGGTAAATAATAATATAAACTACTACTTCACTTTTCCAAAGAGGTTAACTTGGTGGCTTGGGAGTGCGGAATCTTTATATTCACCAGTTTCACATCTACTTTGCTGTATATGTTAAGGGTTCCTGTATTATGTGAAAACTGGGTAGCTTTTATGTCATTTAATAACTATGGACCAATAAGAAGATAAAGATTTAAACGTTTAATTATTGTAACTATTTAAAGCATCACTAGATCATTCCGATTGATGATTGTTCCACCGCCAAAGGCTATGGATAGGTATGAAGTATTTCCGGAACATATGTCGAAGAGGGGGGCAGGTTAAGGCAGTCAGACGTTCCCCCGATATTTCACATTCTTTTGCGTAAATATTATGGGATTACCGTTATTAAGAGAAGTCAGCAGTTTTCACAACCATGGTCTTTAGAGAGGATGGAGTAAATAAATAGAAATAAAGCCGAAAATGTACTCAAAAGTCCTTCGATTACTAAGAAAAAAATCACGTCTTACTCTACCCATTACAAAATACAAAATGCATTATTAAGAATAATTTCCTACTTAGAAATAATCTCAAATTACGCAATATGATCTTGAGGGTATGCACAATACGCAAAACAAAACACAACTGCTTATATTACACATCAGGTTTGGTTACTAATGAAACTACTTTCAAATATGCTTTATAAACGCCACATGACTGGCTTGGAAAAACAAGATGTAACAGTGAATACTTTGAAAACGCCAATGCTACAAGTTATTTCATATGCGCAGTATCTTTCAGTAAGCTAGGCATTTTCCTGCAGTAAGTTTTTATATATCTCTAATGATTTAAGAATTACGTAAACTTATAATTTAATGAGAATGAAAACCGAGCGGGTGGCTCAGGCGGTAACGTCTGCGGCCCGCATTCGAGACGTCGTGGTTCGATTCCCGTGGACGATCTTCCTGACCTATGAGTTTTTTCGGGATTTCTCCGGGTCTCTATTCGAATGCTGGGAAGCTTCATTACATCCCCTAAATTTCCTGTCCCTCCATTTCACCTCCATTCTCATTTCACTTCACCTTTCATCCTCTTGATGTCGGCGAGAGTCTAAGCGTGGCAGGGGAAAAGGATGATCTGTGTAAACCTTCGTTACCCGGAATAGAGGCGGTCTCCAGGTTCCGGGTCTCTCAGGGTTATGTAAGCCCACAGGAGGAGGGGGCGGCTGCACCAGTGACCATCCGGTGAGTGAGGAGTTTAAATCTGTAATGGTAGAGACCCTGTCCTCTGCTGTCGTGCACCCTGCTCTGGCTGCCCTCTGTCTCCTTTCACTCCCGGGAACGCCCCGTCCACGGTACAGGTACAAAAGATCTATGTAGGTCGACGTGCTAAGTCCCCTTCCGCGTTAAATCCCAAACTTTTCTTCTTCTTCTTCTTCTTCTTCTTCTTCTTCTTCTTCTCCATTTCAGGGATTAGGCCTGTTCCGTCCCGTTACCTCCTTCCCATCTCTTTCTTGGGCGACTGACATCTCTTCTACCTTGGGGTGTACACCTTTATACGATCCTGGGTATTCTTTATTCATATGTTACATCTATTCTTATTTTCTTCTCTACTACGTATAGTATGTAGGGGAAGTATTGAATTCTACCCAAAAATTCGATACCAAGAATTCACCAGAAATTCGTGTTTTGAGGTCCCCTTAATTTAAAAAATCTGATGTGATACACTCACATGACTTTCTCGACTCTTGTACAAACCACTTTTACAAACGCTTATTCCCCATATGCTTCATGGTAATCGAGATATCGTGAGGTTAGTCTTATTGCTAATTTTCTTGTAGATGCAAGGGGGAATTGCTAGGCTTGAAGCGATAGTCAAATATTTTAGGAGCTGGTTGCTATGTGGAGTATTCCGTTCTCTTTGTATGTCCAGGACAAAAAAAAATAAATAACGAATTCCCATTTGAGAAAAACTATAAGTATTGGAAAATTTAAGGGAATAACAAGCAATATCTCGAAAATGGTTCACTCAACAAAACAATGTATATGACATAAATTGTGTATTTTAACGCGATCTACATTTTTGTGCAGTAAAACTTTGTCTATCTCTTAAGGTTTACCAGTTATGAGAAATCGATCATAATGAAGACTACTTTTGGAGACATTCCCAGAAAATTCATGATATACATTTTATTTGTCATGAAAGTATCTTAAATATATAACATTTTAATCAAAATCGTTAGAGCCATTTTTGAGAAAATTTTCGAAAAATGTTCCATGTAAAGGGTAATCTGGGGTGGGAGGATTTTCTTGAAAACCTTCGTGTCGCATCTCTGGAACATACTGAACCTAAATACCAAGTTTGGTGTTTATCCGACTGTTCATTTCTGAGTTATGCTGTTCACAGACGCACACAGAGAGACAGACACAGACACGGACACGTTTCCAAAAATTCTTTTTTTTGGATTCAGGATGCCTCAAAACATGTATTTCCGGCGAAATCTCGGTATTGAATTTTTGGGTGGAATGCAATGCTTCTCCTACTTACTATACGTAGTAGAGAAAGTAAAAAAGCATTTTTAGTAAAAGGTCCGTCTGTGTGTCTGTGAACAGCATAACTCAAAAACGAAAATTCCGATAAATACCAAACCTGGTACTTAAGTCCAGTATCTTTCAAAGATCTATATGAAGATTTTCAAGAAAATCCCCTCACCCCTGACACCCTTTAGATGGAAGATGTTTCGAAAATTTTTATTTTCTCAAAAATGGCTCTAACGATTTTGATTAAAATAACATATGTTAAAGATATTTTCATGACAAATGAAACGTATATCTTGAATTTTCTGGGAATGTCGGCAAGGGTCTTAATTGTGAATGACTTTTGCATAACCGGTAAACCGTAACAGATAGACGAAATTTTTGTTCACAAAAAATGTAAATCTCGTTAAAACACATGATTCATGTCATATGATTTTTTTTGTGGACTGAACCCTTTCCGAGATTCTTATTTGTTTCAATTTTCCAATACTTATACTTTTTCTCAAATGAGAATTCGTGATTCGGTTTTTCTATGTCCTGGACATGCAAAGAGAATGGAATGCTCCACATAGCAACCAGCTCTTAAAACATTTGACTATCGCTTAAAGCCTACCAATTCCCCTTGCACATTTAAGAAAATTAGCAATAAGATTAACATCTCGATTAACATGAAGCATATGGAGAATAAGCGTTGGTAGAAATAGTTTGTACAAGAGTAGAGATAGTCATGTGAGTGCATCATATCAGATTTTTAATTCTTCGCTTTTATCTACATTTCTTATTTGGTGCCTTTTTGTACAACTTTCACTCCCCTCAGAAAATCCCATTTCGGGGTTTTGTTTTTTACTTCCATCCAACGTTTTAAAGTACATGATTAGGTTCCACATAATAAAACTGGTACTCTCATTGTTTTAAGATTTTCAACTTTCTCTCCTTTCGCGTTTTATCTTTTACTTTTATTTACAGTTCCAAAATTTTTTTGGAATTTATTAATTTTATATTGAAGATCATTACCTCTGTCTACACTTATGTCGCATTCTAAGTAATTAAAATGGGAAAGACTGTTCCTGATTTTTTCCTTCTATGCTTATCTTTGAGCGGACAGATTATTTACACTGGTGTGCCATTATTTTAGTTTTCTAGTTGAAACCTAATCCTAATAATAATGAAAAGGACTTCACAGGATATCCATGAAAAGTTCATACAGCTATAGATTTTATTTGCCATACAAGTGTCCTGAATATATTGTACTTTACTCAAGGAGTAGAAGCAGGACTAGATACGAAGGGGAACTTAGCACCAAGACTAACAAAATCTATTGTCTAAGCCCCGGGTTGGGAGGCATGAGGTGACAGGAGACAGATATTGGCCGGAACAGGAGGCACGACAGGGCATAGGGCAGGGTCCCTAAGTTTACAGATTGAAGCTCCCGTATGGCAACTGGTGCAACCGATTCCCCTCCCCTTCCACAATAAGGGGCCGGAAGAATATCGTTTTCCGTTGCCATGTAACGCCAAAACTTCCGCTGATTTCAATCCTGAAAAACACAAAGCAAGTAAACGGTGAAGTGAAATGAGACTAGAGGTGAAATGGAGGGACAGGAAATTCGGGGGATGTAATGAACCTTCCCAGCATTCGTCTAGTAACTCAAAAATCCATGGGTAAGGAAGATCGAGAATCGAACCCAGGACTTCCCGAATATGGCCACAGGCTTTGCCGCCTGAAAGTAAATTAAAGTTTATTTATGCACGTTCTTTAACTGCTGTGGTACTCAGCATCCCATTCTATAGGATCTTTCAACAAGTGTCCTATCTTTGAACTTAAATAAAACACGTTCTATAAATGATAGACGTTTATTTCTTTTTTTATTTTGGAACATAATTAATGACATTACGTGTTGAAGAGTACATCAGTTAAGTGGCCGCCGCGACTTCATTGGGTTGCGCGTATACGGTTGACCCAATTTTCAATGACAGAAGAACGTAAATTAGGTCCAACTTCACGAATAACACGCGTTATGTTATTCATAAGATCATTTACTGTTTCTGGCTTGTTACATAAACTCGAGATTTAACATAACCCCACATGAAGTAATCCAACGGCGTCAAATCACATGACTTCGGTGGCCAGTTAACATCACCACCACGGGAAATGATGAAACCTCTGAAATTCTCCTTTAAAAGATCGAATGTTTCAAGAGCAGTATGACATGTGGCACCATCTTGCTGGAACCAGTGTTTCCGAAATACATACCATCCAATTGAGGCCAAAAATAATACCTTATAAGAGCCCGTAACTTTCTCCATTGACAGTTAGAGCTTCTCCATCTTCTTATTGGAAAAATTATGGACCAATGATTCCATCATACCAAACTCCACACCACACAGTAACTTTTTGGGGATGAAGTGGTCGTTCTTGAATCTGCATTGTGATTGCTCCAATAGCGGCAATTTTGTTTGTTAACAAAACCATCCATCAAAAAGTGGGCTTCGTCGCTGAAGATGATTTTTCGACAAAAATCTAGATCAGCTTCCAATTGCTCCATAGCCCAGTCAGCGAATACACGGCGCACCGTGTGGTCGTTGGGATTTAGTTCTTGAGTTAACGCCATTTTGAAAGCGTGAAACTTCAAGTTCAGCTGCAGAATTTACCAAGTTGTGGTCGGCGAAAGCCTCAATTCTTGCGCTGGACGAGCAATTAAATTGTTTCCGTTCTCGCGTACACTCTCACGAACGGCGCCTATGTTTTCGTTGGAGCGCTTATGTCGATTACGTACAGGCGTTCTTTGATTGCTGACAGAAACACTTCTTTCAAATTTATCGATCAAAAGCCGAATCGTTCTCTCGCAGGGATGATTATGTACACCGTAAGCTTCACGCAATACACAGAAGGTTTGACGAACAGATCATCCATTTATAATAAATTTTCACAACTTCTACGCGTTGCTGAATGCTGTAACGTTCCATAGCTATTTTTCAATAACAACTGTAACCACGTGAAACAAATGACTTCTGTAACTAAATAGCAATGGCAGCTATTACATGTTAAAGATAGGACACTCTTGTTGAAAGACACTTTATATTGGGTGTGAAAGACCGGTAATTATGTTCAGAGACCTTTTTATCAGGCTTGAGGTTCTTTTACGTGCCGTAACTCTACGACGCGGGACCACCCGCTTTACTTCCCTTCCGAAGGAAGCCATACTAAGTATTTTTACGCCCGAAAATATCCATCGCCCTCCGCCGGGTTTGAACCCGCGACCTCCTGAGCCATTCCGCTCGGTTACCTTACTCAGAATCGTCACAGCCATTCTTACTTCCTCTACTATTTACCTGTATTAAGTAGGCAAATGCATATCCCATCCCAAAAATTCTATCCCGAGCATTCACCGGTAAGCTTTGATCAGACACACGGATGTTCTTTGAAGATGCTGAAGTAAACACCAAGTCTGGTAGGTATCCAGCTTTTCATACACATGCACAAGAGCGTTTCTCTACAAATTCTTTATTGGAATAAGGCGACCTCAAAACATGTGAAATCTCAATATTGATTTTTTGGTGGAATACAGTACGTCCTCTACCTGCTAAAGATACGTAGATACCAAGGAAAATAAAAATAGAAGTTCTTTGGGCAGTATAAAAAGTGGGGAATGTTAGTATTTCTAGTAATCTTTCCTAAGTTACAACGAAAATTGTAAGTTAATTGGCCAAAAAGTATATAGCTTACAGCATTTTAAGCAACGAAAAATATGGGAGATAAAATTTGACAAAAATGCGTTTTAAAATTGGAATACGCATTATAGAGGTTTCTAAATGGTGGCAAATGGATTTTTCGAAGTGAAGGACAAAATAATGTCACACATTTTTACTTTCTCTACTACGTACAGTAAGTAGGGGAAGTATTGCATTCCACCCAAAAATTCGATACCGAGATTTCACCGGAAATATATGTTTTGATGCCCCTTGAATCCAAAAAATAATCTGATGTGTTACACTAACATGACTTTCTCTACTCTTGCACAAACTATCTTTACAAACGCTTATTCTCCATATGCTTCATGCTAATCGAGATGTTAATCTTATTGTTAATATTCTTCTAGATGCAAGGGGAATTGGTAAGCTTTAAGCGATAGTCAAATATTTTAAGAGCAGGTTGATATGTGGAGTATTCCATTCTCTTGGCATTACCAGGAAAAAAAATCTGATGTGTTACACTCACATGACTATCTCTCTTCTTGTACAAAGTATTTTTAAAACTCTTATTCTCCATCCATTTCTCCATCTCCACGCAGACACACACACGCACAGACACACACACACACACAGTCACACACAGACACACACACGCACAGACGAACACAGACACACACACAGACACACACGGACATGTTTCCAAAAATGCTTTTTTGGATTCGGGGGTCTCAAAACATGTACTTAAGGTGAAAACTCGATATCGAATTTTTGGGTGGAATACAATACTTCCGCTACTTGCTATACGTATAAGAGAAAGTAAAAATGTACTAATAAAAAGAAGCATATTTACATTTCATAGTAAAACAAACATATATTTAGGATAAAATAAAGAAAGTAAAAACGATAGTAGGAAAACATACAACCAAAAGCTTAACAACTGTAAATGAGTTTAAAGCACGTTTTGTTGTGGCTAACTATGGGTTCCGTTTTAGCTTTCTGTTTGTTGAACAGACACAAATATATTTCATCTTCATATTTAGGGATGTTATCATTTGGTATGCACTGTCTTAGAGTGGCAAAGATTACCTTCCTAAAAAGCTTTCCGAGGGCTTTAAAAATGGCGTAGCTTGGCGAGTAAAACTATTTTGTGGTAAACCAAGAACTGAGCTTTTTTACTTTCTCTACCACGTTTAGTAAGTAGTGGAAGTATTGCATTCCATCAAAAAATTCGATACGTAGATTTCACGCGCAATACATGTTTTGAAGTGCCCTGAATCCCACTTAAACATATTGGGAAACATTTCCGTGTGTGTTTGTCTGTGTATCAGTCTATGAACAGCATAGCTCAAAAACGAAAACTCGGATAAATAACAAACTTGGTAGCGAGTTTACTATTTTCCAAGGATACGACACGAAGAGTTTTAAGAAAATCTCACCACCCCCGATTACCATTTACATGGATTACTTTTCGAAAATATTGATTTTCTCAAAAATAGCTCATACGATTTTTATTAAAATGTCATATGCTTTAATATATTTTCATGGCAAATGACATGTATATCTTGAATTTTTTGGGAATATCTCCAAAAGTCATTTTCATTCTGAATGACTTTCGCATAACTGGTAAACCGTAAGAGACAGACAAAATTTTACTACACAAAAAATCTAGATCGCGTTAAAATACACAATTTATGTCATATACATTTGTTGTATGGAATAAACCATTTCCGAGATATTCCTTGTTGTTTGTTTGAATTCTCCAATACTTTTTCTCAAACGGGAATTCGTTATTCGTTTTCTTATGTCCTGGACCTGCAAGGAGAATGGAATGCTTCACATAGCAATCAGCTCTTAAAAGAAGTCATGTAAGAGCAAAACATGAGAGTTTTTAAACAAAAAATTCAATTTTTTTTCCCAAAAATCTTAAAAGTTCAGTCATACGTACCCTTAACAAGAATTAAACAGATTAATAGGCATTTGTAAGGATAGTGTATAGAAGAGTGAGTAGAAAGGCCATAAAGATGCAACACACCAGGTTGTTTTAAACTTTCATTTCATGTTACAGTTGTATTGCATTAAGAAAATATTAAGAAAAACATTAAGAAGTATAAACCTTTTGATTATAAAACTAAAGAAACAAAAAACATCGAGGAAAAGAGGAAAACACAGTGATGCAGAGAAAATGGACATTAAATATGCGAAAAAAGAGCGAGAGGTGGAAGTGTTGAAGGAACTACAACAATGTCAACTACTCGGAAACAAAAGAAGTGTTAACAATAGGAAGATGAAGAAGTTACCGGAGGATTACGGACATAAGCATGATATGCAAATTTGACGCAATATAAAAGACAACAAAGGCAGTCTATAACAGGATCAGGGAGGTCGGTAATTTACTAAGAGAGAGGGTAAGGTGGGAGTGGCTCTGCGGTCCATTCAGTTGAAGATGAGTTGCAAGGGCAAGGCAGGGAGGGCTATATAAACCGGTGCAGTTGGCAATGGCAACTCGAGTAACCTCTCATCAGGAAGCGCGACATGACTGCCCTACACGTGCTGCATCCCGTAAGTTTGTGTTTACTTCATATTCAAGTTGTATTTTTGTCATATAAGCTGTTACCATTTTATATACAGTACTGAGTTGTATGCTATATTTCATAGTGGACTACATAACTATTAAAAATCTGAGTTGTTACACTCACATGACCTTCTCTACTCTTGTACAAACTAATTTTACAAACGCTTATTCTCCACATGCTTCATGTTAATCGAGATGTTAATCTTATTGCTAATTTTCTTGTAGATGCAAGGGGAATTGGTAGGCTTTAAGCGATAGTCAAATATTTTAAGAGCTGGTTGCTATATGGAGTATTCCATTGGAAAATTTAAGGGAATAACAAGCAATATCTCGAAAATGGTTCTCAACAAAAAAAAGTGTATGATATAAATTGTGTATTTTAACGCGATCTATATTTTCTGTGTACTAAAATTTTGTCTATCTCTTATGGTTTACGAGTTATGCAAAAGTTGTTCACAATGAAGAATACTTTTTGAAATATTGCCAAAAAATTCGAGATATACATTTCATTTGTTATGAAAATACCTTAAACATATGATATTTTAATCAAAATCGTTAAAGCCATTTTTGAGAAAATTAAAATTTTCGAAAAATGTTCCTGGAAAACGGCAATCTGGGGTGGGGGGATTTTCTTGAAAACCTTCGTGTCGCATCTCTGGAAGATACTGAACCTAAATATCAAGTTTGGTGTTTATCCGACTGTTCGTTTCTGAGTTATGCTGTTCACACACACAGACATGGACATGTTTCCAAAAATGCTTTTTTGGATTCAGGGGGTCTCAAAACATGTATTTCCGGTGAAATCTCGGTATCGAATTTTTGGGTGGAATACAATATTTCCCCTACTTACTATACGTAGTCGAGAAAGTAAAAATTAGCTTTAGAAATAGGTCAAATATGTGATAGCGAATATTCTATGTTATAGTTAATTTCTTTTAGAGCCAGCTCTAAATGTCCCTAGTGAAGTAACAAAACATTCCAGTTTACTGATTTCTCTACTACGTATAGTATGTACGCGAAGTATTGCATTTCACCAAAAAATTCGATATCGAGATTTCACCGGAAATACATATTTTGAGGTGCCCTGAATCCAATAAAAATGCATATTTAGACAAAGAACCGCGTGTGTGCGTATGTGAACAGCATAACTCAAAAACGAAAAGTTGGATATACACCAAACTTGGTATTTAGGTTCAGTATCTTTCACAGGTACTTTCACCAACATTTTGAAGAAAATCCACACTCCATTTTACCCTCTATATGGAACATCTTTCGAAAACTTTGATTTTCCCAAAAATAGCTCTAACAATTTTGATTAAAATATTATAGTTTAAGCTATTTTCATGGCAAATGAAATGTATGTGATGAATTTTCTGGGAATGTCCCCAAAAGTCCTCTTTATTCCGAATGGTTTTTGCATAACTGGTAAACCGTAAGATACACAAAATTTTATACACAAAAAAGTGGAGATCTTGTTAAAGCAAAAGTTATGCCATACACATTTTTTGTGGAGCCAACCATTTCCGAGATATTCCTTATTATTTTTTGAATTTTTCAACACTTACACTTTTTCTCAAATGGGAATTCCTTATTCGTTTTTTTATGTCCTGGACATTAAAAGAGAATGGAATGTTTTTGCAAATGTTTATCTGGAGTAACATAAAGTAGATGGAGAACAAGCGTTTGTAAAAATAGTTTGTATAAGAGTGAAGAAAGGTATGTAAGTGTTACACATAGGACCTTTTATAATTAAAATACACGCCATAGTTTATTTGATTTGATTTATTTTATCTACAAATCTTTAGTATTAGTTTTCTTTAAATTGTAGTAGATATTGTGTTAGCAATTTCACATTAAATATCAGTGTAAATCAAAAGATATGGTATTTTAAAAATACTTCATATTTCGTTTAAACATTTTATGCTTATTTTCTTTACTACTTACGTAAAGCAAGTAAAGAAGGTATTACATTCCATTAAAAATTGAATACGGAGATTTCACTGGAAATATACGTATAAAACATTTTTCTTAAAAGGGCCTGCGTAATTATGTTTGTGTGTGCGCGTGAACAGCATAATTCAAAAACGAAAAGTCGGTTGAATACCACACGTTGTATTTTAAGTTCAGTATCTTCCAAGGATGTGATATGAAGAATTTCCCCACCCCAACCTACCCTGGGAAAAATGTTCCTTATTTTTGATTTCTTAAAAATGTCTAAAAGATTGTGATTGAAATACGACATGTTTAGTACACTTGCATGGCAAAATGTACATCTCGAATTTTCTGCGAATGGGCTGTGAAGTCCTCTTCATTCGAATGCGTTTTGCTTAATTTGTACACCATAAGAGATACACAGAAGCGTAATGCACAAAAAGTAGAAATATCGTTAAAGCATACAATTTAGATTAAATACACTTTTTGTGGGGTTAAGTATTTCGGAAATATTCTTTGTTATTGGTTCAAATCTTTGGATTCAAACCAATTGTCCTTTTTACTTTGTCTACTACGTATTAAGTAGGGGAAATATTGTATACACCCCAAAAATTCTATACCGAGATTTCACAGAAATACATATTTTGAGGCACCCTGAATAAAAGAGGACATTTTTAGAAAAAGGTTCATGTGTGCCTGTGAACACCTTAACTCAAAAACAAAAAGTCGAATGAATACCAAACTTGACATTTAGGATCAGTACCTTCCAAGGATGCGATATGAAGATTATCAATAAAACACTCCACCGCAAACTACCCTTTAATTGGAACATTTTCAGTTTTGATTTTCTCAAAAATGGCTCTAACGATTTTTATTAAAATACCATGTGTTTAAGATATTTTCATGGAAAATGAAACGCATATCTTGAATTTTATGGAAATTTCCGTAAGAGATAGACAAAATGTTACTACACAAGTAATATAGATATCGTTAAAACACACAATTTATGTCATGTACATTTTTTTGTCAAGTGAACTATTTCCGAGATATTTCTTGGTATTTGTTTGAATTCTCCAATACTTATACTTTCACTCAAATGGGAATCCATTATTAGTTTTTTTATGTCCTGGACATGCAAAGAGAATGGAATGCTCCACATAGCAACCAGCTCTTAAAACATTTGACTAGTGCTTAAAGTCTACCATATTCCCCTTGCATCTACAAGAAAATTAGCAATAAGATTAACATCTCGATTAACATGAAGCATATGGAGAATAAGCGTTTGTAAAAATATTTTGTACAAGAGTAGAGCAAGTCATGTGAGTGTAACACATCAGAGTTTTTGAAATGCTGTCACCATTCCTTTGTTTCTTGTCCAATGAGTATGGAATTTCAAAGCCAATTTAAAGTGACCCGCATTTTAAACGTTTGACTGTTGCTTTAAATCCCTGTATCCCCCTTGCACCTACAACTAAATGTCTGATGAAACGATTTTTACTTGGAGCTCGCCTCTATGGTGGGGAGAGCATGTCTACCTCACACTCAAGAGGTCCCGAGTTAGAATCTCGATTAGGGCGAATTACCTGAATAAGGCTATTCCGGGGTTTTCTTTTATGTGAGAAAATGAATGTGGCTAACTTTAAGTTACACGGACTCCGGGCTTATTTGAGATCAGTTCACCCATTTCATTCATTCATCGTCCGATATGATCGACCAGGTTAAAGGAAGTTAAAGTTCAAGAGAAAAAATCTGATGTGTTTCACTCACATGATTTTCTATCTTATTACTAATTTTGTTGAAGATGCAAGGGGAATATGGTAGACTTTAAGCGATAGTCAAATCTTTTAAGAGCTGGTTGCTATGTGGCGCATTCCATTCTCTTTGTATGTCCAGGACATAAAAAAATGAATAACGAGTTCCCATTTGAGAAAAAGTATTGGAACATTTAAGGGAATAATAAGCAATATCTCGAAAATGGTTCACTCAAAAAAAACAAATGTATATGACATAATTTGTGTTTTAATGAGATCTGCATTTTCTGTGCAGTAAAACGTTGTCTATCTCTTACGGTTTACCGGTTATGCAAAAGTTAACCAGAATGAAGAAGACTTTTGGAGACATTCCCAGTAAATTCAAGATATACAGTTTTTCATTTGTCATGAAAATATCTTAAACAAATGATATTTTAATCAAAATCGTTTGAGCCATTTTTGAGAAGATCAAAATTTTCAAAAAATTTTCCATGTAAATGGTAGGGTGCGGGATTTTCTTGAAAATCTTCGTGTCGAATCTTTGAAAGATATTGAACCTAAATACAGAGTTTGGTGTTTATCCGACTTGTCGTTTTTGACTTATGCTACTCACAGATGCACGGACCTTTTTTTCTGAAAATGCTTTTTTTTTTAGATTCAGGGGGCCTCAAAATATCTGTTTTCCGTGAACGTTCGATATGAATTTTTGAGTGGAATGTAATAGTTTGTAGAGCTCGTTAAAACACATAATTTGTATCAAATAGTACTTCTGTGGCATTCACCATTTCCGATATATTTGTTGTTATTTTTTTCAGTTGTTAAATACTTCATACTGCTAAGTCGTTATTCCTTTTTTCTCGTGCTCACGCAGAGAGAACGGAATTTCAAAGTCATCACGTAGCAATGGATTTGACTATCACTTGAGCCGGCTGTGTTCTCGTCTACCTACAATTAAATGTGTAATAAAGTCATTTCTGCAAATTTTTACATGGATTAGCATGGAACAGAGGAAAGAATAAACTTCTGTAAGACTAGTTTGTAGAAGAGTGGGTAAGGAAAGTCATGTGATCGTAACTCATTGTATTATTAGGAAAAGGTCCTACTTGCTTTTGTGTGTGTATGTGTGTGTGTGTGTGAGAGAGAGAGAGAGAGAGAGAGAGCAGTGTAACCCGTATAATAAATACCATACTTGGTATTTAAGTTCAGTATCTTTCAAGGACGTCACGTGCAGATTATCAAGTATTTCCCCTTGCTTCAAACTATCCTTTAAATGGAAATTTTATCCTTACTTTTGATTTTCTAAACAATAACTAACGATTCTTATGAAAGTACTTATACTATATATGTTTAGGATATTTCCATGACGAATGAAATATATATATTTAGTATTTTCTGGAAATAGCTACTGTAGTCCTGTTTTTTCTTAATGACTTTTGCATAACTGGTAAACGGTAAGAGACAGAGAAAATGTCTTACTGTATAAAAATTGTAGATCTCGTTAAATCACAGAATTTATGTGGATTTTTTTCTTTCTTTTTACTTTCTCTACTACGTATAGTAAGTAGGGGAAGTATTGTATTCCACCCAAAAATTCGATACCGAGATTTCCCTGGAAATACATATTTTGAGACTCCCTGAATCCCAAAAAAAGCAGTTTTGGAAACATGTCCGTGCTTGTGTCTGTGTGTCTGTCTGTCTGTGAACAGCATTACTCAGAAACAAACAGTCGGATAAACACCAAACTTAGTATTTAGGTTCTGTATCTTCCAGAGATGCGACACGAAGGTTTTCTAGAAAATCCCCCCCACCTGAGATTACGCTTTACATGGAACATTTTTCGAAAATTTTAATTTTCTCAAAACTGGCTCTAGCGATTTTGATTAAAATATCATATGTTTAAGATATTTTCATGACAAATAAAATGTATATCTTGCATTTTCTGGGAATGTCTCCAAAAGTATTCTTCGTTGTGAACGACTTTAGCATAACTGGTAAACCATAAGAGGTAGACAAAATTTTACTGCACAAAAAATGTTGGTCGCGTTAAAATACACAATTTATGTCATATACATTTTTTTGTTGAGTGAACCATTTTCGAGATATTGCTTGTTATTCCCTTAAATTTTTCAATACTTGTTTTCTCAAATGGGAATTCCTTATTCATTTTTTTGTCTTGTATATGCAAAGAGTATTAATCTGTGGCAAAGGGAATGGTGCTGCACCTAGCAACCAGCTATTAGGAGATATGTATATGCTTAAAGGCTACTGTATTTCTATATTGCCCTTGTAAATATATATTCCCCTTACATCTACAAGAAAATTAGCTATAAGATAGAGTCTGCAAATGTTTATCTCGATTAACATGAAGTAGATGGAGCATAAGAGTTTGTAAAAATAGTTTGTACAAGAGTAGAGAAAGTCATGTGAGTGTAACACATCGGATTTTTTTAATTTAGTTACTTGCTATTTGTTTTGCTGCCCTTGATGTGTGTTTCTGTTGTGCCTGATTTTACTTTTATACATACACTTTACATCGACACGGGCACCTATGCCCGATGCAAGACACGAACTAGCGGTCCTCCACGCCAATTAGTTCCAAAGCTTCCAACGCTCTAGCAACTATGGCGGCTGATCATATTTTGTTTCGTCATCTTAAATACCTTGGTGTCCCCTTGTTACAGTCATTGATTTTCTCTGATCTTTAATTTATAGCGATAATATGAAACTGCAGTAATGTCTTCTACTTCAAACTGTTGTGAACGGCGTTTCAGAAGCTAAACATTAGGAATTTTCAAATAAAAGTAAATAGAATCGAAGAGGTGGTCGCGGATTCCACTTAGTGTAGTGTCCAATTTATTTACCTACCTCCACCGTGGTTTCCTTGAGTGGCCAGTAAATACTATAATGGACTTTGATTACCACGACCCAAAGTTCCATCAACAGAAGTGAACGAATAGAAATTAAATAGTGTATACAGAAAACAGTTATGCAACTAAGACCGTCTGTGTGGCGTCACTCACTATGTGTACATTCCCACAGATTCTATAATCACAGAATTACAAAAAATAATTTTCGGTTTATTTAATAACATCCAACTAGAAGGCGCATAAAAGTGCCATTTATTAGTCAATTACTCAGATAGATGTTGCAGAAAGGCGGCTACACAACTAACACCATCTGTATCGCGTGTATCAAAGGATTCACATGCAACCGGCACGATATGAACTAGAGGTTGAATAGAATTTAAATAAATAAATACCTTAACCGTAAGGTTATCTTGGGAGACAAAACTAGCCCTCAATCCCAGAGGTGCTGGGTTCGATTCTCGGCTGGAGAGTGGGAATTTTTCTTAGCCAGGATGATTTATTACCCTCCCTAGAGTCGGATGTGAATGGGAGTGTGAATATATGTCTGTGAATTTAATGTAATTACCCAAAGTAATACCACCCAGCTGTAAAACGAGTGAACAGCATTGCTGATGAGCAGGCTAAGGATCCGGGACAACTTAAGAGTGAAGTAAAGTTTACTGTGTATCGAGTAGAGTGGAGTGAGGTGGCGTATTGGAGTATTTACCTGTGAGGCCCGCGCACAATCAGTTTCGTGACTAGAGGTACAGTACACTAATGTATTGTCTGTTATGTGTGTCTTACTCAATTTTTCACTGTACGTTTATAGTAGCAAATAACAGCGCATTGGCATCTTTGTTTACATCAACAGTACTGTGTTTACGGAACTCTATAGTAAGATTGCACATACAATAGTTGCTAACTTGTCCCGGATCCTTAGCCTCCACATTAGCAATTTCTTCCAAAGCGATATTACCTGAAATGCTAATCCCGGCATATAAATGAAAAAACCTGATCTATTCCACTCACAAGATTTCCCTACTCTTCTACAAACTATTTTTACAAACGCTTATTCTCCACCTACTTCATCTTATTCCTAATTTTCTTGTACGTGACAAGGGCTTTAAGCGATAGTCAAATCAAGAGCTGGTTGCTATGTGGAGCATTCAATTCTCTTTGTATATCCAGGACATAAAAAAAACAAATAACGAATTCCCATTTGGAAAATTCAAACATATAACAAGAATATCTGCGAAATGGTTCACCCCACAAAAAATGTATATGATATAAATTGTCTATATATCTATATTTTCTGTGTAGTAAAACTTTGTCTATCTCTTACGGTTTACCAGTTATGCGAAAGTCATTCAGAATGAAGAGGAATTTTGGGGACTTCCCATAAAATTCAAGATATACAATCTCTTAAACATACGATATTTTAATCAAAATCCTTAGAGCCATTTATGAAAAATCAAAATTTTCGAAAAAAATATTCCATGTAAAGAGTAGTCTGGGGTGGGGGAATTTTCTTGAAAATCCTCGTGTCACATCCTTGAAAGATAATAAACTCAAATACCAAGTTTGGTATTTATCCGACTTTTTTCTTTCTGAGTTTTGCTGTTACCAGACAGAGAAACAGACACACACGCGGAAATGTTTCTAAAAATGCTTTATTTGGATTCAGGGCACCTCAAAACATGTATTTCCGGCAAAATATCGTTATCGAAGCAGAGGAAATAAAAAATAAACAAGAATCAAACAAACAAAACAACTCAAGCGTTCTTTTTAATGCTTAATATACAATTATAAATTGTGTTATAAAATTAATTAAGATTTTACTCATCAAGTTAAATCAATCGCTATGAGTAGCAGACAGTTTTTTTCATACCCCTCCAAAGTACGAAATAGCAAACACATCTATCCATTCCATATCTGCATGCTTAATCTGTTCTTCGGGAGTATATCAAAACTATAAAAAAGAAAAGCTAAGCTTACTATGTTTAAGATGTGGGTTTTATAGCTGTAAACGTTTCCACTGCCTGTGAAAGTTAAATTTAAGTTCAATCTCTTTAGTTCAAGGATAAAATAAATTTTCAAATTTTGTAATAACACATATATTCTACTACAGTACTTTTTCGTTCGTCTATGTTGTAGTAGTGGCACACCGGTTTCACAACAGTTTACACCGTCTTCCGGTTGCCCGACACCATTGTTTTTTATCTCCCCATTCTTTCTCCTCCAACTCTCTGGTTTCCATTATCTGTTGTATTTCACTCCTCCAGGTTCAAAAGTTTTAAGCTCCTCCTATTAGTTCCATTCAGTGCCTACAGTGGCGCTGTGTTTGTTTACCAGAAAATGGCGACGCCACAGGAATAGCTGTTTTGTGTGCTGCGTTATGCAAAGAGTGAATCCATTGTTTCATTGCAGCGTGGATTTCATTTTAAATTCAACAACGAGCCGTCTCGTCATAAAAAATTTACAATTGATGCAATAAATTCGTGGAAACTGGTTGCGTATATGCAAACGGAAAAGCACTGGTCGTCCTCGCATAACAAATGGTGATCATTTTGAACATATAAATTAAAACTTTGAACTTTTCTCTGTTCAGTGATGTATCGCATGTGTCGCCATATATTGTCGTTCATTATAAATAAATAAATAACTGTGTTCCTTCTTTTTGAATAACCCTGTATATTATAATTTAATCAAAATTTTTAATTGTATCACATTTTAGAAAAAAACTGTATATTTTCCATGTAAACAGTAGTTCGTGGCGGGGAGATTTTCTTCACAAATCTTCTGGTCTATCTTTAGAAGATGCTCAACTTATGAAATTTGATATATGTACAACCCACGTTTCGTTTTAGAGATGTGCTGTCCAAAGGCACACACATGGACGTTTTTCTAAAAATGATATTTTGGATTCAAGGACCACAAAAAATGTATATCCGGCGAAGTTTCTATATAACATTTTGGGTGGAATGCAATACTTCCTTTGTACGGGATGCCAAACAATGTAATAATGGCTTGAATTTTGAGATCTACGGTTTACCAGTTATATAAAAGACACTTAGAATGAAGAAAAGTTCACAGACTATTCCGAAAAAGTTCAAGATATACATTTAATTTGTCTTAAATATCTTAAGCATATCTATTTTAATCAAAACCCTCAACCAGTTTAGAGAAATTCTACTACGTATAGTAAGTAGGGGAAGTATTGTATTCCACCCAAAAATTCGATACCGAGATTTCATCGGAAATATATGTTTTGAGACCCCCTGAATCCAAAAAAAGCATTTTTGGAAACATGTCCGCGTGTGTGTCCGTTTGTGTGTATGTGTGTGTGTGTCTGTGAACAGCATAACTCAGAAACGAACAGTCGGATAAACACCAAACTTTGTATTTAGGTTCAGCATCTTCCAGATATGCGACACGAAGGTTTTCAAGAAAATCCCCCCACCCCAGACTACCCTTTACATGGAACATTTTTCAAAAATTGTAATTTTCTCAAAAATGGCTCTAACGATTTTGATGAAAATATCATATGTTTAAGATAATGTCATGAGAAATGAAATGTATATCTCGAATTTTCTGGGAATGTCTCCAAAAGTATTCTTCATTGTGAACGACTTTTGCATAACTAGTAAACCATAAGAGATAGACAAAATTTTACTGCACAAAAAATGTAGATCGCGTTTAAATACACAACTTATGTCATATACATTTCTTTTGTTGAGTGAACCGTTTTCGAGATATTGCTTGTTATTTCCTTAAATTTTCCAATACTTATACTTTTTCTCAAATTCCTTATTCATTTTTACTTTCTCTACGACGTATAGTAAGTAGGGGAAGTATTGCATTCCACCCAAAATTTCGATACCGAGATTTCACTGGAAATACATGTTTTGAGACCTCCTGAATCTAAAAAAAGCATTTTTAGAAACATGTCCGTGTGTGTGTCTGTGTGTGTGTGTGTGTCTGTGTGTGTGTCTGTGTGTGTGTGTGTCTGTGTGCCTGTGAACAGCATAACTCAAAAACGAACAGTCGGATAAACACCAAACTTGGTATTTAGGTTCAATATCTTCCAGAGATGCGACACGAAGGTTTTCAAGAAAATCCCCCCACCCCAGACTACCCTTTACATGGAACATTTTTCGAAATTTTTAATTTTCTCAAAAATGGCTCTAACGATTTTGATGAAAATATCATATGTTTAAGATAAAGTCATGAGAAATGAAATGTATATCTCGAATTTTCTGGGAATGTCTCCAAAAGTATTCTTCATTGTGAACGACTTTTGCATAACTGGTAAACCATAAGAGATAGACAAAATTTTACTACACAAAAAATGTAGAACGCGTTAAAATACACAACTTATGTCATATACATTTCTTTTGTTGAGTGAACCGTTTTCGAGATATTGCTTGTTATTTCCTTAAATTTTCCAATACTTATACTTTTTCTCAAATTCGTTATTCATTTTTTTATGTCCTAGACATGCAAAGAGAATGGAATGCGCCACATAGCAACCAGCGTTAAAATATTTGACTATCGCTTAAAAGCTACCATATTTCCCTTGCATCTACAAGAAAATTAGCAATAAGATTGACATCTCGATATCTCGATTAACATGAAGCATATGGAGTATAGGCGTTTGTAAAATTAGATTGTACAAGAGTAGAGAAAGTCATGTGAGTGTAACACATCAGATTTTTTATGTAAGGTTTGGGGAAATTTTTAATAAAATCTTCGTGTCGAATCCTTGGAAGATTGAACTTAAGTACCAAGTTTGGTATTTAACCGATTTTCGTTTTTGAGTTATGATGTTCACAGACATACGAAAAGGGGCCTGTGTAAAAATACCTTTTTAGGGGGTTTCACGGGGCCTCATAACATGAATTTCCGATGAAATGTGGGTAGCGAATTTTTGTGTGGAATACGATGGACACTTTCTCTTGTTACTGTAATAGTAGGGAAAGTAACAAATATGTTCGTTATAAATTTTTAATTTGGCCTACACATGGCATGTGCGAAAGAACAATAATTTCTCAATATGTTTGACGTTTGAACCGCATCCGAGGAAGCGATAATTAATCCCTTCCAAGCTAACGAGTATGTATGCGTCGGAGTGCCACCTTTCGTAGTCTTTTTCTGCGGTTAAGTTGGGTTTCCTTTTCCTTCGTGACGGCATTTGTTTGTTCTGTATGTCTATTGAATTATCTGTATTCGTAGGCCCCACTTCTGCCTTTAGTTTTGAATATGTATGCGATTTTAAATTTCGCTATTCTCACAATCAAAGGGATGTATAGAAATGCATTTTATGTGAGTATTAATTCTATCTATTCAGTTTGAAGATAGATATAGGTATAAGTATAGGTTATACAACGGAAAGGGACACCTCGGTACTGTGGATTACATAGATTAATTGTGGCTACCACCCCTTCCAAGGAGAAAGGGATGAAGTGAAGGAACCATAGAGGCTATAAAGGTAAATGTTCGTATTACGGAGGGACCACGGAACCGGGGCACAGCGGCAAGCAGGCCAGTTGACCCATTGTATTTCCGACGGGCGCAAGTACGGACGGGGTTCCTAACGTTTCCAGATGGAACGCATCCGACGCCGCAGGGTCCCTACCCACAAGCCACCAACCACAGTCCTACGTGAGGAGCGCAAGCCACCGCCCAGCCGCAACCGCCGAACACCGTCGATGATGGTTACAGAAAATGAGGGGAAGGAGAGTCGTGATAGAAGATGAACCACCCTAACACCCGGGGAAACCACGATAAACCAATGGGTCAGAGAGGGCGGTTGCCGAGATCGATCCCGGGACCTCCCGGATGTGGGCCACAGGGGGGGCAGAAAGTTGAGTATGGACTAACAATAGTTATGTAATTGTACAGGAAAGCGTGTTTTATATCGGACGATAAGATCTTTACTGAAACGAGTGCTGAAAAAACACTTTCCAGTAGTTGCCTACAATATTTTGTTTCACTACTATGTCGAAATACTTTACATATGGGTTAAATACTGTAATGTACATTATGTTGGACATGGAAGCAGTCATATGTTATATATGCTCATTGCAGGGCCAATAGTTAACCATTATTGGAGTAGGAAAATAACTAAACGGAAAAGTTCAGTTTTTAGACGGAAAAACATGAAATTCCAGATATTAGGAAAGAAATACTACGAGTATTACTAAAATAATTGTCAATTTTGTTACTCTTAAAATCTGGGAATTTGTTGATCATTATAAGTAGTATTCTGTTAATAGTTCCCCTGAGCATCCATTTCTTACCTAAGGTAAAATCTGAGATTTAATCACCAGAAATCATCAGCTTATAGATACTGATTTATCATCAGTTCACCTTCATCGGAAACCCTCAAAGACAAGTAACTTCTTCAGCATATGACGAACTATGTCGGTGCAGCCGAGTCAACTCCACATGACCTACGTAGCAGTGAATGGGGTAACTTTTCAGTGAAGCATGGCTGTGATTGGTTGATAACTGACACTTCCTACATATGTACGATTGGGCTACACTGAATGACGTGTGAGGAATAGCGCGTGGGAAGAAATACGATGCTGGCGGCGAAATATTTATCCAGTTCAGTTGCATAGTTTTAAAATCACTCTGAGATCAAACATACAAGCAAATAAACAAATTGTCAGTTCAAGTGTTTACAGGTGTAGAACTCAGCGAGTAACAGAAATACAAGACGGCGATAACAGCCACGCCTTGAGAAGCTTACACAAGGTACAATAAAACTGCTTGTTAATGCCGGTGTTTAATTACTTAACAGTCCAGTTAAACGTAAGCGAACTCTCCGTAAATTTACCACATGCGTATATGGGCAGAAGTAACGGGAATCTCGGACTTGTGGTCAACATTGTGGGCAACCGAGCAAGGTCGTATCGTAATATAGATTGCAAGGACATCTGGCAGACGATATTTGAACTCATTACATAAACGCTGCAGATCGATCCGCTTTTGTTTCAACTAATGATTTCCGCCTTTTATTAGTTATTGGACATATGCTTCTGAAGAGCTATTAAACAAATAACTGTCCTGAATTCTATTTTAGCAATCAAACTGAAGCATACATTTTAAAAAAATCTCAACTGTGTCATTCATTTGACTTTCTCTTCTCACTCTTCTAAAAGCTCTTCTCACAGAAGCTTATTATTATTCTTTATTCTTTATTGTCACTTCAACTTTAAAGCCATATCGCGACTAATTTAGAATACACAACATGATTACAATGGAAATGCAATATTTTAAACAGTAATAGTACTTACAACATTAAATTCTCCGCCCCAGAAGTACCCGACCTAACAAAGGACATACAAACATTTTGAGAAAAAAATTCTTTATTTCTCTACATAGTCTCCTTTCAGCTCGATACACTTTCCCAGCGATGTTCAATAGCTTCGATACCCTGTTTATAGTGAGAACCGTCGAGTTCTGCAAAATAGCCATTAACTGCAAACTCCACCTCTTCATTGTTGGCAAATCTTTTACCACCAAGCCATTTCTGGAAATAGAAAATAAACAAAGGGGGCTAAGTCTGGCGAATGGGTCCATGAGGAAGCAGTTCGAATTTTAATTCACTGATTTTGGCCATGGCGATAATGGATCAGTGAATTGGTGCATTGTGTTCATTAAACAGAACTTTCTATTTCGCTAAATGCAACCGATTATGCTTGATTTCGTCATTCAAATGCTGCAACAAGTTTGCATAATTGCTCACCATTGATTGATTTTCCTTTGTGAAGATAATTAATGTAAATTATCCCATGCGCATCCCAAAAAACTGATTGACATGTCATCTATTGTTCATGACCTTGTCTGCAGATAGAACTGCCTTCGCCTTTTTTGGAGCCGATTCTCCCCTTTCAATCCACTGTTTCGACTGTTCCTTCGTCTCAGGTGTGAAGTGATGGACCTATGTTTCATCCATGGTTATGAATCGACGCAAAAACTTGGCTTTATTGCACCGAAACATCGCTAAACATTCGAATGAAACATCCTCACGTCGCTGCTTTTGTTTCATTGTGAGTAAACGCGGCACCCATCTTGAGCACAGCTTTCTCATGTGTAAATTTTCAGTCAGTATGCAATGTACAGCGCTTTTTGAAATGCTTACGACGTCTGCTAGCTCGCGGATTTACAGTCGACGGTCATCCAATTCCATTTTGTGGATTTTCTTCACAAATTCTGGCGTGGTCACTTTATTTGGTCGACGACTGCGATGTTCGTCTTGGCAGCTCGTACGGCCTCGTTTAAACTCTGCCACCCAATATTTTACTGTTGTAAACGAAGGAGCAGACACCCCCAGAGTGGAATATAGCTCAGCTTTAATATTAGTTGGACTAAGACCTTTCAAATGAAAGTATTGTATCACGTAACGATGGCCAGTTTTATCCATGTTTACAAATTCGCTGAGAGAGTTCACTATTGATGGCTGCCAAACAATTACTAAACAACATAGCATCGTCAAACTTCAAACTTAAGATTCATAACCGTGGTACTTTCTACCATAGTCATTTGTTTGAAACAACAACCGCTATATACACGTCAGGACGGGTACTTCTGGGACTGCCCTCGTAGGTGAGTTACACATTGTTATACAATTTTGTCGCTTTCATAAAGTTTAAATTTCTTTGTTGTACTGAATTTAGGGCGTCTGGTAGGCTGTTGGGGATGTCATATCTTTCTCTGTGTTGTACATAGCGACGGCAGGCTGTGACGAGGTGATGAACTGTGAGGTTGGATCTGCAGAGGTCGCACACAGGAGGAAGATCATGGTTGAGGAGATGTTTATGCGTTATACAATTATGTCCATTACGTAGTCGAGTTAATACAACTTGGTCTTTGCCGTTGAAATGATAGTGTTGAAGTTTGGACTCCGAAATGTAGACATCTTGCAACTTGTTTCTAGATGTGGCTTTCCATGTTTCTCTCCATTGATTAAGGCAAATCCTTTTGATGAAATCCGTGTGTGGGATCTTGATGTCCTAAGGGGAATGAGCTTATTATTCTGTTCCCCGTTAATCGAGATCAACTTTCATTACCATTTACACACTTTTTTGTAGCTATAGAAACAATACAGTAGGGTACAGTCAGATTTTTTAAACAGCTTGTCGCTACATATAACTTTGAAATTCCGTTCTCTTTGCATGACCAGGAGAAAACATCTGACATGTTACACTCACATGACTTTCCCTACTGTTGTACAAACTATTTTTACAAACGCTTATTCTCCATATGCTTCATGTTAATCGAGATATCGTGATGTTAATCTTATTGCTAATTTTCTTGTAGATGCAAGGGGAATAGCTAGGCTTTAAGCGATAGTCAAATATTTTAAGAGCTGGTTGCTATGTGGAGTATTCCATTCTATTTGCATTACCAGGACATAAAAAAATCTGATGTGTTACACTCACACGACTTTCTCTACTCTTGTAAAAACTATTTTTACAAACGCTTATTCTCCATATGCTTCATGTTAATCGAGATATCGAGATATCAATCTTATTGGTAATTTTCTTGTAGATGCAAGGGGAATATGGTAGGTTTTATGCGATAGTCAAATATTTTAACGCTGGTTGCTATGTGGCGCACTCTATTCTCTTTGCAAGTCCAGGACATAAAAGAAATGAATAACGAACTTGAGAAAAAGTATAAGTATTGGAAAATTTAAGGGAATAACAGGCAATAACTCGAAAACGGTTCACTCAACAAAAGATATGTATATGACATAAATTGTGTATTTTAACGCGATCTACATTTTCCGTGTAGTAAAATTTTGTCTATCTCTTATGGTTTACCAGTTATGCAAAAGTCGTTCACAATGAAGAATACGTTTGGAGACATTCCCAGAAAATTTAAGATATACATTTTATTTGTCATGAAAATATCTTAAACATATGATATTTTAATCAAAATCGTTACAACCATTTTTCAGAAAATTAAAATTTTCGAAAAATGTTCCATGTAAAGAGTAGTCTGGAGTGGGGGGATTTTCTTGAAAACGTTCGTGTCGCATCTCTGGAAGATATTGAACCTAAATACCAAGTTTGGTGTTTATCCGGCTGTTCGTTTCTGAGTTATGCTGTTCACAGACACACAGACACACACACACACGAACATGGTTTCAAAAATGCTTTTTTTTGGATTCAGGGAGTCTCAAAACATGTATTTCCGGTGAAATCTCGGTATCGAATTTTTGGGTGGAATACAATACTTCCCCTACTTACTATACGTAGTAGAGAAAGTAAAAATGAATAACGAATTCCCATTTGAGAAAAAGTATAAGTATTGGAGAATTTAAAGGAATAAAAAGCAATATCTCGAAAATGGTTCACCCAACAAAAACAAAAATGCATATGACATAAATTGTGTATTTTAACGCGATCTACATCGTTTACAGTAGTTATACAAAATATTCTAATGAAAGTTTATTTTCTATATGGTTCATTTTAATCCAGATAAACCTTTCTGGAAATAACCGTATCATACATTTCATTACAGATATAAAGCGAATATTGACGTCAGGTGTTTTAGAACTAAACGCTATATACTGGCCTTAAAATTCCATACTCCAGGAAATCACGAGAAACAAATGAAAATCATCAGGACTTTAAAAGAAAGCCTAAGTTTTTATCCATTGGAACCATTAATAACGGATATCGCAGAAATGGCTGGTGCCACAAAAAAGTTATTTGAAATAAATTGTGTGTTTTAAAGAAATCAAAATTCTTTGTGAAGGACGTTTTCCACGGTTGCTTAACGTTTACAAGTTACACAAGATTACACAAAATTCCTTCCGAATGAAAAGTATTTTCCAAATCATTCCCAAAAATTCAGTATATTACATTTTATTTGTGATGTAAAAATCTTTAATATATGATGTTTTAATAAAAATCGTTACAGCCAATTTATAGAAAATAAAAAATTTCGAAAAACCTTTCATGTAAAGGGTACTTTTGGGTGGGGGGATTTTCTTGGCAAGTTTGGTGTTTATCCGACTTTTTTTTGGAGTTATGTTGTTCAGACACACACACACACACACACACGCGCGCGCGCGCGCGCGGCCATTTTCTAATAATGCTTTTTTACTTTCCCTACTACGTATAGTAAGTAGGGGAAGTATTGTATTCCACCCAAAAATTCGATACAGAGATTTCACCGGAAATATATGTTTTGAGACCCCCTGAGTCCAAAAAAAGCATTTTTGGAAACATGTCCGTGTGTGTGTCTGTGTGTGTGTGTGTGTGTGTGTGTGTGTGTGTGTGTGTGTGTGTGTCTGTGAACAGCATAACTCAGAAACGAACAGTCGGATAAACACCAAACTTGGTATTTAGATTCCGTATCTTCCAGAGATGGGACACGAAAGTTTTCAAGAAAATCTCCCAACCCCAGAGTTCCCTTTACATGGAACATTTTTCGAAAATTTTAATTTTCTCAAAAATGATACTAACGATTTTGATTAAAATTTCATATGTTTAAGATATTTTCATGACAAATAAAGTGTATATCTCGAATTTTCTGGGAATGTCTCCAAAATATTCTTCATTGTGAACGACTTTTGCATAACTGGTGAACCGTATGAGATAGACAAAATTTTACTAAACGAAAACTCTAGATCGCGATAAAATACACAATTTATGTCATATACATTTTCTTTGTTGAGTGAACCATTTTCGAGATATTGCTTGTCATTCCCTTAAATTTTTCAATACTTATTTTCTCAAATGGGAATTCGTTATTCATTTTTTGTCTTGGATATGCAAAGAGTATTAATCTGGTGCAAAGAGAACAGTGCTGCACCTAGCAACCAGCTATTAAGAGATATGTCGATGTTTAAAGGCTACTGTATTAAGGGCAATTATAAAACAAGGGGAACATAGTACGCCTTAAGCGATAGTCAAATATTTTTAGAACTGGTCGCTATGTGTAAAATGTAATTCTCTTTGCATGTCAAAAGATCGTTTCTGCAAATGTTTATCTCGATTAATATGAAATAGATGGAGAATAGGAGTTTGTAAAAATAGTTTGTACAAGAGTAGAGAAAGTCATGTGAGTGTAACACATCAGATTGTTTTATTCAGGAGTCCTCAAAACATGCATTTTCAATGAAATCTCGGTATAGAATGTTTGGGTGAATTACAATACTTCCTCTAGTTCCTGTAAGTACTTAGTAGAGAAAGTAAAAATAACGCTATCAGTATTAAGGTAGTTTGCGGTAGTTTGCGAGGACAGAGTTTTCTTGAAAGTCTTCCTGTCGCAATCTGGGAAGATACGAACTTAAATATCAATTCTGGTACTTATCCAACACTATGAAATTTTAGTTACGCTGTTCGCAACATATCTGCCTGCATACACACATATTACGTTTTCTAAAACTGATCTTTATCTATTCGGGGGGGGGCTTAAAACATCTAATTCCGATGAAATTTCAGATAGTAATCCTTGTATTTTCATTAAGCGATGTGCATTAATTACTAATAAACAATATAAAGGAGGATTAAGATTACAACTAAAATTTCTATTAAATAAACTGCTAATGAAATATTTAATTTTCTTAATTTTCCTAATTACCTAATTTCATTTTCTTAAATTTCCTCCCTAATAGGAGGAGAAATTTTGGATAGTAGATATTTATTTGTTTACATCCTAAATATTTTTCCAATTTTTAAAGTATAGGATAAATTTATTCTCTAAAGAAGTTTCAAAGCATTCCTTTGGTTATATAATATTAGGGATAAAATACGAGAGGCACTATTTATATTTTGAGCCTTGGCATCCCTGAATGTTGTAGGTGCTATCTGACATTTCCAATGGAAAGTTTGACATTTTTGAACATAATCTACTTCAAACATTTTGTCAATAGAGCGTTATTTGTGTTGTTTACACTAACTTGAAGTTTGTGTCAACTAAAACATGGAATTAACTCGTGAAAATGTTTGTGCAATGATTTATTACGACCTTCGACGTGGATTATCAAGACAAGAGAGCATCGATTAACTATCTTTTACATGTGGCGACGAAACTCCATCCTTTGCCACTGTGAAACGCTGGTATAACGAATTTAATCGTGGCCGCCGTTCGCTTAATGATGAAGTTCGTGAAGGTCCTCCAAAATCAGTTGTTGTGTCAGAAAACATTGATGCTGTGCAAAACCTAATAAAGAAAGATCGTCATGTTACATATTGTGAGATTGAGGCAACCCTAGGCATTAGTTCCACCGGCATATATAAAATATTGCACGATTATTTAGCCGTGAAAAATGTTTGCTCTCGTTGGATCCCACATAATTTGACGCAATTTCAAAAAGCTGCTCGTGACGATTGCTGTACAAAAATGCTCAAGAAATACAATGGGGTGCCGCAAAAGACGTATATAAGATTGTAAGAGGTGACGAATCATGAATCTATGCGTATGAGCCGGAACGTAAACAGCAGTCGACTGTATGGATGTTTCAAGGTGAAGCAAATCCAACAAAAGTTGTTCGCCCTCGAAGCACTTCGAAGCAAATGGTCGCCTGCTTTTTCAGCAAAACTGGCCATGTGGCAACAGTGCCTTTAGAGGAACGTAAAACGGTCAATGCCGAATGGTACGCAACCATTTGTTTGCCGGAAGTCTTCGGTGAAGTAAGGAAGACCAACAACAACCGTAGGATCGTTCTTCATCAAGACAATGCGAGCGCACACACATCTCGTCTAACAGAGTATTTGAAGGCTCAAAAAATCGAATTGATGGGTTAACCATACAGTCCTGATTTGGCACCCAATGACTTCTTTTTGTTCCCGAACATCAAGAATAAATTGCGTGGGCAACGATTTTCGTTGGCAGAAGAAGAAGTTGATGCCTTCAAAAACCATGTTTTGGAGGTGTCTCAAGAAGACTGGAATAAATGCTTTGACAAATGGTTCAAACGGATGCAAAAGTGCATTTGATCATAAAGGAGAATATTTTGAAAAACAATAAAGCAGTTTTGAATCATAAATTACGTTGGTTTGATTATTAGGCTCAAAATATAAATAGTGCCCCTCGTAATATACTTATCCTATGAAATGTTATACCTCTGTGAAAATTCTGATGTTGCAACACTATATTCTCAGCGTTCTAAACAGATCTGTTTTCTTGCAATCTCTACCACACACCTAGTAGGTAGGGAAGGTCTTGTATTCCACTTAAAAATTCTATACCGTGATTTCACCGGAAACATATGTTTTGAGACCACTGAATCCAAATTAAGCATTTGTAGAAAAACTTCCATGTGTGTTACAGTGAACGGCATATCTCATAAACGAAAATTTAGATAAATACCACACTTGGTATGTAGGTTCTATACCTTTCAAGGATGAGACAGGAAGATTTTCAAGAAAATCCTCCCACCCTAAACTACCCTTTACATCGAACATTTTTCAAAGTTTTTTATTTTCTATAAAATGGCTCTAATGATTTTGATTAAAATGCCATATATTGAAGACATTTACACGAAAAACAAAATGTATATCTGGAATTTTCTGTGAATAGACTGTAAAGTCCTCTTCATTCGGAAAGATTTTTTTATAATCTTGTGTAACTGGTAAACGTTAAGCAATAGACGAAGACGTAGTGCACAAAAAGTGTGCATCTCTTTAAAACACACAATTTATTTCAAATAACTTTATTGTTGCATTAGCCATTTCCGAAATATCTGTTATTAATAGGTCAACTTTCAGTTGTTCTTCGCAATTGCATGGAAACACCTGGAATTTTAAGGCTAGCATATAGCGCCTAGTTCTGACTATCACTATTCCACTTGTATCCATAACGAAATGTGTAATGTAGCTGTTTCTGCAAAGGTTTATCTCGATTAAAATGAAGTAGACAGAAAAACTTTGCAAGAACAATATATATAGCCACTAATAAACGACAGAGGGTAGAGTAAGTCATGTAAATGTATCACATTATATTTTTACTTTCTCTACTACGTATAGTAAGTAGGGGAAGTATTGTATTCCACCCAAAAATTCGACACCGAGATTTCACCGGAAATATATGTTTTCAGACTCCCTGAATAAAAAAAAAACATTTTTGGAAACATGTCCGTGTGTGTTCTGTGTGTGTGTGTGTGTGCGTGTGTGTGTGTGTGTGTGTGTCTGTGAACAGCATAACTCAGAAACGAACAGTCGGATAAACACCAAACTTTGTATTTGGTTCAGTATCTTCCAGAGATGCACACGAAGGTTTTTAAGAAAATCTCCCCACCCCAGATTACCCTTTACATGAAACATTTTTCGAAATTTTAATTTTCTCAAAAATGGCTAACGATTTTAATTAAAATATCATATGTTTAAGATATTTTTTGGACAAATGAAATGTATATCTCGAATTTTCTGGGAATGTCTCCAAAAGTATTCTTCATTGTGAACGACTTTTGCAGAACTGGTAGACCATAAGAGATAGACAATTTTTTTTTGTCCTGGACATACAAAGAGAATAAAATGCCCACATAGCAACCAGCTCTTAAAAGATTTGACTATAGCTTAAAGCCTACCATATTCCCCTTGCACCTACAAGAAAATTAGCAATAAGATTAACATCTGGATTAACATGAAGCATATGGAAAATAAGCTTTTGTAAAAATAGTTTGTACAAGAGTAGAGAAAGTCATGTGAGTGTAACACATCAGATTTTTAGTTTTATTATAACACGACAAAAGGATTTTATGACTTCAGAATTCTAATGGAAAATGATAAATATGTATGGAATCTTCATTGCATACACGGTATCTGAGAGCAACATCACTTCAATGAATGTTTCTTTTTAACAGTGTCACATTTTCCCAGCCTTTATTTTATCTCTGACTGGCATCATCCATATATGTTTGCAGCATTCTAAAGTAAAATTGCTGGTAGTAAATGTCTGTGGTATCGACGTTGAATCCAATACAGGCAAAGTCATACAATTAAATAACATGCATAAAGATGCCATCTAGCTGGAAATGATCCAAAAGCTGTTATTGCTCCCAGCTTGCTCTCTTATGTATTGCGAGGCACATAAACATGCGTATTAACATTTTGCAATATTTTAGAAAAGATCCAAAGCTGCACATTTACTTTATCTTCTACTTACCTATACCGAGATATCATCGGAAATACACGCTTTGAGGTCCCTTGAATAAAAAATTAAAAAAAGATCGAGCGCGCGCGTGTATGTCTGTGTTCAGCATCTATCAAAAATGCGACACAAAGATTTTTAAGAATAGTCCCACATCCCAAACTGCCTTTTACTTGGAAGCCTTTTTCGCTATTTTTAGATCTCAAAAATGGCTATGACGAATGTGGTTAAAATACTATACGATTGAGATATTTGCTTGACGAATAAAGCATATATCTCGAAATTTCTGAAAATGGCCTCTTCATTCTGCATGACTTCTGCATAACTGGTAAACCGTAAGAGAAAGACAAAATCTTACTGCACAAAAAATTTATATCTCGTTAAGACAGACAATTTGTCAAATTAACTTTTTTATGTCGTAAATAATTTCATAGCGTCTCGCTTTTTAAATATCTGAATATTTCTTTAACCTATTGTATACATCTTTTTATTGTTCCATTTATACCCCGCCTTTAAATGCAATGGTCATATCGGCGGCCTTCTACCTTTGGAACATATTGCCTCTCGGCAATGCTGTTATCTCGTATATCGTTGTCATTGGATTTATGATTCTTCTTTGCTTTTTATACATTAGACCATTTGCACAATCATTCATACTTCCAGACACTGGGGAGTATAGGAAATAATCCTGGCTAGAGAAAAATTTCCACCGCCAGCCGGGAATCGAACCCCAGATCTCTGGCACAGCAGACAGGTGCTCTACTGGCTGAGCTACGGGACCAGCTACATGCATCTTATCAAAATGTGTAACTGTTTAATGTGATGAATGTTGATTTCTATTCATATGAAGTGGATAGTAAAATAAAGCTTCTGTAGGAATACTTGTGTAGAAGAGTAAGAAGAGAAAGTCATATGAATGCAATACATTCTGTTTCTCCATAAAACATATATTAACCTTATAGCCGATAACAGTTAAGGGTATTCGGCAATGCGATCACTAATTTATACGATTTTTACTTTCTCTACTACGTATAGTAAGTAGGGGAAGTATTGTATTCCACCCAAAAATTCGATACTGGGATTTCAACGGAAATATATGTTTTGAGACCACCTGAATCAGAAAAAAAACATTTTTGGAAACATGTCCGTGTGTGTGTCTGTGAACATCATAACTCAGAAACGAACAGTCTAAACTTGGTATTTAGGATCAGTATCTTCCAGAGATGCGACACAAAAGTTTTCAAGAAAATCCCCCCACCCCAGATTACCCTTTACATGGAACACTTTTCGAAAATTTTAATTTTCTAAAAAATGGCTCTAACGATTTTGATTAAAATATCATATGTTTAAGATAGGCGGCGCCGTGGCCGAGCGGTTAGACCGCTCGCCTTCCATCTAGGTTTCCCCCGCCATTCATTCCACCAACTGCTCCATCATCACCTTTCCTTTCATCCATTTCACCAACATTTCGTTTCATCTACTTCCTTCATCCCATACCAGGCATCGGGCTGATCACCCATCCTGGATGCTCTGTCTGATCCATGAGTGTCTGCTCCTCGACGGGCCTCTGACCCCAGGCACCCGCTTGTAAGTCCTGGGGGGTGTAAGTCCTACATAAGAGGAGGGTAAACAGATAATGAATGAATGAATGTTTAAGATATTTTCATGACAAATGAAATGTATATCTCGAATTTTCTGGGAATGTCTGCAAAAGTATTCTTCATTGTGAACGACTTTGGTATGAGCGGTAAACCATAAGAGTTAGACAAAATTTTACTACACAAAAAATGTAGATCGCGTTAAAATACACAATTTATGTGATATACATTTTTTTTGAGTGAACCATTTTCGAGATATTGCTTGTTATTTCCTTAAATTTTTCAATACTTGTACTTTTTCTCAAATGGAAATTCGTTATTCATTTTTTTGCTTGGTAATGCAAAGTAAATGGAATACTCCACATAGCAACCAGCTCTTAAAATATTTAGCTATCGCTTAAAGCCTACCAATTCCCCTTGCATCTACATGAATATTACCAATAAGATTGACATCTCGATATCTCGATTAACATGAAGCATATGGAGAATAAGCGTTTGTAAAAATAGTTTATACAGGAGTATAGAAAGTCATGTGAGTGTAACACATCAGAAATGTTTTTTGATTCAGGAAGCCTCCGTTGAAATCTCGATATCGAATTTTGGATGGAATGCAATACTTCCCCTACTTCTATACGAAGTAGAATAGGTAAAAATTTCTAAACTTATTTCGTTGCAAATGTAACGATACACCGTTTAATAATAATACATACCAGACTGAATAATAATTACTATCTAGCGTGGGAGTTTGAAACGTATTCAAGGGAGAGATTACTTAATAATAAGGCTTGCCGTAAAAGATATATGGTAACGAAGGGTACAAATTTAAGAAAATAATGTTTACAGCTGGCACTAGATTAAGACAATAGTGCAATTTAGTAAATATAATATATGAGATATGACTATCTGATGTTTCTATACTGTTCGAAGAAAGAATTTTACTGCTCCACGTTTGGGAAGCCAATTTGAACAATTAGTTGCTTTAGTATAACTGTCCCACGTTTGGGAGCCAATTTAAATAAGGTATTGTCTTTTTACGTTGTTTATTTATTTCTCTCCACGTATAGACGTCAATTTGAAGTAGTGTTACTGTTGTTGAAGTTTGCACCACGCTTTGGGCGTTAATTTGAAGAAGATTGTTTGTTACGTGATATGCTGCTACGTATGAGAAGCAGATTTGATGATGTCTTTTTGTTGTTACGCTCCAAGTTTAAAAAACAAATATGAACTATTATTAAACTGGTTCTATAGATATTATTTATGTTTGTTTTTGCTTCGGCTGCTTCAGTATTACTTTAGAGACACGTATCTCTTAATCAGGGCGTGGTGCGACAAGAATGTAGGCTTACAGAGATTTTAAGTTTAAATTCACTCCTTTTTATTAATCCTTGACACAAATTAAATAGCACTTCACTGATATCAAGAGCTGTGAGATTCTTTAATTTAATACTTGCACTTTGTTAACATGTAAACTTATTTTTCGTCTCACAGGAATACGTAATATTTCTTTAAAGAACACATCTTCCACCCGGTCACTACCAAGGTCTGCAGGCAACTGCACATATTTCAACCGTCCAAACCCGAAAAGTTTCGTATTTAAAGTCACTGATTGGCTAATCTTAGTCCAATAGAATACCTGCATTTAACTAAAGCTTTTTCTGGCTGTTGATTGGCTATTTTTAAATTGTCACAAAATTTACATTGTTGCTACCGCAATCATGACTAGTAGCATTTAAATTCTCAAACTCATTATTGACTCAAGGTTACCTAATTGTTAGCAACGTTAAACTTATTATTCTCACAGCTCTTACATTATAAAATTACGTAATGCATTCACATAACTTTATTGAACATGTTTACAATAATATAAGCATATGCAATGACTGTTACATACATTTTACAAATTATTAGATACATATTGCTTCAAGGCGGGCTGTAACTGAATTTATATATTATATAATTTAATTGAAATTATTCAAGTGTTAGAAATACTGTCTCATGTTCTGTTATATCAAAATGTGTTTTATGTGGTAAATTAATGAATGATTATACTTACTTATGCATTACTGTATTGCCTATATCAGTTTTAGTGTCTATTTATCTCACTATTTAAGTTTTTTGGCGCCTATTGCGCCCAGGTCTACACCTGACTTTTGTCAGGAGATGCTCTTGAAAAATCAGATCTGGTGTTTTAATACTTATCTGGCCATGTTTAACATAATGCCATTGTCAGTTTCTTCTCTGTCTGCTGCTACCCCTTATAGACAAAATGTAATATATTGTTAGTTTCGAATTTTGGGTTTACGGAGAGCTTCACCTAACGGGGTTGCACAAATGGAGCTAGGGAGATTCGATAGTAAAGCAAAAATTATAGAAAGATAGTGAAATACTGTTTCAGGATTAAGGAATTAGAGAACAATAATATACCGGGTGCTTCAGAAATACTTTTATAAACTTCGCGTATGGGTTCCTCACACCAAAAGAAGGAAAAAGATTCATATGAACATATGTCCCATAATCCTTGGTTTTCGCGTTATTCCTGACACAATGAAAGTGTGAGTTCAACGGCCTTCGGGGTCCAACCTCAAACCTTCATTTCTCTATGCATTCATAGAAGGCATTGACCCATTGTACTACATACGGTAGATGGCGAAGTGTTGTCATGGAGACTTGTTTACGTTTGTCATTTCTCATTAGTCTGTCTTCAACGTTTCAATTGTGTACATGTAGTGAGTTAACTACGTGTTTCATTCCACCATGGCTGGATATTCATTTCGTGAACAGGCAGACATGATTCTTATGTATGGTCGCGCGAATGGTAATGGACGCGAGGCTGCACGGCTCTATCAGATGGAGTTTCCAGACCGAAGACAACCAAGTCATCCAACCTTTGTCGCTGTTTATCGCCGCCTTGCTGAGACAGGAACCGTTACACCACGGACTATTGATCGAGGAAGACCAAGAGACCGATGGATAGGCAGAGGAGGACTAGTTCCATGGCCTGCACGTTCTCCCGACCTCAATCCTGTGGATGTTTACATCTGGGGCATCTTAAATCATTGGTTTATGGAGCAGCCATCCCGGATGCAGAAATGCTTCATCGACGTGTCATGGAAGCCTGCGAAACCATTCGACACCATCCCGGAGGTTTTGACAGGGTGCGACATTCCATGATTCGACGAGTACAGGCATGCATAGAAGCAAGAGGACATTTCGAGCATTTATTATGAGTTTTGTGTGTTTTAAGTGTACCACTGTGTTGAACAGCTCCTAACGAGAAAACAAAGGATTATGGGACATATGTTCGTATGAACGTTTTTCCTTCTTGTGGTGTAAGGAACCCATACCCGAAGTTTATTTCTGAAACAGCCTGTATTAAAGCAATGCTTGAAGGTTCAGCGAAAGCTTAATAAAGAGGATACTTGGTATAAGCGTTTAGAAGGAATTCTAAATGAAATAGGATGTGGAGATATTTGGAGGGATAGCCAGGTACGGGAGAAAGGGTGTTGGAAAGAGACAGGAAATAATTGGTAGTTTCAACTCCAAAAGTTCATGGTGTATATATACAAAGTTTAAAAGGACATGGGAGAGGGAAAATTATGTTGACGATACAAATCAGCAAGAGAGGGTTTTGCATGGGTAAGAACAGGGATGGTGAGGTTAAAAGGCTTATGGGAGGGAGAAAATCAAGGAATATTCCCATTGTGTAATAGGAATCTTAACAATTATTGGCATTTAATCCTAGAATGTGAAGGAATAATGAGCATGGGAGAAAAATTGCGAAAAATCAAAAGGTCCAGTCTACCAAATGAAATCATAGGCATAAGGATGTTAAGAGTTAAATAAAAGGAAAGTTTATAGAGATAGGAAAATATTTACATGCAGTGAGAAATAGATGGCTGAAGAAAATTAGAAATAAGGAATAGGAACAAATCGCAGACTGAGAAGGGAAAGAAGTAAATAGGACCCAATAACTCGTAACCATGATGCTGGATGCTTTGGGTGCTAGAAATGCAGCAATTTGAGGCAGAATTTTTAACAATTTAATAATTTCAATTAAATTATATAATATGTAAATTCAATAACAGGCCACCTTGAAGCAATATGTATGTAATAATTTTTTAAAATATATATAACCGTCATTGTATATGCTTATATTATTGTAAACATGTTCAATAATGTTATGTGAATGCATTACGTAGTTTAATAATGTAAGAGCTGTGAAAATAATAAGTTTAACGTTGCTAACAATGAGGTAACAATGAGGCAATAATGGGTTTGAGGGTTGAATACTACTACTCATGATTAGGGCAGCAATAATGTAAATTTTGTGACAGTTTAAAAGCAGCCAATCAACAGCCAGAAAAAGCTTTAATTAAGTGCAGGTATTCTATGGGACTAGGATTATCAGAGACTTGAAATACAGAAACTTACAAGTTTATACGGTTGAAGTATATTCAGTTGCCTGCAGACCTTGATAGCAACCGGATGGGAGATGTGTTCTCTAAAGAAATATTACGTATTCGTGTGAAACGAAAATTATGTATACGCGTTAACAAAGTGCAAGTATTAAATAAAATAATCTCACAGCTCTTAATATCAGTGTAGTGCTATTTAATTTGTGTCAATGATTAATAAAAAGAAGTGAATTTAAACTTAAAATCTGTGTAGCCTACATTTTTGTCGCATCACGCCCTGTCTAAGAGATACGTGACTCTAAAACAATACTGACACAGCCCAGGCAAAAACAAACATGAATAATATCTATAGAAGCAGTTTAATAAAAAAAAGTTAATATTGTTTTTAATTTGGAGCGAAACAACAAAATAAATCTTCAAGTAGACTTTACATACGTAGCAGCATGTTACGTAATAAACAATCCAGTTCAAAATTGATGCCCAAAGCGTGGTGCAAACAAACTCCAACAATAACTCCAACGTAAAGACAATAACTTCTCTTCAAGTTGGCTTCCCAAGCGTGTGGCTAATAAACTACGTAAATAAATATCTACTTCAAACTTAGCCAAGCGAGGAAAATGATATGTAAAGGGTAGCATGTAGGGATAGAATTTAAGTATTATTAAAATTGTATTTGTGAATGTAATTATCGAAGTGAAAATACTCATGCACACCCTAATAGCTGTGTACAGCTACCTACAAATATCTTGCCAATTATAAAAATCCCAATATTGCTTTTCTCGGTGCACATTTTCCACATTTCTTTACGCCATTTCCATTATTACAAAAACTCCTTTCTATCCAGAATATTAATAAAATTTAACTTCAATTTCTGACGGAGTTTTGCCTCGTTGCAGTTTGTGGTGTTGCTGTTGGCGAGTTCCTCTTGTAGTGGTTGGAAGAATCTCCCATCTATCCCAGCAAATCGCAGAGCGGAGTATTATTTGCTGCACGACGACGGTGCATATAAGTTCGGATACGACACAGGAGATGGCACCAGTGCTGTAGTATCAGCTGATCCAGCCAATCAAGTCCAGGGACAGTATTCTTACGTGGATAACCAGGGACAAGCGTACAGCCTGTCGTATACTTCAGGAGATGGTGGATTCGTTCCGCAATCTGTGTCTGGTGGGTATCAGATGCAAGGAGTATAATCTCCTCTTATTTGGGAGATTACACCTTGCATTCTGAAAATATATATGTTTAATCAACGATTTTTGTGAAACTTAATTGAGATTTGTTGGTTTTAGCCAATTACTGCTGATTTTGCAATGAAGATTTCAACATTTTATCCAGTTATTTGCTGTGAATGTTTCACGTCCAGCTAATGATTCCGCTAAAATTTGATCAAAGACTACCATTGATTTAATTTATGCTGACTAGGGCTTATCTACGATTTCATCAAACCTTCCTCTTAAAATTACCCTAAAAGAAAGCAATCACAGTCAAAGAAAACTGGAACCTTTGGAGGCCATACAATGATTTGAAGCCCAAAAAGACAACGCACAGTCGCAATGAAACTTCTACCAGCTGTGCTGTTGCGTCAACTCGCAGAAGTTATTTCGTCTACTCCCTTATGGACTTTAAAAGCCATATTCACAGAGAAATAAATGGTTTTTCAGTCGGAATGTGTCAAAAATGGATTGACGACGTGCATATTAGGCTGGCAGATTGTCTTGTTGAAATGGAGGCACATAATTGGCATTAATTTTATATACCTGTTAATGTACTAAATAACACACTGAAGCTGGCCGCTTCCTCGATGCGTAACAATTAAGTCTCTTCTTCCTCCTGTTAGCGTTGACTCTGTAAAGTCTAAAGGGGGTGGTAAAATTATATAAAGATTGCGATAATAAAAACATCGGCTCTGGTGAATATTGGCTTTATTATACTGTTATGTTACACATTCAAGAACGCGAGCCACCACTTCGTCAATTATCCGCGACTGACATAGAGATGATTTGTTAGTCGGCAGTATTAAGAAGTATTGTAATGTTTCCCTGCGTTCATAGCCGCGGCCTAACTTGTACGGTGCAGAGTTCAGCTAAGAGTCAAGATACTTGTCGGCGCAGAGTTCAACTAAGAAAATAGTTACATGGCGCAGGGTTCAGCTAAGAGTGAAGTTATTTGTATTTTGTGAATTTTGCCATGCCTGATTTCATCCCTACTCCGCCTATGTCACGTGATTATTTTGTGCGATTTTCAATCATGTGACGATCTCCTGTTTTCGTATTCGTCAGTTTGTATTCTTGACTTTACATTTACTGGCTAAAATTTCAGTTCTGTTCAGCTTTCTCTTCCCACGGTACTATTTACAATTAGTTTAATTTATGCTGGAGCACGTACATATGTTTATGGCTTTAAGCCTTTTCTCGGCACAAATATCATGTTTCTTCCGCTTTGAAAAGAAATAGCACTTTCCTCGAAGACCCTTTTTAATGGCTCAATGCCTTTGTATATGTGTGCCGACGGACCTTTCCTGTCCCAAGAAAAGGGCTGGGCCGTCGAACCTTACTACCTCAAACAATTGCAATATTTTGTATGAAGGTTTTTCCTATCGAGTTATAATATAAAATACAATATTTTATACCTTTGTATAATCTATATACAATCAAATCGAATACGGGGCCTAGATGAATCGTATCAACACTTAATGTTTACTAAAAATTCTGATGTGTTACACTCACATAACTTTCTCTACTTTTTTACAAACTATTTTCTAAACGCGTATTCTCTATTTCATATTAACCGAGATAAACATTTGCAGATATCTTATTGCTGATTTTCCTGTGGGTACAGGTAGGCTTTATGGTAGGCTTTAAACGATAGTCAAATCTTTCAAGAGCTAGTTCCTATATGGCGCATTTCGTTCTGTTTGCATGTCTAGAACATTAAAAAAACGAATAACGAATTCCCATTTGAGAAAAGGTATAAGTATTGGAAAATTCAAACAAATGACAAAGAATATCTCGAAAATGGTCCACTCCACAAAAAAATGTGTAGGATGTAAATTGTGTGTTTTAACGAGACCCATATTTTTTGTGCAGTAAAATTTTGTCTATCTCTTACGGTTTACCAGTTATGTGAAAGTCATTCAGAATGAAAAGATCCTTTGGGGACATTCCCAGGAAATTCAAGATGTACATTTAAATTGCGATGAAAACATCTTAAACGTGTGATACATTAATCAAAACTGTTAGTGTTATTTTTGAGAAAATAAAAACTTTTCGAAAAATATTTCATGTAAATGGTAATCTGTGGTGGGGAGATTTTATTGAAAATCTTCTTATTGCATCCTTGGAAGATACCAAACTGAAATACCAAGTTTGGTATTTATCAAACTTTTCGTTTCTGAGTTATGCTGTTGGCAGTAATTCCCCTATATGTAGCAGAGAAAATAAAATAGTATATGCTTCATTACACACCCAAGTATATTTACTATTTGTGCTAATGTCAACATTGTATTATCTTTATGAAAAATGTTAAAAGTAATCATAATACAAAAACATAACGTCCCTTCATTTATGAGAAGGGTATTCCAAATATGGTTCCTATTATCAATACATGCAAAACTTTGGGAGTTGTTATTTAAATCCTTAAACAGATATTAACTTGCAAAAATTAGTTAGTATCAGAAAACACTGTATCAGCTATGGAATGAGATTTTTTATTTCTAATGGTAAGATTAAATATATCCATTGCAAGGCCCGCTACAAATTGCAAATTTATTCAAGTTTACTAAATCCCAACTGCAATTGTAAGTAGCTACCAGAGTTGAAGTCACATACAGACAATTAACCGTAAAGTGCTTTGTGCTGGGCCCATTTTAGAATACATAGAATACTTCGAATTCTGGAAGTATTACACCAGGGTAATAAATTGCTTTTGTTTTAGACAAATGGAAGGAATTAAGACAATTAATACTCTTGCAGCAATATATTAACATGAAAATATAACAATGTTAACAAAGTTACACTTACCATATTTTAAATATTTCTTTGTTCTGTCTTTCTTGCACCAGTTCGCAATTTAATGTAATTTAACACAATTTCAATATTTCAAAAGAGGTATGAACTCGCTCCACATATAAGAATTAAATTTTTAAGTTACTTACGATCAAAGGAATATATGTGTAATTTTGACTAAGTCAAAAAGTGTGGAGACGGCCGCCTCCAAGTCACGGAGGCCGAAGAAACCTTTCCTAGTCAGTAGGCGAGGAGCAAGTCGCCCCACTTTTCCCATAGCTCTTTCTCGAGGCACACATGGGGAGATCATGTGATTATAACGTTGTTGACGTCACAACCTCAGCTAAACTGCATTCACTCTTAGGTTGATCGGTGCCAAAACAAACGCACGTGACCAGTGCACCGTGGTACAACACTGTAGCAATGCGTGCAGGAAAATAATCCCATGTTAATAATCTAAATTTTAGAATGAACGTATCCTTAAATGGTATACTACTCTATACAAATACCTAAAAGTCTAATTAACGCTAATTTGTACCGTTAAACAAAGCTACATATCTCAACATGCAATTCATATATGTACCTGACATCCGGGTATGCTCAGAATATTGTTTGTAGCCAGAAACCAGGAGTTTCTGTTTGTATCATGGCGGACGGTGACTTGCTCTTGCGTTTTCGTCGACTTACGTATAGCATAAGCGGATTGGTGGTGAAAAAACAATAGGGTTGAAAGTTTATTGTAAGTTATGTGAGAAATATTTAATACTTCCCGTGAAAGAAGTGGTGAAATTAATTTTGAGTTCAGTGTTTCGAGTACAAGTATAAACAGTACTCGTAAAGAAAAATCTGAAACGGGAAAGTGGTTACACGCGGGAAAAACAGAAAGCGTTAGAAATAAGCGATGCAAGAATGGACAAGAATGTTATTCACGTAACAATATACAATTTCTTTTTTAAAAATGAGCCGCTGACAGTTGATAAAGGTGTCGCTTCTTGAGAGCGAATAAATTAAAATATCGCATACCTGTTACTTTCTTTTTCGCTCGTTTCTTTTAGAATTAACTATTATTATATGTGCAAACATTTATTTTGTTGCAACTATCAAACTAATCACGTTCAACCCTAACAGAGTATGCTAGTCATCGTTTAAGTTGTCGGACCTTGTTCTCTTTGCCTGTACTCTGTCATATGGTCGTGAAAATATGACTATTTCTGCCGCGAATGGCGGAAGGATACATTACAAGGTGCACTGGTCACCTGGGTTTTGTTTTGGTGCGGATCAACCTAAGAGTGAATACAGAGTAGTAATGTCTTGCAGCCGGTAACGAGACCGAATCTTGTACTCAATAACTTCGGTGCTGTTATGTAACTGCGGATCATATCTGCTATAGCACCTACTCACACTTGGGGAGGAAGCCATAATTGGTTCAACACCTGAGTATGAACATTTGCTTTTTAAGCAATTAGTGCAAATAACTTGAGTATTGCGTTAAATTGGACCATTGCATTTTTCATGGCTCCAGAAAAAAGCACTTATTTATCTGTCTTTATTGTCCTGCACACTGTTCATTTTTGGCACAAAGCTAATTATGGGCCCGGGGTTCACATTAGGAGAACAGCATGCATTGCAGATTACTCTGGTTTGCCGAAGCTACTGTTTATGTAAAATACACTGAACAATTGCAAGGTAAAGAAAAGTATACTGACTTTTAGTGATTAAAACGCTGGTTTCCTAATATTTATATTTCACAGTTAAACCCGAGCCATTTTGCACGTGCGCCGTCTAAAATTGGGAGACTGTCTCATTTTGAGTGATTCCATAAGTGCACTTCAGAGCCTTCGTGAGCTGTACAACTACCACCCCGTTGTTCAGCGAATCCAGGACGCCCTCCATGTTTTGCACGCTTCTGGCGTTAATGTGGAGTGTGCTTGGATACCTGGTCACGTTGGCTTGCCGGGGTAGATCTTGCGGATTTGGCAGCTAAGGCGGCAACCACAGAACCCAGTGTTACAATACCTCGGGTAACATCGGAGGACTTTAGGCTTGTTGTGCGGAGAGTGGTGCTGTCGTGCTGGCGCGAGGAGTGGTTGGCTCTCCGCGGAAACAAGCTTAGGGTACTTAAAGACATTCCGATAAACTGGGTATCTCGTGGCGAGGAGGTGATTTTGGCTCGGTTGTCTATTGGTCACTGCAATTTTACGCACAGTTATCTTTTTAAGGGTGACCCTGCTCCTATTTGTCCGCTTTGTGGCGAAGGTATTTCAGTCCGTCACGTGTTGCTAGAGTGTATTGCTCTAGCACATCTTCGGGACAGTCTTGCAGAGGTCTTAGCGGTTCATAGGATTTTTAATTTTGTATATAAAGTAAATTTCCAAATGCAGATTTAATCATCTTAATATAAGGTGTTTTATACTCATTTATATATGACTTTTGCTGTATTTCTATATTGATATTTATCACTGGTTTTTGCTTAACATTTTATATTGATATTTATCTCTGGCTTTTGCTTTCATTTTATATTGTTATTTATCTCTGGTTTTTGCTTAACATTTTATATTGTTATTTATCTCTGGCTTTTGCTTTCATTTTATATTGTTATTTATCTCTGGCTTTTGCTTAACATTTTATATTGTTATTTATCTCTGGTTTTTGCTTAACATTTTATATTGTTATTTATCTCTGGTTTTTGCTTAACATTTTATATTGTTATTTATCTCTGGTTTTTGCTTAACATTTTATATTGTTATTTATCTCTGGCTTTTGCTTAACATTTTATATTGTTATTTATCTCTGGCTTTTGCTTTCATTTTATATTGTTATTTATCTCTGGCTTTTTCTTAACATTTTATATTGTTAGTTATCTCTGGATTTTGCTATCATTTTATGTTGTTATTTATCTCTGGCTTTTTTAACATTTTATCTATTTATTTATTTATTATTTATGTAGTTGATTTGTTGTATTCAGCTTTATCTGTGGCCTTTGCCATGATCTGTTATAGAAGATCGCTAGTGACCCAGAAGTTGAATGTCCTTAAACAAAACCAACCAACATTCTGTGACAAAAACGTGTCAAAAACCCACCTTTGCACTCAAAGTAAAACACAGGATTTAGGATTGTCACAGATAAAAATTATTGTTTCACGCATTCTATATTAATTATTAGTACTTTCTGACCAAGTTCATGTTAATAACGTCTAATTGAAGTGAACTTTTCAGCGGTGATGCTATTATGAAGAGTTGTCGTCTAGCTATGTTACGAGATAGAGTAATAATATTTTAAAAGTTCGAATCCATTATTTTTATCCCATTTGCATTAACATTTCTCGAAACTCTTGTAGTAAGATCAATAATAATCCAGTGCCACGTAAGTCTGGCCAGGATTATTCACCCGGCCGCCGTATTCATGTCCACATGCACATGGTACAAGTGGGCGATGATCCAACCAGTACGGGAGGTCATTTGGTCAGCGCCACGCGTCTCCCAGGCGGAACGTTATATCTTGCGCTATCGCTATCAATCGTAGCCCCATACATGCTGAGTGGACCTATGTGGATTAAAAGCTTTCTAACCCCATGAATGAGCTTGAATCTTCGCATATTCCGCGGTCGAGAATCGAAGGACAGTGCTCCTACACAACGTGCTACGACGCAAAATCTAATAAAGATAAATCGGAGCCAAAATAGCCTCTTTATTCAGTATACACTGTAACTGAAGGAGTATGTAAGGAAAAATTCCCTCAGAGAGGCCCCTTTTTAAAACTTCTGGAATCACCTTGGGCTCATAATTATATAAAAAAGTATTGCATTTTATAATACTAACAACAAATATTTTAGTACCCATATGCTAAAGTTTTACAGCAATTTTGTTTGTTTTGTTCCGCGGTAAAATAAATTAAAAAATCTGATGTATTACACTCACACGTCTTTCTCTACTCTTGTACAAACTATTTTTACAAACGCTTATTCTCCATTTACTTCATGTTAATCGAAATAAACATTTGCAGACTCTATCTTATTGCTAATTTTCTTGTAGATGTAAGGGGAATATATATTTACAAGGGCAATATAGAAATACGGTATCCTTTAAGCACATACATATCTGTTAATAGCTGGTTGCTAGGTGCAGCACCATTCCCTTTGCCGCAAATTAATACTCTTTGCATATCCAAGACAAAACAAATGAATAACGAATTCCCATTTGAGAAAATAAGTATTGAAAAATTTAAGCGAATAACAAGCAATATCTCGTAAATGGTTCACTCAACAACAAAAATGTATATGACAAATTGTGTATTTTAACGCGATCTACATCTTTTGTGTAGTAAAATGTTGTCTATCTCTTATGGTTTACCAGTTTACCAAAATTCGTTCAAAATGAAGAATACTTTTGGAGACATTCCCAGAAAATTCAAGATATACATTTTATTTGTCATGAAAATATCTTAAACATGTGATATTTTAATCAAAATCGTTATAGCCATTTTTGAGAAAATTAAAATTTTCGAAAAATGTTCCATGTAAATGGTAGTCTGGGGTGGGGGGATTTTCTTGAAAACCTTTGTGTCGCATCTCTGAAAGATACTGAACCTAAATACCAAGTTTAGTGTTTATCCGACTGTTCGTTTCTGAGTTATGCTGTTCATAGACAGACACACAGACACACGGACATGTTTCCAAAAATGCTTTTTTTGGATTCAGGGGATCTCAAAACATGTATTTCTGGTAAAATCTCGGTATCGAATTTTTGGCTGGAATACAATACTTCCCCTACTTACTATACGTAGTAGAGAAAATAAAAAGTAATAAGGTTCCCGTGGTTAGATTAAGAAACATTTTAAGGTGTATATGTTACAAAGGAAGCAAGTGTATATATGTGTGTGCATTCGTTTTCAAAAGATGTATTCAGTCATGTGGACTTTCTCTTAGGTCACGCTGGAGGGACTGGTGCTGCAGTCATAGCCAGAAGCGGAGGATTCGGCTCGGTTGCTGCCAATGGTGTGGCAGCTCCCATTAGTGGCAGTGACGTTGATCCCGATTATGATTCCAATGCTGATGGTTCCTACACCTTCTCCATCGACACAGATAGCTACAAACGTACTGAAAGTGCTGACGCCCGAGGTAATGTCAGAGGCCAGTACTCCTACAGAAGTGGCGCGGGTGGGCAGAGCGTCAGCTACATTGCTGGTCAAGATACTGGTTTTGTAGTGACTTCCAGTGATGGTTCCCCTGCTGCTCCTGGCTCTAGCCTGTCTGGAAGTTTAGGAGGGCCAGCATCTGACATCCAGGGTGGTTTAAATGCCGACGGATCGTATTCCTTTTCCTACAACACCGCAGACCAATCTAGACAGGAGACTGCAGATGCTAACAATAACGTCAGGGGATCTTTCAGTTTCAAGGCCAAGGATGACGGACAAGTTAGAAGAGTGGACTACGAAGCAGGAGCTGCTACTGGTTTTCTCGCTAAAGGTGCCCACCTTCCAGTACCACCTGCTGTTCCTGGAACAAGTAGCTACTCACAACCAGCAGCTCCACAAAGTGTGCCGGACGTAAGTTCCTATTCCGGTACTCAATCTGATGATGAATCCGCAACAGGAGATGCTTCTTATTCCTTCTCCTATGACGCTGGAGATCATTCTCGACAGGAAGCGTCGGACGCTCGCGGGAACGTCAGGGGACAATTCGCTTTCGTCGCAAAAGACGGAGTACAGCGTCGTGTGGAATATGAAGCTGGTGCAGAGAAGGGATTCCTTGCGAAAGGCGCGCATCTTCCCGTAGCACCCATCGCTGCAGGAGCAGACGGAAGTTCACCAGCAACAGGCTATTCCGGTGCAGGAACAGACGGCAGTTCCCCAGTGGCTGGCTATTCCGGCGCAGGAGCGTCAGCATCCTCCTACTCAGCTCCACAGAGTGATGGATCTTACTCCTTCGGTTATAGTGCTGCAGATCACAGTCGACAGGAATCAGCAGATGCAAAGAACAACGTTCGTGGCAGTTTTTCCTTCAGAGCTAAGGATGATAACAAGCTAAGGAGGGTAGACTATGAGGCTGGAGCTGCTACTGGCTTCATTGCAAGGGGAGATCATCTACCAGTAGCACCCATTGTGGGTGACTCAAGAGCTGCTGCAGGCTATAGTGGTGCCGGGGACCAATCTCTGGGCAGTGCAGCTGGACCTAGCTCGTACTCATCATCAGGACCTTCCGCGGATGGTTCCTACTCTTTCTCATATTCGGCAGCAGATCATAGTCGTGAAGAATCAGCCGATGCGCAGAACAACGTCCGTGGTAGCTTTTCCTTCAGAGCTAAGGATGATAACAAGCTAAGAAGGGTGGACTATGAGGCAGGCGCGGCAACTGGATTTGTTGCCAGAGGTGATCATCTTCCTGTGGCACCCAGTGCAACCAGTTCAGGCACCGCTACAGGTTATAGTGCTCCTGGAGCCACATCTTTGTCCCCGACATCTGGACCTACTTCATATTCGTCATCAGGACCTGGGGTAGATGGTTCTTATGCCTTCTCTTATTCTGCACCAGATCACAGTCGCGAAGAATCTGCTGATGCACAGAACAACGTGCGTGGCAGCTTTTCCTTCAGAGCTAAAGATGATAACAAGCTAAGGAGGGTTGACTACGAAGCAGGCGCAGCTACTGGATTCGTAGCCAGGGGTGATCATCTTCCAGTGGCACCAGGCACAAGCGGTCTAGGTGCTCCCACAGCTTACAGTGCTCCTGGAGCCACGTCCTTGTCCTCGTCATCTGGACCTACTTCATATTCGTCATCAGGACCTGCAGCAGATGGTTCTTACTCCTTCGCCTACTCCGCTTCAGATCACAGCCGTGAAGAAACTGCTGATGCGCAAAATAACGTGCGTGGCAGCTTCTCATTCACTGCTAAGGATGACGGTAAACATAGGAGAGTGGACTATGAAGCAGGTGCCGCAACTGGATTCGTTGCCAGGGGCAACCATTTGCCAGTAGCACCAAGTGTGGCAAGCTCAGGAACTGCCACGGGATACAGTGCTGCTGCAGAGTCAGCAGTAGCTAACACAGCTGGGCCTAGCGCATACTCATCTTCAGGACCTGCTACGGATGGCTCCTATTCCTTTTCATATTCTGCACCAGATCACAGCAGGGAAGAGTCTGGCGACGCACAGAACAATGTCAGAGGGAGCTATTCCTTCGTCGCCAAGGATGATGGACAGACACGTAGAGTAGACTATGTGGCCGGTGCTGATACAGGTTTCCTAGCTAAGGGTGCTCATCTCCCCGTACCACCAGCTTTGGCAACTCCTGTGGTGGGAGTCATTCCACAACCTGCCGTGTACTCAGCGCCAGCAGAAACCGCAGTCTCACTCACTGGCGATGCTGCTGCCGTGGATGGTTCCTACGCCTTCTCATACGATGCAGGAGATCATTCTCGTGAGGAATCCGCTGATACTCGTGGTAACGTTCGTGGTAGTTTTTCCTTCGTAGCCAAGGACGATGGCGTTAGGCGTAGGGTGGACTACGAAGCCGGAGCAGAGAAAGGGTTCATCGCTAAAGGCGCTCATCTACCTGTAGCTCCCTCAACAGGTGCAGCAGCCCCTGTAGGTGCTTACCAGGCTGTTGTAACGTCTGCAGCAGGAAGGTCGGGCACTGAGGAAGATTCTGGAGACGCCTCTTACACGTATAGCTACGAGACCGACAGTAGCAGCAAGCAGGAATCTTCAGATGCTGCCGGTAACGTTATGGGCCGTTTCTCATTCCTGGGTGGAGATGGTCGCAGCAGAACTCTTCAGTACACCTCCCGGGGAGACGAGGGCTTCCTGGCGACTGGGGATCATCTCCCCAAGCCGGTGTCTGTGACTCCAGTAGCCGGCAGTACTCGAGCAGGAGGTGCTGCAGCTGCTGTGGGGGCGGCCGTCAACAAATTTCACGACCTAGCCACTTCCTCTTTCGTGGTGCACAGATTCCTTCCTCCAGAGAGCACTCACAAGTTTGGGTACATATTTGACACCAAAGTTTGATCATCTGGTGAAGCTTACAGTGATGTCAAAAACTGTAAATATTTTGTAGCATTAGTGTCATTTAAAGTGCCATGTTTACAGACTTAGCAAAAGTAGATTGTGCATTGTCATCCTGAAAGAAAATCAGACTTATTGATAATTTTGGAGCAGTTATTCTCATAATCAAAATATAAACTATAGGTATCATTTAAATGATTACTGGTAGATGAATCGTTGAATTAAAACTTTCTGCATGAGCGTATGAATGGCGAACATATATCGTTATAGTGTCAAAAACTGGTGGTTAATGTTAGGTTTATGAAACATCCACAGCCAAAACAAACACTGCCATTTTCGGGCAATGTAGACTTAGTTCTTATCCTTACTATTGCTGTTTTTGTTTCAACTCTGTTATTTTAAGGGGAGATTAGGAGTTCCTTCCCGCTAAAGTTATATCTGCTAATCTCAGAAGCTATTTAATATATCACACTGAAGTTTTTACAGGATATAGATGATATCTTCCAAATTAGCTGACATATATTTGTACAATTCAGGACATTCTGGGTTCAAACTCCGGGGTGGACCAACCTGACCGAAGGCTTTTTCGCGGTTTTGCTGTATCGCTAGGCGAATCCTGAATTGGATAGCTTGATCCGTGAATTTTCCTTTCATCGCTACATTCATTTGCTTCTTCTTCACCACCATACCAGGCATTGGGATGATCATCTATCCCGGAGATGCTGTCATCTAGAATTTCTCCTTGACAGGTTACTGACCAAGGCATTGGCTTGTAATTCCTTGGGATGGGTGTAAGTCCTTCAAAGAGGAATGAAGTCCATTAAAGAAGAAGTATGTATTTTTACACAATTACGCCATGTTTTGATTAAAATTTTCCCAGTAATGACTGTTTTAAAAATTAACACCAAAGTAGATTTACAACAGCAGTTAGATTTTGTTTTAAGCATCCTAAAATTTAATTTATATATCTTCAATAGTTTCTAAGATGTTTACCAGAAAATGTCATTTAGAGAAAAAGTTGTTGGAGAAAACAAACCAGAAAGAAACCACATGACTACAGCTGACAGAAGTTGCTACACTTGACAGAATTATAGAGCACAATTTCCCCTAAATATGAGCTTAAGTTTACCTCTCTACACTAAAGTGTGTAGGAGTTATGACCATTTTTCTGTGGTGTAGTCAAAATTGACAGTACAAAATAGTACTTGAAGTGTCATTTTAAAAAACATATTTTAAATGTTGTTACATGTTGGGGTGAAGGCCAAAAAGATTACCAGAAAATGATTAATTTAGGTCACCCCAACATGCACATGAGGGAGAGCGCAACTCGCTGGGAGCAAAAAGTCCAGGACGGCGTGTGTTTTATATTACATTCAAAGATTACATAGCACACATTACCTGGGATTTGTCCACAAAAACGTTTGGCTTCTCTGCATAATTAACAAAGGAAACAGGATAGAGGCAGATGTTACAGACCGTAGACCAGACACACACGTCTAGTCCCAGCGATCACTTCCATTAGAGTGACGCTAACTGCACCCCCCAAAAAAAACCGTGTCTAGACAAAACCAGACAGGACTGACGTCACCTCAGACAGTTTCAGACAGATCTCTCTCTTTGGCGTGATGCGCACCGAAAGGAGAGACCGTTAAGTCGAAATATAACTGAGGAGACCTAATAATGCTACGACTGGTAGCAACAATACAGATAATGAAATTATTATGCCACATCATAAGTATTGTGAATACAGTAATAAAATACATATCAAATTAAAAAGGAATTTCCAATTAATAAGAATGCACAAAAAAGCTGAAAATGTAATTGATTGATAATTTTTTCCATTGTCTCCCCCTAGGTTGAAAAATAGTGTACTTTTTACTTCTCTTCTGTGGTAAAACCTTGGCTCAATTTATAAATTTCAGAACCTCTCATTGTTATTTGTTGTTTACATTGTGTTTTGTTGTTCCATAAGTCACAACCTTTTTCAAAAAGATCAAGGAATTCCATCTTCCCATCAACAGAGAATATATCGATATTGTTAAACGTTATTGATTTGTAAGAACTTTGGAGACACCTAATGTCCGAGAAATCTGAATGCTCTCACTTATCATTCTTTTGTATTAAGTTTGTATATTTTTATATTTAAGAAACGGAGTGAAGGCGGTCTTATAAGACTGTATTGTAAGTTGATTTTACGACGAACCTGCGAACACAAGGCTATGAGTATCGGTGCAATTTAAAAACACATACGACTTGGGCAATGTCATGGCTAAATGAAGAGGCATATGTTACTGCAGAGAAAATGGAGGGGCGTAGCCCACCTTCCGAAAAAAAATGAACAAAAACTTGTTGTAACGTATGACTAATACTGCTGTATCAAGAATCTGTTATTAATATAATCATATGTTTCATTGTTGTGAGATTTTTGAGAGTGAATGTTCTTTTGTACAATTAATCTGTGATCTTTGTAATACTCATAGCATAGATTTTTATAAATCTAATAAAACGATTTATAAATCCAACAATATGTTTTACTTTTAACATCCTAATGAGTGAAAACATCTACTGAAATTGGTGAGAATACTCAGTTTTTACTTTCTTTACAACACACCTATTACAGGGGAACAATTATTGTATTCCACACAAAAATTGGACATCCAGATTTCAGAAGTAATACATATTTTGAGGTCCATTGCAACAAGAAAGTGTAACTTTAGAAACACTAGTGTGTGTAGCATCACTAAAAGAAAAATGTTTGATGCATGAAATTCACATAACCTTCACTACCCACTCTTACAAAAATGCATTCCCCTATCTATTTAAACATCTCGTTGTAGGTACAAGGAGAAATAGGAGCCAACAGTCTAGCCTTAGTTCCCGAGGGATAAACCTACTGGAGGACGATGAGATACTAAAGCAATGCTTGGTTGTACGAGAGAAAATAGCAAAAATTCAAAATTTGGATACATAATATACAGACAACATTGGAAGAAATAGGAATGGGAGAAACATAGGCAGGAAGAAACAATAAAGGTAAGGGTTTCTGGAAAGAAATTAGAACAAGAGTGGAGGATATTGAAAAGCAAGAAATTATAAGTTGTTTCAAGGAAAAAAGGCCATTAATAGATTATAGATATTTAAAAATGGAATGGAGAAAAGAAAGATACATCGAAGTATGCCACAAAAAGGTCAGAATGGGGAATATGGACGAGGACAGGTGTAATGAATTTAAGTGGTCTAACAGGGAGAAGAGGGGGGAGAGATGCACTAAATGTAATGGATTACATGACAACATATTGCTTGTTATTTCCTTAATTTTTTCAATACTTATTTTCCCAAATGGGAATTCGTTATTCATTGTTTTTGGTCTGGATAAGCAAACAGAATGGCGCTGCACCTAGCAACCAGCTATTAAGAGATATGTATATGCTTAAAGGCTACTGTATTTGTATATTGCCCTTGCAAATACAAAACAAGGGGAACATAGTAGGCCTTAAGCGATAGTCAAATATTTTTAGAACTGGTCGCTATGTGTAAAATGTGATTCTCTTTGCATGTCAAAAGAGCGTTTCTGCAAATGTTAATCTCGATTAATATGAAATAGATGGAGAATATGAGTTTGTAAAAATAGTTTGTACAGGAGTAGAGAATGTCATGTGAGTGTAACACATCAGTTTTATTGTATCATATGCTTTTCCAAGATTTTCACTTTTATTGGTTTGAATTTCTCATTACTTTTGTGTATATGTTTTCAAGTGTTAGGACATCATTCATTTGTTGCCATGTATGAAGCATGGAAATATAGTGACCAGCTTTTTTAAAGATTTTACTATCGGTTTAGCCTGCTTGCACCTACAGCGAAATGCAATGAAATAGTTTATGGAAACGTTTATCTCGATTAATATGAAACAGATATAGCAATAAACTTGTCTTATAATAGTTTATGGAAGAGATATAAAAGGTAAACTATGGTGAGTATTCAACATTTTTAGAATCAGGGAACACACATAAGAAATGTAACATCCTCGGGTATTTTATCCTCATTTTCGTGAATAATAGGGGATTTATCTTGCGTTTTTAAGACAAACATGCTGGTTTATGAAATTACTAATTGGGAGAACTCGCTATAAAAATATTCCAGATGATTATACAACAATTTCATGAGTTTGGGAAGGATGGCCAAATGAAGATCATTTAATCATTCGAGATTTCAGAACGCTCACGTGTAACGCCCGGATATGTCCGCTAGTACTATATAGCATTGGGCGCTATTTAGCTGAGCCATCGTGTATTTCAGTAAACGAAATCCACCTTTTTTTCATCCAGAGAAACATGGTAACCTTATGCAGGAAGTTTAGCGGTTGCACAGCAGATGCCAGCATGTGCAAGCGACAGGATTCTCCGTAGTTCAGCAATACGACAACAGGTGGCAGAATGAAAAAATAACAGCGTCACGGTGACTAATAACAGTGCCTAAGGTTCACCACTTGCATAAGAAAAGCTATAGGTAAATCTAATTTTCCTCCCTCTCTCTTTCCCTGTTTCACAATAGAATAGCACACTTTTACGTTTGAAAGGTTCCTAATCTTTTATTTTCACCGAATGAGCGAGCATAAGGATTTCGATTCAAATAGCATTAGTTTAAGTGGGTTTTGGAAAAAAGAAACTGTAAGATTGTTCAAATTTATTCACCGTCTGATTTCAACACACCATTATTAGTGGAAAAAGAACAGGTCTAATTAGATGTAATACACAAATCGTAATTTATTACACGAGTAGGAATCTAAACTAAAGTTTGGAATTGTAAACACAGTATATTCCATAAGAAAGCTTATAAACTAATTCATTTATAATTAATGATATAATTAATACTGATAAATCATAACTAATTCATTTCTATGGGAATAAAACTCACTGCAGCAAAAATGCAGTTTATGTAATTACGAATACAGCATATTTTAGAGGAACCAGTTTAAGTATCGAATTAAAATTCTATGTAAAATATTCAGAAAAGCATTGTCGGTGCTTTATACTTACGTGTAAAACTCGTGTACAGTTAAGGTTAGTAGAGCATTTACCTACTGAACAATTCATAGAGAAGTTTCACCGGAAATACATATTTTGAAGTCCTTTGAGCCCCTGAAAGTTTTTTTTAAGAGAAAGTTGTGTATGAAGGCAGCAAAAAACGAAAGCATCGATAAATATTAAACTTGGTGTTAAAGTTAGGGATTTTCCAAATATACTACACGAAGAAAAAATCGAAATTGCATTTATTTTGTTTAGCTTTTATTTTCTCAAAAATGGCTGTAACGATGTTGTTTAAAAAGGCGTATAACTTTGCATTACAAATGAAATACTTGAATTTAAGTGTGCATATCTGTGAAGTGTGTTTTGTTTAATTTCGTACAACAGTATGAAATTGACAGTGGCTTAATACACGAAGATTGTGTATGTCATTAATACACAATTTTGAAATAAAGTTTTTGTGCCACGTTGCTCTTGGTTTGAGTTTTTCAGCATATTGTATTTTTACTTTCTCTACTACGTATGGTAACTAGGGGAGGTATTGTATTCCACCCAAAAATTCTATACCGAGATTTCACCGAAAATGCATGTTTTGAGGCCCCCTGAATCCAAAAAAAAAGCATTTTTGGAAACATGTCCGTGTGTGTGTGTCTGTGTGTGTGTGTCTGTCTGTGTGTCTGTGAACAGCATAACTCAGAAACGAACAGTCGGATAAACACCAAACTTGGTATTTAGGTTCAGTATCTTCCAGAGATGCGACACGAAGGTTTCAAGAAAATCCCCCCACCCCAGACTACCCTTTACATGGAACATTTTTCAAAAATTTTAATTTTCTCAAATATTTTGATTAAAATATATGTTTAAGATATTTTCATGACAAATAAAATGTATTTCTTGAATTTTCTGGGAATGTCTCCAAAAGTATTCTTTATTGTGAACGACTTTTGCATAACTGGTAAACCATAAGAGAAAGACAAAACTTTACTAAACAAAACATGTAAATCGCATTAAAATACACAATTTATGTCATATGCATTTTTTTGTTGAGTGAAGCATTTTCGAGATATTGCTTGTTATTCCCTTAAATTTTCTAATACTATACTTTTTCTCAAATTCGTTATTCATTTCTTTGTCCTGGTAATGCAAAGAGAATGGAATACTCCACATAGCAACCAACTCTTAAAATATTTGACTATAGCTTAAAGCCTAACAATTTCCCTTGCATCTATAACTAAAAATAGTTTTACAAGAGTAGAGAAAGTCATGTGAGTATAACCCATCAGAATTTTTTTAAGTGCTAAGCCCCACTTTTTTTACTCCCGTGATTATGCAAAGAGAGAAGAATGTAATTTTAAAACCCATCACACGCTTTTAAAGACTTGACTAATCGCTTCAGTTCCCTGATCCTCTAGTACCTAAAAAGACAAGTTTAATGAAAGCATTCTGTAAACGTTTATTTCTATTAATAAGAGGTAGAGAGAAAAATAAGCTTTTGTAAGAACGCTTTAGAAGAATGGGTAGAGAAACTCATTAGATATAACACATCAGATTATTTTGAAACTCCTCAGCAGTTGGCGAGTGCGTGCATATGAACGGACAGGTGCTCCGAAGGCTGTCGAGAGATTTGCAGCATCCGGTCTGGGAATATGGAGCGTCGATATCGCGAATTTACTGAAAGTGGTAGCGAAGTGTTGCTATCAAACCTCCATTCAGCCTCATTGTTTTCTTATTAGTCCGATAATTACTCTGGGTTTTGCTTTCTCTACCACGTATTTATAAAAAGCAGACGAAGTAATGTATTCTATCCGAATTTCGGTACCGAGATTCACCGCAACACTGTTTCGAGGCCCGCCTGAAACAAAAAAAATCTGATGTGTTACACTCACATGACTTTCTCTACTCTTGTAAAAACTATTTTTACAAACGCTTATTCTCCATCTACTTCATGTTAATCGAGATAAACATTTGCAGACTCTATCTTACTGCTAATTTTCTTGTAGATGTAAGGGGAATATATATTTACAAGGGCAATTTGGAAATACAGTAGCCTTTAAGCACATACATATCTCTTAATAGCTTGTTGCTAGGTGCAGCACCATTCCCTTTCCCACAGATTAATACTCTTTGCATATCCAAGACAAAAAAATGAATAACGAATTCCCATTTGAGAAAATAAGTATTGAAAAATTTAAGGGAATAACAAGCAATATCTCGAAAATTGTTCACTCAACAACAAAAATGTGTATGACATAAATTGTGTACTTTAACGCGATCTACATTTTTGTGTAGTAAAATTTTGTCTATCTCTTATGGTTTACCAGTTATGCAAAAGTCGTTCACAATGAAGAGTACTTTTGGAGACAATCCCAGAAAATTCAGGATGTACATTTTATTTGTCATGAAAATATCTTAAACATATGATATTTTAATCAATATCGTTAGAGCCATTTTTGAGAAAAATTAAAATTTTCGAAAAATCTTCCATGTAAACGGTAATCTGGGGTGGGGGGATTTTCTTGAAAACCTTCGTGTCGCATCTCTGGAAGATACTGAACCTAAATATCAAGTTTGGTGTTTATCCTACTGTTCGTTTCTGCGTTATGCTGTTCACAGATACACACACACACGTACATTTTTCCAAAAATGCTTTTTTTTTGGGATTCAGGGGGTCTCAAATCATGTATTTCCGGTGAAATCTCGGTATCGAATTTTTGGGTGGAATACAATACTTCTCCTACCTTTTATACGTAATAGAGAAAGTAAAAAAATCATTTTTAGAAAAAGGTCCGTGCGTGAGTGTGTGGCTCTGTGAACGGCTTGAAAAGTCGGTTAAATACCACACTTAATATTTAAGTTCAGTATCTTCCAAGGGTGCGACACGAGGTCTTTCAAGAGAATCATCCCATACCAAATTGGCTCAAAAATGGCTCTAAGATTTTTTATTAAAACAGCATACGTTTAAGATATTTTCATGAGAAAGAAAAAGTATATAATGAATTTTCTAGGAATAGTCTGTGAAGTCCTCTTCATTCTGAATTACTTTTATAAAAGGTATATCGTAACAGACAGGCAAAATCTATAGACTGCATAAAAAATCTATATCTTGTTAAAAGGATACAATTTATGTCAAGAATTTTTGTGGCGTTAACTGTATTCGATTTATTCGTTGTTATTGGTTTGAAAATTTTTAAGATACAAATTTCAAATAAATTGGTTGGCATTTGTGGAAATTAGGAATTTTAATATCGAGTACTCTTAATAAATATTGAAAGAAGAAGAAGACGGAGGAGAAGGAGCAATGATGTTTCCTTTTTCAGGTTCTGTTTTTCTTAATAGATTGTTACCTCGTTGGTATACATGCCTTTGCTTTCATTCCCACATGATGAATAAAAAATTGAATGCGTTACATTCACATAACTTTCTGAAAAACAACTATGTTGTTTATTAATAGGTATACAAGTTAATTTTAAGAAAGTTTATTTTTATACATACTTCACTTTAATCCAGATAAACATATGCAGAAATAGCTACATTACACAGCCAAAACTGGACGCTGTATGCTGGCCTTAAAATTCGCTAGTGTTTCCATGCATATATTGCAATCCATGTGACTTTAAAGAATGACAAAGTATTGAACAAATCGGACCATTACTAACGCATATCTTGGAAATAGCTGATGTCACAAAAAAAAACTTATTTGAAAAAATTATACGCTTTAAAGAAGTATACACTTTTTGTATAGTACATTTTCCTCTATTTGCCAGTTATGCAAAATTATACAAAATTTCTTCAGAATAAAGTGGACTTCACAGGCTATTTCCAGAAAATTCAAGATACTTATTTTATTTGTCTTGTGAGTATCATTAATATAATTACTTTCTCTACTACGTATAATAAGTAGGAGAAGTATTGTATTCCACCCAAAAATTCCATACCGAGATTTCACAGTAATACATTTTTGAGAATCCCTGAATCCAAAAAAAAGCATTTTTTGAAACATGTTTGTGTGTGTGTGTCTGTGAACAGCATAACTCAGAAACGAACAGTCGGATAAACACCAAACTTGGTATTTAGGTTCAGTATCTTCCAGAGATGCGACACGAAGGTTTTCAAGAAAATCCCCCCACCCCAGACTACCCTTTACATGGAACATTTTTCGAAAATTTTAATTTTCTCAAAAATGGCTCTAACGATTTGATTAAAATATCATATGTTTAAGAATGTCATGAGAAATGAAATGCATATCTCGAATTTTCTGGGAATGTCTCCAAAAGTATTCTTCATTGTGAACGTCTTTTGCATAACTGGTAAACCATAAGAGATAGACAAAATTTTACTACATAAAAAATGTAGATCGCGTTAAAATACACAATTTATGTCATATACACTTTTTTTTTGTTGAGTGAACCATTTTCGAGATATTGCTTGTTATTTCCTTAAATTTTCCGATAATTATGGTTTTTCTCAAATGGGAATTCGTTACTCATTTTTTTTTGTCCTGGGAATGCAAAGAGAATGGGATACTCCACATAGCAAGCAGCTCTTAAAATATTTGACAATCGCTTAAAGCCTAGAAATTCTCCTTGCATCTACAAGAAAATTAGCAATAAGATTGACATCTAGATATCTCGATTAACATGAAGCATATGGAGAATAAGCATTTGAAAAAATAGTTTGTAAAAGAGTAGAGAAAGCCACGTGAGTGTAACACATCAGACGTTTTTAAATCAAAATCGTTACAAATATTTTCCTTTAGAAAATCACACATTTCCAAAAATGTACCATGCAAAGGGTAGTTTTGGGCAGTATGACTTTCTTGAAAATCTTCTTGTTGCATTTTTGGAAGGTGCTGAATCTAAATACCAAGTTTGTTACTTATCCAACATTTCGTTTTTGAGTTATGATCGTTTTCGATCGTTTTCTAAACTTGATTTTTTGGATTTAGGGGGCCTCAAAACAAGTATTTCAGGTGAAATCTAATTTTTTTGTGGAATGCAATGACTTCTCTGCCTACTAAGTACGCGGTAGAGAAATTAAAAAGTGAGAGGGAGAAAGAAAGAGAGGGTTAATGTTGTGCATTGAAATAAAGTAATACAATACAGCATAACTGTATACCGTATGGAGAAACAGTAATATCCGAAGTCGGTGCAGGATCGCCGAATGTATGGATATTAACTTTGACTCATTGATATTCTTACGTTGGCAATGCTTGAGCAGCATAGTCTTCTTATTACCTTGAGTAAATAAACAATTCTATATGTTGAAATCTTTGTGTTATTTTATTTCAATTTATCACAAAGAAGGAATAAATAAAAGTAAAAGAAGAGTTCTGATAATTCGTTTGTTGGTTCTGTTTAGTTTAGCTGTTGTCTCTATGAAATGGATATAGATGTCTTTTGGTTTGTTCACTTTTACTTTCTCTACCATATACCTATAGTAGAGGAGGTATTGTATTCTACCCAAAAGTTCTATATCGAGATTTCACCGCAAAGACTTATTTTGAGAATCCCTATCCAATAAACCATTCCTAGAGAAAGGTTTGTGAGTATATCTGTGACTGTGTGTGCTAACTATAAAATTCAAAATCTAAAAGACAAATAAATATCAAACTTGGTATTTAAATTCAGCATCCTCCAAAGAAAGGAAACGAAATTTTCAAGAAGATTACCCAAATTCCAAAAACTCTTTACGTGGAAAATGTTGCTACTTGTTACTTCTTTTACTTTTACGGCTTCTCTACTCTTCATCAATTGCCCTGAATTCCCATTCGCCATTCTTCCTGGTTGAACAAGTCATCCTCCTCCAGTTACCGACCATTCATACTCTATGAATCTGTCCTCTCCAGGTCTACCTCGCTTTCTTCTTCCACGGGGTGAAAATTTTAAAAAGGTCTTAGGCCACCTATCATCATCCATTCTTTTTCCATACCATTGAAGACCCCGCCTTTCAATTCTCTCCACCACTATTTCCTCAATATCCATGATCAGTCTCACCTCTTCATTTTTCCTTCTTTCCAATCTTGATACACTAGCCCTACATTATTCCGTCCATTTCCATGCCAAGATCTTAGATTTTCACCCCTCTACCAAAGTCCACGCCTCGGCACTTACGTGGCTATAGTCGATGCCTATTTTTTACTTTCTCTACTACGTATAGTAAATAGGGGAAGTATTGTATTCCACCCAAAAATTCGATACCGAGATTTCACCGGAAATACATGTTTTGAGACCCCCTGAATCCAAAAAAAGCATTTTTGGAAGCATATCCGTGTGTCTGTGTGTGTGTATGTGTCTGTGAACAGCATAACTCAGAAACGAAGTCGGATAAACACCAAACTTGGTATTTAGGTTCAGTATCTTCCAAGAATGCGACACGAAGGTTTTCAAGAAAATCCCCCCACCCCAGAGTACCCTTTACATGGAAGATTTTTCGGAATTTTTAATTTTCTCAAAAATGGCTCTAACGATTTTGATTAAAATATCATATGTTTAAGACATTTTTATGACAAATAAAATGTATATCTTGAATTTTCTGGAAATGTCTCTAAAAGTATTCTTCATTGTGAACGACTTTTCCATAATTGGTAAACCATAAGATATAGACAAACTTTTACTACACAAAAAATGTAGATCGCGTTAAAATAAACAATTTATGTCCTATACATTTTTTTTTGTTGAGTGAACCATTTTCGAGATATTGCTTGTTATTCCCTTAAATTTTTCAATATCTACTTCTTTTCTCAAATGGGAATTCGTTATTCATTTTTACTTTCTCTACTACGTATAGTAAGTAGGGGAAGTATTGCATTCCACCCAAAAATTCGATACCGAGATTTCACCGGAAATACATGTTTTGAGACCTCCTGAATCGAAAAAAGCATTTTTGGAAACATGTCCGTGTGTGTGTCTGTGTGTGTGTGTGTGTCTGTGTGTGTGTGTCTGTGTGTGTGTGTGTCTGTGTGTGTGTGTCTGTGAACAGCATAAGTCAAAAACTAACAGTCGGATAAACACCAAACTTGGTATTTACGTTCAGTATCTTCCAGAGATGCGACACGAAGATTTTTAAGAAAATCCCTCCACCCCAGACTACCCTTTACATGGAACATTTTTCGAAAATTTTAATTTTCTCAAAAGTGGCTCTAACGATTTTGATGAAAACATCATATGTTTAAGATAATGTCATGAGAAATGAAATGTATATCTCGAATTTTCTGGGAATGTCTCCAAAAGTATTCTTCATTGTGAACGACTTTTGCATAACTGGTAAACCATAAGAGATAGACAAAATTTTACTACACAAAAAATGTAGATCGCGTTAAAATACACGACTTATGTCATATACATTTCTTTTGTTGAGTCAACCGTTTTCGAGATATTGCTTGTTATTTCCTTAAATTTTTCAATACTTATACTTTTTCTCAAATTCGTTATTCATTTTTTTATGTCTTGGACATGCAAAGAGAATGGAATGCGCCACATAGCAACCAGCGTTAAAATATTTGACTATCGCTTAAAAGCTACCATATCCCCCTTGCATCTACAAGAAAATTACCAATAAGATTGACATCTCGATATCTCGATTAACATGAAGCATATGGAGAATAGGCGTTTGTAAAAATAGATTGTACAAGAGTAGAGAAAGTCATGTGAGTGTAACACATCAGATTTTTTACTTTCTCTCCTACGTATAGTAAGTAGGGGAAGTATTGTTTTCCACCCAAAAATTCGATACCAAGATTTCACCGGAAATACATGTTTTGAGATCCCCTGAATCCAAAAGAAGCATTTTTGGAAACATGTCCGTGTGTGTGTGTGTGTGTGTGTGTGCCTGTGTGTCTGTGTGTCTGTCTGTCTGTGAACAGCATAACTCTGAAACGAACAGTCGGATAAACACCAAACTTAGTATTTAGGTTTAGTATCTTCCAAGGATGCGACACGAAGGTTTTCAAGAAAATACCCCCACCCCAGACTACCCTTTACATGGAACATTTTTCGAAGATTTTAATTTTCTCAAAAATGGCTCTAATGATTTTGATTAAAATAGCATATGTTTAAGATATTTTCAGGACAAATGAAATGTATATCTCGAATTTTCTGGGAATGTCTCCAAAAGTGTTCTTCATTGTGAACGACTTTTGCATAACTGGTAAACCATAAGAGATAGACAAAATTTTACTACACAAAAAATGTAGATCGCGTTAAAATACACGACTTATGTCATATACATTTCTTTTGTTGAGTCAACCGTTTTCGAGATATTGCTTGTTATTTCCTTAAATTTTTCAATACTTATACTTTTTCTCAAATTCGTTATTCATTTTTTTATGTCTTGGACATGCAAAGAGAATGGAATGCGCCACATAGCAACCAGCGTTAAAATATTTGACTATCGCTTAAAAGCTACCATATCCCCCTTGCATCTACAAGAAAATTACCAATAAGATTGACATCTCGATATCTCGATTAACATGAAGCATATGGAGAATAGGCGTTTGTAAAAATAGATTGTACAAGAGTAGAGAAAGTCATGTGAGTGTAACACATCAGATTTTTTACTTTCTCTCCTACGTATAGTAAGTAGGGGAAGTATTGTTTTCCACCCAAAAATTCGATACCAAGATTTCACCGGAAATACATGTTTTGAGATCCCCTGAATCCAAAAGAAGCATTTTTGGAAACATGTCCGTGTGTGTGTGTGTGTGTGTGTGCCTGTGTGTCTGTGTGTCTGTCTGTCTGTGAACAGCATAACTCTGAAACGAACAGTCGGATAAACACCAAACTTAGTATTTAGGTTTAGTATCTTCCAAGGATGCGACACGAAGGTTTTCAAGAAAATACCCCCACCCCAGACTACCCTTTACATGGAACATTTTTCGAAGATTTTAATTTTCTCAAAAATGGCTCTAATGATTTTGATTAAAATAGCATATGTTTAAGATATTTTCAGGACAAATGAAATGTATATCTCGAATTTTCTGGGAATGTCTCCAAAAGTGTTCTTCATTGTGAACGACTTTTGCATAACTGGTAAACCATAAGAGATAGACAAAAGTTTACTCACAAAATGTAGATCGCGTTAAAATACACAATTTATGTCGTATAAATTTTTTGTAGAGTGAACCATTTTCGAGATATTGCATGTTATTCCCTTAAATTTCCCAATACTTATACTTTTTCTGAAATTCGTTATTCATTTTTTTATGTCTTGGACATGCAAAGAGAATGGAATGCGCCACATAGCAACCAGCGTTAAAATATTTGACTATCGCTTAAAAGCTACCATATCCCCCTTGCATCTACAAGAAAATTACCAATAAGATTGACATCTCGATATCTCGATTAACATGAAGCATATGGAGAATAGGCGTTTGTAAAAATAGATTGTACAAGAGTAGAGAAAGTCATGTGAGTGTAACACATCAGATTTTTTACTTTCTCTCCTACGTATAGTAAGTAGGGGAAGTATTGTTTTCCACCCAAAAATTCGATACCAAGATTTCACCGGAAATACATGTTTTGAGATCCCCTGAATCCAAAAGAAGCATTTTTGGAAACATGTCCGTGTGTGTGTGTGTGTGTGTGTGTGTGTGCCTGTGTGTCTGTGTATCTGTCTGTCTGTGAACAGCATAACTCTGAAACGAACAGTCGGATAAACACCAAACTTAGTATTTAGGTTTAGTATCTTCCAAGGATGCGACACGAAGGTTTTCAAGAAAATACCCCCACCCCAGACTACCCTTTACATGGAACATTTTTCGAAGATTTTAATTTTCTCAAAAATGGCTCTAATGATTTTGATTAAAATAGCATATGTTTAAGATATTTTCAGGACAAATGAAATGTATATCTCGAATTTTCTGGGAATGTCTCCAAAAGTGTTCTTCATTGTGAACGACTTTTGCATAACTGGTAAACCATAAGAGATAGACAAAAGTTTACTCACAAAATGTAGATCGCGTTAAAATACACAATTTATGTCGTATAAATTTTTTGTAGAGTGAACCATTTTCGAGATATTGCATGTTATTCCCTTAAATTTCCCAATACTTATACTTTTTCTGAAATTCGTTATTCATTTTTTTATGTCTTGGACATGCAAAGAGAATGGAATGCGCCACATAGCAACCAGCGTTAAAATATTTGACTATCGCTTAAAAGCTACCATATCCCCCTTGCATCTACAAGAAAATTACCAATAAGATTGACATCTCGATATCTCGATTAACATGAAGCATATGGAGAATAGGCGTTTGTAAAAATAGATTGTACAAGAGTAGAGAAAGTCATGTGAGTGTAACACATCAGATTTTTTACTTTCTCTCCTACGTATAGTAAGTTGGGGAAGTATTGTTTTCCACCCAAAAATTCGATACCAAGATTTCACCGGAAATACATGTTTTGAGATCCCCTGAATCCAAAAGAAGCATTTTTGGAAACATGTCCGTGTGTGTGTGTGTGTGTGTGTGCCTGTGTGTCTGTGTATCTGTCTGTCTGTGAACAGCATAACTCTGAAACGAACAGTCGGATAAACACCAAACTTAGTATTTAGGTTTAGTATCTTCCAAGGATGCGACACGAAGGTTTTCAAGAAAATACCCCCACCCCAGACTACCCTTTACATGGAACATTTTTCGAAGATTTTAATTTTCTCAAAAATGGCTCTAATGATTTTGATTAAAATAGCATATGTTTAAGATATTTTCAGGACAAATGAAATGTATATCTCGAATTTTCTGGGAATGTCTCCAAAAGTGTTCTTCATTGTGAACGACTTTTGCATAACTGGTAAACCATAAGAGATAGACAAACGTAGATGGCGTTAAAATACAGAATTTATATCGTATACATTTTTTTGTGGAGTGAACAATTTTCGAGATATTGCTTGTTATTCCCTTAAATTTTACAATACTTATACTTTTTCTCAAATTCGTTATTCATTTTTTTATGTCCTGGACATGCAAAGAGATTGGAATGCGCCACATAGCAACCAACGCTTAAAATATTTGACTATCGTTTAAAACCTACCATATTCCCCTTGCATCTACAAGAAAATTAGCAATAAGATTGACATCTCGATATCTCGATTAACATGAAGCATATGGAGAATAAAACTTTGTAAAAATAGGTTGTACAAGAGTAGAGAAAGTCATGTGAGTGTAGCACATCAGATTTTTGGCTCTGGATATGCAAAGAGTATTAATCTGTGGGAAAGGGAATAGTGCTGCACCTAGCAACCAGCTATTAAGAGATATGTATGTGCTTAAAGGCTACTGTATTCCTATATTGCCCTTGTAAATATATATTCCCCTTACATCTGCAAGAAAATTAGCAATAAGATAGAGTCTGCAAATGTTTATCTCGATTAACATGAAGTAGATGGAGAATAAGCGTTTGTAAAAATAGTTTGTACAAGAGTAGAGAAAGTCATGTGAGTGTAACACATCAGATTTTTTTAATGGGAACCTACGATTTTTTTTCTATTCGCAGCTGTACTAACGAAGAAGTTCGCAGTCCGAAGCTTGTTCCCGACTACGGAGCTTCTTTATATCTGCAATATATACTACACTTTAAGTACATATGTGCACAGAACCACAACTCGTAATTTATTAGAATGTGTACCAACCTTGAAATTCCTGCTACATAGAACCAACATTACCGGCGTGCCGTGCGCAACTATGAGATATAACTTATTTACTTTCTCTACTACGTAAGTAGGGTAAGTAGGGGAAGTGTTGTATTCCATCCAAAAATTCAATAGAGAGATTTGACCGGAAATACATGTTTTGACACCATTGAGAGCATTTTTGGAAACATGTCCGTGTGTGTCTGTTGATTGTTTTTGTTGAGTGAACCATTTTCGAGATATTGTTTGTTATTCCCTTAAATTTTCTAATACTTATACTTTTCTCAAATTCGTTATTCTTTTTTTTTTATCCTGGTAATACAAAGAGAATGGAATACTCCACATAGCAACCACCTCTAAAATATTTGACTATCGCTTAAAACCTACCAATTCCCCTTGCATCTACAAGAAAATTCAATAAGATTAACACCTGGATATCTCGATATCTCGATTAGCATGAAGCATATGGAGAATAAGCGTTTGTAAAAGTAGTTTGTACAAGAGTAGAGAAAATCATGTGAGTGTAACACATCAGAATTGTTTTTACTAACTCTTTCTACACAAAAAATGCAGAGCTCGGATTTTTTTAATCTTAAATATTACTTCATTTAAGCGCTATCTCCCTCCTACAAAAATGCAACATCAATGGTTATCATTTTTAGGTGCTATACAGTGTTTTTTTTTCTCTCTCAAGTTTTTCATCTATTTATTTTATGTTTATAACAGATGTCGAAGGGTTTGTGTAGGCCATCCTCATCACTTTGTAACATCACTTTGTTTTAATATTGGAATTTCGGTACAACAGTATTATTAGCAACCAAATCACACAGCGTTGGAGAGCTATATTCTGAAAGCGAAATTCCAGGTGCTGCAGTTCCTCAAGGCAAGGCCGTTTTGATGTCCCCTGAATCCAGCAAATATGTACGTGTGTCCGCCCAGTCATATTATTATTATTCTTGGGAAACGAAGCAAGCTTTGTTTTACAGAAAACCCCAAACCTGTAGAATCAGACCGTTCCTGTTTGAACTTCACGGCTACCGTAGCGGCCGCGGGGCACTCTAATTTTTTAATTTAAAAAAATGGCTATAAAGATTTTTGATTGGAATAATGTATGTTTAAGATATTTGTATGATTAGTAAAATGCATATTTTGAGTTTTCTGGGAATAGCCTGCAGGTCATTTTCATTCGGAATAAACTTAGTAATATTGGTGAAATGAGGTGGTAGGCTAAATAGGCTAATAATGTATACATACGGTGGGCTGTTACAAAGAAAAGAAATACTTAAAGAGACGATGGGCATGTAATGTAAACCAAGCGGTAAGCATACAGTGAGTGGACTCTTATGTAACTCTCGACAACAAAATGCAAGTGCTGCTTGCACACATATCACATGTTTTTCCGCGTGCTGTTTACACAGAGTCCTAAGGTTTCCGCTTCTTTGTAAGGTACTTAGGTGCACAAATTGCTTTTTATAAAAACCCATGTAGCTAAAGACCAGGCAGATATTGGTCTATCAGTCTAGTGGAAATTTCTATTATAATTCTTCTGTGCTCTTGGTCAGGTCATAATCTTTATCATTCTTAACGAAACTTCATTTTTCCGTTGTATTTGATTTGAATGTCAGTTATAGCTCTCTGGGAAAAGATTAGGTTGTTTTAAGAACCATCTATAATGCCAACTACCTACAGCTTCAAAATAAATCCTTGCCTACACCAACACCTTCTAATCTTGGAACCATTACAATGATAAGCCATAAGAGATAAAGAAAAACCTCATAAGCTACTTTCAATGAATTTCTCTTCTCACTATCGTTTATTACTCTACTACACATAGTAAGTAGAAGTATTTCATTCTAACCAAAAATTCGATATCAAGATTTCCACAGAAACACATGTTTTGATGCCCACTGAATCCAGGAATCCAGACTGTGTACGTCTGTCCGTTTGTGAACACCATAAATCAAAAACGAAAAGTTGGATAAATATTAAACTTGGCATTTGAGTTTAGTATCTTCCAAGGATGCGACACGAAAATTTTCAAGAAAATATCCCTAATCCAGACTAGTCTTTACATGGAACATTTTTCGTAAATTTTGATTTCTTCATAAATAGCTATAACGATTTTGATTACAATATAACATATTTGAGATATTTTCATGGCAAATGAAATAAATATCTTAAATTTTCCGAAATTGTCCCCAAAAGTGCTTTTCATTCTGAATGACAGTCACATGACTGGTAAAACGTAAGAGATATACAAAATTGTTCTACATAAAAAATGCAGATCTCGTTAAAATACACAATTTATATCATATACATTTGTTTTGTCGAGTGAACCATTTTCAAGATATTCCTTGTTATTTGTTCGAATTTTCCAATACTTAACATTTTTTTTTGAACTGGGAATTACTTATTATTTTTTTTGCCTACCATATATCCCTTGCACCTACAAAATTAGCAATAAATAACATTTCTGCAAATGTATATTTCGATTAACATGAAGTAGGTGGAGAATAAGCGTTTGTAAAAATAGTTTGTACAAGAGTAGAGAAAGTTCTCTACATCAGATTTTTTTACACACAGCTTCCAGAAACTATTCTTACGAAAGATTAATTCTCCATCTACTTCTCATTAATCGAGATAAAAGCTTTCAGAAATAGATACGTTATACACATTTCGTTGAAGGTACGAGAAGGATAAAGGAATCGACAGTCAGATGTTTAAAAACCGGGCCACCAAGTGCCAATTCCATATTCTTTCCATGATACAGATGACAGCACTTTAAAAATGCTAATTTATTAAAACTTCAAACAAATAACAACGTAGGCATATCTCGAAAATGGTTGATGCCACAAAAAGGTACTTGAACAAATTGTGTGTTTAAAAGAGATTTACATTTTTGAGGTAATACGTTTTTGTCTATCAGTATTACCAATTGTACAAACTGATACGAAATTCCCCACGAATGAAGAGGGTTTAGTAGGTTATTTCTAGAAAATCTAAGGTATACTTTTGTTTGTCATGCAAATGTCTTAAACGTATTGTATTTTAATTACAATGCTCAGGGTCATTTTTAAGAAAATCGAAAATTTGGAAACGTTGTATGTAAAGGTCATCTTCGGTTGGGAAATTTCAATGAAAATCTTCGTCTCGTATCCTTGGAAAATTCTGAACTTAAATACCAAGTTTGGTACTAGACAAACAGACACACACGAACACAAACACGAACCTTTTTGTATTTTTTTTATTCAGAGGGTATCAAAACATCCATTTCAGATAAAATTTTGACATAATATTGGATGGAATAACAAAGTTTACTCTTACCTACTATAGATAGGTGGCAGAGATTGTAAAAACTTGCTACACACAAATGTTTATCAGCAAATCCGATGTGTTACATTCGCATGACCCTACATGACCCGTTTCTATCCACTACATTTTAATCCAAATAAACTTTTGCAGAAACAGCTACATTACACATTTCGTTATAGATACAAAGGGAACAGCGATAGTCAAATGTTTAAGAACTGGACGCTATATGCTGGCCTTAAAATTCCATACTGTTTCCATGACATCGCGAGAAACAACTGAATGTTGACAGGACTTTAAGAGAATGGCTAAGTATTGAACAATTAATAACGGATATCTTGGAAATGGGTGATGCCAAAAAATGGTATTTGAAATTAATTGTGTGTTTTAAAGGGACTAGCCTTTTTTGTGTAGTACAGTTTCGTCTGTCGCTAAACATTTACCAGTTATACAAGATTATACAAAATTCCTTCCAAATGAAAAGACTGTTCCAAGAAAATTCAGGGCATAGGTTTTGTTTGTCATATAAATATCTTTAATATATGATGTTTTAATCAAAATACTTAGGGCCATTCAGCAAAAAATCCAAAAATGGTTAATGTAAGGGGTAATTTCGGGTGGGGGAATTTTCGCGAAAACTTCGCGCCACATCTTTGGAAGATACTGATTTAAATAACACGCATTCATCCGATTTTTCGTTTCTTAGGTTGTTAACAGACACACGACACATATACGGATATTTTTCTAAAAATGCCTTTTTGGATTCAGGGCTTCAAAACACGTATTTTCAATTAAATTTTGGTATGGAATTTTTTGTGGAATACAATACCTTCTCTACCTATTAGGTGTGTGGTAGATTACTAACCATGATATCTAATATCGGACTCTGATTCATGTTTCTTTACTCCCTGTAGACAGGAGGTCTGGCGGCACTGAGCTCACCCCACTAGGTAAATGACCGGGATAGGATTGGGTGCGGAGGTTTGATAAAGGAGCAAGGTACTCATATGGAAACACAATGATGTTAAATGTATGAAATGTTTAATTTTGCAATAACCACTCTACAGACAGATTCATCATTTCTCACTCACACAGTACATTGCCAGGGTCATCAACAGGAGAGGAAGGGTGATAGAAAGAAAGGCAGGGATGGTTAGGGTGGGACACTTAGACCTTCACGACGGGTACATTGTAAGGGTAGGTATAGGGGTAAGTGTAGGGGTAGCCGTAGGGGACGGGGTTCACGACTGGGTTGACAACGGAGTGGACGTAGGGTACAGCAGAGGCGACCAGAGGATCGTGTACGAGGCTCCTGACGGGGACGGTACCGACGTAGGGGCTCTGGATCACCTTCCTCACGACCTCTCCATCCCTAACCTCCACTGGAACGCCGGCTACGTAGGTGGTGGGCACCACGTGCTTCACGTCGGGGACCAGGCCGGTTGTGCTGTGGATGCTGTAGGCGAAGTTGTCACCCACGCGGTCTGACTTCACCACGGAGGTCTCCAGGGGCAGCACGGCGGCGGCATTGACGGCGGCGGCCAGGAACAGAACTGCGACAATCTGTCGAGAATGGCAAAACACAAACTAAGAACATTTTGCAACCGTTGAGGCAATTCTGCGTTTGCGCAGAAGCTTCCTCTACAAACAAAGGACGAAGCTTAAGAGATCCAGACTTCTATGTGACAATAATTCTCTATGGTTTGTTGGTTAGTACGCTGGTCACCAAATATTGAGTCCCGGGTTCGATTTCCAGCTGGAGGCTGGGAATTTCCGTGTGTAAAAAGAATGCTTATAAAAGATACCAAAAGTAACACCACTGTATACTAATGAATCTTATCGTTAATTAACAAATAGCCCCAAGGATAATAAGTTACCGATAAGATCAGAGATGTTAAAGGCGGACCATTAAGGCTGGTTCACAACCAACGAGAACGGTAACCAGAACGAGAACGAGAAAGTTGAAATACATGTATTCAAATGGGAGTGTTCACATCCGACGGGAAGCCTTCCCGGGCCCCGGGAACGGGAAAGAAGAGTTGCCCAACTTTTACTTTCTCATTCTCGTTCCCGGGCACGGCATATTATATCCCTATTGTGCATATTAGACGCTTCACTCTAGAGGTTATTCTAGGCGCCCGTGACATGAAACAGCCACTAGTGCTCTCTACAGTCGCAAGGAAACATGAAACTGGAAGGAATTTGTAGTAAATGTGCTTCCTAACCTCATCCCGACACCCGCAAATCTAATCAAATCTAATCCTCTCGTGAAAGGATCATTTGTAGTTTGTTTATATGCAACTCAAAACTAGCTATTATCTAAAAAACAATGGCAAAAACTACAAAGAACAGCTAAAACCGATGGAAATGAAAAAAGAGCAATAAGCAATTTTAATGTATGCCATTAAATAAAGGAACGAAAGCTTGGTATAACTAGAGGGATCGGAAATGTAATGGATATGCATTTAGATAATGTTTACTCTATCGAATTTTTACGTTGGCTTGGCTAAATTGGAAGTAGGTGAAAAAATGACATTGGTCAGTTAAAAACAAATGAAATCCCAATGCGCAATATCGACTTTCACTTTGTGATCGATATGTACTCCCGTTCTCGTTACCGGGTTGTTGTGAACCAATATATTCTATGGTGCATTGCTTCCCCTTCTCGTTTCCGTTCTGGTTACCGTTCCCGGGCGGTTGTGAACAGCCTTAAATGGAGCAATATACAGAGTGAGCCAAGAAACTACGGACCGCCTGCCCGGTGTTTTTTCCTGTCCGCGTCCGCTGAAACTGGCCACCGTCGTTGTCCATACATTTTTGGCACCTCTTTAGGAATCTATCCATCATCCATGAAGTGTCAAAAATGTATGGACAACGACGGTGGCTTTTTCCTTTCATAAAGTTGGTAAGTAAAGTCTTTAAAAGTAGTTTAAAAAACGTTTTATGGTTTCATCCGCGCCTTTCTATGAATGCAGCAGACAGCAACGAGCGAGGACGCGGACAGGAAGAACACCGCGCAGGCGGTTCGTAGTTTTTTGCCTCACCCTGATATTTTCATTAAGGAATCTTGGAACTGAAATTCGTAATTTATACAAAGTTTTATTTCGGGTTTGCTCACAATAATATAACATTAATGTTCTTATGTACCTAACATTCTATAAAAATAATTTAAAGCAATCAAAATCAAGCCATATCATAAGTACCCCCTCTTAATGAAAATTTCAATATGTTTCAATTTTTCATCTAGTTTTTCGATAATGGTTCCTTACAATCAAAACTTCTAGAAAAGATAATAAAACACGAAAAACATTTAATTTTCTAAAAATAATGTATTAAATTATTAAAACCTCACTTGATATCAAGAAAAGGCTTTTAATTCTTTCCATATACTTTTAAAGAACATATAATAAAATTGCATCATCTTAAATTGGCAAAAATACAATAAAATAAGACTTCGAGAAAGTCAAGGTTTAAATGGCATGGCACGTGAAAAGAAAGAAAAACGTCTAACAAACCTTGTGCTTCAGAAGGAAGAAAAGTCTTTGCAATAAAGTCCCTGGAATTGTTTAATTTTGTCGCGGTACAATTTTATTCCAGAAATTTTTAAAATACATTTTTCCTAAAATGTTTTCACCTATGATCTTCAAACAATGTAAATTTATATGATACACATGTTACAGAATTTTATATCGGCTTTAAACTTGTCGAAAGTTGACATTCTCGGAGTTGTTTATTATTAACATTTTCCAAAAATAGTATCGATCTCCTTGAATTTCCACAGTATTCCTGCATTATAAAAAGCTTATTTATACAAAGTTCTTATCATTTACAAAATACAGTGTAAGTTCCAAATAGATGTTAAAGTGACTAAGCGTAGGATTACTCAGAAAGGAACATATATATATATATATATATATATATAAATTTAAATCAAACTATGAAAGTCTAAAACGCCTTCCACGCATCACTGGGTAGAGGGAAGCTCAAATGTTATTAAAACGGTATTAGAACTTTTATCCAGCTGGTTGTTATAGAAAAGTTGTGAGCGGTGAAAATATCTGTATTTTTTCAAAAAGAAGGAACAGCCTTAAACATTTATTTCTAATGAACGACAATAGATGGCGACACATGCGATACAACACTAAATAGGGAAAAGTTCAAAGTTTTATTTTATGTGTTCAAAATGTTTGTTATGCGATAACAGCCAGTGCTTTTCCGTTTGCATACGCAACCATCTTCTACGAATTTATTGTATCAGTTGTAAATTTTTTATGACGAGGCGGCTCGTTGTTGAACTTACAACGAAATGCACGCTGCAATAAAACAATAGATTCATTCTTTACATAATGCAGCACACAAAACGAGTTTTCCGTGGCGTTGCCATTTTCTCGTAAATAAACCCAGCGCCGTTGTAGGCACTGGATGGAACTAATAGGTGAGGCTTAAAACTTTGAACTTTCCTCTATTCAATGATGAGTCGTGTGTGTCGTTATCTATTGTCGTTCATTAGAAATACATATTTAAAGTCTGTTCCTTCTTTTTGAATAACCCTCTATAATGTGTGCTGCAGTTTCCTGTGAATATATTTCACTGCAATAAGTCTTCTGCAGTAGATTCATCAAAAACCACCTCAACACAAGCAAATTTACATATGGCATAAAAATTAGATAACATTTCAGTTGATTTACTTGCGGTAAGAAACGGTCAATTCGTTTAATGACTCTGTGCTATGCATTTACTAATAAATTAAGTAACTTCAATGATCATAAGACTATATCTATCCCGTGACAGGCACGGATTCTTATAATTAAAAAGTTTAAAACTTCTCCTTCTTTTTAAATAGTCCGTACTTTCTAGATCGTAAGCTATGTTCGTTTTGAAAAACAAAATCCAGTTACTGCACAGAAACATAAATGCAATTTATTTACCGGCATCTATTTTGAGGTTCTAATTAATCAATCGTTTCACTCTGATAAACCGGTTTTACCAGAAAAATGTCTGCGCCTCTCTCAAACAATGGTAGGCCAGGTTCTAACATAATCCTTGGCTTGGCTGCCGTGGCAATCTATTAACATGCTAAATAAAGAAAAGACAGTTGCATTAACCTCTTTTGTTCTTTTTCGTAAGCGAAAGGCCTTCCAATTGGATAGATGATGACTAAGGATGAATAAATTCAGTGAATGCACCACTCAGATTGGGTAAAAAAACAAACTGGGGAAATGTACTTAAGTTATTCCATGGTTCTAATTTCGTGATTCATTTTCACTTTTGATATTGTCATGTTTACCGTTACATCTCAAGTATCTATCTGCAATTAAATTATTTGGATATTAAAAATTGAAGTTTTCAAAATTACCTTCTCAGTACTTTTTCCTGTACAAAATGCTACTTAGGGTGGAGTTTTCATGGAACTTTTGAAAATATATTTTATGTATATTTCAACAAAAATTTCACAACAAAATTTTGTGAAGGGTTTTTGAGTTGCTGATTTTTAATGCCAAAAATAGAAATTTGCAAAGGGTATTCTTTAGAATTATTATAATACTGGCACAAACAATTACATAACAGTTTTGTGAGCTATGAATAGATAAATAGCATGTGTATTTAAAACAGAGATCATTTTTATAATTAAATGATATGAAACATTTAGTATTATGATAGTCAACTATGTTGTTTTGAAAACTAAATAAGATATCGAAACGAAATTTAAAATAGTATTTCTTTCTACGCATTCTAAGAACTATGAAAAAATCTGTCGGGTTAATTTACCCAGTCGGGTTTCAAACTGAGCGTAAAAACACTTTTAATACTAATTTATTTATTTAGCAAGACGAAAAATAATCTACATATTTCAAGATGGTCACACCACTACATTAATTTTGTGATCTAGGTATTTGTTTGTTTTTTACTTTGATATTATATGCTAAAAGGAGGCCGGGGTACATTGTGCTGAGAGCTGCCCAACATCTGTCTTTTAAAGATATGGGAAACGTTACAGTAACTTACTCCAACACAGACTCGAGCCCTAGCCCTCGGATTAGGAAGCAGACACGCTACTCACCACCTCACAGATGGGAAGGTTTTAGGTTCGACTTCCTGCTGTTAGGTCTGGTTATTCCTTAAATATGATTAATTCCTCCAACCGTAACACGAATATTGTGACGGGAGATTTGAATATGTGCTTATTTCAACAAAAGGATAATCCCTATGTTTAACTCGATTGAAACCACAATGATCCTAGGTTCTGACCACCACATTATGGACCGCGTTCGATTCCCGGTTAAGTCTCGCGGGCTGAGGTTTATTTACGGAGTTTTCCCCAATTCATGGGATGAATATCAAGTAATCCATTCATGTTTTCAGTCATCGTCGGATGTGACGTGTCTGGCTAAAATTAAACATGAAAAAGAAACAAAACTGATTGCAAGCAAGATGAAAGCTAATCTCTTCTCTTTCATGTTGCGGGACCAAGCTTGAATCCTGGTTGAGTAAACATCCCTGACTAAGGTTTCTGTGTTCCTTAAGTTTGGGACAAATATCAGAGCAATTGAACTCTTTCTAGCATCCATTCATCCTTATCCAAAATAACTTGAGTGGCTGAAAGATGTTAAGCATACCAAAAAAGAAAATAATAGAACTAGGTATTTTTGAATTTCAAGTTAGTCATCACGTAAACACTGTAATCTAAGCTAAACTTAATATTTGAGACAAGTAAGGCCTGAAGATTCGGGAATTTCGGACAAAGATTGTCCATTTTTCATACATGACCAAATTTGATCACCTTATATGCTCGACCTTTTTAAAACCAACTATTAGAACGCACATGTAAACAGACTTTCTTTGTTTTCTCTTGGTTCATTACTTTTGAACATTTTCTTTCTATAAAATTCTCTTTTCAAAATAGTTTATAACCAAAAAAGTTATAACACTTAGACAGTTAAAATATTAAGGTTGCACTGTATTTCGCTACTATGTTTCTGGTAGATTTTAAAGCCTTAAATTAGAGTAGTTTTTAAACACTTTTATAAATTGATACTTTAAAGAAAATTTTGAATAGACAATATTCACATTATAGTAAAGCCAGGCTATAACTCCTGTAGATTCTCTACCAAATGCGATTAAAGCTTTAGTGAGCTTTTATATCGATACAGTTAAACTTAATTAAATAATTATTATTAATAACGTCGGACCACAATGTTCAAATTCACATACAATTCTTTATGTTAATGTGGGTGATAATTGAAATTTTAGCTAATTATTTAAGCAAAAATTAATTCTTTGTTTTTATGGATTAATTGTTAACAAACTTAGATCTTATACGTTTGCCAAAATTTAGAGTGGTTGGAAGGTATCGTAATTATATCACATTTGTATGCTGCCTCTTTAAGTTATTTTAAGTCATTTTTCTGCATTTTTACTACATTTACTTGTATTCAAATGCTATAGAATACTACAATGTTTACGTTAGGAATCTGAAAATTTCACTGCAAATTCTAAAAACTGTAATTAAGAAAACTACAGAGCTATATTTTGGATAAATTAAATATTTAGAGACTACATAGCATTCAAAAAGAACATTTCTTTTACGTTATATGCATTTCTTTAGACTTGTAGCTTACATTTTATGAAGTAGACGCATTTTAAAAAATAAGCATTTCTTTTAAAAACTTGAGTTATTAAAAGGTTTTAAACCAATACAAATGAAATTGTTGGTATTAATAGCAGTAATAAGAGGTTATTGTAAGAAAAAATTAAATCTCCAGCCTAAAAACTAGTTAAAAATGAAATTTAGCCTTCAAAGAAGTGTTTAAGTGTTGCTAAAGGCAATTATTATTTTAAAAGCTTCGGTTTTGAAAGTTTCACTTAAAAGTCGCCTTAAGTAACAATGGATAGAATGGTGAGTGTGTAGAGAAATATACATACGGAGACAGGAGTAAAGAATGAAGATGGCAATAAAAGATATGTGAGCTAATAAAGAAAACTTTAAGTTTTCATAATGCTTATACAAGCCAAACCTATTCCAGAAAATGTCTCCATCAAGTCTGATATTGAATTTCAACTCTCAGGAAAGTTTTTTTTCTCAAAGAAAGTGAAGTCATACTCACCATCTGCATGTTGTTGTGTGTTGTTGAGGGCGTCTAGTGGACGATATCAGAGGGCAGCTCACAGAGAAGGTCTCAGGTTGCTGTACAAATTCTCTGGGCGTCTTGCAACGTTTATATACACGCAGAAGACCCCCTCCGCACTTCCGGCGGACCACACCCCTCGCCACCCTTGTGCTAGGTTAAGTATAACATTTAAAATAAAGACAAAAAGGGGCGACAGAGAAGAGGGGGGAGAACGCTGTTGATGGTCCCATATATTGTGTTGTCCTGGCCCTCAAGGTCGCTATTGCCTTCTTCTTGGTGCCCTAGCAACAAACTTTTCATTAATTCGCTCCATAATGCTGATCTGAGATTCGCTTGAAGCGGGACCATTTGCTGTTTTGGGGTTCACGACCTCTAGACCCAGTAGCAATCACCAAGGGGCTAAGGTTCCTTAAGGTACCAAGATTTTAGGGGCTACGCCCCGGTGTCAAATGAGGCATATGTTTTCGAAACACGATCTTGTAGAAAATCAATTGTAACAGCTTTTTTTCATATTAAAACATCTGGTACTGTGGAATAACTGGTCAGGACGTGGGTGTTAATGCAGTTGCCTTCTTAGGAGTTGTGTATTCGAGCAACGTAGATATAAAATATATCACTTAAGCTACCTATCTCAGAACTTAATTAAGGTAATCATGTTTTCGTGCTTTGTTAGAAGAACAAAGAAAATAATGCTCCTTGATTTATTACTATACTGTTACCCCTAGAATTTTGTATCCATGTAACAAGCACGTGAAAATATTGCCCCCTTTGCCAAAGGAATATTTTCATTCCTAATTCATTAATCTGTCTAAACAATAATAATTTTTTAATTTCTCTACTACGTATAGTAAGTAGGGCAAGTGTTGCATTCCACCCAAAAATTCGATACGAGATTTCCAGCAAATACATGTTTTGAGGTGCAATGAAAGAATATACAGCATTTTTGGAAACATGTCTGTGTGTGTCTGTGAACAGCATAACTCAGAAACGAACAGTTGGATAAACACCAAACTTGGTATTTAGTTTTTTTTTTTTTTTGAGTTTTTTATTTATGGACGCTCTTTAACTACTATGGTTCTTAGCGTCCCATTCTATATTGGGCGTGAAACACCTGTAATTTTGCTCAGAGGCCTCTTTATCAGGCTTGAGGTTCTTTTACGTGCCGTAAATCTACGACACGGGACCACCGGCTTTACTTCCCTTCCGAAGGAAGCCGTGCTAACGATTTTTACGCCCGAAAAAATCCATCGCCCTCCGCCGGGTTTGAACCCGCGACCTTGGGAACTAGAGGCTAGCACGGTACCACTAGGCCACGGAGGACGACGGGTTCAGTATCTTCCAGAGATGCGACACGAAGGTTTTCAAGAAAATACCCCACCCCAGATTACCCTTTACATGGAACATTTTTAGAAAATTTTAATTGTCTCAGAAATGGCTCTAACGATTTTGAATAAAATACCATAAGTTTAAGACATTTTATAGCAAATGAATTGTATATCTGAATTTTCTGGGAATGTCTCCAAAAGTATTTTTCATTGTGAAGGACTTTTGCATAACTGGTAAACCATAAGAGATAGACAACATGTTACTACATCAAAAATGTAGATCGCGTTAAAATACACAATTTATGTCATATACATCTCTTTATTTGTGAACCATTTTCGAGATATTGCTTGATATTTCCTTAAATTTTCCAATACTTATACTTCTTCTCAAATAGGAATTGGTTATTCATTTTTACTTTCTCTGCTACGTATAGTAAGTAGGGGAAGTATTGTATTCCACCCAAAAATTCGATACCGAGATTTCACCGGAAATATATGTTTTGAGACCCCCTGAATCCCCAAAAAAAAAACAAACCATTTTTGGAAACATGTCCGTGTGTGTGTGTTTGTGAATAGCATCACTCAGAAACGAACAGTCGGATGAACACCAAACTAGGTATTTAGATTCAGTATCTTCCAGAGAAGCGACACGAAGGTTTTCAAGAAAATCCCCTCACCCCAGATTACCCTTTACATGGAACATTTTTCGAAAATTTTAATTTTCTCAAAAATGGCTCTAACGATTTTGATTAAAATATCATATATATAAGATAATTTCATGACAAAATGTATATCTTGAATTTTCTGGGCATGTCTCCAAAAGTATTCTTCATTGTGAACGAATTTTGCATAACTGGTAAACCATAAGAGATAAACAAAATTTTAATGCACAAAAAAATGTAGATCGCGTTAAAATACACAATTTGTCATATACATTTTGTTTTGTTGAGTGAACCATTTTCGAGATATTACTTGTTATTCCCTTAAATTTTGCAATATTTATTTTCTCAAATGAGAATTTGTTATTCATTTTTTTCGCCTGGTAATGGAAATAGAATGGAATGCTCCACTTAGCAACCAGCTCTTAAAGTATTTCTCTATCACTTAAAGCCTACCAATTCCCCTTGCACCTACAATAAAATTAGCAATAAGATTAACATCTCATTATCTCGATTAACATCAAGCATATGGAGAATAAACGTTTGTAAAAATAGTTTGTAAAAGAGTAGAGAAAGTCATGTGAGTGTAACACACACCAGATTTCTTGTATTATAAAGATTCAATTTTTATAATTGGACTTTTCCCAGAATATTATACTATATGATAAATGACTATGGAAATATGTTATGTATGCCATTTTAAGTATGCCAAGGTTAACTGAATTAAATTAGTGCAAATAAGCTGCAGAAACCTGACAGAATGATGATACAGAAGTGTCCCGCTTAGAAAACAATTATACTGGACATCAGGATTGATGGTTCATACTCGTATCTCGTTCCATTCACATTATTTTCCATAAACTTTTCTTACAAAAGCTTACTGTTCTATCAGCTTCATGTTAATTAAGAAAACAATTTTCATAAAACTGACAAATACAGCGGGTTGTAGTTCATCTTTAAACAGAATGCTACAAAAACGCCTCCTTGGAGAATTTATGCCTCCTTGATTGATTTGCAGAACTTGTTTTATCATACATTTCGTTGCAGGCATTTGGAAGAATAATAAAATTCCTAAAAACAGGTCACAGTGTGTGGCTTTGAAAATACATCATCACAAGAAACAAAAGAATGAATTAACCAGTCCTTCAAAAAATAAAACCTGATGTGTTACATTCACATGACTTTCTGTACCTTCTATCGCAAATTATGCTTACGAAAATTTATTATCCTATCTGTTTTATTTTAATCGAGATAAACCATTCTGGAAATACATGCATTGCACATTTCATTACAAATACAAACAGAATTGCGATAGTCAAATATTTCATAACTGGCCGCTATATGCTGGCTTTAAAATTCGATTCTCTTTCATGACATCGCCAGAAAGAAACTGAAAATCTCCAGGACTTTAAAATAATGACTAAATATTGAATAATTTGAACCATTAATAACGGATATCTCGGAAATGGCTTATGGCAGAAAGAAAGTTATTTTAAATAAATTGCGTATTTTAAAGAGTTCTGCATTTTTACTTTCTCTACTACGTATAGTAAGTGGAGAAAAATTGCATTCCACCCGCAAAATTCGATATCGAGATTTCACCGAATATACATGCTTTGAGGCCCTCTAAATAAAAAAAAAGCGTTTTTAGAAAAAGGTCCTTGTGTGTGTCTTTGTGGATGTGTCTGTGAACAGTATAACTCAAAAACGAAAAGTTGGATAAATATCAAACTTGGTATTTAGCTTCAGTGTCTTTCAAAGATGCGACACGAAGATTTTCAGAAAAATCTCCCAATACCATTTTACAATTCACATGAAACATTTTTCGAAAATTTTAATTTTCTCAAAAATTACTAAAGATTTTGATTAAAATAGCGTACATTTAAGATATTTTCAGGACAAATAAAATGTATATCTTGAATTTTCTGAAAATTTACTCAAAAGTCCTCTTCATTCTGAATGCGTTATACATAATGGGTAAATCGTAAGATAGAGGCAAATTTTTTCTGTATAGAAAATGTAGATCTCTCTAAAACACAATTTATGTCATATACATTTTTTTATGGAGTGAACCATTTCCGAGATACACCTTGTTATTTGTTTGAATTTTCCAATACTTATACCTTTTCTCAAATGGGAATTCGTTATTCGTTTTTTTTTATGTCCTGGACATGCAAAGAGAATGGAATGCGCCACATAGCAACCAGCGTTAAAATATTTGACTATCGCTTAAAAGCTACCATATTCCCCTTGCACCTACAAGAAAATTACCAATAAGATTAACATCTCGATTAACATGAAGCATATGGAGAATAAGCGTTTGTAAAAATAGTTTGTACAATACTAGAGAATGTCATGTGAGTGCAACAGAGCAGACAGTGTAGTACATTTTCGTCTACCGCTCAACAGGATTATAGAAAAGTCCTTCTGAATGAAGGAGACTTCAGAATCCATTCCCATAAAATTCAAGATATACATTTTATTTGTTATGTAAATATCTTTGATATATGGTATTTTAATCAAAATTGTTTAGAGCTATTTTTGTTAGAAAATCAGAGATTTCGAAAAATCTTCCATTCCTCAACGGTAGTTTGGAATGGGGAGATTTTGGTGAAAGTCTTCGTGTGACATCTCTGCAACGTAGTGAACCTAAACACAAATTTAGTATTTATCTGACTTTTCGTTTTTGAGCTATGCTGTTCACAGACACACAGTATCTTTTTCTAATTTTTTTATTCAGGGATCCTGAAAACATGATTTTTGGATGGAATGCGACTTCTTCTCTACCTACTAGGTATGTGGTGGATAAAGTGATAAAGTATTGCAGAATTGAAATCAACAGAAACGATACTGCGAAAATTATCAATGCCACAAGAAATATTTGATTTAAATGTTGCGTTTTAACAAAATCCACATTTTTGTGTAGTAAGATTTTGTATACCTCTCATGGCATAACAATTATATAAAATAGTATAAAATTAATTCAGAATGAAGAGAATTTTACCGCGTATCCACAGAAAATTCAAGTCATATGTTTTATTAATCTTGTATAAATATTACTACACCGTGAGTAAAGTAACTTAATAAATCGATTTTTGTACGAGGACTATCGATCAATGTATTTCAAATCCACCAAGTTTACCAGAATGTTTTATTAAATTACAGACCCAAAAATCATAATATATTTCCGTTGTTCTCTCATAATTAAAACACTAAACGCTCTGATTTTATATGTTTAATTGAACCTAAATACTTAATAACCAACACAGTAACATTATTGACCCAAACATGATTATAAAGCTGCATCCAGATTTTCAGTAACTTAAGATTTATAAATTAAAAATAGTATTACAAACATTATCGAAAAACAATTTTGTAACAAAAAAGTTATATATTCTATAATTAAGTCAAATTAAAATAGTTAGCTGAAAATTATATGTAGTAGTCATTCAACAACCTACCTAAACGTTTCACTTAATTTGTTATTGTTAATTTAATTAACTCTTCTTATTCTTTAACTGATAACCCTCTGTGTAGGATTTCACCCCAAACGATTTTGAAGGCAATGCCTTGAGTCAGCAACCTGTCGGGGAGCAAGCAAACTCTGGATCATAGTATTTCCAGGGTAATCAGTCAAATGCCTAGTATGGCGGTTAAGATGAAGGGAATGAACGTAGTAATGAAAGAGATGATAGGAAAATTCGCAGATCAAATTATCCAACCCAGCATTCGCCTAGCCACCGAGGAAAACCGCTAACTCAATAAAGCTATACTCCTGAATTTAGTATTAATTTATACCTTTATGACTAATTTGTATAACACTGGTCAACAAGAAAAATATCTGTTTCTCTACTCTTGTACAAACTATTTTTACAGACTCTTATTCTCCATCTATTTCATATTAATCGAGATAAACATTTGCAGAAACGATTTTTGACATGCAAAGAGAATTACATTTTACACATAGTGACCAGTTCTAAGAATATTTGACTATCGCTTAAGGCGTACTATGTTCCCCTTATTTTGTATTTGCAACGGCAATATAGAAATACAGTAGCCTTTAAGCATAGACATATCTCTTAATAACCGGTTGCTAGGTGCGGCTCCATTCTCTTTGCCACAGATTAACACTCTTTCCATATCCAAGACAAAAAAATGAATAACGAATTCCCATTTGAGAAAAAGTATTAGTATTGGAAAATTTAAGGGACTAACAAGCAATATCTCGGAAATGGTTCACTCAACAAAAAAAAGTATATGACATAAATTGTATATCTTAACGCGATCTACATTTTTGTGTAGTAAAATTTTGTCTATCTCTTATGGTTTACCAGTTATACAAAAGTCGTTCACAATGAAGAATACTTTTGGAGACATTACCAGCAAATTCAAGATATACATTTTATTTGCAATAAAAATGTCTTAAACATATGATACTTTAATCAAAATAGTTTTTGAGAATATAACATTTTTCGAAAAATGTTCCATGTAAAGGGTAATCTGGGGTGGGGGATTTTCTTGAAAACCTTCGTGTCGCATCTCTGGAAGATACTGAACCTAAATACCAAGTTTGGTGTTTATCCGACTGTTGTTGCTGAGTTATGCTGTTCACAGACACACACACACACACACGGACATGTTTCCAAAAATGCTTTTCTTTGATTCAGGATGCCTCAAAACATGTATTTCCGGTGAAATCTCGGTATCGAACTTTTGAGTGGAATACAATACTTCCCCTACTTACTATACGTAGTAGAGAAAGTAAAAATGTTAGTTCCCAATTACGAAACGTACCTTGACCCTCAAATGATTATCCATGGATGGTCCAACCTTTCATTGCGCTATTAGTACAGAACCATTCAAGATTTTCGTTGTTCTTTACGTTGCAGTAAGAACAATTTCAAAGTGCTTTTTACAAATGTTTCTTAGTTTTTTTATGAGGAGTGCGAAAACAATATAAACAAGGTAGATTCCCATTTTTAAAAAATCTGATGTGTTACACTCACATGACTTTCTCTACTCTTGTACAAACTATTTTTACAAACTCCTATTCTCCATCTATTTCCTATTAATCGAGATAAACAGAATCGATCTTTTGACATGCAAAGAGAATTACAGTTGACACATACCGACCAGTCCTAAAAATATTTGACTATCACTTAAGGCGTACTATGTTCCTCTTGTTTTGTATTTGCAAGCGCAATGTAGAAATACAGTAACCTTTAAGCATAGACATATCTCTTAATAGCTGGTTGCTAGGTGCAGCACCATTCCTTTGCCACGGATTAATACTCTTTGTAAATCCGAGACAAAAAAATCTGATGTGTTACACTCACATGACTTTCTCTACTCTTGTACAAACTATTTTTACAAACGCTTATTCTCCATATGCTTCATGTTAATCGAGATGTTAATCTTATTGGTAATTTTCTTGTAGATGCAAGGGAAATATGGTAGTATTTAAGCGATAGTCAAATCTTTTAAGAGCTGGTTGCTAAGTGGCGCATTCCATTCACTTTGCATGTCCAGGACATAAAAAAAATCTGATGTGTTACACTCACATGACTTTCTCTACTCTTGTACAATCTAATTTTACAAATGCCTATTCTCCATATGCTTCATGTTAATCGAGATATCGAGATGTCAATCTTATTGGTAATTTTGTTGCAGATGCAAGGGGAATATGGTAGCTTTTAAGCGATAGTCAAATATTTAACGCTGGTTGCTATGTGGCATCTCAGGACATAAAAAAATCTGATGTGTTACACTCACATGACTTTCTCTACTCTTGTACAAACTATTTTTACAAACGCTTATTCTCCATATGCTTCATGTTAATCGAGATATCGAGATGTCAATCTTATTGGTAATTTTCTTGTAGATGCAAGGAGAATATGGTAGCTTTTAAGCGATGGTCAAATATTTTATCGCTGGTTGCTATGTGGCGCATTCCATTCTCTTTGTATGTCCAGGACATAAAAAAATGAAAAATCTGATGTGTTACACTCACATGACTTTCTCTACTCTTGTACAATCCATTTTTACAAACGCCTATTCTCCATATGCTTCAAGTTAATCGAGATATCGAGATGTCAATCTTATTGGTAATTTTCTTGTAGATGCAAGGGGAATATGGTAGGTTATAAGCGATAGTCAAATATTTTAACGCTGGTTGCTATGTGGTGCATTTCATTCTCTTTGCATGTCCAGGACATAAAAAAAATGAATAACGAATTTGAGAAAAAGTATAAGTATTGAAATATTTAAGGAAATAACAAGCAATATCTCGAAAACGGTTCACTCAACAAAAGAAATGTATATGACATAAGTTGTGTATTTTAACGCGATCTAAATTTTTTGTGTAGTAAAATTCTGTCTATCTCTTACGGTTTACCAGTTATGCAAAAGTCGTTCACAATGAAGAATACTTTTGGAGACATTCCCAGAAAATTCGAGATATACATTTCATTTCTCATGACATTATCTTAAACATATGATATTTTCATCAAAATCGTTAGAGCCATTTTTGAGAAAATTAAAATTTTCGATAAATGTTCCATGTAAAGGGTAGTCTGGCGTGGGGGGATTTTCTTGAAAACCTTCGTGTCGCATCTCTGGAAGATACTGAACCTAAATACCAAGTTTGGTGTTTATCCGACTGTTCGTTTTTGAGTTATGCTGTTCACAGACACACACACACACACACACACAGACACACACACGGACATGTTTCCCAAAATGCTTTTTTTGGATTCAGTGGGTCTCAAAACATGTATTTCCGGTGAAATCTCGGTATCGAATTTTTGGGTGGAATGCAATACTTCCCCTACTTACTATACGTAGTAGAGAAAGTAATAACGAATTTGAGAAAAAGTATAAGTATTGGAAAATTTAGGGAAATAACAAGCAATATCTCGAAAACGGTTCACTCAACAAAAGAAATGTATATGACATAAGTTGTGTATTTTAACGCGATCTACATTTTCTGTGTAGTAAAATTTTGTCTATCTCTTATGGTTTACCAGTTATGCAAAAGTCGTTCACAATGAAGAATACTTTTGGAGACATTCCCAGAAAATTCGAGATATACATTTCATTTATCATGACATTATCTTAAACATATGATATTTTGGTCAAAATCGTTAGAGCCACTTTTGAGAAAATTAAAATTTTCGAAAAATTTTCCATGTAAAGGGTAGTCTGGAGTGGGGGGATTTTCTTGAAAACCTTCGTGTCGCATCTCTGAAAGATACTGAACCTAAATACCAAGTTTGGTGCTTATCAGACTGTTCGTTTTTGAGTTATGCTGTTCACAGACACACACACACACAGACACACACACACACACACACACACACGGACATGTTTCCAAAAATGTTTTTTTGTATTCAGGAGATCTTAAAACATATATTTCCGGTGAAATCTCGGTATCGAATTTTTGGGTGGAATGCAATACTTCCCCTACTTACTATACCTAGTAGAGAAAGTAAAAATCTGATGTGTAACACTCACATGACTTTCTCTACTCTTCTACAAACTATTTTTACAAACGCTTATTTTCCATATGCTTCATGTTAATGGATATATCGAGATGTCAATCTTATTGATAATTTTCTTGTAGATGCAAGGGGAATATGGTAGGTTTTAAGCGATAGTCAAATATTTTAACGCTGGTTGCTATGTGGCGCATTCCATTCTCTTTGCATGTTCAGGACATTAAAAAATCAGATGTGTTACACTCACATGACTTTCTCTACTCTTGTACAATCTAATTTTACAAACGCCTATTCTCCATACGCTGCATGTTATTCGAGATATCGAGATGTCAATCTTATTGGTAATTTTCTTGTAGATGCAAGGGAAATATGGTAGCTTTTAAGCGATAGTCAAGTATTTTAACGCTGGTTGCTATGTGGCGCATTCCATACTCTTTGCATGTCCAGGACAAAAAAAAAAAATGAAAAACGAATTTGAGATAAAGTATAAGTATTGGAAAATTTAAGGAAATAACAAGCAATATCTCGAAAACGGTTCACTCAACAAAAGAAATGTATATGACATAAGTTGTGTATTTTAACGCGATCTACATTTTCTGTGTAGTAAAATTTTGTCTATCTCTTATGGTTTACCAGTTATGCAAAAGTCGTTCACAATGAAGAATACTTTTGGAGACATTCCCAGAAAATTCGAGATATACATTTCATTTCTCATGACATTATCTTAAACATATGATATTTTGGTCAAAATCGTTAGAGCCATTTTTGAGAAAATTAAAATTTTCGAAAAATCTTCCGTTTAAAGGGTAGTCTGGGGTGGGGGATTTTCTTGAAAACCTTCGTGTCGCATCTCTGTAAGGTACTGAACCTAAATACCAAATTTGGTGCTTATCGGACTGTTCGTTTTTGGGTTATGCTCTTCTCAGGCACACACACAGACACACACACACACACACACACACCCATACACACACACACACACACGGACCTGTTTCCAAAAATGCTTTTTTTGGATTCAGGAGGTCTCAAAACATGTATTTCCGGTGAAATCTCGATATCGAATTTTTGGGTGGAATGCAATACTTCCCCTACTTACTATACCTAGTAGAGAAAGTAAAAATGAATAACGTATTTGAGAAAAAGTATAAGTATTGGAAAATTTAAGGAAATAACAAGCAATATCTCGAAAACGGTTCACTCAACAAAAGAAATGTATATGACATAAGTTGTGTATTTTAACGCGATCTACATTTTCTGTGTAGTAAAATTTTGTCTATTTCTTATGGTTTACCAGTTATGCAAAAGTCGTTCAGAATGAAGAACACTTTTGGAGACATTCCCAGGAAATTCGAGATATACATTTCATTTGTCATGAATATACCTTAAACATATGATATTTTAATCAAAATCGTTAGAGCCATTTTTGAGAAAATTAAAATTTTCGAAAAATGTTCCATGTAAAGGGTAGTCTGGGGTGGTGGGATTTTCTTGAAAACCTTCGTGTCGCATCTCTGGAAGATACTGAACCTAAATACCAAGTTTGGTGTTTATCCGACTGTTCGTTTCTGAGTTATGCTGTTCACAGACACACACAGACACACACACACACACACACACACACACACACACACAGACACACACGGACATGTTTCCAAAAATGCTTTTTTTGGATTCAGGGAGTCTCAAAACATGTATTTCCGGTGAAATCTCGGTATCGAATTTTTGGGTGGAATGCAATACTTCCCCTACTTACTATACGTAGTAGAGAAAGTAAAAATGAATAACGAATTTGAGAAAAAGTATAAGTATTGAAAAATGTAAGGGAATAACAAGCAATATCTCGAAAATGGTTCACTCAACAAAAAAAAAATGTATATGACATAAATTGTGTATTTTAACGCTATCTACATTTTTGTGTAATAAAAGTTTGTCTATCCCTTATGGTTTACCAGTTATGCAAAAGTCGTTCACAATGAAGAATACTTTTGGAGACATTCCCAGAAAATTCGAGATATACATTTTATTTGTCATGACAATATCTTAAACATATGATATTTTAATCAAAATCGTTAGAGCCGTTTTTGAGAAAATTAAAATTTTCGAAAAATGTTCCATGTAAAGGGTAGTCTATACCAAGTTTGGTGTTTATCCGACTGTTCGTTTCTGAGTTATACTGTTCACAGACACACAGACACACACATGGACATGTTTCCAAAAATGCTTTTTTTGGATTCAGGGATTTCAAAACATGTATTTCCGGTGAAATCTCGGTTTCGAATTTTTGGGTGGAATACAACACTTCCCTACTTACTATACGTAGTAGAGAAAGTAAAAACTATAATTGATGCAGAAAAACTAAGAATATTTTTAAACTTTGTGTACTTTATTGTGTTTTCATCTCTGAGAATTAAAAAAGTTCTTTTTTTCTGTAGACCAGTATAATTCGTTAATAGAAACATGCACGTTTGTACTCAGATTATTTGAGAAATCCGCCCCTGAAAACGAGATTCTCTCATTCAGGAGTGATGTGAGTGATGAGTGATTTATTTTAGTTTTCTGCTGTAAACATCTGCTAGCAATAAATAAATAATACATTAATATGTCAGTATGTTGTCGGTAAAAAAAGTCTTCTGAATGCCTCCTACCAGATGTTTACTTTCTCTACTATGTAGTAAGGGAAGTATTGCATTACACTAAAAAATTTGATACCAAGATTTAACCCGAAATACATGTCCTAAATCCAAATAAAGGTTTTTTGGAAACATGTCCATGTATGTGTCTGACTGTGAAACAGCATAACTCAAAAATGAAAAGTCGGATAAATACCAAACTTGGTATTTGAGTTTAGTTGTCTTCCAAGGATGCGACAAGAAGATTTTCAAGAAAATTCCCCACCATAAACTACTCTTTATATGGAACAGTTTTCGAAAATTTTGAGTTTCTCAAAAATGGCTCTGATGATTTTAATTAAAATAATACGTGTTTAAGATTTTATGCCAAATGAAAGGTATATCTTAATTTTCTGGGAATGTCCCCAAAAGTCCTCTTCATTCTGAATGACTTTCGTATAGACAAAATTTTACTGCACAAAAACTGTAGATCTTTTTCTCAAATGGGAATTCGTTATTCGATTTTTATGTCCTGGACATGCAAAGGGAATGAAATGCTCCACATAGCAACCAGCGATAAAATATTTGACTATCGCTTAAAAACTACCATATTCCCCTTGCACCTACAAGAAATTTTGCAATAAGATTCTGCAAATGTTTATCTCGATTAACATGAATAAGTGTTTGTAAAAATAGTTCTTACAAGAGTAGAGAAAGTCATGTGAGTGAAACATATCAGAATTGTTTACTATCTTACGTTGGTTTCTTAACTTTGAAACATCCCGCATGCTCACTTCCCAGTCTATGCGGATGTATAGAATATAAGTAAATAAAATTCCTCGCCACTGCCGGGAATCGAACCGGCGTGCTAGGACTTACTGTATATCAATTCTCGGTTTGTTCCTGTTTAAGACTGTGAATGCTCTCTTGTTTATTGCGACACGTAGGTGTGTTTCATAGCATTTCTAATCGCAATATTGCTTCTTCCCAAACTTTCTTTCCCAATGATCATTTTAATTTTATGCATCATCAGTGTCCACCATCTATGGTGTCGTTAAAACGCTGCGCTCCCATGATTTTTTCCTCTACTCACCCCTCTACAAAGTATTCTAACAATTGAGATAAACTTTCATTACACACTTAAGTATAAGTATATAGTAGGCTAAAGTGATAGTCACATTTTTAAAAAGCTGATGGCTTTAAAATTGCATGCGCTTTGCATGACCATGAGAAAAAATCAATACCGACTTACCACTTGAAAAAGGTATAAGTATTTCAAAATTCAGACCAATAACAAAGAATATCTCCCAAGTGGTGACGCCACGAGATCTACAATTTTTGTGAAGTAAGAGTTTGTCTATAAGCGGTTTGTAAGCTATTAAAAACTCATTTAGAATGAAGAGCACTTCACAGACTATTCCAGAAAATTCAAAGTACTTTGAAGTATATTTGCAGACACGTTATTTGTCTGAAAACACCTTATATAAATGGCATTTTAAGCAAAATAGTTACTGCCATTTTTGAGAAGATAAAAATAACAAACAACTCTTAAAGGGTCGTCTGGGATAGGGGATTTTCTTGAAAAAATATTAAATTTTTATTTCACTACTACGTATAGTAAGTAGGTGAAGTATTGCATTTCAACCAAAATTCGATATCGACATTTCACCGGAAATACATGCTTTGGGGTCCCCTGAATTCAAAACAAAGAAGCATTTAGAAAAAGGTCTGTGTGCCTATCTGTGTGTATATGCGTGTCTGTATGTCTGTGAATGGTATAATTAGAAAACAAAAAGTTGGATAAATATCAAACTTGGTATTTACATCCAGTATCTTTCAACGATGCGACATGAAGATTTTCGAGAAAATCCACCCACTCCATACTACCTTTAACATGGAACAGTTTTCGAAAATCTTGATTTTCTCAAAAATTGCTGTAACGATTTTGATTAAAACATCATATGTTTAAGATATTTTCATGACAAACGAAATGTATATCTTGAATTCTCTGGGAATCTCCTCAACAGCCCCCTTAATTCTGAATGGCGTTTGCATAACTGGTAAACGATATTTTACTGCACAAAGGATGTAGATCTCGTTAAAACACACAATTTATGTCAGATACTTTTTTTTGTGGAGTGAGCCATTTCCGAGGCATTCTTTGTTATTTGTTTCAATTTTCCAATACTTATGCTTTTTCTCAAATGGGAATTCCTTACTCGTTTTTTTATGTACTGGACATGAAAAGAGAATGGAATGCTGCACATAGCAACCGGCTCTTAAAACATTTGACTATCGCTTAAAACGTATCATATTCCCCTTGCACCTACAAGAAAATTAGCAATAAGATAGTTTCTGCAAATGTTTCTCTCGATTAACATTAAGTAAATGGAGAATAAGCCTTTGTAAAAATATTCTGTACAAGATAGAGAATGTCATGTGAGTGCAACAAATGAGATTTTTTCAATAAAACTGTACTGATTTTTTTTAATATATAGAAGCAAAATCCATATCACTGTAGTCAAATGTAACCCGTCAGCACCGATTATTTTACTGGTGTCCTCCCCGTCCGTTACCACGGGCACATTTGACTGCAGTCGTTGAGACTCGAACTCGCGACGTTTGAATGCATGGCCAATACATTTCGTGTAGATCTGACGAGCACAGCGTTTCGAATCCTTTCGATTCTGGTGTCGGTGAAAACCGGTTTAGGAATTAGAGAAACAGCGGCATAGGTAGCAAAAATGTAGAGGTTAAATTATCCAACTTTTCGTTTTTTACTGATACTGTTCATAGATACGCATTCATTTTTAAATGCTTTTCTTTGTCCAGGGAGTCTAAAAATTAATACTTCCAGTGAAATCTAAGAATCGAAAATTCCGGTGAAACGCAATTGGACCTTCTCTACTATATGTAAGTAGTAGAGAAATTAAAAATAAAGTGTAAATAAATTTTAGTACTGCTCGTGGCGAGATTTTTTTAAAAGTTCCATTTATATTTAATAATTAATTTTGAAAAGGTATTTAAGATAAAATATGCAGAGTAATTGTAGCACACGTTGAATATTTAGTAATAGCTCAAAGACCGCGAGAGATGGTTTCGTGGTAAAGTGTAAGAGATTGGCGTCCGAGTTCGATTTCCATTGACCGCCCATTCTGACCTTGGGTTTTTCGTGACTTTCCCTGGTCGGTAGGTGAATGCTGGGCTGGTTTCTCATCTAACACGATTTCCTTTCCATCATTTCCCTTTCATTCCGTTCCCTTCTCATCTTTCAGGCGTGCTTCTAGAATCCGTGGCGTCTGGCGGTGCTGGACGGATGGCGCGGATGGGTTGCTTGGTTGAACGGGTCGTTTATCGCTCTCTCTAGGCAGCTCCAGCAGTGGGATGGGTCTTCGAGCCCGAAACTATTGTGGACTTCCGCGCGTTTCTACGGTCTGTCTGCTTGCGGCCTGTAGCATTCTGTGCTTCCTTCACTTCATCCCTTTCTCCGGCGGTAACCGCAATAGATTTCTCTGTAGGTCGCAGTGCACGGGGTGTCTCCCTCATTCCCGGTAAGGGAGGGGTCCGACCTCTTCTGCTGCCGTGGTGCGGGCGCTACGGACTCTGAGCACTTGTGGTACTTCTGAAGTTACTAGAAGTACGCTGGGCAAAACGTCCGAGCCCATCCCGTAAGGGTGTTGTTTGGATTGGGTTGGACTCGTCGTGGCGTAGGAGATTGGGTACGTCTGAGCGGTTTTCTGTCCAAGCAGGGTTGTGAGACGTCTCAAAGTCCTCCGGTGCCACCCTGGAAAGCCGGAGACAGTCTGATAGGTTGCTGTCGTCCCCAGCGAGGATTTTCGATATTCTTCCCCTTATTTTGGGGTTGACGCGCGTAAGTGGCATATTCACTTCTACCCTGTAATGGGGGAACGGATTTAAAAACTCTGAAAAATCTCTCGGGGGAGGAAGAATCACTCGGATGAAGCCCTTCCTCCCCAGTCTTCCTAGAGATACGTCTCCCTTCATATTTAAATACGCTTGATGGTCATTAGACAAAACAAACGATTTAACTCCTAATTTTTTCTCTGGTTTAGGGGAGTAGGCTTAAAATTTGAAGGTTAAAATGATACACGTGTAAGGAAAAGTCCTAAAAGGTCAACATATGTCTTAGAATGAACCTTAGAATGTTCCATTGTCAGAAAAGGAACACACAAAGAGTGCTTCAGGAAAGCACAGATGACTTAAACATGAGATCACTGCTGAGTTGATTAATTAAACGGTGGGCACACCTGTCTTTCAATATATGGTAACATTGTATAATACCTGTTCACCGAGATTTGGGAGGGATTTTTGGGAACGTGACGTAAATAAATCCTTCTTTAAAAGGAATATAACGAGCAGCGCAATTAGTATTTCGTTTCTTTTTTCTCTTTGCTTACCTGTGGTAGGTAGAGTAATACTTGTATTCTACAAAGAAATACTTTCTGGTGTTATATTCACATGACTTTCTTTGCCCATTACGCTTTATTTTTGTGTCTTTTTTGCAATTTATTTTTCCTACTTTTGGTTACTCGAGATAAATGTTTACATAAATGCTTTCGTTATATATTCCCTTGCATGCATAAGGAGGATACACCAGACGCGTCCTCCGTGACGTAGTGGTTACCATGCTATCCTCTAATTCCCGAGGTCGTGGGTTCAAACCCGGCGGAGGGCGATGGATTTTTTTCTGGCGTAAACATCTTTAGCATGGCTTCCTTCGGGAGGGAAGTAAAAGCTGGTGGTCCCGTGTCGTAGATTTATGGCACGTAAAAGAACCTCAAGCCTGATAAAGAGACCTCTGAGCAAAATTACCGGTCTTTCACGCCCAATATAGAATGGGACGCTAAGGACCATGGTAGTCAAAGAGCGTCCATAAATAAAAAATTCAATTTACACCAGACGCGATAGTCAAATGTTTTAAAACTGGACACTATATGCTCGTCTTGAAATTCCATAATCTTTCCATGACATCGCTAGAAACAAATTAATTATGACCATTTAAAAATGGCAAACTATTAACAAATTAAAGTCTATAACAATGGGTATCTCTGAATGCTGAAGGCACAAAAAATTGATTTTAAATAAATTGTGTGTTTTAAAGATATTTACATTTTCTAATTAGTACGCTTTTATCTATTTCCTATGATTTACCGGTTATACAATATTATACAAGGCTCTTTCCGAATCAAAAGGACTTCACAGGTTGCTCCCAGAAAATTGCACATATAAAATTTACTTGTATTGTAAAAATCTTAAATGTAATATATTTTAATTATAATCGTAGAGATATTTTTAAAAAAATTAATTTTCGTGTAGAGGGGTTCTGTTTGAAATCTTCGTATCGCATCTTTGGCAGATACTGGGCTGAAACACTAAGATTGTATTTGCCCTATATTTCATTTTCAGTTACACTGTTCAGACACACACACACACGCACAGATATACGCACATGGACCTTTCTCTAAAAAGTCTATTTTTATTCAGGAGGCATTCTGTGAAATCTTGATATGAAAGTTTAGGGCTGCACGTAATAGGTACGTTGTAGAGAAAGTGATTACATATCAAGATTTCATTGGTCCATTTATTTATTTATTCAAATGGTCCATGTGTGTGTGTCTTTGAACAACATAATTCAAAAATCTAAACTCAGCCGTATTTAAGTCCAACGTACTTCAAAGATACAAAACAAAGATTTCACGAAATTTCCCCAACCCAAACTAGCCTTAATAGAGAAACTTTTTCCTATTTTTTTTATAAAAATTAGTCAAACTAATGTAAACAAAACACCACATGTTTGAGACATTGACTGATATGTCTTGAATTTTTGGTAAATAGCCTGTGTACTCTTAATGAATTTTGTGCTACTTTGTGCACTGGGGATGTCATAAGAAACAGACAAAAACGTAGTGTAGGAAAAATGTACAATTCATTAAAATACAGAATTTATATTCTGTATTTAAATTTCCATAATTTATTTACTAAGTATTAGCCGTTTCCAAAATATCCCATTTCGTATTTTACTTCTTCCTAAGTATATGCCATCTGACGGAATATGTTTGGAACATATTTTCGTTTGTACGAGGCGCATCAGAAAGTAAGTTTCCCGGTTTTGTTTCCTTTAAAGTAAACGTACATAGCCGGGAAAATTGTGTATTCGTAACAGATCCATGGCGTATGAGTCATATGCCGGACAAACAGGTCCTGCCTGGTGCCAGTAGCGCGGCAGCAGTAGCCCTCTGATTCGTTTTCTCCTGCCACCCTGTGAGGTTCCTTACTGCACAAAACATAGCACCGATCGAAATTCATCGTCAACTCTGCCAGGTCCACGGGCCGAACATCATGAGCAAACAGATGGTGCGTCGCTGGTGAAGGCAGTTTTCCGATGGTCGTCAGTGTCCATGATGAGCGCAGTGGACGACCGTCCCTCATCAATGATGACCTCGTTGAGCTGGTGCGGCAGCGCATCGTGGAGATCCGTCGCTTCACGATTACGGAGCTCAGCAGCTATTTTCCGCAGATATCGCGACCCTTGTTGCATGAAATTGTCACTAAGCTTCTGCTGTTAAGGAAATTGTTTGCCAGGTGGGTGCCGAAAAACCTGACACCCGAGCACAAAACGAAACTCTTAGAGCAACACTGACATTCCTGCAGGGGTATTATGATGACGGCAACGAGTTCCTCGACAGGATCGTCACGGACAATGAGACGTGGATTTCGCATTTTACCCCAGAAACCAAGCAGCAATCAATGTATTGGCGTCACAGTGGATCTCCGGTCAAGATGAAATTGAAACAGACTGCATCGGTGCAGAAGGGCATTCTGTTCATTGACTTCCTACCCAATGCTGAAACACGCTGGCCGTTACTGTGAAACGCTTGCAGAAGTATTGTTCTTCAACTCGCAGATAGTAGGTTGCGTAATTATTTAGAGGAGTTTGCCCCACAGTTGTACGCCAATTTGAAGAAGGCAATTTAGCGATGTTTCTGATGTGAGATGTTTCTTGTAAGCCCCACGTTTTGCGTCAATTTGCGGTAGGTTTTTGGTTACGTAAATATTATTAAGGTTACGTAATGAAGATACACTTTGATGTTGTTTGATTTTTAGTACCCAAACTTCATAGTGAAGATGATTCTTGTTTTTACGTAATAATATTAAAATTATTTGCCTCGGCTGCTTTCAGTCGCACTATAGAAACACAAGTTCTTGTAGGGTTGTGATAAGACTCAAATTATAAGATGCCACACAATTTACTTTTTAATTTTTACTTCTTTTTATTTCACTTTATATATGCGCATTTTATAAACACGACACTTTATAAAATAAAACTGTGAGCACTTAATACATTTTTGGCGGAGAACACAAATTTTATCATTTATACTTTACAACATTTTTACCCACGACTTTCATGTCTGCTCTGTCTAATATCTTGCCCGAGACTGACTAGATTCAACGGTAAACACCTTTAGCGTCGGTAATGCCATTCTCTTATTGGCTAAATTCAAGTCCAATAGAATTTAAGTATTCAAACTAAAAATCTTTCTTTACTTTTGATTGGCTAATTCCAAGCTGTAAGCGAAATTACGTTATTACCGATCTTTTCATAACCAGTACCTTTAAAACTCCAAACAAGTTATTGTCACCAAAATTACATTATTGCCTCATTATTAACATCCTAAAACAGTATTCTCACAGTTTTTGCACTATTAGAGTATATAAACATTTACCTATCACTAATAAATATGTTTACAGTAGAAATAAGTATTTACAATGACTTTACATACAATATAAATAATAATTATATACATATTGTTTACTAGGTGAGCTGTATTGAATTTAATTAATAAAAATAAAATTAATATCATTTAGGCATTAAAATACTGCCTCACACTGCGGAAACTGCGACGTGCCATTCAAATCAAGAGGCGTGGAATGCTTACTGCAGATGTTGTACTGCTCCATGACAATGCTCGTCCACATACGGCTCGACGCACAGCAACTGTTCTGCAGGATTTCGGCTGGGAGCTGTTTGATCATTCACCATACCGTCCTGATCTTGCTCCTGACGATTTCCATTTTTTCTTACACCTCAGAAATTCCTGTCCGGTCGCGGTTTTGACAACGAGAAGAGCTGAAGACAACTGTCACACGCTGGTTCCATTCACAGGCAGCAGACTTCTACGACACAGGATACAAAAGTTGATTCCACGATATGACAAGTGTCTCGATTCTTGCGGTGAATATGTCGAAAAATAGCTCAAACATTGATGTACCTGTTGCCAATAAAGTTTTTCATGTAACTGTTTTCTTTTGTTTTAAAAAAATAGGGAAGCTTACTTTAAGGATGCGCCTCTTATAATTTTGCGATCCTGAGTTATGATATAAACATTTGAATGTTACTTTTTTGTAACACCTTATCTCCTAGATATCTTGTATACACATTACGGTGTTTTAAATTCTTCTTAAGAACGGTACATACTGGTAGAAAATGGTAGAGGTAGAGCTGATTCAATGGAGGACACCTTGCGCGCTGCGACCTACATATATGTATTCCCAGGAGGAAGGGATGAGATGAAGGAATCACAGGAGGCTACAAGCCATAGGCAGACAGGTCACAGAGACACGCGAAAGTCCCTACATTTCCAAGCTTTCACACCCGTCCCAGTACTGGAGCCGTCGAGAGAGGCGAGGACAATCAAGTAGCTCTTTGATGACCACGCGGATGTATGCTCTTTCCATTGAGCATACATCCGCACACTGCCCTACGCCACGCAACTTATAAGCACACCTGAAAGATGAGATGGAAACGGAATGAGATGGAAACTACCACAGCATTCGCCTGCCAACCCCGGCAAAACCACGGAAAACCCCATGGGCCAGAGGAGAAGGCCGCCGGAGATCGAACTCGGGACCTCCCGAATGCGAGTCGCACACGTTACGCTCGGTGGTAGAAACTGGAAATGTATAAAAAATTATTATTAAAATTCTTAAAACAAACCGGGCTTTTTGGCCGTGGTCTAAACGATAAAACATATAACATCGCCTGACGTTACACCTGACAGTTTTTCAACAGTTTGATGACAGAAGCCGCTCAGTGTGTCCTCTGAAGGTGCCCGTCAGAATGTATATAAACTGGAAGTTTCTTTGTTTTTAAGAAATTCTAATCAGCTTCAGAAAGGTATACAACATTTGAAAATTAAAACCATGATGACGAATATCTAGGAAATGGTTAATGCAAAAAAGAGTGTGCTTTAACGATATCTACATTATTCGTGTAGTAGCCTTTCAACAATTTCTTATAGTTTACCAGTATAAAAATCTGATGTGTTACACTCACATGACTTTCTCTACTCTTGTACAAACTATTTTTACAAACGCTTATTCTCCATCTGCTTCATGTTAATCGAGATAAACATTTACAGATTCTATCTTATTCCTAATTTTCTTGTAGATGTAAGGGGAATATATATTTACAAGGGTGATATAGAAATACAGTAGCCTTTAAGCACATACATATCTCTTAATAGCTGGTTGCTAGGTGCAGCACCATTCTCTTTGCCACAGATTAATACTCTTTGCATATACAAGATAAAACAATGAATAACGAATTCCCATTTGAGAAAATAAGTATTGAAGAATTTAAGAGAATAACAAGCAATATCTCGAAAATGGTTCACTCAACAACAAAAATGTATATGACATAAATTGTGTATTTTAACGCGATCTACATTTTTTGTGAAGTAAAATTTTGTTTATCTCTTATGGTTTATTGGTTATGCAAAAGTCGTTCACAATGAAGAATACTTTCGGAGACATTCCCTGAAAATTCAAGATATACATTTTATTTATCATGAAAATATCTTAAATGTATGATATTTATGAGTTATGCTATGCACAGACACACACAGACACACACACGGACATGTATCGAATTTTGGGTGGAATACAATACTTCCCTACTTACTATACGTAGTAGAGAAAGTAAAAATGTGTACAAAATACAGAAATATGGGGATTTCACAAGATATTCCCGGAACACTCAAGATTTTACTTTTCATGCAAATATTTATAAGATTTGGTATCTTTGTTAATTTTTTCATTTATTTGCCTCCTTATACATCTGAGTTCATATCGGCGACTTTGGGAAGAATTTGTCATTGGCAATGTTGCTCGCTAGCTTTATAGTTGTGTTAATCTTTGGTTTGTTTGCTTAGATGTTTCTTTATAAAGCGTTAAATTCACACACACACACACATTTACACTCCCACTCATACTTCTATACTCTAGAGAGGATGGAGAATAATCCTGGCTAAAAACTATGTCCATCTTCCAGGCAGAAATCGACACCGGCACCTCCGGATTTGGAAGCCAGTACGCTAACCACCAGAACACAGAGACAGCCATTAATCGAAATTGTTGGAACCATTTTTGAGAAAATAAGAATTAAGGAAACACTTCACATGTAAAAATAGTTTGGTATGGGGATGTTCTTGAAAATCTTCATGTCCTATCCGTGGGAGATGCTGAATTGAAATACCAAGTTTGGTGTTTATCCACAGTGAATTTTAGGGTTAAACAGTCCACAATAGATACTGAAGTTGTTTTTTTTAGACCACGGACCACGCACATAATGGATGCCAATTTGCGGGATTGTCTCTAGGCGTGTTTGCCCCACGTACGACACAAACTTTCCGGTGGCCTTCGCCCCACATTTAAAATTTAACTTTTATTTTAATGATTCTTTAAATATTATATATGTATATGTATACCTCGGCTGCGTCATTAGTATTTTTTAGAGCAAGTATCTCTTAGCAGGGCTGGTACGGCTAAAGAACAAGGCTTACACAAATTATAATTGTATTGTACTTTGTTTATTAATCCTTCACACGATTAAATAACACTTCACTGATATATCCTCCTATACAGCTGTGAGATTATTGTTATTTGCACTTTTAAGAGGTAAACTTTATATTATTCTCACCGCAATTAATTATTTATGTCTCACACTGAACCTGTACTGAGCGAATCTAAATTGGACTGCATGGTTACGCTTCCTTGTTGCGTCTATCGCCTGAAACTGTACGTTTCCTCTATTTCAAGTCTCTGATTGGCTAAGCCTACTCCAATAGAATACTTTTATTTAACTTAAGCTTTTTCTAGTTTTTGATCGGCTATTTATAAACTCTTTTAAATATTACATTATTATTGTTCCAATAATTATTAGTGGCCTTTATTAAACTTTCTAATTTATTATTGCCTCAGGGTTACCTCATTGTTAGCTACTTTCAGCTTCTACTTTATAATTCTGTTTGCTACGGAAGGCAGCTTGCTTCTATTCTCACAGCTCCTACATTGTTAAACTACGTAATACATTCACATAACATTATTATAAATGTACATAATAAAATAAGTATAATACAATGACTGTAATATACACTTTATATATTATTATACTCATATTGCTTTAAGGAGGGCTGTTATTATATTTTATATTATATAATTAGACTGATATAATTTAAGTGTTTAAAATACTGCCTCAATACTCAACAATTATACCCAATATTTAAAAACAAACACAGAATAAAACAAAGGCAAAACGCAAAAGAGGAAACCATGAAAGAATTATTTAATAAATTATGAAAAAATATCCATTTTCTGTACGCAGGGTATACCTATTTAATGTAAACAAGACAATGATTCATAGTCCTCTTCTGAGCCACTGATTGTTTCACATAAAAAGCATGAAACAATGGAAAAAGTTAGCATATGGCAGAGGGCGTATGTCGCCATGGTAATCCAAACAATACGCATGCGTGTAGGATGGGATCTGTGGCACTGAAGCTGCGCATAAAATATTACCTTACGTGGGTGAGACATTTTAAATCAGCCTGCAGACTACAATGTGCTCCATTACCTTTTATCGTACTTACAATCTTACTTTTAAAGTATGCTGTTTCAAGCAAACCTTACTTTAACAAAATTGTTTTTAAAACCTGGACAATGGAAGACACTATTCTTATAAAAATAGTTATTTACGTAACTGCTGAAAACGCCTAAGTAGGGACAGGATTTTAATGCAAAAACGCGGTTTCTCTCTGCTGTTAGAAAGTATGGCCTCTTGGTGTGTTACAAAATTTCCAACAATTTAAACAATATTTATGTTGCAAATGTATAGCTTATCTGTTTCGTTAAGAAGCATGATATTTTAAGTTTGAATTATACTGCATATTTGTACAAAAATTTAAAGTCGATTTTTAGTTTCTCTACTACGTTGCATTCCACCCAAAAATTCGATACTAAGATTTCACCGGAAATTCATGTTTTGAGACTCCCTGAATAAAAAAAAGCGTTTTTGGAAACATGTCCGTCTGTGTGTGTGTGTGTGTGTGTGTGTGTGAACAGCATAACTCAGAAACAAAATGTCGGATAAACACCAAACTTGGTATTTAGGTTCAGTATCTTTCAGAGATGCGACATGAAGGTTTTCAAGAAAATCCCTCACCCCAGACTACCCTTTACATGGAACATTTGTCGAAAATTTTAATTTTCTCAGAAATTGCTATAACGATATTGATTAAAATATCATATGTTTAAGATATTTTCATGACAAATGAAATGTATATCTCAAATTTTCTGGGAATGTCTCCAAAAGTATTCTCCATTGTGAACGATTTTTGCATAACTGGTAAACCATAAATTTTACTACACAAAAAATGTATATCGCGTTAAAATACACAATTCATATCATATACATTGTTTTTATTTAGTGAACCATTTTCGAGATATTGCTTGTTATTCCCTTAAATTTTCCAATGCTTATACTTTTTCCCAAATTCGTAATTCAATTTTTTTTTGTCCTGGTAATGCAAAGAAAATGGAATACTCCACATAGCAACCAACTCTTAAAATATTTGACTATAGCTTAAAGCTACCAATTCCCCTTGCATCTACAAGAAAATTAGCAATAAGATTAACATGAAGCATATGGAAAATAAGCGTTTGTAAAAATAGATTGTACAAGAGTAGAGAAAGTCATGTGAGTGTAACACATCAGATTTTTAGAAAAAGGTCCGTGTATGTATGTGTCTGTGAACAGCATAATTCAAAAACGAAAAGTCGGATAAGTACCAAACTTGGTATTTAAGTTCAGTATCTTCCAAGGATGCGACACGAAGATTTTCAAGAAACTCTCCTCACCTCCAATTACCCTTTACAAGGAACATTTTTGGAAAAGTTGTATTTTGTAAAAAATGGTTCTAATGATTTCGATTAAAATACCACATATTAAAGATTTGTACTTGACAATTAAAATATATAGCTTTAATTTTTGAGAATAGCCTTTGAAGTCCTCTTCATTCCGAAGGAATTTTGTGTAATCTTGTATAAATGGTAAACGTTAAGCTATAGACGAAAACGTACTATACAAGAATTTAGATGTCTTTAACATACACAATTTATTTAAGCCTTGCATAAGCCTTCTGAATTATCCATTGGTCACTCTTTAAATCCCGTTCAACATTTAGTTGTTCCTAGCGATTGCATTGAAACAGTATGGAATTTTAAGGCCAGCATATAGCGTCCAGTTCTTAAAATTTTGACTGTCGCTGTTCTCTTTGTATCTATAACGAAATGTGTAATGTAGCATTTTTCTGCGAAGGTTTATTTGGATTAAAACGTAGTAGATATAAAAATAAACTTTAGTAAGAATAGTTTGTGTGAGGCAGTGTTTTTAACACTTAAATGATTTCAGTCTAATTATATAATATATAAATTCAATAACAGCCCGCCTTAAAGCAATATGTGTATGTATCAATATATAAAAAATGTGTGTTACAGCCATTGTATATGTTTATATTATTGTATACATGTGTAATGATGTTATGTGGATATATTACGTAATTTAATAATGTAGGAGCTCTGAGAATAATAGGTCAAAATTTGCTAACAATGAGGTAACAATGCGGTAACCTTGAGGCAATAATGAAACTTAAAGTTTAATTGATACTAGTCATTATTGTAGCAACAATAATGTAAATTTTGAGACAGTTTAAAATAGCCAATCAACAACCAAAAAAAGCTTTAGTTAAATGAAGGTATTCTATTGGAATAGGAATTTAGGAATAGCCAATTAGAGACTTGAAATACAGAAACTTACAAGTTTAGGCGGTTGAAATCTATTCAGTTGCCTGCAAACAGTGTTCCTAACCAGACGCAAAAAATTTCCTCAAGAAATTTAATACGTATTTGTGTGAGATGAAAACTACGTGTACGTGTTAAAAAGTGCAAGTAATTAATTAAAGAATCTCACAGCTCTCTATATCAGTGAAGTGATATTTAAATCGTATCAAGCATTAATAACAGGAGTGAATTAAAAATTATAATTTGTGTAAGCCTACATTCTTCAGTCGCACCACAACCCTGCTAAGAGAAACATGTCTCTAACAATAATACTGAAGCAGCCGAGGCAAACACAAATATATAGTATTTAAAGAAACAGTCAAATTACAAAGTTAATATTTTTTTAAACTTGGGGCAAAGGCCATCTGAAACTACATTTGGGACGAAGGCTACCGGAAATTGTTTACTATACGTGCGGTTGTAACCAACTTCAAGTTCGGCTGCCCAACGTAAGAAATATAATACAACTCCTTTAATACAATCTACTTCAAATTGACAACCAAAGCGTGGTGAAAATAAATAAGACCATCATCTCAATGTTATGTGAGGGATCACATTCAAATGTTTCAGTAGCATATGCTTCACACAGAAATTGAGTTATGCGAAACTAAATAATATAAAAGCTTAACAGTCCAGAAAATTATTTCTTATCAACTTTAAAAGCTTTATCTTACAAAGTAGGCTAAAATTTGAAGTTTGTGAGTTATTCCAATAAAAAAAAACTACCAACAACATTCCCTGCTCTGTTTAGAATGCATTCTACTTTCAAAGCCCGACATGTGGTGAGGTTTCAGTGGACGTTCAGGAATTTTTATGGGTCGGCAACAATACAGTCATAGAATTCTCGTCATATCTTGTGCATTGAGGGCTGTTTGTTAGACCGTATACAGTCTTGGGTTATGAAAAACGTGCCCTGTTTACCATCTTTGCTTCCTTAGCTTCCTAGAAGTCATTTGGTGAACGTCAGAGACTAGCAGAAAATTAAATGACTTATTACAGCTGGCACAGAAACAGCTCTGCTGGATGTAAAGCTATAAGCACAAATTAATATTCTTAAATATGCGGTTTGTATTTTGTAATACAATTTTTGTTGAAAGTTGCGGTGGTCTCGTGTGTGTTAATAAAGTTTATTATATAATTAGACTTAAATTATTTCAGCGTTAAAAATACTGCCTCAACTTTCTCTATTCACACTTCTGCAAACTGTTCTTATAAAAACTTGTCCTTCTATGTACTTCACGTTACAGATTTATATAATTCGACGTAGATATAGTCAGCTTTTAAAAAGCTGTTTATTATGTGATGTCTTTGAAATTCCATGCTATTTGTTAAGACCACGAGAAAAAACGAATATCCACTTACAACTTGAACAGACATACACGCATATGCAAAAACTGATGTTACACTCACATAACTTTCTCTATTTTTGTAGGTACAAACTATTTTTACAAACGCTTATTCTCCATCTACTTCATGTTAATCGATATAAAAATTTGCAGAAACTATCTTATTGCTAATTTTCTTGTAGGTGCAAGGGGAATATGGTAGACTTTAAGCGATAGTCAAATCTTTTAAGAGTTGGTTGTTATGTGGAGCATTCCATTCTCTTTGTATGTTCAGGACATAAAAAAATCTGATGTGTTACACTCACATAACTTTCTCTACTCTTGTACAAACTATTCTTACAAACGCTTATTCTCCATCTACTTCATGTTAATCGACATAGTAAGTAGGGGAAGTATTGCATTCCACCCAAAAATTCGATACCTAGATTTCACCGGAAATACATGTTTTGAGACCTCCTGAATCCAAAAAAAAAGCATTTTTGGAAACATGTTCGTGTGTGTGTCTGTGTGTCTGTCTGTTACTGTGTGTCTGTGTGTCTATCTGTGAACAGCATAACTCAGAAACGAACAGTCGGATAAACACCAAACTTGGTATTTAGTTCAGTATCTTCCAGAGTTGTGACACGAAGGTTTTCAAGAAAATCCCGCCACGCCAGACTACCCTTTACATGGAACATTTTTCGAAAATTTTAATTTTCTCAAAAATGGCTCTAAAGATTTTGATAAAAATATTATATATTTAAGATAATGTCATGAGAAATGAAATATATATCTCGAATTTTCTGGGAATGTCTCCAAAATGTCACTGTCAGCGACTTTTGCATAACTAGTAAACCATAAGAGATAGACAAAATTTTACTGCACAAAAAATGTAGATCGCGTTAAAATACACAACTTATGTCATATACATTTCTTTTGTTGAGTGAACCATTTTCGAGATATTGCTTGTTATTTCCTTAAATTTTCCAATACTTATACTTTTTCTCAAATTCGTTATTTTTTTATGTCCTGGACATGCAAAGAGAATGGAATGCGCCACATAGTAACCAGCGTTAAAATATTTGACTATCGCTTAAACCTACCATATTCCCCTTGCATCTACAAGAAAATTAGCAATAAGATTGACATCTCGATATCTCGATTAACATGAAGCATATGGAGAATAGGCGTTTATAAAAATAGATTGTACAAGAGTAGAGAAAGTCATGTGAGTGTAACACATCAGATTTTTTTATTCAGGAGGTCTCAAAACATGTATTTTCAGGTGAATTCTGAAATCGAATTTTTGGGTGGAATGCAATACTTCCCCAACTGACTGTACGTAGTAGAGAAAGTAAAAATGGGTAAATACCAGCTTTGGTATTTAAGCTCATCTCCCGATGCGACAAGAAGGTTTTCAAAAAATTCTTAACTACAAACTGCTCTTTATACCCACAAGACTTTCCTTATTTTTGATTTTCTAAAAAAAGGTTCTATTGATTAAAGTAACATACATTTAAAGTATTGGTGTGACAACAGAAATGGATAGCTTGAATTTTCTGCCAATGGGGAAGTATTGCTTTCCACCCAAAAATGCAATACAGAAATTTTACCGGAAATAATGTTTTGAGACCCCTTATTCCAAATAAATCATTTTGGAAACATGTCCGTATGCGTGTATCTCTGTGTGTCTATGAACAGCATAACTCAAAAACGAAGAGCCGGATAAATACCAATTTTATAATTTAGGTGCAATATCTTCCGAAGATGCGACAAAAAGATTTTCAAAAGAAGCCGCTACCCCTACTACCCCCTGCATGGAACATTTTTTGAAATGTTATATTTTTTTTAAAACTGGCTCTAATTATTTGGATTAAAATACAATAGCATATTATGCAACGAGACTATAATGGCAGTAATTATAACGCGAATATTATTATCATACGAGCGTTTTAATCACGATTATAGTCAAGTTTCAAACGACTGTTTATGCTCGACCATGTATCTAAATTAAAAGTTTCATAAGTATTCGTTTCTGGTTTGAGTAATGTGTTACAATCGCTATTCCTTTATCTACGATTATAATACAATGATCTTGTAGCACCTGTGTCAAACAAAGTTGCTAGCGTTGTGAGACTTATTGCGCATATTAATCGATACTTGCGCTTACACAATGTTACGAAGCCACAATTGATTGTTCCGTTACCAATACTTTAATAAATAGGTGTACTTTAATGAGGCCCATTAAAGTATTACTACCAGTCGTATAAATACTACATTTTAGCATGGTCGAGCATAAAGATATTTACATGTCAAATAAGATGTATATCTTGAATTTTCGAAGAACAACCTATGGTAACCTCTTCATTCGGAAGAAAGTTTGTATAATCTTGTATAATTGGTAAACGTTAAGCGATAGACGAAAACGGGCTGTACAAAACACCAGATTTCATTAAAGTTTCGAATTGTTCAATACTTAGCCATTCTTTTAAAATTCTGTCAACATTCAGTTATTATTCGCGATGTCATGGAAACAGTATGGAATTTTAAGGCCAGCATATAACGTCCAGCGACTTTTCCCTTTGTATCCCAACAAAACGTATAATGTAAGTAGAGGATATAGGTCCATCCTGGGCCACTTTTTTGCGTTTATATGGGAAAGGATAGGGAAAACGAGGGTATATGCGGAGGTTCACGGAGGAAAATGCGTTTATATGGGGGAGATAGGGACTACGAGGATCGATGCTAGGCTAGATAGAGGTTGAAGGAATGAGGATGTGCTTTATATGAGAGATACGTGGAAAACGAGGAGAAGTGTTGGACTAGATAGGGGTTGAGATGTGGAATATGCATTTATATGGGAAAGATAGGGAAAACGTGAACAGAGGCTAGGATAGACAGATGCTGAAGCAGGGGAATATGAACATATTTACAGGAGAGATAGGGGATACGTGGAGAGGTACTAGACTATTCAGGGTTTGAAGGGTAGAGTATGACTTTTTATATGAAGAGACGAGGAAAACGAGGGTATATGCTAGGTTGAGAGAACCTTCAAGGAGGAAAAAATGCGTTTATATGGGAGAGATAGGGAAAACGAGGACAGTTCTGAGGTAGAGCAGGGACTGAAGGAGGGAGAGATATGCTTTATACGACAGAGATAGGGCATACGAGGGGAGGTGCTAGTGCAGACAGAGGTTAAGGAGTACGGTATACGTTTATATGAGGAATATATGGAAAACGGGGGCAGGCGGTATGATAGACAGAAGCTGGGCCACTTTTACGTTTATATGGGAAAGGATAGGGACAACGAGGGTAGATGCGACAGTTCAAGGAGGAAAATGCGTTTATAGGGGAGAGATAGGGAATACGAGGGCTGATGCTGGGCTAGTCAGATGCTAAAGGAGGGAGGGATACGCTTTATACGAGAGAGATAGGGAAGACAAGGAAAGATGTTATACTAAACAGGACTTGAAGGCTAGAATATGGCGTTTTATATGAGCGAGATAGCGAACCGAGGAGAGGTATTAGGCTAGGAGGTTTGAATGATAGAGTAGGAGTTTATATGCGAGAGATTGGGAATACGAGGGTCGATGCTAGGCTAGACAGGGTTGAAGTAGGGGAATGCGTCTTATATGAGAGAGGTAGGGGAATATGAGGAGAAGTGCTAGGCTAGACGGGCTTTGAGGTGTGGAGTATGACTTTTATGGTAAAGATAGGGAAAACGCGAACAGATAATAGGTTAGACAGATAATGATGGAGGGGGATGTAAGTTTATACGAAAGAGATAGGGAATACGAGGAGAGGTGCTAGACTAGACAGATGCTGAAGGAGGAGGGGATACGCTTTATACGGAAGAGATAGGGAATACGAGGGAGGTACTACACCATACAGGACTTGAAGGGTAGAATATGTCGTTTTTATATGGGAGAGCTAGCAAACCGAGGAGAGGTATTAGACAGGAAGGTTTGAAGAACAAAAGTATCCGTTTATACGGAGAGACGAGGAAAACGAAAGTAGGTGCTAGGTTGAGAGAGTCTTCAAGGAGGAAAATACATTTATATGAGAGCGGTAGGGAATACGAGGAGAGGCGCTAGTCTAGACATGGGTTGAGAAGCAGAGTATACGTTTATATGAGGCGAAATATGGAAAACGGGAGAGATACAAGGATAGAGAGGGGTTGAAGGAGGAGGAATGTAGGTTTATACGGTAATATAGAGAGTAATTAGATTATAAAACATTTCTCATCCAACGTTACAACACTTTTATATACTTTTTTCTAAACCTTACAAACTTTTTATATGTTAAAGAGTAGTGTGCGAGACGGAGAGGGACAAACTGTATATCGTTTCACAGTGAAGTATACGTCCTAACCTATTGCCACCTTGTTTGCTCTGGATCTTCTCATTGTCTATTCATTCCTATCATCATCTAACGTAACCACGTAACAAGACGTAACACAACGTAACATAACAGCATGACAAGACGTTACACTACGTAACATAAGCACGTAACCACGTGTCAAGACGTAACACCACGTACCAACCATGTAACCACGTAACAAAACGTAAGAACAACACGTAACCAACCTATTGCTAAATCAATCTAAACTAATTCATTCTTCATAACTTAGACAATAAGTGCGAGAGCCTAGTCTAGATTAACCCGACCAATCCTAAACGTTCCTCTCATCATCTATTCTACTCGGTCATCGACTAACCTAATCTGGCTAACCAAAGATAACCTCAACTTTCTTTTAGTGAAATTGCAATGTTTTATTCAGGTTTTATTATTCGAGAGTTTTAATTGAAAAGTTTACGTCAACATACCTTTATTTTAGTTCGTTATAGGCGTCTCTCACCTTTTTATCTAGGCTTGAGACTAGCACTAGGATTGCTCCTAATGGCAGGGTTACCACCTTCCCTTCCATCTTCTTCTTTCTTCATCGGTCGTCAGCTAGCTGCATATACAGCACACGGATAACCTTCATTTTTTTAAGATTGTAGACTCACGAGAAAATCATCATATTCGACTTACATTCTCTTATGCACTACTTGTAATGCTGTAATGTCCATAGGCGTATGTCGTTATACCGTCCTCAGCAATAATTCTTTTATCGTCGTATGGTGTCAATGTAATTTTATTCACTTGTACTGTGGCAAGAGCATGCTGTCGCGACAGGATCAGATTCATGGGCGTTCTGATAATTTCTCTGGTTTTAAGGCAGTCAGTATAGCTCTCGAACGTGACGTACTGCTTAATAGCACTACGTTTTATACCTTTAATCTTTTTTATCATTGAACCGTCGATATCTAGGGCATACATTTTAGGTCGTAGCCCTACAAAGCGTTGAATGATTTTACCATTAGCCTCATCTTTAAATTTCCCAAGTACCTTCTTGTTTAGAGGTGAATATCATATATGGCTTGTAGGATAATCAGCAGTATCTAGGTGCTCAAGAAAACGTAGCTTATCCTGGTACACATCTTCAGTTGTAACACGATGAATGAACGAATCAGTGTCCATATACATAAGCTTCAGGTTTTCAGCTCCATAATACGGTAACAACACATCATAGTGATACCGGTACATTAATGTCTTGGAGATATCCAACACACTCATACCGATGTATATAGGCCTGTTGAACACGATCTGTCGGGAGGCCATATGTACAGCAGCTAGATTAGAAGCATATATAGTCCTGTCGATAAACGTTGGCTTTGCAATTAACTTTTCCAGAGTCTTCTCATTTGTCACCAGCCGTATATCCATACGATTACGCAGGTTCTCCATAGTTTTTCCGAACATAGCATTGTTGAACAATTTGTAGAGATCCTTCTCAAAATCATTTGAGGCCTGTTGTCGTAGTCTGTTGTTAAATTCCACATACCTTTTTAACCATTGAGACTGTTGGAATTGTAGTACACGATGGATTTTTGTTAACCGTAGTCCATGATCAAGAGCTTGCTTCAACGCCATGTAATGTAGTACATACTTATTTCGAGGTCCTAGGTGAGGTATCAGTTTCTTTGTAGGAGAGTCCTTAGGCGTCATACACTCAGGCAGGAAAGGTAGATCGTTGTGTAGATCGTGAAGTTCTGCAGGATACTCGACGTCGACTTCTAATATGTAGCCGTAAGGATCATCTTCTTGTAGTCTTTCTAAGTCAATTTTTTCAGGTGATACCCACTCAAATCTACCATAAGGGAGAGCGTGACTCATTGCCCACCCATATTGGTTGTTGGCGTCCTCATAGGTAATAAATTGGGTTGGTCTCGACGGATCATACTTCTCCATGTAGGTGTTATTAGCCTCTGCATAGCGGTGGGAAACTTGACATAAACCTCCTCTTATACCAGATTCCACCATGAGTAGTTGGTCATAATCTTGCAACAGTTCCAGTTCGATTCCAGTATACAGTAACATGGCGTCCCATGTAAGTCCTGGAGAGGTAAAATAATGTGCGGGATCAACTTTGTGCGTTTTGAGAGTTTGCTCCCTAAATGTCTCAAAGACATCAGCTAGAAGAAGAACATCAGAGATTAAGTAGAGGTCGCTGTACCCGCCCAGGTTTCTGACATTAAACAGCTCCCATACATTTTTAGCATGATCGTAGTCAGCATCACTAATTTCCTCTTCATTTAATTTATTGTAGGAGTCCTTAGGAGGTAAGCAGGTTTCGTTCAAGACGTCCCATGAAGTGATGTAATCATAGGGAAATACACCCTTACGGGTCATCAACTTCAACTTGTCTTCTCCGAAGTACTTCAATGTTTCAGGATACGATGTTAGATTTTTTACCAGCTTATCCAAGCTTGTACTCAGGAACCGAAAACTATCCACAAACCGGAGCTTTATATCTCCAACATACTTGGAGAATGATATATAGCTTTCTTCAGAGCTAGGAATTACTTCCACCCGCTCACTTGTACATCCCAGCTTCTTAACAATGAAGTGGGAGTCATATCCACTGAGGTTGTGCATGAAGACAGGGATATATTTAGGTGTTTTGCAGGCTAAATTACATTCATTATGCAGACTCCCCCGATATTCACCACTGATGTGATCATGGTCGCGTACTTTATAGTTCTCTTCAGTAAAGGTTTTTCCACACAAGTAGCATACTGTAGAGGCGTTAAAATCCTTCTGCTGTTGATCTGTAAGTTTCAGGGGCATGACAGATTTGTATATATTATTAATCTCCTTTGCAAGGAATGACAGGTATTCCATAAACTTCTGAGCAGCATCAACACCACGATATACATAGGGATGCTTAGGAAGGCTAATTTTCAGATGTTCAACGTTGGTTGATGGTTTAACGTAAACACAGAAGTTCATTGCTGTATGCTCTTGATAAGGGGTTGTATAGGAAGTTTCAGGACTGGTTATGCATGTATGACATGGAGCGAGAATGCTTTCAAAGTCTGCGTGGATGACGTAAGGTAGTTTCAACATCCTTTCAAAATTTTTAAACTGTACAATGATTTCTCTTTGTAGGCATAACTACCCTTGCAACACCATGCTGATTACAGATGAATGCATGTTCTTGCAGTTTTTCCAGTCCACTTCGTCCATATCGATTGTCAAAATGTGTAAAACAACGCTTACAGGTATATATCACTCCATCATGCTTAGTTTTCTGACGTCGAACGAGCTTCTCAAAATTCTTGATATATACATAGTGATGTTTTCCACTACTGTCACTCAATAGTAGGAGGTCACGGTGGTCAGGTAGTTCAGTGTCAACAACCTTTATCGGATACACTTCATGCTTCTCATCCAGACCGAAGACGTTGATAGACATCCTATTAAGCTTCTCAAATTTAGGTATTTGAGAAAGTGGAGTAGGATAGGAAACACAGCTGAAGTCGTACTTATCTTGAAGTTTCTTATATTTGCTTACCCGTTGAGGCTTGACGCTGACAAATTTGGCTAATATAGAGTACATGAAACATAGCTCATCAGTTAAATTCTGGATGTTAATGCAGGCTTTTCTTGCTTCAACAGATGGAGGTAGGGGTATGTAGCTACTTCCTCGTAGCGGATTGTACTTGTTAATTCGAAGGCGCACCCCTTCCACAGCATGCAGAGCCCAGTTGCTACCCTTTAGTTGCGATTCCTCCATTTCAGTAACCAATTTCTTCATTTTGGTTTCCAGCATAGAGTCCAGATCCGTTTCTAGGAAAACAGCTTGATTTCTGGTTTTAAATGTCTTGTCACAGGTTTCTCCGATACTGTTAACAAATCTACACTCAGCTAACAGATTAATTTTCAAACTCTTGTGAACACCAAGCTCTTTATGAACAGCTTGGATTATCCGCTGTTTTGCTTCATGCCGGTATATATTCAGATCCTTAGTTGATTCACATCGTATAAAATACGATTTCAAGCGTCCATGGAATGAAGTTTCATATTCTTTCATGTCACACTCCTCCATTGCAGATAACAACTCTTGCTTCGACGGTTCTAATCTACGTTTCTTCTCAGGTCTGTTTATTTCACACGCATCTTCGTGTCGACGACCCTTATAACTGTCTTTGAAGGCTACATTACAATATTTACACTTGAAGAGCTTTTTACAACGTAGCTCATGTCGTCTTTTATCATATCCACGGAGGAACTTCTTACAACATTTACCACAAGAATATCCTGAGACACTAGGAATGATATCCTTATACGAGGACTTATTCATTTTTCTTCTTGATATAATAAGGTATTTACCTTTCTTCAAGGAAATGTTCGTCTCTTCACCTTGATATCACTTAGAAAGCTGATTATTTTCTGAGAGAACAGCGATGTTAACACCTCGGAGATACCTAGCAGAATGAACTCAAATGTCAGAGATCCTGCTATTTATAGAGGAAGCACGAACCTTTATGCATCAATTATATAACGTATTAACCCTTCTTCAAGGAAATGTACTCTTCTTCACGTTGATAACACTTTAGATTATTTTCTGAGAGAACAGCGATGTTAACACCTCAGAGATGATCAACAGAATGAATTTCAATGCTAGAGGTTGCTCTATTTATAGAGGAAGCACGAACCTTTATGAATCAATTATATAACGTATTAACCCTTCTTCAAGGAAATGTACTCTTCTTCACATTGATAACACTTTAGATTATTTTCTGAGAGAACGATGTTAACACCTCAGAGATGATCAACAGAATGAATTTCAATACTCAAGTTCGCTCTATTATAGAGAAAGCACGAACCTTTTTTAATCAATTATATCCTGATTATTAATACTAAAAACGGTGATGAAGCGTGTAAGCTCTTATATTTCAATTCGTGTTACACTGATGTTCGAGCGTCTCCGTAGAGCTTCGTATGCTTAGAGAGAAAGTGTAAAGTATTGTGAAGATGTATGTATTGTTCGGCTATAATCGTGCAGATTCGGAGAGCTTGACTCGTGAAGGTGAACGATCCGTTGACCGAGCAGGAGGCAAGCATTCCCTCCGCGCAACGAAACCTAGATGCAAATGAAGGAAAATCGTGATAGTTGAGAAACCACCCAGACATTCGCCTGCAGACCATGAAAAATATGCCAGAGCGAGCGTCCAACGGAACTCGAACCAGGGGCTCTAAAAGCACACGTAAAAGATACAAATTATATAGAATGAAAGGAAATCGGTGTCGATGAGAAACCACTCCAGCATTCGCCTGTAGACCAGGAAAAACCCTAAAAAATATGATGTCAGAGTGATCAACCAACAGGAATCAAACAAAAGACCTTAGAAGCATATAGGTTAAGATGTAAATCAAATAAAAATGCAATAAAATGAATAATTGGAGTAATAATTCTATTTTTAATAATAGCAACAGCATTTATAGGTTATGTATTGCCATGAGGTCAAATATCATTTTGAGGTGCCACAGTCAATCAAATTTCTCTACGAAAAATTCTATCATTTTCATCTATCAACCATATTGGGTGAATATTAACAACCATAATTGTGCTAGATGAGAAACCACCCAGACCTTCGCTTACAGCCCAGGGAAAACCGTGAAAAATATGGCAGAGTAAACAACCAAAGGCAATCGAACGAGGGAAGCCGTCAGATTACTCTAGAAGCATAAAGTTGCAAATGAAAGAAAATCGTGATAGATGGGAAACCACTCAGGCATTCGCCTGCAGACCAGGGAAAACCGTGAAAAAATCAAAGGTCTGAGCGACTGGCGGATAGAGTGTGCGACCGACAGGGAAATCAAACAAAAGGTTTCTAGAGACAAAAAAAATGTAAATGAAAGAAAATCGTGAGAGAAAATACCACTACAGCATTCGACACCAGTCCAGGGAAAACCATGAAAAGATCCGTGATCAGAGTAAACAATTGATTGAAATCTAACTTTGAACCCTAGAAATTCACGTGAAAAATACAAATAAAATGGTTTGAAAGGGAATCGTGATAGCAAATACCACTACAGCATTAGGCGGCAGACCAGCGAAAATCGTGAGAAACGTAAGGTCAGAGTAAACAATCGATGGAAATCTAACCCCTGAACCATAGAAATTCACGTGAAAAATGGACTGAAAGGGAATCGTGATAGCAAATACCACTACAGCATTCGACAGCAGACCATCGAAAACCATGAAAAGATCCGTGATCAGAGTAAACAATCGATGGAAATCTAACCCCTGAACCCTAGAAATTCACGTGTAAAAATACAAATAAATTGGATTGAAATGGAATCGTGATAGCAAATACCAATTCAGCATTAGGCAGCATACCAGCGAAAATCGCGAGAAACGTAAGGTCAAAGTGCTCGTCCCTACGGGAATCGAATCCGAGACATCTCGAATGCAAAGTGCTGCCGTTATTAACTGAACAAAACAGTAAAAACAGACCTCATTCGCAGTCGACATGCTTAAACACGTTAACTTTCACCATATGACGTCACAGTCGGGGACAGTTTGACTATCGCAGACATGTCGAGACACGCACATTTAGCCATCTCATAAACAAGAGAAGCATATACAGAAGTTTCATACCAACGTACTCACTACGCTCGCAAAGATAATCTAAGATTTCATCGTTGAAATACTTTGGAAATAGCGTAGAAGTTTTTCAGGCCTTATTTAATTAAAATTCATGTATATACCCTATTATTTAGTGATTTTTTCAATAATTTCTTCCTCTCATCTCAATCATTCATCAAAAAATCACTGTACAATATGCATTTTTATACGTTTTAATGTTCGTTTATTTTTAAAACCGCTGCATTTGCCCGTAATTACGAGCAATAATTTTTTTCAGATTTACTCAGATGTGTAGCTTGTAGAATCGAATTAGGAAATGTTTTAATAAATGTATTGTATTTTTTTAGCTTAAAGTATCTACATTTTAAAGCTGCCATGGCCGTTATTTGTATTTAGTATAAAGATTGTTATATTTTCATTTTTAAGACTTCCTTTGTTAAAGATAATGTCTGGCAATCTAATTTTTAAATTTCTTTTGCAAAGATAATCTAAAATTTCATCGCTGAAATACTTTGGAAATAGTTTTTCCACCCTTATTTAATTAAATTCATGTATATACCCTATTATTTAGTGATTTTTTCAATAATTTCTTCCTCTCATTCTTCAAAAAATCAGTGTACAATACGCATTTTTATACGTTTTAATGTTCGTTTATTTTTTAAAAAACCGCTGCATTTGCCCGTAATTACGAGCAATAATTTTTTTCAGATTTACTCCGATTTTTAGCTTATAGAATCGAATTAGGAAATGTTTTAATAAATGTATTGTATTTTTTTAGCTTAAAGTATCTACATTTTTAAAGCAGCCATGACCGTTATTTGTATTTAGTATTATTTGTATTTAGTATAAAGATTGTTATATTTTCATTTTTAAGACTTCCTTTGTTAAAGATAATGTCTTGCAATCTATTTTTATATTTCTTTTAAAACCAAAGCGAGCGTTAACAACTATAATGGCTATCTTCATGTATCGAAAAGCTAACATGGCCGGTTCAGTCGTCCTTTAGAAGCGTACCTTACATGTAGGTAAGGAAGGTAGCATCAGCTGGCGGAGAGGAGAAGGCTTGCGAATGGCGGCTGAGGGGCGGCACCTGGAGGGACTAAGGTAGGGATGAAAGGCCGGCTTCATGAGGCGCTGAGAGCTAGCCGAGACCGCCAGTACGGCACAGCACGCCGTAAGGGTCGGACCTAATACAGTGTCGAGCTTATACAGCTGCAGCGCTCGTCAGCGTTTTACGTAATCTAGTTATTTACGCTCACTATACCATTTAAATATACATTCATCTAAGAGATTTAATATTCGTCAGGATGACAGATGTCTAAATATACATAACAAAGAAATTTGTTACTGATATAAATGTAATATCGTACGTTCACCATTTTAATTTTAATTACTCTTTTTATTTTATTCGAGGATGACTTTGTATTCATGTCACTGGATTCAATCCTAGTCCTCCAGCCCGACTTGGAACAACAATCAATAACGAGCTACAATCCAAGGATATAATCGGTAATAATAAAAAAAAATTTTTTTTGATAAAGACCGTCAAATAAAAACCTCTGTAAACGTATGTATTTCCCCTCACTTCCCCTCTTCCCCCCACCCTACAGTAGGTAATAGATAGCGACTCTGGCGCGCAAAGGAGATGCCGACCACTGATAAGATCCTTTGTTGTATGCCGGCGTACGTTTAAAGAGCTAAAAATATACAATACATTTATTAAAACATTTCCTAATTCGATTCTATAAGCTAAAAATCGGAGTAAATCTGAAAAAAATTATTGCTCGTAATTACGGGCAAATGCAGCGGTTTTTTAAAAAATAAACGAACATTAAAACGTATAAAAATGCGTATTGTACACTGATTTTTTGAAGAATGAGAGGAGGAAATTATTGAAAAAATCACTAAATAATAGGGTATATACATGAATTTAATTAAATAAGGGTGGAAAAACTTCTACACTATTTCCAAAGTATTTCAACGATGAAATTTTAGATTATCTTTGCAAAAGAAATTTAAAAATTAGATTGCCAGACATTATCTTTAACAAAGGAAGTCTTAAAAATGAAAATATAACAATCTTTATACTAAATACAAATAACGGCCATGGCAGCTTTAAAATGTAGATACTTTAAGCTAAAAAAAATACAATACATTTATTAAAACATTTCCTAATTCGATTCTACAAGCTACACATCTGAGTAAATCTGAAAAAAATTATTGCTCGTAATTACGGGCAAATGCAGCGGTTTTAAAAATAAACGAACATTAAAACGTATAAAAATGCATATTGTACAGTGATTTTTTGATGAATGATTGAGATGAGAGGAAGAAATTATTGAAAAAATCACTAAATAATAGGGTATATACATGAATTTTAATTAAATAAGGCCTGAAAAACTTCTACGCTATTTCCAAAGTATTTCAACGATGAAATCTTAGATTATCTTTGCGAGCGTAGTGAGTACGTTGGTATGAAACTTCTGTATATGCTTCTCTTGTTTATGAGATGGCTAAATGTGCGTGTCTCGACATGTCTGCGATAGTCAAACTGTCCCCGACTGTGACGTCATATGGTGAAAGTTAACGTGTTTAAGCATGTCGACTGCGAATGAGGTCTGTTTTTACTGTTTTGTTCAGTTAATAACGGCAGCACTTTGCATTCGAGATGTCTCGGATTCGATTCCCGTAGGGACGAGCACTTTGACCTTACGTTTCTCGCGATTTTCGCTGGTATGCTGCCTAATGCTGAATTGGTATTTGCTATCACGATTCCATTTCAATCCAATTTATTTGTATTTTTACACGTGAATTTCTAGGGTTCAGGGGTTAGATTTCCATCGATTGTTTACTCTGATCACGGATCTTTTCATGGTTTTCGATGGTCTGCTGTCGAATGCTGTAGTGGTATTTGCTATCACGATTCCCTTTCAGTCCATTTTTCACGTGAATTTCTATGGTTCAGGGGTTAGATTTCCATCGATTGTTTACTCTGACCTTACGTTTCTCACGATTTTCGCTGGTCTGCCGCCTAATGCTGTAGTGGTATTTGCTATCACGATTCCCTTTCAAACCATTTTATTTGTATTTTTCACGTGAATTTCTAGGGTTCAAAGTTAGATTTCAATCAATTGTTTACTCTGATCACGGATCTTTTCATGGTTTTCCCTGGACTGGTGTCGAATGCTGTAGTGGTATTTGCTCTCACGATTTTCTTTCATTTACATTTTTTTTGTCTCTAGAAACCTTTTGTTTGATTTCCCTGTCGGTCGCACACTCTATCCGCCAGTCGCTCAGACCTTTGATTTTTTCACGGTTTTCCCTGGTCTGCAGGCGAATGCCTGAGTGGTTTCCCATCTATCACGATTTTCTTTCATTTGCAACTTTATGCTTCTAGAGTAATCTGACGGCTTCCCTCGTTCGATTGCCTTTGGTTGTTTACTCTGCCATATTTTTCACGGTTTTCCCTGGGCTGTAGGCGAAGGTCTGGGTGGTTTCTCATCTAGCACAATTATGGTTGTTAATATTCACCCAATATGGTTGATAGATGAAAATGATAGAATTTTTCGTAGAGAAATTTGATTGACTGTGGCACCTCAAAATGATATTTGACCTCATGGCAATACATAACCTATAAATGCTGTTGCTATTATTAAAAATAGAATTATTACTCCAATTATTCATTTTATTGCATTTTTATTTGATTTACATCTTAACCTATATGCTTCTAAGGTCTTTTGTTTGATTCCTGTTGGTTGATCACTCTGACATCATATTTTTTAGGGTTTTTCCTGGTCTACAGGCGAATGCTGGAGTGGTTTCTCATCGACACCGATTTCCTTTCATTCTATATAATTTGTATCTTTTACGTGTGCTTTTAGAGCCCCTGGTTCGAGTTCCGTTGGACGCTCGCTCTGGCATATTTTTCATGGTCTGCAGGCGAATGTCTGGGTGGTTTCTCAACTATCACGATTTTCCTTCATTTGCATCTAGGTTTCGTTGCGCGGAGGGAATGCTTGCCTCCTGCTCGGTCAACGGATCGTTCACCTTCACGAGTCAAGCTCTCCGAATCTGCACGATTATAGCCGAACAATACATACATCTTCACAATACTTTACACTTTCTCTCTAAGCATACGAAGCTCTACGGAGACGCTCGAACATCAGTGTAACACGAATTGAAATATAAGAGCTTACACGCTTCATCACCGTTTTTAGTATTAATAATCAGGATATAATTGATTAAAAAAGGTTCGTGCTTTCTCTATAATAGAGCGAACTTGAGTATTGAAATTCATTCTGTTGATCATCTCTGAGGTGTTAACATCGTTCTCTCAGAAAATAATCTAAAGTGTTATCAATGTGAAGAAGAGTACATTTCCTTGAAGAAGGGTTAATACGTTATATAATTGATTCATAAAGGTTCGTGCTTCCTCTATAAATAGAGCAACCTCTAGCATTGAAATTCATTCTGTTGATCATCTCTGAGGTGTTAACATCGCTGTTCTCTCAGAAAATAATCTAAAGTGTTATCAACGTGAAGAAGAGTACATTTCCTTGAAGAAGGGTTAATACGTTATATAATTGATGCATAAAGGTTCGTGCTTCCTCTATAAATAGCAGGATCTCTGACATTTGAGTTCATTCTGCTAGGTATCTCCGAGGTGTTAACATCGCTGTTCTCTCAGAAAATAATCAGCTTTCTAAGTGATATCAAGGTGAAGAGACGAACATTTCCTTGAAGAAAGGTAAATACCTTATTATATCAAGAAGAAAAATGAATAAGTCCTCGTATAAGGATATCATTCCTAGTGTCTCAGGATATTCTTGTGGTAAATGTTGTAAGAAGTTCCTCCGTGGATATGATAAAAGACGACATGAGCTACGTTGTAAAAAGCTCTTCAAGTGTAAATATTGTAATGTAGCCTTCAAAGACAGTTATAAGGGTCGTCGACACGAAGATGCGTGTGAAATAAACAGACCTGAGAAGAAACGTAGATTAGAACCGTCGAAGCAAGAGTTGTTATCTGCAATGGAGGAGTGTGACATGAAAGAATATGAAACTTCATTCCATGGACGCTTGAAATCGTATTTTATACGATGTGAATCAACTAAGGATCTGAATATATACCGGCATGAAGCAAAACAGCGGATAATCCAAGCTGTTCATAAAGAGCTTGGTGTTCACAAGAGTTTGAAAATTAATCTGTTAGCTGAGTGTAGATTTGTTAACAGTATCGGAGAAACCTGTGACAAGACATTTAAAACCAGAAATCAAGCTGTTTTCCTAGAAACGGATCTGGACTCAATGCTGGAAACCAAAATGAAGAAATTGGTTACTGAAATGGAGGAATCGCAACTAAAGGGTAGCAACTGGGCTCTGCATGCTGTGGAAGGGGTGCGCCTTCGAATTAACAAGTACAATCCGCTACGAGGAAGTAGCTACATACCCCTACCTCCATCTGTTGAAGCAAGAAAAGCCTGCATTAACATCCAGAATTTAACTGATGAGCTATGTTTCATGTACTCTATATTAGCCAAATTTGTCAGCGTCAAGCCTCAACGGGTAAGCAAATATAAGAAACTTCAAGATAAGTACGACTTCAGCTGTGTTTCCTATCCTACTCCACTTTCTCAAATACCTAAATTTGAGAAGCTTAATAGGATGTCTATCAACGTCTTCGGTCTGGATGAGAAGCATGAAGTGTATCCGATAAAGGTTGTTGACACTGAACTACCTGACCACCGTGACCTCCTACTATTGAGTGACAGTAGTGGAAAACATCACTATGTATATATCAAGAATTTTGAGAAGCTCGTTCGACGTCAGAAAACTAAGCATGATGGAGTGATATATACCTGTAAGCGTTGTTTTACACATTTTGACAATCGATATGGACGAAGTGGACTGGAAAAACTGCAAGAACATGCATTCATCTGTAATCAGCATGGTGTTGCAAGGGTAGTTATGCCTACAAAGAGAAATCATTGTACAGTTTAAAAATTTTGAAAGGATGTTGAAACTACCTTACGTCATCCACGCAGACTTTGAAAGCATTCTCGCTCCATGTCATACATGCATAACCAGTCCTGAAACTTCCTATACAACCCCTTATCAAGAGCATACAGCAATGAACTTCTGTGTTTACGTTAAACCATCAACCAACGTTGAACATCTGAAAATTAGCCTTCCTAAGCATCCCTATGTATATCGTGGTGTTGATGCTGCTCAGAAGTTTATGGAATACCTGTCATTCCTTGCAAAGGAGATTAATAATATATACAAATCTGTCATGCCCCTGAAACTTACAGATCAACAGCAGAAGGATTTTAACGCCTCTACAGTATGCTACTTGTGTGGAAAAACCTTTACTGAAGAGAACTATAAAGTACGCGACCATGATCACATCAGTGGTGAATATCGGGGGAGTCTGCATAATGAATGTAATTTAGCCTGCAAAACACCTAAATATATCCCTGTCTTCATGCACAACCTCAGTGGATATGACTCCCACTTCATTGTTAAGAAGCTGGGATGTACAAGTGAGCGGGTGGAAGTAATTCCTAGCTCTGAAGAAAGCTATATATCATTCTCCAAGTATGTTGGAGATATAAAGCTCCGGTTTGTGGATAGTTTTCGGTTCCTGAGTACAAGCTTGGATAAGCTGGTAAAAAATCTAACATCGTATCCTGAAACATTGAAGTACTTCGGAGAAGACAAGTTGAAGTTGATGACCCGTAAGGGTGTATTTCCCTATGATTAAATCACTTCATGGGACGTCTTGAACGAAACCTGCTTACCTCCTAAGGACTCCTTCTACAATAAATTAAATGAAGAGGAAATTAGTGATGCTGACTACGATCATGCTAAAAATGTATGGGAGCTGTTTAATGTCAGAAACCTGGGCGGGTACAGCGACCTCTACTTAATCTCTGATGTTCTTCTTCTAGCTGATGTCTTTGAGACATTTAGGGAGCAAACTCTCAAAACGCACAAAGTTGATCCCGCACATTATTTTACCTCTCCAGGACTTACATGGGACGCCATGTTACTGTATACTGGAATCGAACTGGAACTGTTGCAAGATTATGACCAACTACTCATGGTGGAATCTGGTATAAGAGGAGGTTTATGTCAAGTTTCCCACCGCTATGCAGAGGCTAATAACACCTACATGGAGAAGTATGATCCGTCGAGACCAACCCAATTTATTACCTATGAGGACGCCAACAACCAATATGGGTGGGCAATGAGTCACGCTCTCCCTTATGGTAGATTTGAGTGGGTATCACCTGAAAAAATTGACTTAGAAAGACTACAAGAAGATGATCCTTACGGCTACATATTAGAAGTCGACGTCGAGTATCCTGCAGAACTTCACGATCTACACAACGATCTACCTTTCCTGCCTGAGTGTATGACGCCTAAGGACTCTCCTACAAAGAAACTGATACCTCATCTAGGACCTCGAAATAAGTATGTACTACATTACATGGCGTTGAAGCAAGCTCTTGATCATGGACTACGGTTAACAAAAATCCATCGTGTACTACAATTCCAACAGTCTCGATGGTTAAAAAGGTATGTGGAATTTAACAACAGACTACGACAACAGGCCTCAAATGATTTTGAGAAGGATCTCTACAAATTGTTCAACAATGCTATGTTCGGAAAAACTATGGAGAACCTGCGTAATCGTATGGATATACGGCTGGTGACAAATGAGAAGACTCTGGAAAAGTTAATTGCAAAGCCAACGTTTATCGACAGGACTATATATGCTTCTAATCTAGCTGCTGTACATATGGCCTCCCGACAGATCGTGTTCAACAGGCCTATATACATCGGTATGAGTGTGTTGGATATCTCCAAGACATTAATGTACCGGTATCACTATGATGTGTTGTTACCGTATTATGGAGCTGAAAACCTGAAGCTTATGTATATGGACACTGATTCGTTCATTCATCGTGTTACAACTGAAGATGTGTACCAGGATAAGCTACGTTTTCTTGAGCACCTAGATACTGCTGATTATCCTACAAGCCATATATGCTATTCACCTCTAAACAAGAAGGTACTTGGGAAATTTAAAGATGAGGCTAATGGTAAAATCATTCAACGCTTTGTAGGGCTACGACCTAAAATGTATGCCCTAGATATCGACGGTTCAATGATAAAAAAGATTAAAGGTATAAAACGTAGTGCTATTAAGCAGTACGTCACGTTCGAGAGCTATACTGACTGCCTTAAAACCAGAGAAATTATCAGAACGCCCATGAATCTGATCCTGTCGCGACAGCATGCTCTTGCCACAGTACAAGTGAATAAAATTACATTGACACCATACGACGATAAAAGAATTATTGCTGAGGACGGTATAACGACATACGCCTATGGACATTACAGCATTACAAGTAGTGCATAAGAGAATGTAAGTCGAATATGATGATTTTCTCGTGAGTCTACAATCTTAAAAAAATGAAGGTTATCCGTGTGCTGTATATGCAGCTAGCTGACGACCGATGAAGAAAGAAGAAGATGGAAGGGAAGGTGGTAACCCTGCCATTAGGAGCAATCCTAGTGCTAGTCTCAAGCCTAGATAAAAAGGTGAGAGACGCCTACAACGAACTAAAATAAAGGTATGTTGACGTAAACTTTTCAATTAAAACTCTCGAATAATAAAACCTGAATAAAACATTGCAATTTCACTAAAAGAAAGTTGAGGTTATCTTTGGTTAGCCAGATTAGGTTAGTCGATGACCGAGTAGAATAGATGATGAGAGGAACGTTTAGGATTGGTCGGGTTAATCTAGACTAGGCTCTCGCACTTATTGTCTAAGTTATGAAGAATGAATTAGTTTAGATTGATTTAGCAATAGGTTGGTTACGTGTTGTTCTTACGTTTTGTTACGTGGTTACATGGTTGGTACGTGGTGTTACGTCTTGACACGTGGTTACGTGCTTATGTTACGTAGTGTAACGTCTTGTCATGCTGTTATGTTACGTTGTGTTACGTCTTGTTACGTGGTTACGTTAGATGATGATAGGAATGAATAGACAATGAGAAGATCCAGAGCAAACAAGGTGGCAATAGGTTAGGACGTATACTTCACTGTGAAACGATATACAGTTTGTCCCTCTCCGTCTCGCACACTACTCTTTAACATATAAAAAGTTTGTAAGGTTTAGAAAAAAGTATATAAAAGTGTTGTAACGTTGGATGAGAAATGTTTTATAATCTAATTACTCTCTATATTACCGTATAAACCTACATTCCTCCTCCTTCAACCCCTGTCTATCCTTGTATCTCTCCCGTTTTCCATATTTCGCCTCATATAAACGTATACTCTGCTTCTCAACCCATGTCTAGACTAGCGCCTCTCCTCGTATTCCCTACCGCTCTCATATAAATGTATTTTCCTCCTTGAAGACTCTCTCAACCTAGCACCTACTTTCGTTTTCCTCGTCTCTCCGTATAAACGCATACTTTTGTTCTTCAAACCTTCCTGTCTAATACCTCTCCTCGGTTTGCTAGCTCTCCCATATAAAAACGACATATTCTACCCTTCAAGTCCTGTATGGTGTAGTACCTCCCTCGTATTCCCTATCTCTTCCGTATAAAGCGTATCCCCTCCTCCTTCAGCATCTGTCTAGTCTAGCACCTCTCCTCGTATTCCCTATCTCTTTCGTATAAACTTACATCCCCCTCCATCATTATCTGTCTAACCTATTATCTGTTCGCGTTTTCCCTATCTTTACCATAAAAGTCATACTCCACACCTCAAAGCCCGTCTAGCCTAGCACTTCTCCTCATATTCCCCTACCTCTCTCATATAAGACGCATTCCCCTACTTCAACCCTGTCTAGCCTAGCATCGACCCTCGTATTCCCAATCTCTCGCATATAAACTCCTACTCTATCATTCAAACCTCCTAGCCTAATACCTCTCCTCGGTTCGCTATCTCGCTCATATAAAACGCCATATTCTAGCCTTCAAGTCCTGTTTAGTATAACATCTTTCCTTGTCTTCCCTATCTCTCTCGTATAAAGCGTATCCCTCCCTCCTTTAGCATCTGACTAGCCCAGCATCAGCCCTCGTATTCCCTATCTCTCCCCTATAAACGCATTTTCCTCCTTGAACTGTCGCATCTACCCTCGTTGTCCCTATCCTTTCCCATATAAACGTAAAAGTGGCCCAGCTTCTGTCTATCATACCGCCTGCCCCTGTTTTCCATATATTCCTCATATAAACGTATACTGTACTCCTTAACCACTGTCTGCACTAGCACCTCCCTTCGTATGCCCTATCTCTGTCGTATAAAGCATCTCTCTCCCTCCTTCAGTCCCTGCTCTACCTCAGAACTCTCCTCGTTTTCCCTATCTCTCCCATATAAACGCATTTTTTCCTCCTTGAAGGTTCTCTCAACCTAGCATATACCCTCGTTTTCCTCGTCTCTTCATATAAAAAGTCATACTCTACCCTTCAAACCCTGAATAGTCTAGTACCTCTCCACGTATCCCCTATCTCTCCTGTAAATATGTTCATATTCCCCTGCTTCAGCATCTGTCTATCCTAGCCTCTGTTCACGTTTTCCCTATCTTTCCCATATAAATGCATATTCCACATCTCAACCCCTATCTAGTCCAACACTTCTCCTCGTTTTCCACGTATCTCTCATATAAAGCACATCCTCATTCCTTCAACCTCTATCTAGCCTAGCATCGATCCTCGTAGTCCCTATCTCCCCCATATAAACGCATTTTCCTCCGTGAACCTCCGCATATACCCTCGTTTTCCCTATCCTTTCCCATATAAACGCAAAAAAGTGGCCCAAGATGGATCTATATCCTCTACTAATGTAGCTATTTTTCAAAAAGTTTATTTGGATAAAAGTGTAGTAGATAGAAAAAAAATCTATGTGTTACACTCGCATGACTTTCTCTACTCTTGTACAAGCTATTTTTACAAAAGCTTATTCTCCACATGCTTCATGTTAATCGAGATATCGAGATGTTAATCTTATTGCTAATTTTCCTGTAGGTGCAAGGGGAATTGGTAGGCTTTAAGCGATAGTCAAATATTTTAAGAGCTGGTTGCTATGCATGACCAGGACATAAAAAAATGAATAACTAATTCTCATTTGAGGAAAAGTAAAGGGAATAACAAGCAAGCAATATCTCGAAAATGGTTTACTCAACAAAGAAAATGTGTATGACATAAATTGTGTATTTTAGCGCGATCTACATTTTTGTGTAGTAAAATGGTGTCTATCTCTTATGATTTACCAGTTATGCAAAAATCGTTCACAATGAAGAATACTTTTGGAGACATTCCCAGAAAATTCGAGATATACATTTCATTTGTCATGAAAATATCTTAAACATATGATACTTTAATCACAATCGTTAGAGCCATTTTTGAGAAAATTAAAATTTTCGAAAAATGTTCCACGTAAAGGGTAATCTGGTGTGGGAGGATTTTCTTGTAAACCTTGTATCGCATCTCTGGAAGATACTGAACCTAAATACCAAGTTTGGTGTTTATCCGACTGTTCGTTTCTGAGTTACACACTTACACACAGACATACAGGACATGTTTCCAAAAATTTTGTTTTTGGATTCAGGGGGTCTCAAAACACGCAATTTCCGGTGAAATCTCGGTATGGAATTTTTGGGTGGAATACAATACTTCCCCTACTTACTATACGTATTAGAGAAACTAAAAATCTAACTATGCTTTAACCTACTCTATCCTTCTTACACCTATAACGAAATGTGGAAATGTGTATCTATTGAAAGTAGATCCTGTTTCGATTAACAGGAAGTGGATACAAGAATAATCTTTGGTAAGGATAGTTTTAGAAAAATGCGTAGAGAAAATCATGAAAGAACAACACATAGGATTTTTTTTTCTCGAAATAATGGCCCAAGATTTGTGAATATTCGCTTCATTACTACCTGAAATTTTAGATTAATTCTGGCATTTACCAGCGTGAGTTGGAACAATAATTATTCTAAAGGTCTTGGTGCTAAAAGCCAAGAATTATGCATTAAGTATGAAGCACGGAGTAATGGTAGTTACTGTGTTTTTAAAACTTTGGTTTCTGGATATGAATGCGCTTATAGCACACAGATACACTAATAATAATAATAATAATAATAATAATAATAATAATAATAATAATAATAATAATAAAAGTTTGTTTTCTCTGTCTATAAACACTTTTAAACGTATCTTGAAACAGTTCATGCTTATGGTTTTGTTAGCGTGTTAGGTTAAGTTATACAACGAAGGGGGCCAGCTCGCTCGGTTGTATGCATGTTAAACCTTTGAGTGGCACTTAGCGAGTCTCTGAACAAACCAGCTTCGAAAGGCGTAAGGAACTGAACATAAGAGTGTCCTTCTTCTTCCCATGTTCCTCATTCACCTTCTCCACTGATCGACTGCGCAATTTCCACCTACATATTTTTGCTCCCACCTTTTTACTGGTCTTCCTTCTGGTTTATCGTGACGCGATAACCCCGTTGGTTTCGTTCTTTATACTTATGGGACATTCATTTCAAATCGACCGAAATAGAAGGAAAATGGTCCCGGCATTTTGTAAACGAAACGAAACGTTTGTATTTGTAGACAAGCCCGATAAAGTGCTTTATGCAAAATCGTAAAGTTCAGAAGAATTAAAATTGTTCAGATTTATCGTATCCTCATAAAAATTCCAACTTCAAGCTGTTATAACTCTGGAACCATTAAATTTAATTATTTAAATCGAGCTTCATTTTGATTCCCTAAACTTACATTTCATATTGATAAGTAGATCAGTTTATTCTTATTTTTATTTAGGTGAAGAAATTTCTCTTCTATCAAGTACAGGCGATTACGTATTAAGAAAAATAGTTTTTATATATTGTAAGATTCTATAATTTTAACACAATCAAACATATAATTTACTGTAATGGTTACTGATAAGGTTTCGTTTAAAATGATTAAAGAAGTAAATTACTTTACACGCTCATGGTCGCTCTCGCACATTTGTTTTGAACTGAAGGTCAAGCATACTGCTGTGTATGGTTAAACATTGAGAACGCCTACTGAACAGTATGCAGTTCTGAGTATTTCCTGACGGATTCAAAGCGGTGATCATCGTGCAACAAGTACGTAAATGACTACGTTTATCCACTTTTTGTGTTATAACTAGAACCCAAAACATAGCCACTTTGCCAACATTGCGGTCTTCTTTTAATACCCTATGGATTATTCTCATTCTAATATTTTAGCTTTATAAGAATCTGGAGACGCTTAAAATAAGTAAAAACTATATTTAGGTTTTTGTGAATGTTAAAAAATAATTAGTATATTTTGTAATGAAATGCGGACTTTTATTTACAAAATGAGATTTGAAACAATATTCTGAAATAAAGGGTTCTGGAGTTATGGAACTTAAAATGCCACAAAATGAATTAATACGGTGCATTTATTGTTCAATAACGTGATAACCATTGGGTTTTAGATGCTAATATTTGATAAATGTGCTTTCCTTACCATCCCCCTGTTAATACGAAAAATTACATCGCAAACAAAAAATGCAAGGCCTTTTGCCACTCGATTTCACATGGAATGTCCACTATGTATGTGTTTTCTCGGCATTTTTACTTTCTCTACTCCGTAGAGTAAGTAGGGGAAGTATTGTATTCCTCCCAAAAATTCGATACCGAGATTTCACCGGAAATATATGTTTTGAGACCCCCTGGATCCAAAAAAAAGCATTTTTGGAAACATGTCCGTGTGTGTGTCTGTGTGTCTGTCTGTGAACAGCATAACTCAAAAACGAATAGTCGGATAAACACCAAACCTGGTATTTAGGTTCAGTATCTTCCAGAGATGCGACACGAAGGTTTTCAAGAAAATTCCCCCACCCCAGATTACCCTTTTCCTGGAACATTTTCGAAAATTTTCATTTTCTCAAAAATGACTAACCATTTTGATTAAAATATCATATGTTTAAGATATTTTCATGACAAATGAAATATATATTTCGAATTTTCTGGGAATGTCTCCAAAAGTATTCATTGTGAACGACTTTTGCATAACTGGTAAACCATATTATATTTTCCAATACTTACACTTTTCTCAAATGGAAATTCGTTATTCCTTTTTTTTTGGTCCTGGTAATGCAAAGAGAATACCACACAGCAACCACTTCTTAAAATATTTGACTATCGATTAAAGCCTACCAATTCCCTTTGCATCGACAAGAAAATTAGCAATAAGATTAACATCTCGATATCTGGATTAACATGAAGCATATGGAGAATAAGCGTTTGTAAAAATGGTTTGTACAAGAGTAGAGAAAGTCATGTGAATGTAACGCATCAGATTTTTCTGTTTTATCATGCACTAGCTGGCTTATGGATGTTGCACGCGAAGCTTTGTAAACCGTAATATTCATTTAACTTTCCTCTTCCCGTTCTTTATGAATTATTGCACAGTGTTATTGAAGACTAAGTTCTAGTAATACCGTCCCTTCACCGCTTATAGTTTGTAATGCCATACCGTCTCAGCAATTCCTAATAACTGATGAAACATTTCCTGATGTACACACAAAACCATGCGAATCATTGGCGGAACATCTGACTTCCTAAACCTCCGCCCGACATTCTTCCAAGTTTTGGAAATGCTGCATAGCCTATAAATACCCTTTGGGTTGGAACAATAATCGGTCGAAATGATCGATTAGTTACTTTCTCTACTACGTATAGTAAGCAGAAGAAGTATTGTATTCCACCCAAAAATTCGATACCGAGATTTCACCATATGTTTTCAGACTCCCTAAATGCGAAAAAAGGATTTTTGGAAAGTGTCTGTCTGTGAAGAGCATAATTCAGAAACGAACAGTCGGATAAACACCAAACTTGGTATTTAGGTTCAGTATCTTCCAGAGATGCGACTCGAAGGTTTTCAAGAAAATCCCCCCGACCCCAGATTACCCTTTACATGGAATATTTTTTGAAAATTTTAATTTTCTCGAATATGGCTCTAAGGATTTTGATTAAAATATCAAATGAAATGCATATCTTGAATTTTCTGGGAATGTCTCCAAAAGTATTCTTCATTGTGAACGACTTTTGCATAACTGGTAAACCATAAGAGATAGACAAAATTTTACTACACAAAAAATGTAGATCGCGTTAAAATACACAATTTATGTCATATACATTTTTTTTGAGTGAACCATTTTCGAGATCTTGCTTGTTATTCCCTTAAATTTTCCAATACATACTTTTTCTCAAATGGGAATTCGTTATTCATTTTTTTTGTCTTGGATATGCAAAGAGATATAATCTGTGGCAAAGGGAATGGTGCTGCACCTAGCAACCAGCTATTAAGAGATATGTATGTGCTTAAAGGCTACTGTTTTTCTATATTGCCCTTGTAAATATATATTCCCCTTACATCTACAAGAAAATTAGCAAAGTCTGCAAATGTTCATCTCGATTAACATGAAGTAAATGGAGAATAAGCGTTTGTAAAAATAGTTTGTACAAGAGTAGGGAAAGTCATGTGAGTTTAACACATCTGATTTTTTATAAAATTACAGTAGATTAAACCTTAAACCTTTCTGCTCTTTGGTCCTTTGGTTATTTAATTACATAAAAGCTACATACTAGGCGAATTTTTAGAGACGCCGCTGCAGTCGCTATTCTGAGCATACCCGGTCGTTTCCTCCATTCATTAGGAAACCAGATGCAGCTGTGAGCGATCGTCACTTTGTGTTTTCCTGTTGTTAGAGTCTTTCGAAATGTTAAAAATACTCGAATGACCAGTCGACTGTGATGTCAGATCATTGATATGTTTTTTAAAAGCAAATATTAATCATCAATTGTGTGAAGTTTTGGGGAAACAATGAGTGATAATGCCCGGCCACACACAGCGAAACAATCTCAAGGTCTGATCGCATCATTTCGTTGGGAACAATTCGACCACCGTCTCTACAGTCCGAATTTGGCACCAAGCGATTATCTTTATATGAAGAAATTCCTTGGTGGAAAAAAAATTAACGACGGTACTGTTGTGAAACAAGAAGTGTAGATTTGGTTTACATCATAGGCGGCACCATTCTTTGAAGAAGACATACAAAAATTGATTTCCTCTTATGAAAATTGCCTAATATGGGCGGTGTCTATGCGGAGAAATAGTGTAAGGTGTAAAGTACTGAATAATAATAAAATATTATTTTTTAAAAAATTATCGGTACTCACTTTGAAAACATGCCTTATAACTTTCACATAATGTAGAAAACCTTAACCTGTATAAAGAAATAAGGGCGAAGCTGTTAAATACGAGGTGTGATCAAAAAGTTTCCGGAATGACTTCACAACAATGCTGACGCTGAGATATCTTTAATTCTTACCCAGACTGTACATGCAACGTTCCTTTCCGATGAAAATGAGAGTTTGCGTGACTTCCTGTGACCATGCAGTGACGAGGTAGACGCTCTGAAGTGAACACGTGTTTTGCCTGTGCTGCGATTTTTCCGCGTAGCAAAAATGTGAGATTACGAGGAACAAAGAATGAACATCAAATTTTGCTTTAAACTCGGTAAAACTGCCACAGAAGCCTATGAAATCTTAAGAACAGCTTATGGGGAGGACGTTATGGGCAAAACTCAGGCATTTGAGTGGTTTTAGAAATTTAAAAGTGGTGTGACATCAGTTAAAGATGCAGATCGTTCGGGGCGACCCTGTTCCAGCAAAACCGATGAAAATATCAATCAGCTAAGGGAAATAGTCTTAAATGATAGGCGTATTACAATAAGAGAGCTTTCTGACTCATTAGGACTCTCCTTTGGAAGTGCTCAAATCATTTTAAAAGACAATTTGGACATGTTCCTACATCATGACAATGCGCTCGCGCACAAAGTCCTTTCTGTTCGCCAATTTTTGGATAAAAATAGGATGAATACTGTTCCCCATCCCGCCTATTCTCCAGATTTGGCACCAGTGAACTTTTTTCTTTTCCCGCGACTTAAAAATGCGGCTCCGAGGACACCGTTTTGAGGACATTGATGTCATCCATCGCGAATCGCAGAAGGCTCTGAACATGTTGAAAGAAGAGGACTTCCAGAGGTGCTTCCAGTAGTGGCAGAAGCGCTGGGACAAGTGTATCAACTCCCAAGGAGACTACTTCGAGGGTGACAGTGCAGATTAGACAAAACAAACTGTTGTGTAGTATTTATGACGTCATTCCGGAAACTTTTTGATCACACCTCGTATATAGATTCAGCACTCTCAGGTCATCGAGTTAACCTCTTTGGAAGCGACACTCAATCGGCGACACATAGCCTCAGTTATTAATTATAAAATGCCACTTGACTCATTTATAATGTTAGCAATGTTCTCTCCTTATACAATTATTTAGCATCCCCTGCTAACCAACTTGGCTACAACATAAGTGCAAAGGGAATAAAGCAAAGATTTTTACTTGTGGGTTATTAAAATATTTTGGCATTGGTATCGCATATGTATTATAGGTTATAAGCAGTTTCGAAATAGTAACCATCTATGTATATATTGCTTGGAATAAATTATCCGCGGCATTTGTCTTGTTTTATATGCATTTTCTTGAACTAGGAGTAGCAGCACGGATCACAGAGGTGAAACCGGGGCAGAGCATTGCAAGTAGGTCAGAGTAGCCCTTCTGGTTTCTAATGTGATCTCCGGGAGGGAGGGAGGGATGAGAGCCGAGGGGCGACCAGATACGGGCTAAGTTCACCAGCCAAGCGCTCTGGTCCCTGCATCCCTGCAGGAAGGCACCACCGAAGCCACCAGCACCAATCTCGCTGCAGACGACCACTCCACAATCGCCGATACCAGCACCATTAACGCCGATCATCGAGGAAATCCAGGGTCTGCGCGACGGCATTCAGGATCTCCACGCGGAGGTCCTGGACATTGGTGTGCGTGTTGCGGCACTGGACGACCTCATCATCACCACCACCGAGAAGCTCCAGAAACTGCAGACCGCCATCACTGCTGGCTTTACCCAGCAACAGATCACCGAGGCTGACCCGACGACCAAACTGCACATCATCGCTGCAAGGCTGCAGAACCTGGAGGCCAGCTTCGAGGAAGGCAGGCAAACATCTTCACACGTTCCACTACCAGCAGAGAAGTCACCTCAGGATATCAGCGACAACCAGAAGCGCATCTTTGCACAATGCCGTGCGCTTGTGCAAGAGCAGAACAAACGACGTCGGCAACCGCCGGAGTAAATACACCTTCATCCTTCCTAAACCTAATTTCTCCTCTTAACCTCCTAACCTCTAGGCTGCAATCAGGGCAATCTGTCATGGCTGTAGCCTAGGACTGCACTAGAATAACACGGGTGCTATGCGGGACCGTACTACCTTTCCTATGAACTTCCTTCCAAATCTCACGATCTAACCGGTGGAGGAGTTTTTAGTGTGTATGCCGACGATCGGAGAGTCCCACACTCTCAGTCCCGACTCCCACCGGTACTGAGGTCAGTGATTAAATCATTTTCTCCTCCACTCGGAAAAAAGAGCTAAGATGTGCGCAAGCATGGTCGGGGTTCCTAACGGTTCCAGATGGAACGCATCCGCAGGCCTGCCCTGCTCACAGATATCAAGACCCCGGGCGCCCCCAAGGTGGATCTGTCAGCAGTCCAACCAACGCCAGTTAAAATTCTAAAGTGTATATCCACCACCCAAAAGCAACGCACTGAACGCCGTTGCTTGATCCTACAATTCTGAAACACATAATAAGAAATTACGGGGACAGGAAAGAAAATTCATGGTGGAGGAGAAATCAGTTCAGCATTCGCCTACCGAGCCGGCAAAACCGTGAAAAAAAGTGGTCAAAGTGGATATCGAACCATGAACCTCTCGAATGCGAGCCTCACGCGGTGTCTGTGGAGTAATAACTATTTTCAGGAGATTTTTTCTTTCTCTACTACGTATAGTAAGTAGGAGAAGCATTGTATTCCATCCAAAAATTCAATACCGATATTTCACCAGAAATACATGTTTTGAGGCCCCCTGAATAAAAAAAACATTTTTGGAAACATGTCCATGTGTGTGTCTGTGAACAGCATAACTCAGAAACGAACAGTCGGATAAACACCAAACTTGGTATTTAGGTTCCGTATCTTCCAGAGATGCGACAGGAAGGTTATCTAGACAATCCCCCCTCCCCAAATTACCCTTTACATGGAAAATTAAACCATAAGAGATAGACAAAATTGTACTACACAAAAAATGTAGATCGCGTTAAAATACACAATTTATGTCATGTACATTTTTGTTGTTGAGTGAACCATTTTCGAGATATTGCTTGTTATTTCCTTAAAGATTCCAATACTTATACTCTTTCTCAAATGGGAATTCGTTATTCATTTTTTGGTCCTGGTAATGCAAAGAGAATGGAACACTCCACATAGCAACCAGCTCTTAAAATATTTGACTATCGCTTAAAGCCTACCAATTCCCCTTGCATCTACAAGAAAATTGGCAATAAGATTAACATCTCGATATCTCGATTAACATGAAGCATATGGAGAATAAGCGTTTGTAAAAATAGTTTGTATAATAGTAGAGAAAGTCATGTGAGCGTAACACATCGGATTTTTTATCTGATATTAATCGGGTTTGTGAGATGATATTTTTCTAAAGAGTAAAACGGAGGATTCGTTATAAAAATACTCTAATTCAGTTTACAATAATTTCATAAAAAACGAGGGGTGGTAAATTAAATTAATTGATTCGCTATTCGGGTTTAAAAGGCTATACACGCAAAGTCGGGCAGCCAGCTACAAAAGAAGTGGAGCAGTTCTAGCCAACTCCCACTCTCCAAGAACCATTATGCTATGTTACGACAGACGCGGCCCACCCTAACCTCACGTGGGAGGAGCGTCGTCTCAAATGCGTGGTGGTGGCGACTTTGTCAAGATCAAGGACATTCCTTTACGCAGCTTCTTGGTCCAAGGTTGACCAGTCGGTGTCGTTAACATATTCACACTCCGAGATAATACGAGAGCAAATCAAACAAGAACATAATCTTTTTCTTTTTCCTTGACGCTCCAATGTACTGTACATTTTTACAGCTAGACCAGACTTGTAGTTTTATGACCTCCTAGCAACACGAGAACAGCGGGATTCTCATACACGCAAACAACTCCATATACCAGCAGCTTCATTGCAATAAGAGCAAATGGCGGTGCTAAACCACGCAGTTATAATTTCGATGGAATTACTGTCAATATGTTAGTAATACCAAAGTCTAAGTTTTATATAATGACTTTAATTTTGTTTCTGTATCTGATCTGCACTAATACCTTCACAAAAATTCTGAAACATTACACTCACATGACTTTCTCCACAGCTTCTTCAAACTAATCTTACAAAAGCTTACTTTCCTTACTATTTCATGTTAATAGAGGTAAACCTTCGCAGAAAGGGCTCCGGGAGAGCGCAATAGTTTCGTTCCCGCCTCTCGTGCTGAGGGTTCGGAATTCGATTCCCGGCTCTGATTTTAAGTCGGCCTTATACACGCCTTCACCTCTGACTTGCGTCCACGGTAAAAGCTATAGGTCCTCTCATTCTACCGCCATCCGCCCGCTGGGTGTCTCTACCTTAAAAATGGGTACTCTCATCGCTTGGTGGAATGAGGTATCCCCCGAAGGTCATAATCCATATGGGGAGCGTTAGAAACGACAGCGACGTTCCCAGAAATATTTTCTTTTTAATTTCGTTGTAGGTATAAGAGGTATACATAAGCATTAACGATAATCATATGCAAAAAGCGGGTCGTTACATGCTGTCTTTGAAATTACATCCTAGTTTTTACATGATATTTCTTGAGAACAAATGTATTTCACCTTAGGATTTAAAAAAAAGGTTAAGTATATAGAAGAATTCAAGCAATAGTAGATGATTGATGTCACAAAGAATGATATAAATTGTGTGTTTTAAATAGACTTACATTTTTGTGCGTAAGTCTTTGTCCTTCTCTTATGGTGTGCCGGCTAAACGAAAGTATACAAAATTCACTTATAATAAGCTTCACAAGCTATTCCCAAAAAAATTAAGATATTTAATTTATTTTTCGTTCAAATATCCAGAACATTTGCTATTTTAATACAAATAGACATAGCCATTTTGGAGAAAATAAAAAATAACGAAAAATTTTTGTCTTAACTTTGGAAGATGCCGAACTTAAAAAATCTCATGTGTTACACTCACATGACTTTCTCTACTCTTGTACAAACTATTTTTACAAACGCTTATTCTCCATATGCTTCATGTTAATCGAGATATCGAGATGTCAATCTTATTGCTAATTTTCTTGTAGATGCAAGGGGAATATGGTAGGTTTTAAGCGATAGTCAAATTTTTAAGCGCTGGTTGCTATGTGGAGTATTCCATTCTCTTTGCATGTCCAGGACATAAAAAAAATGAATAACGAATTTGAGAAAGTATAAGTATTGGAAAATTTAAGGGAATAACAAGCAATATCTCGCAAACGGTTCACTCAACAAAAGAAATGTATATGACATAAATTGTGTATTTTAACGTGATCTACATTTTTCGTGTAGTAAAAGTTTGTCTATCTCTTATGGTTTACCAGTTATGAAAAAGTCGTTCAAAATGAAGAATACTTTTGAAGACATTCCCAGAAAATTCGATATATACATTTTATTTGTCATGACAATATCTTAAACATATCATATTTTAATCAAAATCGTTAGAGCCGTTTTTCAGAAAATTAAAATTTTCGAAAAATGTTCCATGTAAAGGGTAGTCTGGGGTGGGGGGATTTTCTTGAAAACCTTCGTGTCGCATCTCTGGAAGATACTGAACCTAAATACAAGTTTGGTGTTTATCCGAGTGTTCGTTTCTGAGTTATGCTGTTCACAGACACACACACACAGACACACACACACAGACACACACACAGACACACACACGGACATGTTTCCAAAAATGCTTTTTTTGGATTCAGGAGGTCTCAAAACATGTATTTCCGGTGAAATCTCGGTATCGAATTTTTGGGTGGAATGCAATACTTCCCCTACTTACTATACGTAGTAGAGAAAGTATTAAAAAGATCAGCATTTATGCGGTATTTCGTTTTTGGGTTATGCTGTTCACTCACACACACACACACACACACACACACACACACACACACACACACACACACCACATACCACAGTGCGTTCCACATAAACCTTAAATACTTTAATGAGCCATAATTTCCCCCGTGGAAACTCGTATAAATGTGAAATTTGCTTTAATAATCTAAGTGACTGAGAGAGAATGAATACCACTGCATTTTATTGATTTCGATGGCAATTACGAGCATTTTTAACATTGTTGACACTTTAGTTTGCAGTCGTAAAAGAAATATGCAGTACTCACTTCCAGAGCGTGATTTTTTATTTTCTCTACTACGTATTGTATTCCACTCAAAAATTCGATACCGAGTTTTCAACGGAAATACATGTTTTGAGACCCCCTGAATACAAAAAAACATTTTTGGAAACATGTTGTATATCTCCAATTATCTGGCAATGTCTCCAAAAGTATTCTTCATTGTAAAAGACTTTTTGCATAACTGGTAAACCATAAGAGATAGAAAACTTTTGCTACACAAGAAATGTAGATCGCGTTAAAATACACACTTTATGTCATATACATTTTTGTTGTTGAGTGAACCATTTTGGAGATATTGCTTGTTATTCCCTTAAATTTTCCAATACTTATACTTTTTCTCAAATTCGTTATTCATTTTTACTTTCTCTACTACGTATAGTAAGTAGAGGAAGTATTGTATTCCACCCATCGATACCGAGATTTCACCGGAAATACATTTTTTGAGATCCCTGAATCCAGAAAAAGCATTTTTGGAAACATGTCCGTGTTTGTGTCTGTGTGTCTGTCTGTGAACAGCATAACTCAGAAACGAACAGTCCGATAAACACCAAACTTGGTATTTAGGTTCAGTATCTTCCAGAGATGCGACACGAAGGCTTTCAAGAAAATCCCCCCACCCCAGATTACCCTTTACATGGAAGATTTTTCGAAAATTTTAATTTTCTCAAAAATGGCTCTTAACGATTTTGATTAAAATATCATATGTTTAAGATATTTTCATGACAAATACAATGTATATCTTGAATTTTCTGGGAATGTCTCTAAAAGTATTCATTGTGAACGACTTTTGCATTACTGGTAAACCATAAGAGATAGATAGAATTTTACTACACAAAAAATGTAGATCGCGTTAAAATACACAATTTAGGTTACATACATTTTTGTTGTTGAGTGAACCATTTTCGAGATATTGCTTGTTATTTACTTAAATTTTTGCAATACTTATAGTTTTTCTAAAATTCTTTATTCATTTTTTGTCCTGGTAATGCAAAGAGAATGGAATGCACCACATAGCAATCAGCTCTTAAAATATTTGACTATCGCTTAAAGCCTACCAATTGCCTTTGCATCTATAAGAAAATTAGCAATAATTTTTATTGTGAAAACGTATTGGAAGACAAATTCAATGTGCGCGATGTTCGAACAAAGACAATAATTTTATGGCTAGTAAGAAAGCTGCAGACAACTGGTGTATTCGTCAGTGAGAGTGGAAAACATAGACCATAACGGAGTGCAGAGTTTGTTGATAATGTTCGAAGACGCTTAGCGAACTCTCCAAAGAAATTGCTGCATCGATTGAACCAGGAGATAGGATATTCATATGGCTCATGTCAAAGATCTGCGAGGAAATCGGGATTGCAACCATACAGAGTCCATATGGTACAGCAACTAAAAGAAGCAGATCATGAGAAAGGAATGCGTTATTGTCGATGGTTTCAGGGTTTTCATATTCCACGTCAGACATTCTCTCCATCAACAAACAAAACAGCAGATACTGTGTTTCTGAAAACCCCCATATCATCCACGAAACACCACTGCATGATGAAAAGGTTAGGTTGTGGTGCGCGGTGTCGGCTTAGGTTTGTTGGCCCCATTTTCTTTGATACGATTGTAGACACTGCAGTTTATATGGGCATCTTTAATACATTTGTGGAAACTGTCTCCCTAAGTATTGGGCAGCTGATTTGGAAAGGGATTTGAGGAGAATAGGAATGGGGTCAGTGTGGCAAAGAGCCGAAACAAATCACAAAAACGTATGGAAAGGTGTTAAAAACATCGAATGTGTTACACTCACATGACATTCTCTACTCCTGTGCAAACTATTTTTACAAACGCTTATTCTCCATATGCTTCATGTTAACCGAGATGTCAATCCTATTGCTAATTTTCTTGTAGATGCAAGGGGGAATTGGTAGGCTTTAAGCGATAGTCAAATATTTTAAGTGCTGGTTGCTATGTGCAGTATTCCATTCTCTTTGGACTACCAGGACAAAAAAAATTAATAACGAATTTGAGAAAAAGTATATGTATTGGAAAATTTAAGAGAATAACAAGCAATATATCGAAAATGGTTTACTCAACAAAAAAAGTGACATAAATTGTACATTTTAACGCAATCTACATTTTTTGTGTAGTAAAATTTTGACTATCTCTTATGGTTTACCAGTTATGCAAAAGTCGTTCACAATGAAGAATACTTTTGGAGACATCCCCAGAAAATTCGAAATATACATTTCATTTGTCATGAAAATATCTTAAAGATATGATATTTTAATCCAAATCGTTAGAGCCATTTCTGAGAAAATTAAATTTTTCGAAAAATGTTCCATGTAAAGGGTAATCTGGGGTGGGGGATTTTCTTGAAAACCTTGGTGTCGCATCTCTGGAAGATACTGAACCTAAAACCAAGTTTGGTGTTTATCCGACTGTTCGTTTCTGAGTTTTGCTGTTCACAGACACACACACACGGACATGTTTCCAAAAATGCTTTTTTTTGGATTCAGGGGGTCTCAAAACATATACTTCCGGTGAAATCTCGGTATCGAATTTTTGGGTGGAATACAAAAATACTTCCCCTACTTACTATATGTAGTAGAGAAAGTAATATTGAAATTTAGTTTATAATTAACCAAATTAGAGATATTCTTTGCTGTTCTTTTGAATTTTCAAATACCTTATAATTTTCTGACGTACTAAAGCCACCACTTGTTGCTTTATCGTGGTGATACAACTATGAATTTCAAAGTCCCGCTCTTTAAGTACTTGATTATCGTTTGTCTACTGAATCCCCTCTGTACGAAATGTGTAATGAAAGAATTTCTGAAAATATTTTTATCGATTAATATGACGTAAATATAAAAGCAAACATTTTAAAAGTTTATTGTAGTTCAGATATAATAAATAAACAGTAGTGGGTAATGAAAGTCATTTGGGGGTAATGGGGTTTAAAGCCGATTCTTCTGGAATGCTACAAGGTACTTCACCGGCATTTATGAGGACTTAGGAAAACCTGTAAGAATCCTCACTTACGGAAGATTGCACTGGCGGTATTCGAACCGCGGCCCTCCCAGTTACAAACGCATGCCTTAACGTCTTCGGCTACCTCCATATTAAATTAATTTTGGCTTATAGATAAGACTGAGTATTTAGAATGTTTATATGAATGAGGTGAATAGTGGATTCTTTTTTAAATTTCCATAAATGATTTTGTATATTTTCTTAACACACACATGATATCCTGTCAGAATTAAATGCTACGTCACTTATTTCTGTCAAGTTTTGTCGAAAGAATAATACTGTTAAAAACTATATTACTTTCTCAAAATAAGCTGTAATATAATGTCTTCCTTTTTTTCTCTCGTAAAACTTCAATTTCTACACTGATGACATTTTTGCAATAGGTAATTCTACGATTTACATAGCTTTTCATACGAGTTGTAGCGTGTCACTGAACTTATAACACCGGCTGTTCTACAGTCAGAAACCAGTCACGAAATTTCGAGCGTATAAACCAGTTACTTGGGAGTTTATTGTCATCCTGAGCACCTGCTGTATCTATTTGGATAGTTGTCAAAAGCTTCCCAAACACGTGGCTGCAGTAACGGTCGAAGACAAAGGAATACCTCTGGATGGAACTTTCAGAATTTTTGCTCTGCTCTGACTCAGTATCCAGCTGCAATTGTAGTATAAACTTACGTCTGAGAGAAGAATTCATGGTTGTGCGAAAAAGAAGTGCAGTAAATTGTAGATTAGAAAGTCAATAACAAAATAAGCATTTTGAGGTGTCGCAGAAGATTTTGTTTGGTCGACCACATTAAAATACAATTATTACTTATCGCACTCCGTGGTCTAGATGTATCATGATTGCCTCTAGTTCCCAGGGTCGCGGGTTTAAACCCGGTGGAGGGCGATGGAGTTTTTGGGCATAAAATGCTTAGTATGGCTTCCTTCGGAAGGTAAGTAAAGCCGGTGATCCTCAAGCCTGATAAAAACGCCTCTGAGCAAAATTACCAGTCTTTCACGCCCAATATAGAATGGGACGCTAAGGAACACAGCAGTTAAAGAGCGTCCATAAATAAAACTGAATTTAACGCTGATTACATGTAACGTAGCTGAACTGTTATTGCATCCATAATACCGTTACATGCTGGGGAGAGGGTCAAAATGTTTTCAGAAAACGAATAAATTTAGTTCACCCCAGTAGGCACATGGACGGGGCCGCAACTCGCTAACAGCAAGAAGACCGTGGGAATTTATTAACAAACGTTTGGCCAAGCCAGACAGGGTTGGCGTCATACTAGACGATTTCAAACAGAGCCCTCCCTTTGGCGTGGTCCGCGCCAAAAGGAGGGATCATTAAGCCGAAAAATCAAACAACCCCAATAATGCTATGTCTAGCAATGACAGTGCAACACAACAGTGCGTCTGGTAATGACAATGAACTTACTGATACGTCACAATACTTCAGCGCATCATTAAAATCTTACTCGGCTCACACAGCCCCCTTATCGCTCATATCTTTTAACAGCTTCAAAATAGCAGCCCATTGGGATCCATTTCCCAGATGAACGATGAAATACACTACGTGATCAAAAGTATCCGGACACCTGGCTGAAAATGACGTACAAGTTCGTGGTGCCCTCCATCAGTAATGCTGGAAGTCAATATGGTGTTGGCCCACCCTTAGCCTTGATGACAGCGTTCACTCTCGCAGCCATACTGCTGGAAGGTTTCTTGGTAAATGGCAGCCCATTCTTCACGGAGTGCGGAACTGAGGAGAGGTATCGATGTAGATCGGTGAATCCTGGAACGAAGTCGGCGTTCCAAAACATCCCAACATGAGGTTGTCAAAAGATTACAACACAAAAAAATCTGATGTGTTATACTCACATGACTTTCTCTACTCTTGTACAAACTATTTTTACAAACGCTTATTCTCCATATGCTTCATGTTAATCGAGATGTTAATGTTATTGCTAATTTTCTTGTAGATGCAAGGGGAATTGGTAGGATTTAAGCGATAGTCTAATATTTTAAGAGTTGGTTGCTATGTCGAGTATTCCATTCTCTTTGCATTACCAGGACCCAAAAAAATGAATAACGAATTTCCATTTGAGAAAAAGTATAAGTATTGGAAAATTTAAGGGAATAACAAGCAATATCTCGAAAATGGTTTGCTCAAAAACAAAAATGTATTTGACATAAATTGTGTATTTCAACACGATCTATATTTTTTGTGTCGTAAACTTTTGTCTATCTCTTCGGGTTTACCAGTTATGCAAAAGTCGTTCACAATGAAGAATACTTTTGAAGACATTCCCAGAAAATTTGGGATATACATTTCATTTCTCATGAAAATATCTTATAACATATGATATTTTAATAAAAATCGTTAGAGCCATTTTAGAGAATATTAAAATGTTCGAGACATGTTCCTTGTAAAGGGTAATCTGGGGTGGGGGATTTTCTTGAAAACCTTTGTGTCGCATCTCTGAAAGATACTGAACCTAAATACCAAGTTTGGTGTTTATCCGACTGTTTGTTTCTGAGTTATGCTGTTCACAGACACACACACGGACATATTTCCAAAAATGTTTTTTTTGGATTCAGGGGGTCCCAAAGCATATATTTCCTGTGAAATCTCGGTATCGAATTTTGGGTGGAATACAATACTTCCCCTACTTACTATACGTAGTAGAGAAAGTAAAAAGTATAACCCAATTGTGTCTCATCTCTGAAAGATACTGAACCTAAATACCAAGTTTGGTGTTCATCCGACTGTTCGTTTCTGAACTATGCTGTTCACAGACACACACACGGACATATTTCCAAAAATGCTTTTTTTTGATTCAGGGGGGTCTCTAAACATATATTTCCTGTGAAATCTCGGTATCGAATTTTTGGGTGGAATACTATACGTAGTACAGAAAGTAATAAGCTATTGTAAGAATAGTTTGTATACTTAATAATAAACGATAGAGGGTATAAAAGTTCATCTTAAAGTAATACTTAAGATAGTTTTAGTTATCCTGTTTACATATAAACTTTGTTTCTTAAAAATTGTTTTGTCTTGGATTCAGTAGAGCTTAAAACATGTAGTTCTGATTAAATCTGGATATGAACTTTGAAGTGGTATACAATAATTTCTCCACCTCTCTATAGGTAGTTTAATTGTAGATTAAATAGAAAGCCATTTTAATAAAATACCCACAATCTGGTTCTCCCACTAAGCCTGCATAACCACCGTCGAAATTCGCCTGTTCCTGATAATCGGAACGCACAAATCGCTGTACCTTGTTGCGAGTGTAAAGGAGCGCCATTTGCAGTGCTTATAAATCTGACCGGTTTACAACCAAACTTTCCATAAAGGGAAACATTAATCACATTTGCATAAATACATCGGTAATAGTGTGTCATTTTGCTGCCGAACCAAACCACCTCTCTGCTTTTCAGGGTGGACACATTTGCCAATTAACTGAGAAGAGTTAGCGGTTCATATCTCTGTGTCACATGATCTCAGCAGTCACAACCTACCGTTAAATTCATAAACATGTCCGTTGTGACTGCTGGACAAATGTTAATGAGCAAACATTTTATGGGCTCTCTCTTTCCTTCTCAATTCTGGTATTTCTGGTTGTACAGCATTTCATTGCTTTTGAAAAACACAAATCTTTCTCTGCAAATCCGTTTTGGGTACTATATTATTACAATAAGTAGTTTTCAAATTGAGCTTATTGGGTGTGTCCTAGTGACTGATATTAAAGTGACATCACCATGTGATTATTTGGTGACTTCCTGCTTCTATTGAGTATATGAGAATATTGAAGTAATTTTAATTAATCATTCTTTCACAAAAGCCCTGTGTAGCACAAGGCTGGAGAGATAGAATCAGACTGAGAAAGTCACTGGCATAACCGGGATTTGAACCACGGATCTTCCGGTTACCATCCGGTTCCGAGTTAGCTGGGGGAATTAAATATCGTACCGGCATTTTGCCATGCTGGCTTAGACGGTTAGAGCAACCGGACGGTAACCGGAGGGTTTTTTAATTAATTAATTACCATTGATTAACCTAATAAGTGATTAAACTGTGAAACCCAATGAATTTACGACATTACAAGTAGCCATTGGGGTCTGTCATCGTAAAGTGAATTTGAGATCTCCTTGTGGTTTACTGGGAAAAATACTAGTCATTTGGGGAGTTTAATGTCGCGCTGGTATGTAGCTCAGTTGGTTAGAGAAACCGGACGGAAACCGGAATATCCTTGGTTCAAATCCCGGCTATGGGATTGAATTAAAGTAATTATTTGAAAGCAAATTTTCAATACAATTATTTGAAGTTTACACACATTTTTCTCTAGCACCTGCTTATAGCAGATAGAAAAAAAATTGCATTCCACCCTTAAATTCCACATCTAGATTTCACTGTAAATGTATACTCTGGAATAATATGCTTCAAATAATCTCATGTATTGCATTTGGTAGATTTTCTCCACCAAATATCGTTTATATACATACACGAGGGAAGGCCAATAAGTATTCCGCACATATTTTTTAAAATTTATTACAACATAATAGAAACTTATAATTGCCTCATCTTTTAACGTAGGCAACTTGCTTCACAATGCACATGGTTCATTGTTGCACAAGCTTTCTATGCCCTCAGGAAACACGTTTTTCTGTTGAGGAACAAACCATGTCTGCAGCGCTTCCTTCACTTCTTGGTCTGTGGCGAAGCGACGGCTCCTTAAGTCATTTTTAAGTGAATCAAAAAATATATGGTTTGCCACTTCACGACAGTCAATCTTCGCTTCTCTGAATCAGGATACAGACTTGCTCAATGTTGGCGTCACCAGTGGAAATGGTGAACTTTGAACTTTTCATTCCATTCATACACATTTCGCTGGGGTAAAACATTTGCCCCATATTGTGCGAAAATGTCTTCGATGGAATTCGGCTCCTGGTACACCTTCAGCGACGAAAAACGGATAACAGCATGCTGTTCTTTTTTGGTGTAAAACGGTGAGGGGTGCAGCCATGCTTATTATGCTACATTCAATGGAGTAATAACGGTCAAACATTCCACAAACGGAGACAAAGGAACAACATGTTGACATGCGCGCGCACAAACCGATACAGCCAACCTATAAAAAGATTAAAATAGCTGCGGATACTTAGCGACTTACACTCGTATCTGCGCCTCTAAGTTCAAATTCTTCCTGAAATACTGAATCTCTGTTATCGTTTATAGTATTACTTTTAACAATCCGCTTTGAGACACGGCATCAACCTTGAAACAATTGACTCAAAGCTTCTTAAATTATAGTATCTTACTAAACATCGTGTTGAATTGGACGCATTGCCTTGTAGGAAATACGAGTTGACTATGTGTAAGTCCATTATAATTTTTACTTTCTCTACTACGTATAGTAAGTAGGGGAAGTACTGTATTTTACCCAAAAATTCGATACCGAGATTTCACCGGAAATATATGTTTTGAGACCCCTTGAATCGAAAAAATCTGATGTGTAACACTCACATAACTTTCTCTACTCTTGTACAACCTAATTTTACAAACGCCCATTCTCCATATGCTTCATGTTAATCGAGATATCGAGATGTCAATCTTATTGGTAATTTTCTTGTAGATGCAACGGGAATATGGTAGCTTTTAAGCGATAGTCAAATATTTTAACGCTGGTTGCTATGTGGCGCATTCCATTCTCTTTGCATGTCCAGGACATAAAAAAATCTGATGTGTTACACTCACATGACTTTCTCTACTCTTGTACAATCTATTTTTACAAACGCCTATTCTCCATATGCTTTATGTTAATCGAGATATCGAGATGCCAATCTTATTGCTAATTTTCTTGTAGATGCAAGGGGAATATAGTAGCTTTTAAGCGATGGTCAAATATTTTAACGCTGGTTGCTATGCGCGCATTCCATTCTCTTTGCAAGTCCAGGACATAAAAAAATGAATAACCAATTTGAGAAAAAGTATAAGTATTGGAAAATTTAAGGGAATAACAAGCAATATCTCGAAAACGGTTCACTCAACAAAAGAAATGTATATGACATAAGTTGTGTATTTTAACGAGATCTACATTTTTTGTGTAGTAAAATTTTGTCTATCTCTTATGGTTTACCACTTATGCAAAAGTCGTTCACAATGAAGAATACTTTTGGAGACATTCCCAGAAAATTCGAGATATACATTTCATTTCTCATGACATTATCTTAAACATATGATATTTTAATCAAAATCGTTAGAGCCATTTTTGAGAAAATTAAAATTTTCGAAAAATGTTCCATGTAAAGGGTAGTCTGGGGTGGGGGGATTTTCTTGAAAACCTTCGTGTCGCATCTCTGGAAGATACTGAACCTAAATACCAAGTTTGGTGTTTATCCGACTGTTCGTTTTTGAGTTATGCTGTTCACAGACACACACACAGACACACACACACACACACAGACACACACACAGACACACACACACAGACACACACACGGACATGTTTCCAAAAATGCTTTTTTTGGATTCAGGAGGTCTCAAAACATGTATTTCCGGTGAAATCTCGGTATCGAATTTTTGGGTGGAATGCAATACTTCCCCTACTTACTATACGTAGTAGAGAAAGTAAAAATCTGATGTGTTACACTCACATGACTTTCTCTACTCTTGTACAATCTATTTTTACAAACGCCTATTCTCCATATGCTTCATATTAATCGAGATATCCAGATGTCAATCTTATTGGTAATATTCATGTAGATGCAAGGGGAATATGGTAGCTTTTAAGCGATAGTCAAATATTTTATCGCTGGTTGCTATGTGGCGCATTCCATTCTCTTTGCATGTCCAGGACATAAAAAAATGAATAACGAATTTGAGAAAAAGTATAAGTATTGGAAAATTTAAGGAAATAACAAGCAATATCTCGAAAACGGTTCACTCAACAAAAAAAATGTATATGATATAAGTTGTGTATTTTAACGCGATCTACATTTTTTGTGTAGTAAAATTTTGTCTATCTCTTATGGTTTACCAGTTATGCAAAAGTCGTTCATAATGAAGAATACTTTTGGAGACATTCCCAGAAATTTCGAGATATACATTTCATTTCTCATGACATTATCTTAAACATATGATATTTTCATCAAAATCGTTAGAGCCATTTTTGAGAAAATTAAAATTTTCGAAAAATGTTCCATGTAAAGGGTAGTCTGGGGTGGGGGGATTTTCTTGAAAATCTTCGTGTCGCATCTCTGGAAGATACTGAACGTAAATACCAAGTTTGGTGTTTATCCGACTGTTAGTTTTTGAGTTATGCTGTTCACAGACACACACACAGACACACACACACAGACACACAGACACACACACAGACACACACACGGACATGTTTCCAAAAATGCTTTTTTTGGATTCAGGAGGTCTCAAAACATGTATTTCCGGTGAAATCTCGGTATCGAATTTTTGGGTGGAATGCAATACTTCCCCTACTTACTATACGTAGTAGAGAAAGTAAAAATGAGTAACGAATTTGAGAAAAAGTATAAGTATTGGAAAATTTAAGGGAATAACAAGCAATATCTCGAAAACGGTTCACTCAACAACAAAAATGTATATGACATAAATTGTGTATTGTAACGCGATCTACATTTTTTGTGCAGTAAAATTTTGTCTATCTCTTATGGTTTACCAGTTATGCAAAAGTCGTTCAGAATGAAGAACACTTTTGGAGACATTCCCAGAAAATTCGAGATATACATTTCATTTGTCATGAAAATACCTTAAACATATGATATTTTAATCAAAATCGTTAGAGCCATTTTTGAGAAAATTAAAATTTTCGAAAAATGTTCCATGTAAAGGGTAGTCTGGAGTGGGGGGATTTTCTTGAAAACCTTCGTGTCGCATCTCTGGAAGATACTGAACCTAAATACCAAGTTCGACTGTTCGTTTCTGAGCTATGCTGTTCACAGACACACACACAGACACACACAGACACACACACACACAGACACACACACGGACATGTTTCCAAAAATGCTTTTTTTGGATTCAGGGAGTCTCAAAACATGTATTTCCGGTGAAATCTCGGTATCGAATTTTTGGGTCGAATGCAATACTTCCCCTACTTACTATACGTAGTAGAGAAAGTAAAAAAGCATTTTTGGAAACATGTTCGTGTGTGTGTCTGTGAACAGCATAACTCAGAAACGAACAGTCGGGAAAACACCAAACTTTTATCTTCCAGAGATGCGACACGAGGGTTTTCAAGAAAATCCCCCAACCCAGATAACCCTTTACATGGAACATTTTTTGAAAATTTCAATTTTTTCAAAAATGGCTGTAACATTTTTTATTAAAATATAATATGTTTAAGATATTTTCATTACAAATAAAATGTATATCTCGAATTTTCTGAGAATGTCTCCAAAAGTATTCTTCATTGTGAACGACTTTTGCATAACTGGTAAACTATAAGACACAGACAAACTTTTACTACACAAAAACTGTAGATTGCATTAAAATACACAATTTATGTCACATACATTTTGTAGTTGTTGGGTGAACAATTTTCGAGATATTGCTTGTTATTCCCTTAAATTTTCGAATGCTTATACTTTTTCTCAAATTCGTTATTCATTTTTTTTGGTCCTGATAATGCAAAGAGAATGAAATACTCCACATAGCAACCACCTCTTAAAATAGTTGACTATCGTTTAAAGCCTACCAATTCCCCTTGTATCTGCAAGAAAATTAGCAATAAGATTAACATCTGGATTAACATGAAGCATATGGAGAATAAGCATTAGTAAAAATAGTTTGTACAAAAGTAGAGATAGTCATGTGAGTATAACACATCAGATTTTTTAAAATTAATAATTCATTCAAAATATTAAAACATACGATCATTAAAAAATTCTATGTGTTGCATTCGGAATTGTCATGAAACTTTGTTAAGTCACCTTTCATTGCTTTTTATTTTAATCTTCCAGCTTTAATGTGTCTTCCATTGAAGAGACACGGAATAATATATTAAGTACTAGCTAATCATTCTTGAATGATGGGCGACCATCATTTGTACTCCTAAACCAAACTAATTTAACTGAGCAAATGCTTTGTCTTGGAAATCTCCAGTATACATTTTACTTCATAACTCCGTGTCAGAGGCTGCCGAAACTTCAAATGCACAATGTAAATTAGAAGCAACAGGTTAACTTAGAGCATCTTGTATTGCATACCTGACCTTCTTTGCCTTCTATCGTTTATTACTGGGCATATAAACTACTCTTACTCAAGCTTACTTCTCTATCTACTACATTTTAATTCAAATAAACCTTTGCAGAAATAGCTACATTGCACATTTTGTCTTTGATACAAGGAAGAGCGTTAATCACATGTTTAGGAGCTGGGCGCTATATGGTACACTTAAAATTCCATACTGTTTCCATGCAATCGCGCGAAACAACTGAATGTTGAAGAGAATGACTAAGAAATGAACAGTTCGAACCTTTAATAAGCCATATCTCAGAAATGACTAATGCCAAAAGAAAACTTATTTGAAATAAAGTGTATGTTTTTTAAAGAGATCTACTATTTTTGTATAGAACGTTCTCGTCTATCGCTTAACGTTTATAAGTTAAACAAAATTATACAAAATTCCTTCCAATTGAACAGGATTTTACAGGCAGTGGATGGAGATAATCACTTGAATGCCACACATCAGTCTTGTTAGTTTCTGTACCACGTACCTAATAGGTAGGGAAGGTATTGCATTCCTCCCAAAAATTCGATACTGAGATTTGAATGGGAATATATGTTTTGAGGCCCCTGAATAAAAAAGATCTAATGTGTTACACTCACATGACTTTCTATACTCTTATACAAAGTATTTTTACAAACCTTATTCTCCATATGCTTCATGTTAATCGAGATGTTAATCTTATTGCTAATTTTCTTGTAGGTGAAAGGGGAATTGGTAGGCTTTAAGCCATAGTCAAAAATTTTAAGAGCTGGTTGCTATGTGGAACATTCCATTCTCTTTGCATTACCAGGACAAAAAAAATTAATAACGAATTTCCATTTGAGAAAAAGTAGAAATATTGGAAAATTTAAGGGAATAACAAGCAATACCTCGAAAATGGTTCACCAAAGAAAAAATGTATATGACATAAATTGTGTATTTTAACGCTATCTACATATTTTGTGTAGTAAAATTTTGTCTATCTCTTATGGTTTACCAGTTATGCAAAAGTCGTTCACAATGAAGAATACTTTTGGAGACATTCCCAGAAAATTCAAGATATACATTTTGTTTGTCATAAAAATATCTTAAACGTATGATATTTTAATCAAAATCGTTAGAGCCATTTTTGAGAAAATTAAAATTTTCGGCGTCGGATGCGTTTTATCTGGAAACGTTAAGGACCCCAGCGGTCATGTTGGAAGCACAAATGGCCGAATGGACTCTTGCGGTGCTCTGCCCCCGGTCCGGAGGCCCTTCCGTGATACGTACCTCTACCTCTACCTTTCTCTCCCATATATTGCGAAATAGTGGTTATACAAACTATTATTATTGTTCTATCTACCTCATTTATCAACATAAACCTCTGTAGAAATAATTACATTATACATTTCGTTATAGACACAAAGAGACAGTGTTAGTCCATTGTTTTAGAGCTGGATGTTATATGCTGACCTTAAAATTACATACTCTTTCCATGACATAGCGAGAAACAGCTGAAAATTGACAGAACTTTAAAACAATGGTAAAGTATTGAACAAATCAAACCATTCATAACGGATATCTTGAAAATGGTTGATGCCACAAAAAGGTTATTTGCACTAAATTTTGTGTTTTAAAGAGATATACATTTTTTGTGTAGTGTGTTTTCGTCTATCGCTTAATGTTCACCAGTTATACAAGATTATATAAAACTCCTTCCAAATGAAGAGGACATCACAGGCTATACCCAGAAAACTCAAGATACTTATTTTATTTGTCCTGCAAATATATTTAATATATGGTGTTTTAACAAAACTTGTTCGTCATTTTTAGAAAATAAAAGAATTATTGAGGGAAAGAAGATCTCCCTAAAAATCGTCGAGTCGCATCTTTGGAAGAAACTGAGTTTAAATACCACGTGCATAGTAGGTGGAGAAGGTATTACATTCCACCCAAAAATTCAATACCGTGATTTCACCGAAAATAAATGTTTTGGGGACCCCTGGATCCAAAACAGCATGTTTAGAAATAAGCTGGTCTGTGTTTCTGTGCATATATGTGTGTGTTTGTGTGTGTGTGTGTGTGTGTGTGTGTGTGTGTGTGTGTGCCTGTGAACATAATAAATAAAATAGTAAAATAACTGCTGTAATGCCACGCTTGTATGTTGACGGGGATACATTTAACTGCAGTTGCATGGATTTTCCTCATTATTATTCTCTACTACATATAGTAAGTAGGGGAAGTATTGGTATTCCACCCAAAAATTCGATATCGAGATTTCACCGCAAATATATGTTTTGAGAATGTCCGTGTTTGTGTGTGTCTGTGAACAGTATAACTCAGAAACGAACAGTCGGATAAACACCAAACTTGGTATTTAGGTTCAGTATCTTCCAGAGATGCGACACGAAGGTTTTCAAGAAAATACCCCACCCCAGATTACCCTTTACATGGAACACTTTTAGAAAATTTTAATTTTCTCAAAATAGCCCTAACGATTTTGATTAAAATAGCATATGTTTAAGATATTTTCATGACAAACGAAATGTATATCTCGAATTTTCTGGGAATGTCTCCAAAAGTATTCTTCATTGTGAACGACTTTTGCATAACTGGTAAACCATAAGAGATAGACAAAAGTTTACAACACAAAAAATATAGATCCCGTTAAAATACACAATTTATGTCATGTACATTTTTTTGTTGAGTGAAACATATTCGAGATATTGCTCGTTATTTCCTTAAATTGTCCAATACTTATACTTTTTCTCAAATTCGTTATTCATTTTTACTTTCTCTACTACGTATAATAAGTAGGGGAAGTATTGTATTCCACCCAAAAAATTGATAACGAGATTTCACCGGAAATATATATTTTGAGACCCCCTGAATCCAAAAAAAAAGCCTTTTTGGAAATATGCCCGTGTGTGTGTGTCTGTGTGTCTCTGAACAGCATAACTCAGAAACGAACAGTCGGATAAATACCAAACTTGACATTTAGGTTCAGCATCTTCTAGAGATGCGACATAAAGGTTTTCAAGAAAATCCACCCATCCCAGATTACCCTTTACATGGAACATTTTTCGAAAATTTTAATTTTCTCAAAAATGGCTCGAACAATTTTGATTAAATTATCATATATTTAAGATAATTTTATGAGAAATAAAATGTATATCTTGAACTTTCTGGGATGTCTCTAAAAGTATTATTCATTGTGAACGTCTTTTACATAACTGGTAAACCATAAGAGATAGACAAAATTTTGCTACAAAAAATGTAGATCGCGTTAAAATACACAATTTATGTCACATTCATGTTTTTTATTGAGTGAACCATTTCCGAGATATTGCTTGTTATTCTCTTAAATTTTCCAATACTTTTTCTCAAATGGGAAGTATGGACAGTAAAAGAGAATGGAATGCGCCACATAGCAACCAGCTCTTAAAAGATTTGACTATCGCTTAAAGCCTACCATATTCCCCTTGCAACTATAAGAAAATTAGCAATAAAATTAACATCTGGATTAACATGAAGTATATAGAGAATAATCGTTTGTAAAATTATTTTGTACAAGAGTAGAGAAAGCCATCTAAGTCTAACACATCAGATTTTTACAGTATAAAACAACTATAAATGTTTAATATTATTGTTAAAGTTTAGTATATTATAAAATTAGAAAAATCATTAAAAATCCCAAAACTTAACAAAAAACACCATGTAACAAATGTGTTACACCAGGCTATGAAGGGTTAGCATTGGCGGTATGGGAATTTTAATCCTCCCTTAACCTTCATGGAGGATATATAAAACTCTTCAAATGCTGCATAATCTGTAAATTCTTTTACTGGTTTTAGAATTATCTAAAGGGCCAAGAAATTATTAGATAAGCACAGCGGGTGTAATTTAATACTTTGGTGCTGAATAACAAAGCCTCCAAATTTCTCTTATTAAGGGGAACCTATAATTCCCTGAAAGGAAAAGGTAAAGATACGGACGCAAGCCGAAACGGCCCTATTTGCTTCCACCGTGAGCCCTGGGTGAGAGGGAGAGAGGGAGGAGGGGTGAGAGGGAGGAGGGGAGAGGCCCGAAGGGTGAATGATCCCGATGACGACGGGTGCAAGCATGAACAGTTTACCTAACGTTTTCAGATCGAAAGCATCCAACAATACCCAGGCCCACCCGGCAGACCCTCTCGTGCAACACTCTGCACACCGTCGCCTGGTCCTACAACCCTGAAAAAGATGATGGGTAGAGGAAATGAGAGGCAGGAAAGAGTTGATAGAAGACGAACTACCCATCATTCTCCTACCGATCCGGGGAAACCACGAAAAACCCATAGGACAGATTGGACGGTCACCGGGGATTGAACCCGTAAACTCCCGATGCGAGTCGCACAGGTTATCGTAGAACTATAATCCCCCAACATAAATATTAAACTAAACAGACACAACAGTGGCATATATGAAGAATCTGCCATCTCCTAGGCCAGTAATTTTGAAAATGGTTGCACTTGATAATGGTCTGTAACCGGAGAAAATGAAATCCTAATGCATCACATTGCATTTGATAATTAACAAACAATTAGAGCAAATCGAAGAGGCTACATGGTAATCAACTCGCAAAACATGAGAAAGTAGCTCTCAAATATAACAAATTTCATTTGTTTTTAGAAACATGGCATCCAATAAATGTTCAGTATCGCTGTCGCATTTAACAAAACGTCAATTATATACATCCCCCCTATTCGTCTGCACGTTAAAGAAATCTACGAGCCAAATTAATGGAGAGAAAGTGTATTTTTTTTTGGACCTAAAGATCAAATGGTGATACAGTTTACGTGTTTTGGTGGTTTTTCAGATCGTTCATTTTATTAGTTTTATAAATTTTTGAAAAGCATGCCAAAATTGCAACTTTTTGTGTTTTCAAAATTATCTTTCACGCATTGGGTAGAGAAGTTTTTTGTGCATACATCTACACACTTTCATCGACATGTGACATAAACTGTTAGATAAAATCATGAATAAGTAAAAAGTGAAAAGAGAAATTAAGGCAAAAATGTTGAAAATTCCAAACTTTTACATTTTATTCCTACATCTAATAAAATCCTATTTTCACCCCAAAATTAAGTAATGCACAAAAATTACTCTTCTCAATGCATGTAAGACAATTTTGAAAACACCGTGCTGGCTATGAGCTTGCCAAATTTAAGAAGTTTAACAAAACAATGAGAAACTAATAACAAAAAACATGAAACAAATGTGATAGAGTGAAAACACTGTAACAAATGTTAGATATAAATAATACCATAAATAGGGAGGCGAATACCTGGCTCATTGCGACCAGTTTGATCCATTGTAGCTACATTCCCCCGGAAGGCAGGGATGAAGTGAAGCAGCCATAGAAGGTCGCACGTCCGCAGGCAGACAGTGCAACAGAGACACATATAAGTCCCTAATATTTCCAGTTTGAATACCGGCGCACCAGTAGAGGCAAAAACTTCCGAGAGAGGGCGACGAAGCTACCCTAACGGGCGGAAAAATGTACCATGGCGTTCACGGGGAGAAGGCTTTCCAATGCGCAAGCCACTACGCCATCTTTCTGTCACCGTCAACACGGCAGAACCTGAAAACGCACCTGAAACGTGAAAGGGAGAGATGAAATGAAGAAAGGAGAAATCTTGGTAGAATACACCACTCCGGCATTTGCCTAGGCGACCAGGGAAAAAACCACAAAAAAACAAACATGTTTAGTCACGATGTCAATTCGCAAGTGCTATACACAGAGCCAGGTTTTTGGTGTTTAGTTTTTAAAAATCTCGCGAATAATATATAAAATATCGTACTAATATTTTAAAACGGGGGAAATGTCGTAAAAATTCCGTTGTGTAATGTCATAGGCAGTTGTTTCTATTGTCGCAGCTGCGGCGTGATGTTTTTGAAATTCGGCTGGAGACAGGCTTACAGTCGTTATCGATTGTCTGCTTGTGGTCGTATTTCCGTCAATTTATTTCTGTTGTTAGCTTCCACGCGGTTAATTATTTTTCCGCTACAGCAATTACTTCAAGGACTTCTAAAAGAGAGCATTTCCATCGGAATGTTCTAAAAGCTCAGGAAAACCCTGTCGGCTCTCCTGCAGGTCATAAGAATAATGTTAATCTACCTTTCCAAATTCCGAGCGGGATGATTCAGGCGGTTATATCTGTGCCCGCATTCTGGAGGTCCCGGGATCGATCGCCGGCAAACGCCCCCTCTGGTCTATGGCTTTTCTTGGTTTACCCGGGTCGCCAGGCGAATCCTGGGGTGGTTCATCTTCTACACGACTGTCCTTCCTTTCAATTCCTATACCCATCATCTTCCTTGTCATCTGTTTCAGGGTGTAGGACCAGGCGACGGTGTTTTGCAGGTTGCGACTGGACGGTTCCTTGCACTCTGTAACAGGTTTCTTCCGTGGCGTCATTGTGGCACCGCTCAGTTAAGTCCCTCCTCAGCATGGGGCTCCGCTCCGGGTGTCCCTGGAGGTTGGTAGGAACGGATGCGTTCTATCTGGTAACGTTAGGGTCCGTACATGCTAGCGCCCGTCGACATTCGATTCTGGTTGCACTTCGGGTCTCTCCCCTCATCCTTCTCTCCCAGGGGTTACGTTGTGACCCAGCACATTGGGCTGACTGGCCTGCGTGCGGTGTTCTGTCCCTATTCCGGGGGCCCCTCCGTGATAAGTACCTTTACCTTTACCGTTCAAAATAAATTCTCATTCCTTTACAGCAAACATCTTCAAAACCATCATTTTTTTACTTTCTCTACTACGTATAGTAACTAGGGGAAGTATTGTGTTCCACCCAAAAATTCGATACCAAGACTTCATCGGAAATACATGTTTTGAGATCCCCCGAATTCAAAAAAAAGAATTTCAGAATCGAACAGTCGGATAAACACCAAACTTGGTTTTAGGGTCAGTATCTTCCAGAGATGCAACACGAAGGTTTTCAAGATAATTCCCCCACCCCATATTACCCTTTAGCTGGAATATTTTTCAAAATTTTAATTTTCTCAAAAATGGCTCTAACGATTTTGATTAAAATATCATATGTTTAAGGTATTTTCATGACAAATGAAATGTTTATCTCGAATTTTCTGTGAATGTCTCTAAAAGTATTCTTCATTGTGAACGACTTTTGCATAACTGGTAAACCATAAGAGATAGACAAAACTTTACAACACAAAAAATGTAGATCGCGTTAAAATAAACAATTAATGTCATATACATTTTTTGTTGTGTGAACCATTTTCGAGATATTGCTTGTTATTTCCTTAAATTTTCCAATACATAATACTTTTTCTCAAACTCGTTATTCATTATTATTCGTTATTCATTCGTTATTTTTTTGTCCTGGTGATGCAAAGAAAATAGAATACTGCACATAGCACCCAGCTCTTAAAATATTTGACTATCGCTTAAAGCCTAGCAATTCCCCTTGCATCTACAAGAAAATTAGCAATAAGATTAGCATTTCGATATCTGGATTAACATGAAGTATATGGAGAATAAGCGTTTGTAAAAATAGATTGTACAAGAGTAGAGAAAGTCATGTGAGTGTAACACATCAGATTTTTTTACTTTCTCTACTACGTATAGTAAGTAGGGGAAGTATTGTAAACCAACCAAAAATTCGATACCGAGATATCACCGGATATACATGTTTTGAGATCCCCTGAATCCAAAAAAAGCATTTTTGAAAAAAACATGTTCGTGTGTGTCTGTGTGTGTCTGTGTGTGTGTCTGTGAACAGCATAACTCAGAAACGAACAGTCGGATAAACCCAAACTTCGTATTTAGGTTCAGTATCTTCCAGAGATGCGACACGGTGTCCCCCCACACTTGTCCCCAGATTACACTTTACTAGGAACATTTTTCGAAAATTTTAATTTTCTCAGAAATGGTGCTAACGATTTTGATTAAAATAACATATGCTTAAGATATTTTATGACAAATGAAATGTATATCTCGAATTTTCTTGGAATGTCTCCAAAAGTATTCTTCATTGTGAACGACTTTTGCATAACTGGTAAAACATAGGAGATAGACAAAATTTTAGTGCACATGAAATGCTGATCGGGTTAAAATACACAATTTATGTCATATACATTTTTGTTGTTGAGTGAACCATTTTCGGGATATTGCTTCTTATTCCCTTAAATTTTCCAATACTTATACTTTTTCTCAAATTCGTTATTCATTTCTTTTTATGGCCTGGTAATGCAAAGAGAATGGAATACTCCACATAGCAACCAACTCTTAAAATATTTGACTATCGCTTAAAGCCAAGCAATTCCCCTTGCATCTACAAGAAAATTAGCAATAAGATTAACATCTTGATATCTCGATTAAGATAAAGCATATGGAGAATAAGCGTTTGTAAAAATATTTTGTACAAGAGTAGAGAAAGTCATGTGAGTGTGACACATCAGATTCTTTTTTGTCTTGGATATGCAAAGAGTATCAATCTGTGGCAAAGAGAATGGTGCTGCACCTAGCAACCAGCTATTAAGAGATATGTCTATGCTTAAAGGCCACTGTATTTGTATATTGCCCTTGCAAATACAAACAAGAGGAATATAGTACGCCTTAAGCGATAGTCAAATATTTTTAGAACTGGTCGCTTTGAGTAATATGTAATTCTCATTGCATGCCAAGAACATAAAAAAAGAACGATTTCTCAGTCGAGAAAAAGGGTAAGTGTTGGAAAATTAAAAGAAATAAGAAGGAATATCTCGAAAATTGTTCACTTTAAAAAAAATGTTTATGACATATATTTTGTGTTTTAAGACGATCTATAATTTTTATGTGGTAAAATTTTGTCTATCTCTTGCGATGTACCAGTTATGCAAAATTTGTTCAGAATGAAGAGGAGTTTTGGGGACATCTCCAGAAAATTCAAGATACACATTTTATTTGCCATAAAAATGTCTTAAGCATATGATAATCTAATCAAAATCGTTAGAGCTGTTTTTGAGAAAATAAACATTTTCGAAAAATGTTCCAAGTAAGGGGTGGTTTGCGGTGAGAGGATTTTCTTGAAAACTTTTATGTGGCATCCCTGGAACATATTGAACCTAAATACCAAGTTTGGTGTTTATCCAACTTTTCGTTTTTGAGTTATGCTGTTCACAGTGAAATAGACAGACACACACACACACACACACACACACACACACACATAGACACACAAGACATACACTGGGACATGTTTCCAAAAATGGTTTATTTTTTTATGTCCTGGACATGCAAAGAGAATGCAATGCTCCACACAGCAACCAGCTATTAAAAGATTTGATTATCGCTTAAAGCGTACCAATTCCCCTTGAATCTACAAGAAAATTAGCAATAAGATAGAGTCTGCAAATGTTTATCTCGATTAACATGAAGTAGATGAGAATAAGCGTTTGTAAAAATAGTTTGTACAAGAGTAGAGAAAGTCATGTGAGTGTAACACATCAGATATATTTTAATTCCCTTCTTCCTTTTTATCGTAAACGTTTCCGCAGAAATAGTCAATTTTCGATAAAATTTCCGACAAAATTATAGCCATAAATCAGTCACATTTGTCACAAATCGTGCATATACTTCTTGCTGCATCTTACCGTTACATTTTGCATTTATCGTTAATAACAAACAACCCGATCCTGGCTATAGATCTGCAACAGGCCCTGTTACGCTCAGTGTTAATTTAATTGGACGGCGCGTTGTAAGCGATAATTTTAAATGTTAGTCGCCACTGTTGAACAGCAGTACGCTTTAACCGTTTCAGCCATCGTAATCATACAAACAACCTGTTGCTGATTAAGCTTACGTTTGTAAGCAAAGCACCCAACACTGGAATCGTTTTTACTTCTGATTCACTACTTAATCGAAACACAATAACATATTTTCTACGGCTCTCCTGAAAATGAATTTACAATATTTGCCGGTTAGTTTACAATCGTTGTTGAAATATTGCTTTTCAAAACTGCGAGGTGAGCCGATGGCTACAATTCCTGCACAGCAAGGGAAGCGTATGATAAAGTTTAATTCTCATACCATCTATGCAAGAACGCCTGAAAATTTGGAGATCCTTCGCGTAGGTGTCACTGAAACTGAACATTTGCTTTTGTGAAAAATAGTACGAGGGCTGATCAACAAAGACTGAGACTGATATTTTTCACAGATGTTTATTACTCCAATTCAATGTTTACATGAGTTTTTTCAAAGTAGTCCCCTCCTACTTCAATGCACTTTTTATACCGTCTCTGCCAGTCCTTGAACACGTGCTGCAGACCATTCTTTGTCAGGTCCTTGAGAATCGCCTCACTTTTCTTGAGCACTGATTCAGAGTTCTCAAATCGAATACCCCTAAGCTTTGCCTTTAATGATGGAAATAAAAAAAAGTCACAGGGTGCAAGATCGGGGCTATAAGGTGGATATGGTACACAGGTAATGTTGAATCGAGCCAGAAACTGCATGACTTGATTTGCGACGTGAGGCCGTGCATTGTCATGATGAAGTCGTCACCAGTCCGAGAAAGCTCTGGTCATTTCTTTGCAATGTGCTTCCTCAGTGTAGCCAATACTGACGAGTAGTATGCTGCTGTAACAGTAGTGTGAGGGGGAACTGCATGCTGGTAAATCATTCCATTACAGTCAAAAATGTGATCACCATCACTTTCCCTGCAGATGGAACAACTTTTGCCTTTTTTGATGTTGGAGAACCTGGCACACTGTGCTGGCTTGTTTTCCTTCAGGATCATAATGATGCAGCCATGACTCATCACCGGTGATAATCGATTTAAAAAATGCATCCTCTCCATCAGTAAAGAGACGCAGCACCTCACGGCATGTCTCCATTCGCACAGCCTTTTGTTCGGGAGTCAACAGACGTGGCACCCAACGAGCACAAACTCGGGTCATATGGAGATGGTCGTGCATAATTGTAAACGCACTGCCATATGAAATTCTCAACACGTAATGTTATACGCCGATCCTCTGGGACAATCACAGCTGCTGTGTTGATGTTGACTTCAGTCACAGCAGAAGCTGAAACACCAGGCCCACCTTGCTTAACACTGACAAGTCGGCCTTCTTTGAAGTCCTTGAACCACCTAAACACTGTTGCACGAGGTAGTGCATCTTCACTGTACGCTTTCTTCAGCTTTTCATAAGTTTCGGTGGCTGTATGGTTTAAACGAAAACAGAATTTGATTGCGCTGTACTGCTCCTCTCGCGTCACCTCCACTGTGTGGTATGCGAAATGCACATAGGGTCTACAAAATAGTGCATTACTACCAACCTACCAATACGAGAGTGCTGCCGCCTACCAACATTATACATAAAAACCCGCTCTTTTCAAATATTTATGTTACAGATACGAAACTATCACGGAAGCTACAGGAAAAAATCAGTCTCAGTCTTTGTTGAGCAGCCCTCGTATATGCATACCAACAAAAGAGGATGGGGAATAAGTGTTACAAAATCATGTAAAGATTTTAGAAAGTGAGAGAAGCATATGATATTTAATTGAAAATACACGTTTTATGATCCACTGAACCACATACATAGTACCTACGTAGAGAAGATATTGCATTCCACCCAAAATTATGATACCGAGCTTTCACAGGAAATACATCTTTGAGTCTCCTTGACCTCCAAAAAACAAGCGTTTTTAGAAAAGTGTTTGTTTGAGTGAACAGTATAATTAAAAAACGAAAAGTGCGATAAATACCAAACTGGAATTAAGTAACTGGTAAGCGTTAAACGATACACGAAATCGCAATACACAAACAATTTAGATCTATTTAAAACGCACAATTTAATTGAAATAACTTTTTTTTGGCTTCAGCAATTTCTGAATTATCGGTTAGTAATGGATCTAATTTGAAGAAGTTAGTTTGTTATAGGAGTTTGTACCACGCTTTGGGCGTCAATTTGAAGTAGGAGTTGTATTGTAGTTCTTATGTTGGGGAGCCGAAATTGTAGTAGTTGCAACCGCACGTATAGTAAACAGTTTCCGGTAGCCTTCGCCCCAAATGTACTTTCAGGTGGCCTTTGCCCCAACTTTAAAAAAATATTAACTTTGTAATTAAACTGTTTCTTTAAGTATTAAATATCTATGTTTGCCTCGGCTGCGTCAGTATTATTGTTAGAGACATGGAAGTCTTGGCAGGGTTTTGGTACGACTAAGAATGTAGGCTTACACAGATTATAATTTTTACTTCAATCCTTTTATTAATACTGGATACGATTTAAATAACACTTCACTGATATAGAATGAGCTGTGAGATTCTTTTTATTAACTAATTACACTTTTTAACACGTAAACTTACTTTTCGTCTCAAACGAATACATATTATATTTCTTGAGGACACTTTTTGCGTCTGGTTAGTAACTCTGTCTACAGGCAACTGAACTGATTTTAACCGTCTAAACTTGTAAATTTCTGTATTTCAAGTCTCTGATTGCTAATCCTACTCCATTAGAATACCTTCATTTAACTAAAAGTTATTCTGGTTGTTGATTGTCTATTTTTAAACTATTGCTAAAATTACATTATTGTTACTCCAAGAATCACAAGTAACATTTAAACTTACTAATTCATTATTGCCTCATGGTTATCTCATTGTTAGCTCATTGTTAGCAACTATTAACCTATTATTCTCACAGCTCCTACATTATTAAATTACGTAATACATTCACATAACATTATTAAACATGTATACAACAGTATAAGCATGTGCAAAAACTGTTACATACATTTTACAAATTATTACATACACATATTGCTTCAAGGCGGGCTGTTATTGAATTTACATATTATACAATTTGACTGAAATCATTTAAGTGTTAATAATACTGCCTCAACTTGTTCAATACCTAATTCTTTACAATTCCTGTGGATTTTCAGTTGTCTCTCGCGATATCATGGAAAGAGTATGGAATTCTAAGGCCAGCATATAGCGCCCAGTTTTGGCGCCTGGATGCAAATACAAATGTTTAAGACTAGACGAAGAAGTATATGTCGGCGTTTCTTGAATTTTATATTGCGATGTAAGCTCGCTCTGGACACGCTGGCATCAAAATTGTACTAATTTGTCGAGCAAACGTAGTGCCTTCGCTCATTCCTCGCATTTCTGGCAAATGTCGCTAGAAAGCGCAAGAATTTCTTCAGCCACCAGTCAGTGTAGCAGTGCTGGACAGTAGCCGGTTTCTAGCAGTTCAGGTCGGCATCACAAGATGGTGCTAGCATTTCCAATACTGAACATTCTTTCTGAAGTAATTAGTAAGCTGTTTACAGATTTTAGCATGTTGATAACGCCAACTGCATTAAGTGAAACATTCCGTTATTTCTGTTTTAATTACACGAAGGCATCTAAACCATTTTAACTAACACTTCTTTATGGAGTAATAAAATTAAAAGCCGCTAGGAGCTATTTAGTAACACATTTTCTTTGTTGTATTCACATGAATATGGTCTAACTTGTTAACTGTATTTTTTCTTATTCGTGTATGCTTTAGAAATACATTACTTTTTATTGCAATGACTTCTCTACTGCATTTAAAACATCCTTTTTCACACAACATTTTCTAAACAATTCATATGTATTCATGATGTAATGTTATTCACACAGTGGTCCTTCTAATTCGCTACGTCACCCACAATATATTTTTACCGAGGAGTTATTTAAGAAGGTTTCAACATGCGGAAACACCATTAAGATGTTGATTTTTATAACACCCTCTCGCGATGGAAATAAAAGAAATGAGAAAAAAGAGAATTGCAGGAAAATATACAGCTACCCTTTACTTAGAAGAATTTTCATTAGTTTTTATATTCTAAAAGCAGCTGTAATATTCTGATTAAAATTCACTTTTTTAAAATATATGCATAATTTTTAATATGTATTTCTTGACTTTTCTCTGAATATCCTGTGAAGTCATTTTCATTAGAAATAAATTTTATATACTTTTGTAGAGATAGACAAAATTGTTCTATACAAAAATTGCAGATCCTGTTAAGCACGCAATTTATTACTTTCTCTACTACGTACTGCAAGTAGGGGAAATATTGTATTCCACCCAAAAATTCGATACCGAGATTTCACCGGAAATACATGTTTTGAGACACCCTGAATCCAAAAAAAAACATTTTCGGAAACATGTCCGTGTGTGTGTCTGTGTGTCTGTCTGTCTGTCTATGTGTCTGTTTCTGAACAGCATAACTCAGAAACGAACAGTCGGATAAACACCAAACTTGGTATTTAGGTTCACTATTTCCAGAGATGCGACACGAAGGTTTTCAAGAAAATCCCCCCACCCCAGATTACCCTTTACATGGAACATTTTTCGAAAAGTTTAATTTTCTCAAAAATGGCTCTAACGATTTTGATTAAAATATCATATGTTTAAGATATTTTCATGGCAAATAAAATTTATATCTTGAATTTTCTGGGAATGTCTCCAAAAGTATTCTCCATTGTGAACGACTTTTGCATAACTGGTAAACCATAAGAGATAGACAAAATTTTACTGCACAAAAAATGTAGATCGCGTTAAAATACACAATTTATGTCATATACATTTTTATTGTTGAGTGAACCATTTTCGAGATATTGCTTGTCATTCCCTTAAATTTTTCAATACTTATTTTCTAAAATGGGAATTCGTTATTCATTTTTTTGTCTTGGATATGCAAAGAGTTATAATCTGTGGCAAAGGGAATGGTGCTGCACCTAGCAACCAGCTATTAAGAGATATGCATGTGCTTAAAGGCTACTGTTTTTCTATATTGCCCTTGTAAATATATTTTTCCCTTACATCTACAAGAAAATTAGCAATCAGATAGCAATAAGAGTCTGCAAATGTTTATCTCGATTAACATGAAGTAGATTGAGATTAAGTGTTTGTAAAAATAGTTTGTACAAGAGTAGAGAAAGTCATGTGAGTGTAACACATCAGATTTTTTTTTGTCATTACTACTTCCGAGACATTCGTTGCTATTGATTTTCAATACTTGACGCTTTTAGGTGCGGTTTGTTAACATTCAGTTGTTTCTGGTGATGTCATGTAAAACTGTGGGAATTCAAAGGCAGCATACGGGCTTTTTAAATACTTGACCATCACTTTACCTCTTGCATATCTCTTTTAACTACCATTAAAGATTTAATGAAACAAGATGTGTAAACATTTTTATCTTGATGTAGTAGATAGAAGTTGTAGGAATAATTTGTATCAGAGTAAGTACATAATATTAATGTAAGAGTTTATTCCTACAACAAAAACGAAATAATCTTCTCAGATTTAAGCAGCTTTAATAATACAATTTTGTTCCAACCAATGCCAAAATGTATATTTTTGAAGGCGAAAAGAATTACTAAAATCGACTGACCAGTGTGGACAGAATTTTTAGTGTTTACATTTTTAAACTTCACCTTTTTCCTCTAATTGCCCAGTTGTTGTAAAAAATCTAATGTGATGCAGTCACACTATTTTCTCTATCTGTTACAAATGCATATTTTTTTGCGTTGTGTAGCATATTATTTATATAAAAATAATTATTCTATTTGGGTTAGTTACTCAAGATATACGTTTGCCTAAGAATGATTTCAAGCTAAGCAAACAGTGCCTAGTTATATACAACATTCCGAAACAGCATTCAAATGTTTAGTAGTACGAACTCATGCATTGGAAAGAAAAAAGAATCGCAAATTTTCAAGCATGTCCGTATTGGAAAAGTGTGAACATGCAACATGGAATACTTGGAGAACGCTAACGCTACGAATAAATTTATTTGACGCAATCCAGGTATGTAAGAGTTATATTTTCTCTTGTAGCAAATTGTTGATTTTCAGCTATACAAAATGGATAAGTATATAGGGGTGAAGGTGGGGTGGGGGGCGACTTGCATCCGGAGCAGAGTACCGCCCTTTGTGCTTTTACCGTGACCACTGAGAGGGAGGGTTGGAGGAGATCTGAAGGGCAATCAGTTCCGGGTGACGACGGCGCAAGCATGGGTGGGCTCACTAACGTTTCCAGATCGAACGCATCTGACACCGCCCCGTAATATAGGATTGGGTAGGTGCCGAAAACAAGCTTTAGAATGTTATTAAATAATAGTGTACGAATTATTTTAAGCTAACGTTTAATAATTCTACAATGTTTTAAGATTTATGTAAAGTCCCACTAACTACATGTTCATATGCGACTCATCAATTAATTGCATTAATTAATAATAAAAGCAAACAGTGCAGTTCTCAGAATTAATAAAACAAATAAACTAAATTTTAACATAATACAACACAAGTAGATGAATATAAAGAGAACATAAGATATAAAAAATGAAATTACAGTGTTAATTTTAACATCGTTAAATAAATATATACATTAAGATTTCTACTCAAGCATGAACGAGAAAATATTAAATATTAGGTTGAAACATTTTGTTAAAAAAACTGATATTCTGCAGCAATTTCTTCAGTTTTAGATAGGCCACTTGAGTAGATATCTATTGCAGCGTGGAGATAGGAAGAAATCTTCTCAGTTCTGCGATAGTTATGATGTCTAAAATTTTAAGGTAGCTTTAAGATTTAAAATTTCATTTTCTGGGATACTACGATAGCGCTCTGAAAGTAATATAACACAATATTTGTAATATAAATTAAATTACTCTGAGGTATCTACATAAAATAGCAACTAGTGCTGAGTTTTAAACTAAGCAGGAAGGTAAAGTGGGGCATAATTTATTACAAAGCTTAGGGGTAAATGAAAGCTCTATTGCTTTCATATAAAACCTCAAGACTTCAAAGATTATTTTAAGACTGAACGTTGGTTGGAACTGCCTTCTCCCTACCTTAAAATGTGATTTTACTGTTGTATCCTGATTAAATTGAAGGGAAGATGATAAAAAATCTAAAATTACCTTAAATAACCTGTTGTTTACGTGAAAATTTGGAAGTCGTTCTAAATGTCCAGTAATTAAAAGCTAAAAATAGCAATAACTGCCTAAATTGCTTTATATTATTAATAATTGCTATATATAATTAATCTTGTTTTTAATACTGTGTATAACACGAAGTTAAAGTAACCACACCCATCCATAGAATCATTTGAATTGGTATGGACATGGAAATATTAAAGCATTTATTGTTTTTCTATTTTTAGTCTCTCTAGCTTTGTAACTAGAGGAGTTATCATTTCACTCAAAAATTCGATATTGAGATTTCAACTGAAATACATGTTTTGAAGCACCTAAATTCAAATAAAGCATTTGTATAAAAATTGTCTGTGTGTGTGTGTTTGTGTGTCTGTGTAAAAAACGAAAAGTTGGATAAATACTAAACTTTGTGTTCAGTGTCTTTCAAAGATGCGACACGAAGATTTTCAAATAAATCCCCATCCCAAACTACCCTTTATATGAAAATGTTTAGAATTTTTTAATCCTGTAAACATGGCTCTTAACGATTTTGATTAAAATACAATAGTATACGAAAGTCATTTACATGACAAATAAAATGTATATCTTGAACTTTCTGGGAGTAACCTGTGAAGTCCTCTTCATTCGGAAGGAATTTTGTACAATCTTGTGTAACTGGCATTAAAACACGCAATTTATTTCAAATAAGTATTTTTCTGTCATAAGCCATTTCTGTGATATCTGTTTATCAAGGTTCGAATTGTTCATTTCTTAGTTATTCTCTTAGTCCTCTCAAGGTTCAGTTGTTCTCGAGATTGTATGGAACCAGTATAGAATTTAAGGCCAACATAAAGCGTTCAGTTCTTAAACATTTGACTATCACTATACCCTTTGTATGTGTAAGGAATTGTGTAATGTAACTATTTCTGCAAAGGTTTATTTCGATTAAAATGTAGTAGATAGAAAAATAAGCTTGAGTAAGAATAGTTTGTATACACTCACTTATAAGCGATAGAGGGTAGAGAAAGGCATATGGATGTATAACATCGGGTTTTTAGATAAAGATTAGTATGTGTGTGTCTGTGAACAGTGTAACTAAAAAAAATCTGATGTCTTACACTCACATGGCTTTCTCTACTCTTGTATAAACTATTTTTACAAACGCTTATTCTCCATATGCTTCATGTTAATCGAGATGTTAATCTTAGTGCTAATTTTCTTGTAGTTGCAAGGGGAATTGGTAGGCTTTAAGCGATAGTCAAATATTTTAAGAGCTGGTTGCTATGTGGAGTATTCCATTCTCTTTGCATTACCAGGACAAACAAAATGAATAACGAATTTAAGAATAAGTATAAGTATTGGTAAATTTAAGGGAATAACAAACAAAATATCGAAAATGAGTCACTCAACAACAAAAAAATGTATATGACATAAATTGTGTATTTTAATGCGATTTACATTTTTTGTGCAGTAAAATTTTGTCTATCTTTTATGGTTTACCAGTTATACAAAAGTCGTTCACAATGAAGAATACTTTAGAGACATTCCCAGAAAATTCGAGATATACATTTCATTTGTCATGAAAATATCTTAAACATGTGATACTTTAATCAAAATCGTTAGAGCCATTTTGAGAAAATTAAAATTTTCGAAAAATGTTTCATGTAAAGGGTAGTCTGGGGTGGGGGGATTTTCTTGAAAACCTTCGTGTCGCATCTCTGGTAGATACTGAACCTAAATACCAAGTTTGGTGTTTATCCGACTGTTCGTTTCTGAGTTATGCTGTTCACAAACAAACACACAGACAGACACACACACGGACATGTTTCCAATAATGCTTTTTTTGGATTCAGGGGGTCTCAAAACATGTATTTCCGGTGAAATCTCGGTATCGAATTTTTGGGTGGAATACACTACTTCCCCTACTTACTATACGCAGTAGAGAAAGTAACAAATGTTGGATTAATATTAAACTTGGTATTTAAGTATAGCATTTTTGACAGAAGCGACACGATGATTTTGATTAAATTATATTTAAGGACTTGCATGATAAATAAAATGTATATGTTGAAGTCCTCTGTGAAGTCCTCTTCACTGGAAAGAATTCTGTACGGTGATGCATAAGGGTGAACGATAAAAGATACACAAAAACGTATTACACAACAAATGTAGATCGGTTTAAAAACACAGTTTATTTAAATAGGTAGCTTCTTTGTGGCGTGAGCTATTTCTTAGATATCAGTTATTCTTGTTTTGAACTTTTCAGTATTTCATAATTTATTAAAGTTCTGTATCTATACAGTTGTTTCTCGTGTTATCATCGAAAGAGCATGGAATTCCAAGGCCAACATATAACTACTCACTTTTAAACATCTCACTATTTTTTCAATTTCTTGAATCCCCATTGTAGTTACAACAAAATGTGTAATGCAGCTATTTCTGGAAGGGTTTATCTCGGTTAACATGAACTAGATAGAAAAACAAGCTATCGTGAGAATAATTAATAATAGGTAGGTAAAGGTAAAGGTGGGGGGCCCCCGAAACCGATCAGATTGGGAGACATTCGTGCGCAAGCATGGACGGGGTCCCTAACGTTTCTAATTCTAATGCACCTGAGCCGCCCAAGCTCGCCCACAAGCTTCTGACGCACCGGAAAGAAGCATTACAAAGTGGCAAGCCGAATACCGTACCTAGTCCTTTATCGCCGAAATATATGATGCTGGAGATGATGGGTACAGGAAATGAGGGACAGGAAAGTTGTGGTAGAAGAGGAACGACTACAGCATTCACCTACGGACCCGGGGAAACCACGAAAAACCCTTGATCTGAGTGGGTGTAGCCGGGAATCGAAATCGGAATGCCAGCCTCACACGTCACCATGGAGCTTTCTCGCTCAGTGATAATAGGTAGAAAAAGTCGTATGCTTTTAACACATCCGATTTTATTAGATACTAATTAGGAGTTATTTTCGATCCACAATCAAGTAAATTAGAGTATGTATGATTATTGTTATAGCAGTAACTATTGAAGGGAAAAATGAAATGAAGGGGTACATACGGTTGGAATGGGTAGGAAGAGAGGTATTAGGGCGAGGTATGCGTTTCTGAACTCCACCACCAGGTTGTCAGATAGCTGTATTATCGACGTTGCGAGTTTACGAATTCCGCCACTCTGGGTCAAAGCAGCGCTTGATGCGTTCCTTTTTTTTCCCCTCACAGGGTTGACAGTCTATTTATTGTAGTAAGCTGCCTATGGCTCACAGCCTGGAAGGGGAAGCTCATAATAGCCAACTACGATACTTTTGTGTCGAGCTTTCTTTTCGTTGCGGTGAAGCTATACCTCACTCCCCTTAAGTCTGTTTCCTTACAGACCGACATTTTTTGCTAAGTATGTTTTCTGATTTGGTATATTCTTTCGTTACATTAGGCCATACTGTAAATACCACAACGACCATAATATTAACAGAAGGAGTAGGTACCAGGTCTGGAGATTTCTAGATTGTGCACTCTTAAAATCGTGTCTCTTACTACAATATCAAAATAGAGGTGCCTAAGAACTAGGAAGCGTTCGGACCTTAGATATGGGGTGACAAGACCGATAGCATATCTGATCATAAATGCATACAAACTTCCCCCATTTAGCTGTATCAGTTTAACTCTTCAGCTCGTGCTTGCCTGGTCATCAAACAAACAACACGACTATAAAATAATTCCCGTGACGCCACAAAGTGTGTCCCTCAAAAATAGATCATTATTTGATCACGTTAATAATTTAATGAATTGTAAACAAGCTAACAATTTCGGTAAAACCTGCACACACTAACAATTTAAATAAACTCTAAACAACTTAACAATCTGAATAAAGCTTAGTAAAATAACGAGCGTTAAAAGCACTTAAATACTGCCAAAGGAATTCGCAAACTACATATAAAACAACTCAATAAGCAGGGCTCAAAAATGACAACTATAGAAAGTTAGCAAATACAAATCTCGACTGTGGCTCCGCAAAATAATTAAATTTATAGCAAAAAGGTAAGCTAATCGAAACAGACGAGCCTATGTGACTACTCAACCACAAAGCCCCTTTAAAAATTACAAAATTTTCAGCTTACAGAGATGTATGCATTCGCACTGGCATGTACGAACTCACCGAGAAAACTGAAAGGCAACCCAACCCAAGCTGCAAAAACAACCGACACACCATACACTAGGACATTCGAATAGCATTGGTAGCACTGCTGTAAATCAGAGATTCTAGTGGTGGCAACTGTAATCTTGTAGTGTATTGTTGAACAGTCTTTGTTGAATAAATCTGTAATATTTAAAGTCTCGAAAAGCAATATTTTATGAATACATTCACGTTTCTCACATTCAGTAAGTAATGCCGTCCTAAAACGATGTTCAGTAGATATGAACAAAGGTGTTTCATAAAAATTCAAGTTGCAAGAGGAACAAATGCAAGTCGGTGCTATAGAGCTTGCAAGAAGCTTTCGGGAGAGAAGTCCTACCTTACCGAACTATTGGAAGATGGGTGGAAGCATTGGCCAAGGAAGAGATGAATGCCAACACAGAGCATGTTCTGGTAGACCCGTTGCTGAACAGACGATCTCCATATGCAAACTGTAAGGGATGATGATGATGAAGATGACAGACGCTGGACATGTGTGGAGATTTCCAGGAACTTGGTATTGCAGTGTCGACTGCCCATACCATTTTAAGAAGAAAGCTGAAAACGTGAAACGTTTGTGCCACTGGGTTCCGCACACTAACTGAAGTTGAAAAGTGGCAGCGAATGGAGACGGAACAATGCATTTGGAGCGATTTGAACACGAAGGTGAGGTCTTTCTTCGTCGCGTTGAGGCATAATTTTTAACACTTAAATAATTTCAGTCTAATTATACAACAAGTGAATTCAATAACAGCCCGCCTTAAAGCAATATATGTATGTAACAATATATAAAAGTGTATATTACAGTCATTGTATATGTTTATATTATTGTATAACATGTAATAATGTTATGTGAATGTATTACGTAATTTAATAATGTAGGAGCTGTGTGAAATAGGTTAAAAGTTGCTAACATCGAGGTAACAATGAGGTAACCTTGAGCAATAATGAATTTGAAAGTTTAATAATGCTACTAGTCATTATTGGAGCAACAATAATGTAAATTTTGAGACAGTTTTAAAATAGCCAATCAACAACCAGAAAAAGCTTTAGTTAAATGAAGGTATTCTATTGGACTAGGATTAGCCAATCAGAAACTGAAATATAGCAAAATTTACAAACTTAGAGTTCAGTTGCTTGTAGACAGTGTTTCTAACCGTACGCTAGATGTGTCCTCGAGAAGTTTAATATGTATTCAGCGAGAGACGAAAGTAGTTTACGTGTTTAAAAAGTGCAAGTATTTAATAAAAGAATCTCACAGCTCTCCATATCAGTGAAGTGTTACTTAAATCATGTCAAGAATTAATAAAAAGAGTGAATTAAAAATTATAATCTGTGTAAGCCTACATTCTTCAGCCGCACCACGTCTTGCAAAGAAATCCATGTCTCTAACAATAATACTGACGCAGCCGAGGCAAACATAAATATATAATATTTAAAGAAACAGTAAAAAATTACAAAGTTAATATTTTTTAAACATTTTTTGGGGCAAAGCCCACCGGAAAGTACATTTGGGGTGAAGGCTACCGGAAACCTTTTACCATACGTGCGGTTGCAACTACTTCAAGTTCGGCTACGCAAAAGTCGAAATACAATACAAAGGAAATACGATTCTTCAAATTTGGTTCCAAAGCGTGGGGCAAATAACAATACGTAAAAATAATTATTACTACTTCAGCGTTAACACGATGAATGAGACATGGATACGTTCGTATACACCTGAGCTGAAACGACAATCAAGCGAATGGTGAGATACAGAATCACCACGCCCAAAAAGCTACTGAGCATTGTAGGATCCTTTGAAACTGATAATTATGTGTGTTATGATTATGAAGGCATAATCTTAGTACACAGAGCGCCAAAGAAAACCTTCGGCGCATTTTGTATCGTTTTCTACGTTCTTATGAGGTGTGTCCTTCACCTTACCTATCGCAGAGCGTGGTGGCTAGATAACACAGCAATAAGGGGGAAAGAGGGGAGGTTGACGACTTTGCTTTTTCTGGTATTATTGAAACCAAAGCATATTTATTGTCTCAGAACCAGTCATGCCGTATACTAGCGAAATTACTTGTTGACATATCGTGGATATTTGGGAGGCTGGTGGCACTATTACAGCAATTGCAAGGCAGTGCATAAAAGTGTTTTTATAGTTAATTACTGGATAAAACTATTTCAGGAAGGTGGGGTAGACGGTCGACATACTCGCCAGAAAGTGTGCACTCCCGTGATATTCGTTTACTAAATGCAAATTACGGTTTTGTTATAATTGACTAATCATGCTTAGAAACTAGATAAAAACATGTATATGGTTTACTGAATATGACATACATATTGTGCCAATAAAATTGTGTTATATTTTTGTCTATAATCCTGTCGTATTCCTATGATCAGCAGTATGTTAGTAAAGATATATTAACCAATTATAGTTTGAATTAGAGGGAAAACATGCTGCTTTATTTATTCATCATTTACTTATGTTTGCTTCTATGCAGTAACAAGCACTGATATCACTATGAGAATACAGTTCTTTTTTGTTATAAAGCGCTGCCTTGCTATGTATTTAATGAATATCACTCAACCATTTGTACCCCCAGAAAATCTTCTCACACTACACATTCTACATTTCGCTAACCTGGGCGCTCATCAAGTGATCCTCTTGGCCTTTAACCCTTTAAGATACGTGTCCTGCACTAGCTGATAAGGTATGGGCTACCAATCACGATAAGAGGTCTGTATGACAAACTGAATGTACTCACTCCACCTCTTGCTTTTTAGCCAATACGATCGAGAGCGTAAACATATATTTCGTTTCTACGCCATTTTATAAACTTTGTTGTGGTTATTGGTGTAACTGTTTAGCAGAAGGAATGGCGCACCCTTGTACCCTAAAGCAACCATGGCTTCGCAAGGCCACGTACAATTATAAATAATGTGACATAGACGCGAGGTGCAGTGAGATTTTCTTTGGCGCTCTTTGTACATATTATTCTTCTGGTATAAGAGTAAATGGAGACTACCACTCGCGGTACTTGGAACATCATTTGCGCCCAGCATGGTATCGTAAACGGCCTCAGATCATTGGGAGTCCTATTGTGTTACATATAATACCCGTTGTCATGTAGCCACAACAATGAGGACTTTGTTTAGAAGGTGGAATTGGGAAATATTTAAACATTCACAAAATTCACCAGATATGAACCCTTATGACTCTACGAGGCATTCGATTTCAACCAAGAGTCGACATCCAGAGAGATCTAGATCGATCGGTGAGAGAGATCTCCAGAAATGGTGCTGCAGATGCAGTGAGCCGTCTTCCAAGTATTTGACAACGTATTGTTGATTAGATTAGCTTACATGTAGGTTCTTTGATGGCCAAAATGCCTTGAACATAGAACATGTTAAAAACTTTTATATTTCTATTTTATTGAACTTAATATAACCTGGCTCTTACAGCCTGTGTCACTGCACAAGATTACATCCTTACTTGTATGCAAGGATTTTACAAAATTGTCAATTATGTACAATAAACATATTATTTATGCACACATAAAGTGTACAACATTTTAAGTTATGATGCTAAAATTTAAATAGGAAGCATCAAATTTCTATTATATTAAAAACTATCACGTCTACCGAATACAAAATTTCTTCCCTTCAATGCTTAAACCTTTGCTTATATGCAAAGCGTGTCAGAATTTTAATATATACATTTACAAAATATTAAATATGTACAATAAAACAATTTTGCGTATAATACATATATATAATGTGTACAATGTTTTAGATTATGGTGCTAAAATATACAGTAAATATCAAATTTATACTACTTTGAAAGTTAGCATGGTTAGGTACTGAGTATAAAATGCATTTCGCTTAACGTTTACAGCCTGTGTCACTGCTCAAAAATTACATCTTTACTTATACGAAAATATGGTCAAAACCCAGTATTAAGCAGTATTTGGAAGCAAGACAGTTTTGCACTTGGATGATGGATATTTTCCTTTTGCCTAGTGTTAAAGTTATGTACTTTCATGTTTGTAATAAAGTTATGTCGATTATTTGCATAAAATTTTAAGATGGAGAATATATAAACACAAGGTAAGGTTAGTGTACCTAGTTTCTGAAATAGTTCTTTGCATGACTACCCGATATGAGTGTTGCAAATTATTCGTATAACCTTCTTTTGTATTAGAAATATGCGTTTACTATCCACTGAGTTGACCTGGCAGGAGGCTATAAATGAAGTTCGTAACGTCAAAGGTAACCTAAATACATTTTTATGACGTTATATCAGTATTGGCATTACTTTTCGAATGCCCTAGTATAATGGTGTGACCATAAAGAGTGGTGAATAATTGAAATTCAATGCTGCCCAAAGATACCTAGTGAAATTATTTGGAATTCGTTGCCCCAGTAAGAAAACTAAAATGCAATCAACACAATTGGATTTCAAATACTTTTAGCGACCAGGACTGCCGACTGTATTCTGATCTACACAGATCTAATACTTGAGGTTACTGTCTCATGAAATTGACTTATAAATGCACTGGACTTTCATAGCTTGTATAGCCTTAAGGCTTTCTGGCAATAACCTCTCAGAGTAAAGTTAAAGCATGTTTATATTAGAACAAAGTTTTTCTCGATTCTCTTGCGCCATTATTACTGTTTATCTGCACGCTAAACGACCGAATGACGTTTTCTTTGCTAATGGTGTTTTCATTACCGTGAAATGACTGCGCATAACATCGTTCACGTGAGTTTTGCTTAAGGTTACCAAAATATTATTGATGTGTGACAAGGAAGCTAAAATTTATTGTAAGTCGATACTTAAAGACTTCAATATTTTAACAGTTACTAAAATATAACATGTTTTCCGGGCTTATAGGCCGTGGTTGAACAACAAGGTTATAACCTTTATATATATTATATTTTACCAATTACACTAATTATATTTTACTAATTTTACCAGTATTATATTTTACCAATAACACCGGCCTTGATAACCTATGATCATGTTTTAACAGTAGTCATCAGTTGTAATGGATAGCCTTTTGTATACAAAAACAACACTGGTAATACTGCATTAAATAATTCAGTACATTCAAACAGCACCAGTAATGCAAACAATTTTAGGATATATTTCTGTTAAAAATATTACAACTAGGAGTAGTTTATTGATTACATTATGAATTGTGATAAATTACGAAGTAAAAAAGGTTATTTGATTTGTGTTTATGGCAAAGAATATTTTGAATTATTAAACCTAAAAAATGCATGTATTTATTATATAAAGTTTAAAAAAGTATTGCATATTTTGACAGGTAGTAGTATGGACTAAAATAAGAAAAAAAGTCTAATAAACAAGGATTCTAAAATGCTTACTTTAAGAGCTATGAGCACTTATTTATCTTTATTACTGCAAGCTCTTTGCTATTACGTAAAACCTACAGAAGGCAGTATACAAATGGGAACTGTTATTGTCCAGGGATACAGTATGCAGTAAACACCTCTTAGTGTTGTTACTGTGAACCGTATTCACACTTCTGGGTAAGTGCAACGATATTCTTATTAGTTCTAATGGAATCAGTTTGTGTTTTGATAAGTTAGTGAAACCCTTTTACATTCTAGATTTATCTTGAAATCTTTGGTGCATGCAACCCTCATTAAGATGTACAAACACTACAGGAAGGCGTCATTAATGTCTGCCAGAGCATCCGTGACCAACCTGGAGTGGTGAGAGTGCGTGATTCCCTAAGACGTCAGACAAAAGCATGCTTTACTATGAATAGGCACCATATTGAGCACCTCCTTTAGCGATACTTCATTATTACTGGTCGTATGTAATTGTAAGCAGTTACATTAGAGGCTATGCTGTTCACAGTAACAGAGTAATGTGCCCTCATTTGTTTACTGCCTTCTGTACATCATACTAATAGCAAAGAGCTTGCAGTAGAAGAGATGTTTCACAGTAGCAAAGATGGATAAGTGATCATAGCTAGGGCCCATGTTTAATGTACAATTCGTTGCTTTTGTTTTAGTACATACTATCTATCACCTCTCAAAAAATATGGAATACTTTTTCTTTAACATCCTTTAACATCCTGACATACTCTTATGAAGCTAAATTACTAGTGTAATGGGCTGTATATGTGACATTTGCCATGCACTCTTACGTGGAAATAAGTACAGAATACATCTGTGAAAAAACGATAAATATTGCAACATTCATAAATATGGATTCTACTGTTATTAAACATTAAAAACTTTCTACTTGAGTTCTATGTTGCTTTTATGGATGCTCGACCATTTAAATCATTCATATGGCGATTTATATTTGTACCTATAAGTATAAAATTATTGTAAAAAGGTAGTAATGGAACAATACCACCATTTCTCGATACCGATACTGATTTTTGAGCACCGATATTCGATACTTTATAAAAAAAACTGTAAAGGCGATAGCTTGTTCTCTGAACTATATCATTAGCAGTTTTCTGTGTCTAAACGCATTTAACTAACTTTGTATTGTATACTAATTGCAAAACTGTTCTTTTTTGACATTTTCCAAATGGCAGCATTTTTTATCTTGATAATGTCACAGGTTAATCCCTATTGTTAAGCAAGTTTAATAATAATAATAATAATAAAAATAATATAATTTATTTGCTTGTCCTTTATGTAATTATATTTTGTGCAGAAAACATTCTTTTAAAGAGCTTTCTAACCATAGGAAAACCAGCAATTCTTCCTCATTTTGCAATATTAAAAATATAAACTAATATATACTGCCGTTTGTGAAAATTGCAACACCAAGAAGGAAACGCATGAATTCAATGAATTTAATATCACAGGTTAGGTACATGACAAATAACAAATGATAAACTTTTCAAATTAATATTCCGTATTTGGTGTGGTCTCCATGGGCTATAATGTCGTGGCATTGAATCAAAAAGGCTCTGAATAAGTTCCTGAGGGATTTCCCTGCACGCAGTTTGTATTCGAGCCAACAAATCCGCGATACTGGTTACTGGAGGACTGTGACGCACCAGGTGCCGACCAACCATATCCCAGACATGTTCGATGGGCGACATGTCAGGGGAATGTGCAGGCTAGGGAAGCAATGGTAACCGTCGCTCTTCGAAGAAGGCTTGTACATTCCTGGCAATATGTGGCCGGGCATTTTCCTGTTGAAATGTGACCTGAAGCAGAGGGAGTACCTCAGGCGCTACAACCACCGTTAGGTACCGTTTGCTGTTCAAAGTGCCCTCAATTCGTAAGAGGTGAGATCGGTTGTTGTAACCAATGGCGCCCCAAACCATCACACATGGTGTTTATCCGCTATGACGTTCAACAATGCACCCTCCAGCTTGTGCTCACCACCGTGCCGCCGGAAACGTATGCGGCCATCACTGTAGAACACGTTGAAGCGGGACTCGTCCGAAAGGACTACATCTTGCCACTCCGCACCCTAGTGACGGTGTTCGCGTGCCCATTGCAGTCGGAGGAGCTTGTGGTTTCTGAACAATGGAAGCCAGCGTAATGGCATGCATGCAACCAGTCCAACCTACAGCAGACGGCGACGAACCGTTGATGCAGAGATGTTCACACCTGTTGCAGTGCTCCATCGTCGACCCAACACTGTGGATGAAACTGTACGGTCCGTTATGGCCATGCGGACAAGATGACGGTCATCCCGTGCTGTGGTCATGTTCCGTGGTCCAGTACTCCTCTTCGCTGTGTACGGCCTTTATCTATCCACTGCTTCCACACACGCATCATGAAACGGCAACTCTAGGCCGAGCCCAAGAACTGTAATTACAGATAATTTAGTAATTAACTTTTAGTGATGTTAAATCGTATTATGTAAATATCTTTTTCTCATACTGCTTGTATATTTTAAGAAGGGTGATTTAACGTTATGTATCTATCTAGGTTATTAATATTAGTAGAGTTATAAATGGTTTAATGTAAATAATTTAAGCGCTATGTTAAAATACTGTCCACGAGGGAATGTTTTAGCTACAGGAATAGTGCTTTCGAAGGCAGAAAACCTAGTTTTATTACCTCTCTTCGGTCGCAGTGCTATTATTCCTACAGCGAGGGTGTAGAGCCTTTGTCCCATTATTTGATAATTCGCCGTGACCAAGTGAGTGAGAAGGACAATCTAACGGTACATGTAGGAAAAGCCGCGATTTATATTAAAATTGGACCAATGAAATCCCTGGAAGTTTATTCGAAATAGTTAGACGCGTCGAGTCGCGCTAAAAATGTACCAATAGGAAAGGAAGCAGCCTCAGGAGCCTGAGACTATAAATGGATCTGTTTGGGGAAAATTCGGGGCACTTTATGTCATGTGTGTGGTTAGGGAGAGATGCTGCAGGATGTGTGAGATATCGCGCCAAAAAGGGAATCAAGTCAAATTTGTCATGTCAGCTTAGTATTGCATTTTATTCGAGAGTTTATGTCATGTGTGGTCAGGGAGAGATGCTGTAGGATGTGTGAGATATCGCGCCAAAACAGGGAATCAAAAATAGTTTTAGCAACACACCTAAGATCCGCTACTCTGAAAGCGACAATAAGAATAGTTATATTTCGTGCCATATCCACGCCATAGTTTAACAGCGGTGGACAGTATTTTACAGCGGCAATACCAGTTTTGTATACTACGAGTGTTAATTAAATAAAAAGAAACGGCAGTGTCATCTTTTCATAAACAAAACAAGTCTATGTCTTCCTATATCACCACCCGAGATCTACGTTTTCCTTTACCGAGGATAAGTCCATGCTCCCATATAATTTAAGGAAAATTACTGCAGCTAGCCGAGGATAAATTGAAGAACCAACACGCTGAGAACTTCTGGAAGCAACGGGAGAAGCATCAAGGTAAGCTACAGCAACGGATGAGGAGGTGATCGCCGCAAACTGGCGCCATAACGTGGAGCTCGAAGGGAAGACCAGCTCGAAGGGAAGACCAACATAAACGGAGGACTAGAAAACAACGAACAGACGAAGAATCTTCAGAGGAAAGGGGCACAGCAGAACAAAATTACAACGCGAACTTCTAGTCTACCTACGTGGGACAACAAAACAGCTGAGAACATCGCTTCTAGAACTTCACCAGGATTCGAACCCGGAACGCATCAGTTAACATTGAAAAAAATACAGGTTAGAACATTTATTCAAAAACAAACAAAAAAGAAGCATGCAGAGTAGTGATTCAGTTTTGTGAACACATGTTATTGAGAGGGGGTAAAGTCATTACTAGGGAGGTAGAACTTGCTAACGGAACCATGAGTAGGTCAAGGGAAGATTTGGAAGAACTGAATGGGGAGGCTATTGTCAGCATAACAACAGATGAAAAAAATATGGGTGCAGCAGAAGTAGAAGTGAGGCTAGAAAGGCAATCACCGATTGAGCAGGTCATTGACGCAGGTCAAAACCAGCTGCTAATATTGCTTCAACATTTGAGCGCAAAGATAGATGAGCAGACTAAGGAGTCAAAAAGAAATTTGAGTGAACGAAGTAAGGATTTAAGAAATTTGAGTGAACAATATAAAAAGTTAGAGAGCATAGTAGATGAGCATAGTAAGAACTTAGAAAGCATAGTAGATGAGCGGGGTAAAAAGTTAGAAAGCATAATAGATGAGCGGGGTAAGATCTTAAGTGAATATAGTAAGAACGTAGAAAGAATCGGAAGTCAACTAGATAAGAATTTAGAAGGGGAAGTAAATGAGCAGAGTAATGGCTTAGAAAGAATCGTAAGTGAACTAGATAAGAATTTAGAAGGGAAATCAAATGAGCAAAATAAAGACTTAGAAAGAATCATAAGGGAACAAGATAAGAATTTAGAAGGGAAATTAAATAAGAAGAGTAAGGACTTAGAAAGAATCGTAAGTAAGCAGAGTAAAGACTTAGAAAGAATCGTAAGGGAACAAGATAAGAATCTAGAAGGGGAAGCAGATGAGCATAATATGGACTTAGAAAGAATCGTAAGTAAGCAAAGTAAGGACTTAGAAAGACTCGTAAATAAGCAGAGTAAGGGCTTAGAAAGAATCGTAAGGGAGCAAGATAAGAATGTAGAAGGGAAATCAAATGAGCAGAGTAGGAACTTAGAAAGAATCGTAAATGAGCAGAGTAAGGACTTAGAAAGAAAACTGAGCGAACATAAGGATTCCGAAGGGAAATTAAGTAAGCAGAGTAAGGACTCGGAAAGAAACTTAGGTGAACAAAATAAGAGTTTAGAGGGGAAATTAGTTGAGCTGATGAAGGGGAAGTTAATAGAAACACTTGAAGGGAAATTACTACAGATACTAGAAACTAAGGATCCGAAAACACTAACGGGAGAAGAGACGTTAAAGAAAGCTTTTGAAAGAATGTCAAAGAGGGCGCAGAAAAGAAAGCAGGAATTTAAAACAAGGAAGCGAAAGAAATGGTTGATCGAACTTGGAGAATTAGTATGGGTATAAAAAAAAAAAAAAAAAAAAAAAAAGAAAGACAGAATATCATTGATCCTGATTCTACAGTGCCTGGAAAGGAGAGCTTTCACAGGTGAATTAATGAATTATCTTAAGCAGTTGTGCAGAACATTTTTTTTTGGCATTAATAAAGAGACTTGAGTATTAAATGATCATTAGTGATAGTGAAGAAGAACAAGAAACACCTTTGCCACTAATATGTTTCAGTTTCTTTCTGTTTGAATAAGTTTGTCTTAAGGTTGAAACAGCTTTTATTGTCAGAATATTTATTATTTTTTTTTATATTTAGCAATATTTGTAAATTATTAATTGGTTGATATGCTAGCAATATGCTGACAGTTTTCTTTAAACATATAAATTAGTTTTATTAATTATAAAAAAAAAGGTATCATAGAATGGAAAATTTATTTAAAGGTCCATACAGGGTGATTAACATTTTTGGCTCGGATACATATGAGTTACAAGAAATAAAGAATTCCAAGATCGTAGGGAGATACCATAAACAGTTGCTCAAACCATACAAATGTTTAGAGAATGAGAAGGGTGAAGAATGTAATGAAAAGAATCAGGTTAGTTTTACTCGAAATGAGGTAGCAACCCTATGAACAAATAGTAAAGGTAATACACCCGATAAATAAGGATGTAAAGAAATAAATAAATGCATAATAATTATGTACCAATACGTATGTAAATAGATTTAATTTTAGAACTTAATTTGGGTATTAGAGTATTTGTTGCGTTACAAGTTATTCGTGTGCGCGAAATGTATTGTGTATAAGAATGTCTCTCGGAAACCTGTTTTTAAATGGTGAGAGGGGATCAACCATAACAAATGTAGAGTGAACGACCCAAATGTAAACACCACTGGTTTGGCAGAACCCTTGTGAAGGAACCGGTATAGCGAAGGGTCTCTGTCAACAAAACAAACCTACAAAGGCCATAATCAGAGGAATTATTCTGGAAAAGAAAATTGTATCAAGTGCTGAAAAATTTATTCTTTTCCAGAACAGGGCAATTTTGAAACGGCAACTCTAGGCCGAGCCCAAGAACTGTAATTACAGATAATTTAGTAATTAACTTTTAGTGATGTTAAATCGTATTATGTAAATATCTTTTTCTCATACTGCTTGTATATTTTAAGAAGGGTGATTTAACGTTATGTATCTATCTAGGTTATTAATATTAGTAGAGTTATAAATGGTTTAATGTAAATAATTTAAGCGCTATGTTAAAATACTGTCCACGAGGGAATGTTTTAGCTACAGGAATAGTGCTTTCGAAGGCAGAAAACCTAGTTTTATTACCTCTCTTCGGTCGCAGTGCTATTATTCCTACAGCGAGGGTGTAGAGCCTTTGTCCCATTATTTGATAATTCGCCGTGACCAAGTGAGTGAGAAGGACAATCTAACGGTACATGTAGGAAAAGCCGCGATTTATATTAAAATTGGACCAATGAAATCCCTGGAAGTTTATTCGAAATAGTTAGACGCGTCGAGTCGCGCTAAAAATGTACCAATAGGAAAGGAAGCAGCCTCAGGAGCCTGAGACTATAAATGGATCTGTTTGGGGAAAATTCGGGGCACTTTATGTCATGTGTGTGGTTAGGGAGAGATGCTGCAGGATGTGTGAGATATCGCGCCAAAAAGGGAATCAAGTCAAATTTGTCATGTCAGCTTAGTATTGCATTTTATTCGAGAGTTTATGTCATGTGTGGTCAGGGAGAGATGCTGCAGGATGTGTGAGATATCGCGCCAAAACAGGGAATCAAAAATAGTTTTAGCAACACACCTAAGATCCGCTACTCTGAAAGCGACAATAAGAATAGTTATATTTCGTGCCATATCCACGCCATAGTTTAACAGCGGTGGACAGTATTTTACAGCGGCAATACCAGTTTTGTATACTACGAGTGTTAATTAAATAAAAAGAAACGGCAGTGTCATCTTTTCATAAACAAAACAAGTCTATGTCTTCCTATATCACCACCCGAGATCTACGTTTTCCTTTACCGAGGATAAGTCCATGCTCCCATATAATTTAAGGAAAATTACTGCAGCTAGCCGAGGATAAATTGAAGAACCAACACGCTGAGAACTTCTGGAAGCAACGGGAGAAGCATCAAGGTAAGCTACAGCAACGGATGAGGAGGTGATCGCCGCAATCACTGTCTTAGCAGCATGCCCTGTAGAGCCGAAATGTCACGGTATGACAAACCTGCTTCCCGGAGACCGACCATTCTCCCCCGTCTGAACTCACATGCCGATATGGCTCCCTTTGACGTCGACGAGGCATACTGGCACTTTCTTTATTGTTTCCACCTTGTTAGACCGCTCTGCACTTACTACACTGACCTTGTCGGACCGACACGAGAGGACTCTGCTCGACCTACGTGTACTCCATCTCTATGCAAACCTAATCACTTATTGCTTACGCACTCTTCTACACTTCCACCAAGTTTGGAGTTATTTGGGAAATTCTTTCTTGGTTTTGCAATTTTCACAAACTGCAGTATATATGTATGTGTGTATATATATTTACATTAACTCAAAGAAATAAATATAATGTGTGTGTGTGTGTATTACACCATTTTATAAATATTTACAACTACTACATAACATATGGTAATAAGTAAATTACCATATATCTAACACTCGGAAACATAGTAAGTTTGTGGATTAAACCTCTCTACAATCATCCCTCATACTTCAGATATACATTTTAATACAAATGTGTGACTTGCTAAACCAAACTAACAGATGCAAGGAAAGAACAAATATTTCCATGCACTGTTATCCCACTTCTTAAATTCTGATTTGTTTCTGCAGAATTCACCCATTTTCGTCACCGAAGAAGGTAAATGTTATGTCAGAAAGTGAATCTATTGCAGAAATATAATTTAGTGCGTCAACTAAATCAGCTTCATTACCAACTCAGTTAACGCTGCATGTTTCAGTAACACTACACCTTCCGCATTGTTTTGCATGTTTTCATTTAGACACAAGAGTCTACGGAGTGTTGCATTCATTCACCCCCAGGAAACGCAGTCAAGATCTATCAAGAACTATAGTCCAGCAACTCTTTGGGGATGCGTGCGAGGCAATAATGTGGTCTGGATTTTTGTTTCCTTATCTAGCACAAAGTTAAACGTAACAACTTTCAATACTGCAACATCTATAAGTTAAAAAGTATTGAAAAAGTATCGAAAGTATTAGGCAAACTTCGATACCGAATATCGACAGTATCGAGGTGTTGAAGGTATCGAGGTCCCATCCCTATAAAAAATCTGATGTGTTACACTCACATGATTTTCTCTACTCTTGTACAAACTATTTTTACAAAGTCTTATGCTCCATCTATTTCATACTAATCGAGATAAACATTTGCAGAAACGATCTTTTGACATGCAAAGAGAATTACATTTTACACATAGCGACCAGTTCTAAAAATATTTGACTATCGCTTAAGGCGCACTATGTTTCCCTTGTTTTGTATTTGCAAGAGCAATATAGAAATACAGTAGCCTTTAAGCATAGACATATCTCTTAATTGCTGGTTGCTAGGTGCAGCACCATTCCCTTTGCCGCAGATTAATACTCTTTGCATATCCAAGACAAAAAAATGAATAACGAATTCCCATTTGAGAAAATAAAGTATTGAGGAATTTAAGGGAATAACAAGCAATATCTCGAAAATGGTTCACTCAACATAAAAAATGTGTATGACACAAATTGTGAATTTTAACGCGATCTACATTTTTGTTGTAGTAAAATTTGGTCTATCTCTTATGGTTTACCAGTTATTTAAAAGTCGTTCACAATGAAGAATACTTTGGAGACATTCTCAGAAAATTCAATATATACATTTTATTTGTCATGAAAATATCTTAAACATGTTATAATTTTTGAAAAATGTTTTATGTAAAGGGTAATCTGGGGTGGGGGGATTTTCTTGAAAACCTTCGAGTCGCATCTCTGGAAGATACTGAACCTAAATACCAAGTTTGGTGTTTATCCGACTGTTCGTTTCTGAGTTATGATGTTCACAGACACATACACAGACACACACACACGGACATGTTTCCAAAAATGTTTTTTTGGATTCAGGGGATCTTAAAACGGTGAAATCTCGGTATCGTTTTTTTGGGTGGCATACAATACTTCCCCTACTTACTATACGTAGTAGAGAAAGTAAAAATGATAAGTTCTATCTATATCAAAGTGAACAAACCATTCAAGAGAGCCGTAAGGAATTTTGAAATACTAAGTTAATGACAAAGTTGCAGAAAAAGACAAAGAAGGGTGTTTATATGTGCTAAATGTCTTTTAAAGATAATAAAGTCAGAAATAGTATCATTATAGCGTCATAATTTTTAACCTCTTTTTTCTCGGGTATTCATTTGCTGCAAATTGATGTACACGACATACTTTACGGTATAAATCAATTAAATTTGTATATCTTTCTGTGCATAACAGAATAAACAATCCTGAGATGAAGTTTTGTTAATATACTTAGTTGTAAAGTTATTAAACAATAATATTAATATTATGTAAATGTTTTAACCAAAATTTATTCCCATATTAACTTTTATTTTCTCCCAAACTCTGCAATTTATTAATATGGTGATAAAGAGTTTAATATTAAATTATTTTTCAAAAAATAATTGCAGGGTGTGGGGCAATTTTTCAAAACTGTAAAAAATATAATAAAACAATGAATATCTCTGGAAATTATTTAAAGGTATACTGGTTGCTATATTACAATTTTAAATGATTCAATCTGAAATTGTGGATTTTTTAAATTTTACAGTTGGGGTACCTTTAATGCTAAACTCTGTTATCTCATCTCTATGTTTGATAAAAGTGTCAGTTGTCACTGATCACTCAATAATGCAATACATACATGGAATTTTATTTTTACTTTCTTTAGCACCTACTGAAGTACTGAATTCTACCTAAAAATTTTATTTAGAGACTTCACCAGAAATACATGTTTTGAAATTCCCTGAATAAAAGGACATTTTATAAAATGTCTGTGTGTCTTTTTCTGTCTGTTTTGTGAGCGCTTGTGAACTGCATAATTCAAAAATCTGTTGTGTTATATTGGTATGATTTTCTCTAGCTTTTATGGCTTATTGTAGGGTATACAAATTATTCTTACGAAAGTTTATCTCCTAACTATTTCAATTTAATCGAGATAAACCTTTCCAGAAATAGCTACATTACACAGTTCGTTATAGATACAAAGGGAACAGCGATAGTCAAATGTTTAACAACTGGACGCTATATGCTGGCATTCAAATTCCATACTGTTTGCATGGCATCGCGAGACACAAATAAATAAAAATAAATAAACAAATAAATTATGTAGTACTCCATCCGGCACCTTGTTACCTAAACTGGGAAGTGTATTAACAAATTTTCAGTTTATTAATAGAATACACGTACATTATCATTGTACAGATAATTAACTATAACTAATTAAAGGAAAGAAAATAGAAAAAGTAGTAGTAAAAAGTAACTAAAGCAACAGTTTTAAATTTTTACTATTAACTCAAAATAAACATACAACAATCACATTTCTACTGGTAGCCAGTAAAAATAACTAACTGTGAGAACGTTGGTTTGTTACGTTATTGTCTTTACGTTGTTTGCACCACGCTTTGGGCGTCAATTTGAGAAGGTTATTGTTTCACGTATGGAAAAGCCGATTTGAAGTAGGATTTGTATTATATTTCAACTGTTGGAGAGCCGAACTTGAAGTAGTTGCAACAGCACGTATAACAGTTTCCGGTAGCCTTCACCCCAAATGTACTTTCAGGTGGCGTTTGCCCCAAGTTTAAAAAAATATTAACTTTGTAATTGACTGTTTCTTTAAATATTATATTTATGTTTGCCTCGGCTGCGTCAGTATTATTGTTAGAGAAACGTTTATCTTAGCAGGGTTGTGATGCGACAATAATGTAGGCTTACACAGATTATAATTTTTACTTCACTTCCTTTATTAATTCTTGACACGATTTAAATAACACTTCACTGATATAGATCTGTGAGATTCTTCTATTAATTACCTGCACTTTTTAACACTTAAACTATTTTTCGTCTCACACGAATACATATTATATTTCTTGAGGACACGTTTTGCGTTTTTAGTAACCTTGTCTGCAGGCAACTGAACTCTAAATTTGTAAAATTTTCACCTTTTCAGTTTCTGATTGGGTAATCCTACTCCAATAGAATACCTTCATTTAACTAAAGCTTTTTCTGGTTGTTGATTGGCCATTTCTATAAACTGTCACAAAAATTACATTATTGTTGATCCAATAATGACTAGTAGCATTTACACTTTCAAATTCATTATTGCCTTAAGGTTAGCTCATTATTAGCAACGTTTAAGTTATTATTTCCATAGCTCCTACATTATTAAATTACGTAATATATTCACACAACATTATTACACATGGATACAATGACTGTTACATACAATTTTTTATATATTGTTATATACACATATTGCTTTAAGGCGGGCTGTTATTGAATTTATATATTATAATTTGACTGAAATCATTTAAGTGTTAAAGAACATTGCGTCCACTGGTAGCCAGCTATCTAATTAAACCATCTATATAAATGCTAACTAAATAATTAAATATGCGACAACTTAGGTACTGGTATCTAACACCTCTAATACAAAATTGACACTATAATAAACAAATAATTCATAATAATTAATTTACGGCAGAAATATTTTTATCCTTGTCTACTTTAATTGTTTATGAGATATTTAAATTTTGATTTGTAATCAATTCACTCTTTTACCCTAACTTCTCAGCACTCGTATATATACTCGGACTAAATTCACAGTAATTAAATTTACACTTCACCTCCACTTGGCGAGAAACAGCTGAAAATCAACAGGACTTTAAAGAATGCCAAAATATTGAACAATTCGAAGCATTAATAACGCATATCTCGTAAAGGACTTATGCCGCTAAAAAGTTATTTAAAATAAATTTTGTGTATTAAAGAGATCTACATTTTTGTCCAGTATATTTTCGTCTCTCCTTAACGTTTACCCGTTACACAAGATTATACAAAATTCCTTCCGAATGAAGAGGAAGTCACAAGTTATTCCCAAAAAATTCAAGATATAAACTTTATTTGTCACGTAAATATCTTTAATGTGTGGTACCTTAATTAAAATTGTTGGAGTAAGTTTTTAGAAAATATAAAATTTCGAAAAATGTTCCATGTATAGGATAGTTTTGAGTGGGAGAATTTTCATGAAAATATTTGTGTCACATATTTGGAAGGCACTAAACACCAGATTTGGTATTTATCCGACTTTTATTTTTTGAGTTATACTGATTCACATACACACAAACACAGACCTTTGTGTAAAAATGCTCTTTTTTGTATTCAGAGGACCTCAAAACATGTACTCCCGGTGAAATATTGGTATCGAACTTCTTGGTGGAATGCAATAACTTCTCTACTTACAGCTACGTGGTAGAGACGAAAAGTCGGGTAGTAAGTATCGAGGTTCGTATTTAAGTTCATTATTTTTTAAGAGTACGACACGAAAGTTTTTAAAATTACCATTCACATGAACAATTTTACATCCTTTTTGGTTTTCTCAAAAACTTCTAATGCAAATAATGAAAAGTTTGCTTAGGCAATCACTCATATATTCCAACTCTTCGGGTTGTATTCAACTATAGTATCAGGAATGGGTCAAAAATGTGTGGAGTCTAGTTGTGGAAATGATAAGAGAAGTTTCGGCTGACATGAGGCATTGTAGTTTTGTACAAAAGCTTCTTCCCCTCCGGTGGTCTCATTTTATCCTCTTCAGACACTCGAGGAAGGTCGCTTGACTATACCGTTGCAAAAGCAATTTGATTGGACGTTATCGCCGGGGGCCAGAAATTGTTTGTCATTATAGGCGCCATTCTGCCTCATTACGACCATGTCCCGGAACATAATAAACACTTTTGGAGCGTTTATGAGTCTCTTACTATATGACCGTTACGATGTGTTGTAATCAAGAATGACCCTGAGACAAAATGTGTTTTGGAGAACCACAAAAATGCGAAATAATAATAGAGCGGGCAGATCACTGTTAAATGTAAATAAATACTAATGGACAAAAACACGAAAACGACAGTTTATATGGTTATTTATTTATTTTTTACTTTCTCTACTACGTATAGTAAGCAGGGGAAGTATTGCATTCCCCCAGAAATTCGATATTGAGATTTCACCAGAAATATAGGTTTTGAGGTCCCTGACTCCAAAAAAAGAATTTTTAGAAAAAGTTTCGTGTGTGTCTGTAAATAGCATAACTGAAAAACGAAAGGTCGGATAAACACCAAACTTGGTATTTAGGTTTAATACCTTCTAAAGATGCGACACGAAGATTTTCAAAAAAATCCCCCTACCCCAGACTACCCTTTACAAGGAAGATTTTTCGAAAGTCTGTATTTACTAGCATATGGCTTTAACGATTTTGATTGAAGTACCATACATTAAAGATATTTACATTACAAATAAAATGTATATCTTGAATTTTCTGGGAATATCCTTAGAACTTCACTTCATTTGGAAGAAATTTTGTATAATGTTGTACAACTGGTAAACTTAAGGACAGACGAAAACGCACTACATAAAAATGTAGATCTCTTTGAAACACACATTTTATTTAAAACAAGTTCTTTTTACTTTCTCTACACGTATAGTAAGTAGGAGAATTATTGTATTCCACCCAAAAATTCGTTACCGAGATTTCACCGGAAATACATGTTTTGAGACCCCCTGAATCCAGGAAAAGCATTTTGGAAACATGCCCGTGTGTGTCTGTGAACAGTATAACTTTAGAAACGAACAGTCGGATATACACCAAACTTGTTATTTAGGGTCAGTATCTTCCAGAGATGCGACACGAAGGTTTTCAGGAAAATCCCCCACCCCAGTTTACCCTTTACATGGAACATTTTTCGAAAATTTTAATTTTCTCATAAATGGCTCTAACGATTTTGATTAAAATATCATATGTTTAAGATATTTTCATGACAAATGAAATGCATATCTCGAATTTTCTGGGAATGTCTCTAAAAGTGTTCTTCATTGTGAACGACGTTTGCATAACTGGTAAACCATAAGAGATAGACAAAATTTTACTTCACAAAAATGTAGATCGTGTTAAAATACACAATTTTTGTCATATACATTTTTTTATTGAGTGAACCATTTTCAAGATATTACTCGTTATTCATTTAAATTTTCCAATACTTATACTTTTTCTCAAATGGGATTTCGTTATTCATTTTTTATGTCTGGACATGCAAAGAGAATGGAATGCGCCACATAGCAACCAGCTCTTAAAGAATTTGAACATTGCTTAAAGCCTACTATACTCACCTTGCACCTACAAGAAAATTAGCAATAAGATTAACATCTCGATTAACATGAAGCATATGCAGAATAAGCGTTTGTAAAAATAGTTTGTACAAGAGTAGCGAAAGTCATGTGAGTGTAACACATCAGATTTTTTGATATATATATTTCTGATATATCCGTTATTGAAGGTTCGAATTGTTCATTTCTTTGTCTTCTCTTAGTCTTTTCAACATTCAGGTTTTTCTCGTGATTGCATGGAAACGTATATGGAATTTTAAGGCCATCATATAGCGTACAGATCTTAAAACATTTGACTATCTGTTCCGTTTGTATCTATAGCGAATTTTATAATGCAGCTATTTGTGTTAAGGTTTATTTGGATTAAAATATAGCTTGTGTATAAATAATTTGAATACCCGCTACTAAACGATAGAGGGTAGAGAAATTCATGTGAATGTATCGCATCAGATTTTTCTAAAGTGTTTGTTTAAGGTCGCAGAACTCAATTGTTTTACGAACACAATATTACTTAAAATACATTAGACATCAAATCAATAATGAAGCAACAAAGACTATTGCTAGAACATACATAGAATTTTACATAGGTAATTAATAATACTCAATAGCATGATAAATCATTAAGGAATACAAAGTAAAGGGTTACAATTTAAATTGATTTATACTTAGAAGTATCTTTAAAATAACAGTTAGTATTATGAAAGAACTTTGGATTATTCAAAGCTGTAGTAATTTTCAATATGCTGTGTTACTTCCTATTTCTTTTAATTGCCCCCCTAAGAGGGCAAAGGACGGGCCTCACACCCGCCGTTCCGGTGGCGATAGTCCGGCATGCATTGCCGTGCAAACTGCATCGCCTCCCTGGTGCTGTTAGTATATCTAACATGTAGGGAGTGTGTTATGAGTTGGTACGTACATTAGTCGGGTCCCGCATAAGCACCCCGGTTAGATCGGTAATGTGTGTTGCTGGCATGCCATGCATGCGAGCGCGTCAAAGAATGAGTTCCCAGGCCGTAGCCATGACGAGTCTCGATACAGCTTGGGGAGATGATGGTGTAAGTTAAGAAGATGATTTCGAGGCTTTCTAGTGATGTGAGGTAATTTAGTTACTACTTCTTTATACTGCATTGTTAGTAACTACGTGAAGTTAGCATGCCTTTGCGTGGTGAAATGATGGGAGCGATGGTGAATGTTGGTCTGCGTGGTCTCCTTAATGGGAACCATGTTAGTACTTGGGTGGCCTACCTAATGGTTCAGGTGCGAATCAGTGCCACTCACGGGACGGCCCTCATCTCCCGGGGACGCCTTGGCTGGTTAGCACAAGGGCTTCGAGGGCAACTGTGGAATGGATGGCTGTCTGGTGCTGTGTCTGTGAAAAATAAAAAAGAGAAGGAGTGCAGATTATTGTATTAGGTTGTCAAGAAATTCTTTAATTTCTTCGTGTAATCTGGGTTGGATAGATTTGTGTCAAACAGTGATAGAGGTCGTTTGGGCGTGTCTGTCGTCCTTTCATATTGCCCATTCTTCCTAGAAGTACTGTATTTGGTGCATTCTGTAAGAATGTGGTTTATTGTTAGGAGTGTTCTATAGGAGGTGGATATATATATATATATATATATATATATATATATGGATATACAGGATGGACCATTTAATAGAGACTGTACAGTATCTCCAAAACTAAGCGTTGTAGAAAGAAATGTATTTAATAAAAGTTGCTTGATATTATGGTGGAAAGTAAATGCCATTAGTCGTGTTTTATTTTGAGAACGTTGTAATGGTCATTATAGAGTGTATTTAAATTGAGCACGTTCCCATTTAAAAAATATATATACAGAATGTTAAAGAAAAAGTATTCCATATTTTGACATATGGTAGTATGGAACAAAACAAGCAAAAAATGTCTAGTAAACATGGGCTCTAAGATGTCTACCTTAAGATCTATGAGGACTTGTTCATCTTCGTTACGGTAAAACATCTCTTCTACTGCAAGCTCTTTGCTATTATGCATGACCTACAGAATGTAGTAAACAAATGCGCACACATTACTATGTTACTGAGAAACAGCATAGCTTAGAATGAACGAGTAATATGCTTGAAATAATTACATGGACCTGTAATAATGAACCATTGCTAAAGGAGGTGCTCAATATGGTGCCCATTCATAAAAGGCGTGCTTCTGTCCGACGTCTTAGGGTCACGGATGCTCTGGCAGGCATTGATGACGCTTTCCTATAGCATTTGTACATCATTAATGGGGTTGCATACACCAAAGATTTTAAGATAAAACTATAATGTAAAAGCATTTCACAAACTTATCAAAACACAAACTGATTCCATTAGAACTAATAAGAAAATGCCTTGCACTTACCCAGAACTGTGAATACAGTTTACAGTAACAACACTAACAGATGTTTACTGTAGCGAAGATGAACAAGTGCTCATAGGTGTTAAAACATGCATTTTAGAGCCCATGTTTACTGGACTTTTTTTGTTTTGGTTCATACTACCACCTCTCAAAACATGGAATGCCTTTTTTAACACCTGGTATATATGGTGTTACGTCGTGTCCTGTAGAGGCAAACACTGACCCCAAGCATTGCTTGAACTGTTTGTTCCCCAAGCATTGTTAGAATTGTTTGTTTCCTAGTATGGGTGATCTTTGTTGACCCAGAGAAACGAGAGGAGGGTTGGAACTGAGAAACTGTTTTGTTTTAAGTCAGTCTGACAGCCAAGATGTAACTGAAAGGATGTGTACAACCTCGAGCGAACCAGAGTTTGGAATGTTGCAACTGTTTAGTGTTTATTGTTAATATGTCCGTCCGTCCGTCAGGTTGGCAGGCTGAAGGCACCCAAAGAAGTGTTATGTAGTGTACCTACCCTTGCTAGGGTTTAACCACTGGTAGGTAGGAAAGGGTTTTGCAGGATGGCAGTTGAGACTGAGGTTGTGGAGGGTGATAGGAGGTAGCATTGAGCTCCTCGACGACTGCAGGTCAGGGTGCAACGGCCCTAGTGCACCACTGGTGGATGATATTATCGAAATTGTTTGGGTTAAATATTGAATTTACCAAGCAACTCATGGTAGGACTATAAGGAGTTCAGCTTTTGCTGCTGGTTGGTGTAACTCCTTTGTTACCGGGGGTGCCCGCAAGTGATGCGGGGAACCCGGTGACGCCTGAAGCGGCGTTCTCTGGGGTTATAGTCCCCTAGAGACCGAACAAGGGCACTCCGATGGAATGGCAAATGGTCGTATAGTTTTATAGCCCGGCGCCTAATTTCATTCTCCAGGTATGGAAGAGATGAGGCTTCGTGGAGTAGTCTTACGGGGAAAGCTCGAAGGCTCCTATTCTGCACACGCTGCAGTCAGAGCAGATTGGAGTCTGCGGCCATGCCCGAGATTTCACAGGCGTAGAGCAGGACGGGGATTCTAAGTGCTCTAAAGAGACGCAACTTAAACGGTATCGGCATCACGGATCCCAGCATGGGGTACAGGGCGGCCGTAGTCGCCATGCCCCGACGTGAGAGATCCGCGATGTGTCCCCGAAAAGTTAGACGTCTGTCTAGCTGAACACCTAAATAGGAGATGGAATTCGTCCACTCTATCCTAAGTCGGAGGTAGGTAAATGAGGGGAAGTTGGCGGGGAAGCGGCGCTGTGTAAACAGAATGGCGTGGCTTTTCTCCGGGTTTATGGACAATCGCCAATGCCTATACCACTCTTGGATGAGGCGGAGGTGTCGCTGAACTGGGTTGAAGGCTCTGTGAGGGTGTCTGTCTGTGCAGTATAGCAGCACGTCATCAGCATACTGGGCTATATTGAAGTGCTGCTCTGTTGGTATGTCGGCCACATACACGCTAAAGAGCGTAGGGGATAATACAGAACCTTCGGGGACTCCGCCTCGTATTGGCCTCTGTGTTGATTTGTTCCCCGCAACTGAAACAGAAAAAGTTCGGTGTCTGAGGTATGAGTGTAGCGGATGTATGTAGTATGATGATAGTTCCAGCTGAATAAGCCTGTAAAGGAGACCTGCATGCCAGGTCGTAGAGAAGGCCTTCTCGACGTCCAGAGATACCGCGGCAGTAAAAGCCATGTCCTGGAAACCCAGGGCAGCGGACTCCACCACCCGCAGCAGCTACTGAGGCGTCGAGTGCCCAGGACGAAACCCAAACTAATAGTCAGGGATGGCGTGAATGTCGCCCAGTACAGGGGACAAGCGGGCAAATACTAGCCTCTAAAAGACTTTCGAGAGGACTGACAGGAGACTGATGGAGCGGTAGTTGGAGGGGTGAACCGGGTCTTTTCCCGTCTTCAAGATGCAGATCACCTTTGCCTCTCTCCACTCTCGTGGAAATGACATAGGGCAAGACACATGCTGAAGACCTTTCTGAGAAAACAGAACGGCTCTGAAGGGAAGGAAGCGGAGCATGGCGGATGTGAGCCCGTCAGGTCCCGCCGCCTTTTTGATGTTGAGACGCCGGAGTGCGTCTTGGACTTCGCTGGGTTTGTTGACAGGAAGCCGAGCCGTCTCGTCCAGTGGACGCCGAACTAATCGGCGAACCTCCTGGCGGACGTGCTCGGAAAAGGCGTCGTCCTGGGGGTCATCTCGGGGCCTCGCTCAAGATAGTCCGCAATAATGTGTTATATATGCAATAATTGTTAATATGTGTTAGCAGTCAAACAGTGTTATAGTAAATATTTTGAGGCAGTATTTTATATCACAACACTGTGAATGCCAGAGTGATTGTAGTGTAAATTAGCATTATTGTATGAGAATGATTTTAGTTGTTTATTAGCTATAAGCATTGTTAGGAAATAAGTTTACACGGCCTCACTGAAACTGACAATAGGAGTGGGTAACAATGAAGCGAGGGGATGAGTTGTTTATCAATTAGAAGAGACAAACAAATGACGCCAGGGTAGCGCGCCTTTCTATAGAAATGGAGGGAATATCTTCCCTAAAGCATATGTTTTAGTAATTATTATTGGGTTATAAAATAGACGCTAATGTTGGCGCGATTTATTAAGCAATAGCAGCTCTATTATAATGTTTAGGTATATCGGGGTGAGGGAGTATAAATTCTTGAGCCAAATGCAAGTATCGCGCTGTTCTACAGAATCATTCAGGAGGTAAACGTCGCGCAGTTCTACGAAATCTCTTTCGCGAGTTACACGTCAGGCAGTTCTAAGGAAGCATTCACGAAGTACACATTACTCAATTCTACAGAATCTCTCCCGTCGTAAAGTTAGTTACAAAATGTGAAATACGCGAATTAATACTGCGCGGCAAATAAGTGATTGTAATTACATTCGGAAATATCACAGTTTCAGTCAGGCGTGTATCAAGATTAAATATGTGAAATGAATTAAGTGTGACGGCAATAAAAGTGTAAAAACAAATGTTTTTATCAGTGTTATCTTTTAGTAACAACTCTTTTCCGTTTACACGCCCTGCTCAAGAGTATTTACTCGACTAAGTAAAATATAGCTAACCGGAGGACAAAGAACCCAAACTTCAAAATAGTAAAACAATAATAGGCGCCAAGTAAAAACAGATAACACGAACAAATTAACGCGAGAATTTAAAGCAGTACCACGTGTTACCCGTTATTATTTAATGAGCTAACCCTGAACATATGCAGTCCGCTAGGATAGCAAACCATTTGGCGGTGCTATTCACACTACGAGAAACATGTGGCATGTAATTAAATCCATTGTCACTTCCACTGTAGTATGTGATCTAGAGCTTCTTAATCTTCTTATTTATGAATGGCAGTAAGTCTCTGTGAGGAGTGTGGATACTCTGGATTAAGGAATTTTGTATTTTTTTCTTTGCTGCAAGGTCTGCCAGTTCATTACTAGTTATGTCACATCTGAAGGTATCCATGAAAGGGTAATTCCTTTTCCCTTTATTTTCAATGAATGAATCAGGATATGAATGCCCTGTGTTAGTACATCTGTTGTCCATGTGTCACTAATTGCTTGTATGGAACTGAGTGAGTCAGAAAAAACTAATGAACTGTTATTGTTCCATACTTTCGGTGTTCAGCATTGCTGTTTGACTGTGTGCAGTTCACAGGTAAAACGACACTTTAGTCAAACATAGTTATGAAATGTATTTCTAGGTTATCATCACCTCCAGTAATATAGTAATGTCGTATAATCGTTCAATTTATCCTTCAACACTGCTATAAGGGATAAGTACAAAAAACAAGAGGGAAAGAGTTACATCATGCAAGCGAGAATTCAAATTTCTGGATCTAATTATGATGGAAATAATCATTTGCTGGAATTTTATTTTTATTTACTCTACTGTCTATGCTTTTTGAAGAAGTTAATTATTGAAGGAGTTGTATCATAGTTCTTATGTTGGGGAGCCGAACTTGAAGTAGTTGCAACCGCACCCATAGTACCCACTTTCCGTTAGCCTTCGCCCCAAATGTACTTTCCGGTTGCCTTTGCCTCCCCCAAAAATGTTTAAAAATACCAACTTTGTAATTTGACTGTTTCTTTAAATATTATATTTATGTTTGCCTCGGCTACGTCAGTATTATTGCTAGAGACATGTTTCTCTTTGCAGGGTTGTGCTGCAACTGAAGAATATAGGCTTAAACAGATTATATAACTTTACTTCACTTCTTTTATTAATGCGTGACACGATTTTAAATAACACTTCACTGATATAGACAGAGCTGTGAGATTCTTTTTATTAATTACTTGCACTTTTTAACACGTAAACTATTTTTGTCGCACATAAAATACATATTAAATTTCTCGAGGACACATCTCGCGTCAGGAACACTGTCTGCAAGCAACTCGTCCAGTTATGAGCGCTGTCTACAAGCAACTGACTTGATTTCTACCGCCTAAATTTGTAAATTTCTGTATTTCAAGTCTCTGATTGGCCATTCCTAATCCAATAGAATACTTTTATTTAACTTAAGCTTTTTTCTGTTTTTTGATTGGCTATATTATAAACTGTCTCAAAATTTACATTATTGTTGCTCCAATAATGACTAGTAGCATTATTAAACTTTTTTACTCATTATTGCCTAAAAGTTACCTCATTGTTACCTCAATGCTAGCAACTTTTAACCTATTATTCTCACAGCTCTTACATTATTAAATTACGCAATGCATTCACATAACATTATTGAACATGTATACAATAATATAAACATATGCAATGACTAATATACACTTTTTATATATTGTTACATACACATATTGCTTTAAGGCGGGCTGTTATTGAATTTATATATTATATAATTAGACTGAAATCATTTAAGTGTTAAAAATACTGCCTAAAATTTGGCCTCGTATAACTTGTAAACCGTAAAATATAAAGTACGTTTTGGGAATCAACCGTTCCCGAGATATTCTTTATTTTTTGCTTGAACTCTCAAATACTTAATACTTTTTTGAGCTGCTAAGTCCCTATTCGTCTTTTTTTCGTTATGTATGGAGAACGGGATTTCAAAACCCGCTTTTAAAAGAGTTGACTATCGCTTAAGCTACTGTGTTCCTCTTATATCTATGTGCAATAAAGCCATTTCTGTAAATGTTTATCTCGATTAGATAAAGTAGATAGAAGAATAAGCTTTTATAAGAATAGTTTGTAGAAGATTGTATAGAGAAAGTCATGTGAATGTAACGCAGAAATGGTGTTGTGAATAGTCTTTGTAATCTTTGTTTTAATCGAACTTGAATTACATATAATTGAAACCAGAAGACCTAGACAAGCACTTAACTGTCTCTGTGGTCGAGTGGTCCGCATCTGACACCTCAACCCAGAGATCTATGGTCCGATAACCGGTAGGAATGGTGAATTCTTCATTAACTAGAGTTATTCTCTAGCCTGAAAGTATGAGCGTGGGAGTGAATGTGTGGGAGTGATAAAAAGTAAATTTATCACCCATTAGGTTGGGATTTCGAAGTGGAGGGGATTCGGCACCGATCCAGGAATTAGGACATTGTACAGCGCCCCACAGCACCCCGGGAAGAAGGAATGAGGTGAAGGGAGATACCGGGTGGTAACATCACAGCAATGACGGACTTCCCTGCAGTTTCCAGATATACGCCCTGCGGTGGTACTTCTATTCTGTTTGTAGGCCCCACGTTGGGCGCCAATTTGCGGTGATATGTCGATTCTGCGGTGGTATGTGGCTATTTTACGGTACAGGATTTGTAGGAATGGTCCCGGGTTCGGTATTACCTCGGGGTTCATTCCATGGATCTTGTATCTCGGGTTAGTGGTGAGTAGTAATAGTCCCGGATGAGCCAATTGGATTAACGATAATCCTGCCGCTAGGGGCGCTAGTGTCGCTAGTGTCGCTGCGTGCGACGGCGGCGGCAAGTTTGAAAAGCGCCCTGAGCGGAAGGATTATCGTTATTGCAATTGGTTCATCCGGGACGAGTTAAAAGAATTGAGGATTAGGGTAAGATGGAGGAAAAACAGGAAGTGACGTGGAGTGTTTTGATTGGTAAAAATAAGACGAAATGTGATTGGTTCGTTAATTGGGGTGGAAGATGAAGGAAGGAAGATGAAAGAGTATGGAAGACACGTGATGGAGAGGAGCTGGGTGGCGAGGTGTTGTGTGTGCGGAGGTTGGGGACTGAAAGAGGGAAAAGATGGGGAGCGAGGGATAAAAAGTATAACAGAAAGTGACGTGTGAAGTTGTGATTGGTGGGAATAAGAAGTGATGTTATTGGTGGAAAGGAACAAATGAAAGTTGTTGATTGATAAGAATAAGAGAGATTATGATTGGTGGAAAGAAAAAGGTGTGGGAGTGGGGTATGTTGGAGGTGATGGGAAAGGTAAGTTTTGCTAGCAACAAGATTTGCAAAAGCCTGTCGAGAACTCATCAGCAATTTTTGAACGTTGGATGGTGGTTTTCTTGAGTGGATAGAGAGATGGGGCGATATAAGATGCGGTGGCGAAAATGGGAACTAAACAAGATGGTTGAGACAAGAGGTTTAAGGACGAGGAAATTTCGAGGTTAGTGGTGAACATGGCGGTTGCAAGAGGTGGGGGCAAGGAGACGCGGTGGTGGGAATGGGAACTAAAAGAAGATGGCGGTAGCAAGAGCTTAGAAGAGCAGATATTGAGGTTAAAATAGTGGGAACTAAAATGGCGGAGGGTCTGCGACAAGGAGATGCGGTGAGAACTAAACAAGATGGCGGACGCAAAAGGAGGGTAAGGAGATTTGAGGTTACAGTACCAAAACACGAAAGGATATATTCCTACGCCAAGCAGGCCCGAAAAATAATTATGCGTGTGGTACTTACCTGTTACTGGTATTGATGCGTCACCAAAAGCGCAGCAGCTTCACGTGACGCGAAAAAATAAAAGCAAACTGTTTTTGAAAATGCTTAACCAGCTTTAAGATCAACCAACATCACTACGCACTGATATACCTAGGTTTTTTAAAGCGGTACAGACGCCCTTTGCACAGACGTAATTTAACTGTACCAAAAACCTGGAACTGGACCATCGTAATGGTCGCTAGCGTACGTAGGAGCAGGGTTCTCATAGCCGGTCGAAAGCGGTCAAAAAAGTGTACGACGTAGGTGTTGACAGTAGCTACTGTCGAGTGAACCGTGGAGGTGTGAATGAACCAGATCTGTTCTTGCCGGCAATCTGGTTCGGAGATGTGAGGAGCGGCGAGGTGTTGTCTGTGCGGAGGTCGGGACTGAAAGAGGGAAAAGATGGCGAACGAGGGATAAAAAGTATAACAGAAAGTGACGTGTGAAGTTATGATTGGTGGGGATAAGAAGTGATGTTATTGGTGGAAAGGAACAACTGAAAGTTGTTGATTGGTAAGAATAAGAGAGATTATGATTGGTGGAAAGAAAAAGGTGTGGGAGTGGTGTATGTTGGAGGTGATGGGAAAGGTAAGTTTTGCTACCAACAAGATTTGCAAAAGCCTCTCCAGAAATCATCAGCAATTTTTGAACGTTGGAGGGTAGTTTTCTTGAGTGGATAGAGAGATGGGGCGATATGAGACGCGGTGGCGAAACTGGGAACTAAACAAGATGGCGGAGACAAGAAGTGAAGAACGAGGGAATTTGAGGTTAGTGGTCAATATGGCAGACGCAACAGTGGTCATCAGCAGTCGATGTGCGTGGCGATAGGCCCGCTGCGATGAAAGAGCTGCAAACTGCGCGATAACTTGAAAAATATTGCCCGGCGTGACGCATTGCGCGGCGCGCGCGTTTGCCGTAAACCGTTACAGTTGCCATACTTACATTATGGGTTTCTTTTCAATTTTTTTTTATTTTTTTTTATTTTATTTTATTTTACTTATTTGTTTCTATTTTATTTTATTTTTTATGGTTTTATTTGTTTTATTTTTTTTATTTTATTTAATTTTTTTATTTTTTTTAATGTTTTTTATTTTATTTTATTAATTTTTTATTTTTTTTTAAAAAAATAACTAGTTTTTCGGGGATTTCTCTGGTTGGTAGACGAATGCAAGCTCTTTCTGCTTTTTCATAGGTTTTCCCTGGTTGGTAGGCGTTTGCTGTAGTGGTTGACGAAACCCTTTCTAATTTTCGTGGTTGTCCCTGCCCGGTAGGCAAATAATGAAGTTTTCCCTTGTTGGCGCACGGATACTAGGCACATACTCGCACACACACACACACACTATAATAGTAGAGTATAAAAATTTAACAAACAAAATCTACACAATTACAAAATTGAAAATGTATATATTTTAACACAAAAGTGTGCAGTGCAAACGATTTTCTAGCCCCTAGTGAGTGTAAAATTGCGTTTACTTCACTTCTTTCAAACTGCTTAAAAATCATATAAATGGTTGTTTCACGTCATAATAAGCCTATATATACCAAGAATATTGAGCTTTTAAAAAGTGAAGAAATTCGATTTTCTAGCCCCTAGTGAGTGTAAAATTGCGTATACTTCACTTCTTTCAAACTTCGAAAAAATCATATAAATTGATGTATCACCTCATAATAAGCCTCTATATACCAAAAATACTGAGTTTTCAAAAAGTCAAGAAATTCGATTTTCTAGCCTCTATTGAGTGTAAAATCGCGTTTACTTCACTTCTTTCAAACTTCGAAAAAATCATAAAAATTGTTTTTCACGTCATAATAAGCCTATATATACCAAGAAATACTGAGTTTTTAAAAAGTCAAGGAAATGGATTTTTTAGCCCCTAGGGAGTGTAAAATCGCGTTTACTTCACTTCTTTCAAACTTCGAAAACATCATATAAATGGTTGTTTCACGTCATAATAAGCCTATATATACCAAGAATACTGAGTTTTTAAAAAGTGAAGAAATTCGATTTTCTAGCCCCTAGTGAGTGTAAACTTGCGTATACTTCACTTCTTTGAAACTGCGTAAAAGTCATATAAATGGATGTATCAGCTCATAATAAGCCTCTATATACCAAAAATACTGAGTTTTCAAAAAGTCAAGAAATTGGATTTTCTAGCCTCTATTCAGTGTAAAATCGCGTTTACTTCACTTCTTTCAAACTTCGAAAAAATCATATAAATGGTTGCTTCACGTCATAATAAGCCTATATATACCAAGAATACTGAGTTTTTAAAAAGTCAAGAAAATGGATTTTCTAGCCCCTATTGAGTGTAAAGGCCCGTTTACTTCACTTCTTTCAAACTTCAAAAAAATCATATAAATGGTTGTTTCACGTCATAATAAGTCCTATATATACCAAGAATACTGAGTTTTTAAAAAGTGAAGAAATTCGATTTTCTAGCCCCTAGTGAGTGTAAAATTGCGTATACTTCACTTCTTTCAAACTTCGAAAAAATCATATAAATTGATGTATCACCTCATAATAAGCCTCTATATACCAAAAATACTGAGTTTTCAAAAAGTCAAGAAATTCGATTTTCTAGCCTCTATTGAGTGTAAAATCGCGTTTACTTCACTTCTTTCAAACTTCGAAAAAATCATAAAAATTGTTTTTCACGTCATAATAAGCCTATATATACCAAGAAATACTGAGTTTTTGAAAAGTCAAGGAAATGGATTTTTTAGCCCCTAGGGAGTGTAAAATCGCGTTTACTTCACTTCTTTCAAACTTCGAAAACATCATATAAATGGTTGTTTCACGTCATAATAAGCCTATATATACCAAGAATACTGAGTTTTTAAAAAGTGAAGAAATTCGATTTTCTAGCCCCTAGTGAGTGTTAAATTGCGTATACTTCACTTATTTGTAACTGCGTAAAAATCATATAAATGGATGTATCACCTCATAATAAGCCTCTATATACCAAAAATACTGAGTTTTCAAAAAGTCAAGAAATTGGATTTTCTAGCCTCTATTCAGTGTAAAATTGCGTTTACTTCACTTCTTTCAAACTTCGAAAAAATCATATAAATGGTTGTTTCACGTCATAATAAGCCTATATATACCAAAAATACTGAGTTTTTAAAAAGTCAAGAAATTCGATTTTCTAGCCTCTATTGAGTGTAAAATCGCGATTACTTCACTTCTTTCAAACTTCGAAAAACTCATATAAATGGTTGTTTCACGTCATAATAAGCCTATATATACCAAGAATACTGAGTTTTTAAAAAGTGAAGAAATTCGATTTTCTAGCCCCTAGTGAGTGTAAAATTGCGTATACTTCACTTTTTTCAAACATCGAAAAAATCATATAAATGGATGTATCACCTCATAATAAGCCTCTATATACCAAAAATACTGAGTTTTCAAAAAGTCAAGAAAATGGATTTTCTAGCCTCTATTCAGTGTAAAATCGCGTTTACTTCACTTCTTTCCAACTTCGAAAAAATCATATAAATGATATTTTCACGTCATAATAAGCCTCTATATACCAAGAATACTGAGTTTTTAAAAAGTGAAGAAATTCGATTTTCTACCCCTAGTGAGTGTAAAATTGCGTATACTTCACTTCTTTGAAACTGCGTAAAAATCATATAAATGGATGTATCAGCTCATAATAAGCCTCTATATACCAAAAATACTGAGTTTTCAAAAAGTCAAGAAATTGGATTTTCTAGCCTCTATTCAGTGTAAAATCGCGTTTACTTCACTTCTTTCAAACTTCGAAAAAATCATATAAATGGTTGTTTCACGTCATAATAAGCCTATATATACCAAGAATACTGAGTTTTTAAAAAGTCAAGAAATTCGATTTTCTAGCCCCTAGTGACTGTAAAATCGCGTTTACTTCACTTCTTTCAAACTTCGAAAAAATCATATAAATGGTTGTTTCGCGTCATAATAAGCCTATATATACCAAGAATACTGAGTCTTTAAAAAGTCAAGAAATTCGATTTTCTAGCCCCTAGTGAGTGTAAAATTGCGTATACTTCACTTATTTGTAACTGAGTAAAATTCATATAAATGGATGTATCACCTCATAATAAGCCTCTATATACCAAAAATACTGAGTTTTCAAAAAGTCAAGAAATTGGATTTTCTAGCCTCTATTCAGTGTAAAATTGCGTTTACTTCACTTCTTTCAAACTTCGAAAAAATCATATAAATGGTTGTTTCACGTCATAATAAGCCTATATATACCAAAAATACTGAGTTTTTAAATAGGCAAGAAATTCGATTTTCTAGCCTCTATTGAGTGAAAATCGCGTTTACGTGAAACAACCATTTATATGATTTCTTCGAAGTTTGAAAGAAGTGAAGTAAACGCGATTTTACACTCACTAGGGGCTAGAAAATCGAATTTCTTGACTTTTTAAAAACTCAGTATTTTTGGTATATATAGGCTTATTATGACGTGAAACAACCATTTATATGATTTTTTCGAAGTTTGAAAGAAGTGAAGTAAACGCGATTTTACACTGAATAGAGGCTAGAAAATCCAATTTCTTGACTTTCTGAAAACTCAGTATTTTTGGTATATAGAGGCTTATTATGAGCTGATACATCCATTTATATTATTTTTAAGCAGTTTTAAAGAAGTGAAGTAAACGCAATTTTACACTCACTAGGGGCTAGAAAATCCAATTTCTTCACTTTTTAAAAACTCAGTATTCTTGGTATATATAGGTTTATTATGACGTGAAACAACCATATTTATGATTTCTTCGAAGTTTGTAAGAAGTGAAGTAAACGCGAATTTACACTCACTAGGGGCTAGAAAATCGAATTTCTTGACTTTTTGAAAACTCAGTATTTTTGGTATATATAGGCTTATTATGACGTGAAACAACCATTTATATGATTTTTTCGAAGTTTGAAAGAAGTGAAGTAAACGCGATTTTACACTGAATAGAGGCTAGAAAATCCAATTTCTTGACTTTTTGAAAACTCAGTATTTTTGGTATATATAGGCTTATTATGACTTGAAACAACCATTTATATGATTTTTTCGAAGTTTGAAAGAAGTGAAGTAAACGCGATTTTACACTGAATAGAGGCTAGCATATCCAATTTCTTGACTTTTTGTAAACTCAGTGTTTTTGGTATATAGAGGCTTATTATGAGCTGATACATCCATTTATATGATTTTTACGCAGTTTCAAAAAAGTGAAGTATTCGCAATTTTACACTCACTAGGGGCTAGAAAATCGAATTTCTTCACTTTTTAAAAACTCAGTATTCTTGGTATATATAGACTTATCATGACGTGAAACAACCATTTATATGATTTTTTCGAAGTTTGAAAGAAGTGAAGTAAACGCGATTTTACACTCAATAGAGGCTAGAAAATCGAATTTCTTGACTTTTTGAATACTCAGTTTTTTGGTATATAGAGCCTTATTATGACGTGAAACAACCATTTAAATGATTTTTTCGAAGTTTGAAAGAAGTGAAGTATACGCGATTTTACACTCACTAGGGGCTAGAAAATCGAATTTCTTGACTTTTTAAAAACTCAGTATTCTTGGTATATATAGGCTTATTATGGCGTGAAACAACCATTTATATGATTTTTTCGAAGTTTGAAAGAAGTGAAGTAAACGCGATTTTACACTGAATAGAGGCTAGAAAATCCAATTTCTTGACTTTTTGAAAACTCAGTATTTTTGGTATATAGAGGCTTATTATGAACTGATACATCCATTTATATGATTTTTACGCAGTTTCAAAGAAGTGAAGTATACGCAATTTTACACTCACTAGGGGCTAGAAAATCGAATTTCTTCACTTTTTAAAAACTCAGTATTCTTGGTATATATAGGCTTATTATGACGTGAAACAACCATTTATATGATTTTTTCGAAGTTTGAAACAAGTGAAGTAAACGCGATTTCACACTCACTAGGGGCTAGAAAATCGAATTTCTTGACTTTTTGAAAACTCAGTACTCTTGGTATATATAGGCTTATTATGACGTGAAACAACCATTTATATGATTTTTTTCGAAGTTTGAAAGAAGTGAAGTAAACGCGATTTTACACTCACTAGGGGCTAGAAAATCGATTTTCTTGACTTGTTAAAAACTCAATATTCTTGGTATATATAGGCTTATTATGACGTGAAACAACCATTTATATGATTTTTAAGCAGTTTGAAAGAAGTGAAGTAAACGTAATTTTACACTCACTACGGGCTAGAAAATCGTTTGCACTGCACACTTTGGTGTTAAAATATATACATTTTCAATTTTGTCCTTGTGTAGATTTTGTTTGTTAAATTTTTTATACTCTACTATTATAGTGTGTGTGTGTGTGTCTGCGAGTATGTGCCTAGTATCCGTGCGCCAACAAGGGAAAGCTTCATCATTTGCCTACCGGGCAGGGACAACCACGAAAATTAGAAAGGGCTTCGTCAACCACTACTGCAAACGCCTACCAACCAGGGAAAACCTATGAAAAAGCAGAAAGAGCTTGCATTCGTTTACCAACCAGAGAAATCCCCGAAAAACTAGTTATTTATTTTACGGCAAACGCGCGCGCCGCGCAATCCGTCACGCCGGGCAATATTTTTCAAGTTATCGCGCAGTTTGCAGCTCTTTCATCGCCACGCACATCGACTGCTGATGACCACTCTTGCGTCTGCCATATTGACCACTAACCTCAAATCCCCTCGTTCTTCACTTCTTGTCTCCGCCATCTTGTTTAGTTCCCATTTTCGCCACCGCGTCTCATATCGCCCCATCTCTCTATCCACTCAAGAAAACTACCATCCAACGTTCAAAAATTGCTGATGAGTTCTGGAGAGGCTTTTGCAAATCTTGTTGGTAGCAAAACTTACCTTTCCCATCACCTCCAACATACACCACTCCCACACCTTTTTCTTTCCACCAATCATAATCTCTCTTATTCTTACCAATCAACAACTTTCAGGTGTTTCTTTCCACCAATAACATCACTTCTTATCCCCACCAATCACAACTTCACACGTCACTTTCTGTTATACTTTTTATCCCTCGTTCGCCATCTTTTCCCTCTTTCAGTCCCGACCTCCGCACAGACAACACCTCGCCGCTCCTCACATCTTCGAACCAGATTGCCGGCAAGAACAGATCTCGTTCATTCACACCTCCACGGTTCACTCGACAGTAGCTACTGTCAACACCTACGTCGTACATTTTTTTGACCGCTTTCGACCGGCTATGAGAACCCTGCTCCTACGTACGCTAGCGACCATTACGATGGTCCAGTACCAGGTTTTTGGTATAGTTAAATTACGTCTGTGCAAAGGGCGTCTGTACCGCTTTAAAAAACCTAGGTATATCAGTGCGTAGTGATGTTGGTTGATCTCAAAGCTGGTTAAGCATTTTCAAAAACAGTGTGCTTTTATTTTTTTCGCGTCGCGTGAAGCTGCTGCGCTTTTGGTGACGCATCAACACCAGTAACAGGTAAGTACCACACGCATAATTATTTTTCGGGCCTGCTTGGCGCAGCAATATATCCTTTGGTTTTTTGGTACTGTAACCTCAAATCTCCTTACCCTCCTGTTGCGTCGGCCATCTTGTTTAGTTCTCACCGCATCTCCTTGTCGCCAAGCCTCCGCCATATTTAGTTCCCACTATTTTAACCTCAAAATCTGCTCTTCTAAGCTCTTGCTACCGTCATCTTCTTTTAGTTCCCATTCTCACCACCGCGTCTCCTTGCCCCCACCTCTTGCGACCGCCATGTTCACCACTAACCTCGAAATTTCCTCGTCCTTAAACCTCTTGTCTCAACCATCTTGTTTAGTTCCCATTTTCGCCACCGCATCTCATATCGCCCCATCTCTTTATCCACTCAAGAAAACCACCATCCAACGTTCAAAAATTGCTGATGAGTTCTCGACAGGCTTTTGCAAATCTTGTTGCTAGCAAAACTTACCTTTCCCATCACCTCCAACATACACCACTCCCACACCTTTTTCTTTCCACCAATCATAATCTCTCTTATTCTTACCAATCAACAACTTTCAGTTGTTCCTTTCCACCAATAACATCACTTCTTATCCCCACCAATCACAACTTCACACGTCACTTTCTGTTATACTTTTTATCCCTCGTTCGCCATCTTTTACCTCTTTCAGTCCCGACCTCCGCACAGACAACACCTCGCCGCTCCTCACATCTCTGAACCAGATTGCCGGCAAGAACAGATCTGGTTCATTCACACCTCCACGGTTCACTCGACAGTAGCTACTGTCAACACCTACGTCGTACACTTTTTTGACCGCTTTCGACCGGCTATGAGAACCCTGCTCCTACGTACGCTAGCGACCATTACGATGGTCCAGTACCAGGTTTTTGGTACAGTTAAATTACGTCTGTGCAAAGGGCGTCTGTACCGCTTTAAAAAACCTAGGTATATCAGTGCGTAGTGATGTTGGTTGATCTTAAAGCTGGTTAAGCATTTTCAAAAACAGTTTGCTTTTATTTTTACGCGTCGCGTGAAGCTGCTGCGCTTTTGGTGACGCATCAACACCAGTAATAGGTAAGTACCACACGCATAATTATTTTTCGGGCCTGCTTGGCGTAGGAATATATCCTTTCGTGTTTTGGTACTGTAACCTCAAATCTCCTTACCCTCCTCTTGCGTCCGCCATCTTGTTTAGTTCTCACCGCATCTCCTTGTCGCAGACCCTCCGCCATTTTTAGTTCCCACCATTTTAACCTCAAAATCTGCTCTTCTAAGCTCTTGCTACCGCCATCTTTTAGTTCCCATTCTGACCACCGCGTCTCCTTGCCCCCACCTCTTGTAACCGCCATGTTCACCACTAACCTCGAAATTTCCTCGTCCTTAAACCTCTTGTCTCAACCATCTTGTTTAGTTCCCATTTTCGCCCCATCTCTCTATCCACTCAAGAAAACCACCATCCAACGTTCAAAAATTGCTGATGAGTTCTCGACAGGCCTTTGCAAATCTTGTTGCTAGCAAAACTTACCTTTCCCATCACCTCCAACATACCCCACTCCCACACCTTTTTCTTTCCACCAATCATAATCTCTCTTATTCTTACCAATCAACAACTTTCATTTGTTCCTTTCCACCAATTGGATACGACTGTTTTGTTCTTCCTGCTCGTTTATTTCCCGTCACCGATTAAACATTTGATTCCTACTATTTACTTCGACACACACACGCGCATTTCCTATTTGTTACGCTTCATATCATCGCGCCTACCACGGCCAAGTGTGTCTTCTAAACTTTCTTACACAATTTCTTAACAAACATCTCCAAGGAGCTACAACGGCCGAGTGTGTCTTCTAAACTTTCTTGCACAATTTCCTAACAAACATCTCCAAGGAGCTACAACGGCCAAATGTGTCTTCTAAGCTTTCCTACACAATTTCCTAACAAACATCTCCAAGGAGCTACAACGGCCAAGTGTGTCTTCTAAACTTTCTTACACAATTTCCTAACAAACATCTCCAAGGAGCTACAACGGCCAAATGTGTCTTCTAAACTTTCTTACACAATTTCCTAACAAACATCTCCAAGGAGCTACAACGGCCAAGTGTGTCTTCTAAACTTTCCTACACAATTTCCTAATAAACATCTCCAAGGAGCTACAACGGCCAAATGTGTCTTCTAACCTTTCCTGGTTCTCTATTTCAAACGTTCTATATCTCCCCATTCCACTATCACCTGATTTCTAGCTTCTTTCGTTGGAGGCCTAAGGCTATCTGGCTTTTGGCGAACATTGACACTTTTCTACACATCTGCGTTCAGCAACCTAACGGGAAACTTAACAATAGAGGGAAAAAACACCCGTTTCCGGCCGCTGATGGCTTTGTCTAACGCTGTTGGTTTAGTAACATTCGCTTCCCAGTCTTTATCAATACTATTCCTAGTGTTATCGATACTTATTCTCCCTATGATTTTAATTCTATTTTACTACTCAAAACATACTGCTTCAGCCCCCGGCAGTCGAACAGGCAGACCGGGTACCCCGCCTCACATAGGATCCAATGTTCCTCCCGGTGGCGATACACCGGTAACAGCCGAAGGCCGAGGGGCGGAGAAATTTTACAAAGAGCGTCCTTTTTCCCTACCACTCTGAATCGAAACACAATCGCCGACACTTCCAACCCTGAAGGAGACCAAACGGGGTGAAGGATGAAAATGATTAATGGATCGAAATGGAGGGACAGGAAATTCAAGGGATGAAAGAAACCAGCTCCAGCACCGAAAAAAATCCGTATGTCAGAGTGGGAGGTCGAACCTACGACCTCCCGAATATGGACCACAGACGTTACCGCTTGCGCAATCCGGGCGGTTTCGTCCAACTGTGAGAAGCCTACCTGTTCAGCGATTGAAAACACCACATCACCAGGTGCTTCCCAAGTCTAGGACACCGACAAATACCATGGAAGTTTAAGGTGGCTATACAAATGAAATAATAACAAAGTGTATATCATGAATTTTATGCAAATAGGCTGTGAAGCCGACTTCACCTGAATGAAATTTTATAAGTGGTAAACTGTAAGAGATAGACGAAACCTTTCTACAAAAAAATCTGCTGTATTACACTCATATGACTTTCTCTACTATTGTACAAATTATTTTTTCAAACGCTTATTCTCCATATGCTTCATGTTAATCGAGATGTTAATCTTATTGCTAATTTTCTTGTAGGTGCAAGGGGAATTGGTAGGCTTTAAGCGATAGTCAAATATTTTAAGAGCTGGTTGCTATGTGGAGTATTCCATTCTCTTTGCATAAAAAAGGAATAACGAATTCCCATTTGAGAAAATGCATAAACATTGGAAAATTGAAAAGAATAACAATGAATGGTTCACCAGACAAAACAAATCTGTATGACATAAATTGGGTGTTTTAACGAGATCTACATTTTTGTGCAGTAAAGCTTTGTCTATCTCTTACGGTTTACCAGTTATGCGAAAGCCGTTCAGAATGAAGAGGGCTTTTGGGGACATTCCCAGAGAACTAAAATATACATTTTATTTACCATGAAAATACCTTAAACATATGATAATGTAATCAAAATTTTTGAGAAAATAAAAATTTTGGAAAAATGTTCCATTTAAAGGGCAGATTGGGGAGATTTTCTTGAAAAGCCTTGTGTGGCATCACTGGAAGGTACTAAACTTAAATACCAAGTTTAGTATTTATCAGATTATTCGTTTTTGAGTTATGCTGTTCACAGTCAGACACACAAATGGACATGTTTCCAAAAATGCTTTATTTGGATTCAGGACAGCCCTAAAAATATATTTCTGATTAAATGTCTATATCGAATTTTTGGGTGGAATGAAATACTTAGTAGCAGAGAAAAATAAGCTTTAGTAAGGATAGTGTACATACCCACTAATAAAGATAGAGGGTGGGAAAGTCATGTATCACATCAGGTAACTTCTGATGCACATTACTCCCCAACTATTAAAGATAATGAAATACAATTTCTGTAGCATGTTGCTATGATACAGATCTACAACAGTGAGAAGTTATTTGTTTGTAACTCATATAGGTTTTAAATAGAAGCATGCAAAATTAGCCTGGGGGAGATAGGGCAGGCCCAACCCCCTTAAGCTTACTGTAATCTCTTTGCATCTGAAACGAAATGTGTAGTAAAAAAATTTGAAAATGGTTGAATGAAACATATAGGGGAATAAGCTTTTGTAAGAATAGTTTGTAGAAGATTGGGTAGAGAAAGTCGTGTGAATATAGTACATCAGATTTTTAAAGTGGAAGATTTGAAAAGCTTTGAACTATAAACTTTTGAGTTTAGCCAACTGTGGGAGATGATTTGGTGTATTTGGTTTCTAATCTTTTACGATAATTGGACGAAAAAATAAAACGAAACGAAATTGCAGGGTATTTTATTTGGAATGTGCCAAACCGGTTCTGAGGCGCTAAATTCTATTATACATTGTAAAGGCAAGGAAAAGATGTATTGCCTTCATTAAGCAGCAGGAGCAGGAGGAGACAGTTATCTACTAGATCAGTAGTAGGTGAGGTGAGGTCTCATACCGTTATAAAGGTGACGTAACTCGGCCATCTGGCGTGTACTTCCACCCCCATTGTATGTGTGCCACACCACAACGTGATGGCAAAAGCAATTAAGGAGTTTTTCTTTTCTAATGTGTTTTTGTTTTAATGGAAACAGTGTTATTTCAAACCTACAAGAATGAACTGTACCGTTATTAGGGGAAACAATGAACGTTTCTTCATGTTTTTCTGTAATACGATAAGAAAAGACTAATAAAGATGTCTTTCTCAGCAAACTATTATCTTTCTTTCTCTTCTACGTATAATAAGGGAAGTAATGCTTTCCACCCAAATACACCTTTCACCGGAAATACATGTTTTGAGGTCCCTGGATCCAAATAAAAAAACCGAAAGTCAGGTAAATACCAAACTCGGTATTTTAGTTCAATATCTTTCAAAGATGCGACACAAAGACTTTTAACAAAATTCCTCCACCCAAAACTACCCTTTACATGGAACATTTTTCGAAAACTTTGATTCTCTAAAAAAATGCTTAAAGATTTGGATTAAAATGCCATAAGTGAAAGATATTTACATGGCAAATAAAACATATATCTTGAATTTTTTGAGAATAGCCTGTGAAGTCCACATCAGTTGAAAGAGATTTCGTATAATCTTATACTGCTGCCAACGTTAAGCGATAGGCGAAAACGTACTGCACAAAAAATGTAGACCTCTTTAAAACACACAATTTATTTCAAATAAGTTTTTTTGTGGCATAAGCTATTTCAAGATTTCCGTTATTGGTCCAAAATGTTCATTTCTTGGTCATTCTTTAAAGTCCTTTCAACATTCAGTTGTTTCTCGCGATTGCATGGAAACAGTGTGGAATTTTAAGGCCAGCATATAGTGTTCAGTTCTTAAATATTGACTATCGTTGTTCACTTTGTATCTATAATGCAATATGTAATTTAGCTATTTCTACAAAGATTATTTGGATTAAACTATAGTATATAGAAAAATAAGCTTTAGTAAGAATAGTTTGTATACTCACTAATAAAGATAGAGGGTGGATAAAGTCATGCGAATGTATCACATTACATTTTGAATCATAACTTAAATTGAAGTGGAAGTTTGAATCCTATATGCACAGATTTTATTTTTTGTTTTGTAGCCATAGTAACTGAAGAAACAGAAGATGGCAGCAAAAACATTTTGTCTTGGAATTCGCGAAACATAATTCAGTGGTTACCGTTCAGAGGGCACATTAGAGTTGTAGACGGGCCGAAATTTTTAGACCCAGCCCGGTGCTGATTATATAATTTGCTTTTACATAAAACCACTTTGCAGTTACTGACTATTATCATAATCACCGGTCCACAAAGCGTTGCTACTTTCGGTGCGAAGGAATTCAGATACGATTTTCAGTGCCGGCGTGGGAACGTTTTCCGCTGCTACGGGTTGGTAAGGGACGCACTCAGGTCCTAGGGAGAAATTGGGGAGCACTTTACAGAAATAGTGGCGACTGAGGTCCTGGAATCCGCATGTTGACGGCATACTGTCTTACGAGGGGCACTACTTATATTTTGAGCCTTGGCAACCCTGAATGTTGTAGGTGCCATTTGACGTTTCCAATGGAAAGTTTGACATTTTTTTAGCATAATCTACTTCAAACATTGTGTCAATAGAGCGTCATTTGTTTTGTTTACACTAACTTGAAAATTGTGTGTCAACAAAAACATGGAATTAACTCGTGAAAATGTTCGGGCAATGATTTATTACGACCTTCGACGTGGATTATCAAGAAAAGAGTGCATCGATCAACTAACTTCCACATTTGGCGACGAAGCTCCATCCTTTGCTACTGTGAAATGCTGGTATAGCGAATTCCGTCGTGGCCGCCGTTTGCTCAATGATGAAGTTCCTGAAGGTCGTCCAAAATCAGTTGTTGTGCCAGAAAACATTGATGCTGTGCAAAAACTAGTAATGAAAGATCGTCATGGGATTTATTGTGAGATTGAGGCAACCCTAGGCATTAGTTCCACCAGCATATATAAAATATTGCATAATTATTTAGCCGTGAAAAAGGTTTGCTCTCGTTGGATCCCACATAATTTGACACAATCTCAAAAAGATGCTCGTGTCGATTGCTGTACAAAAATGCTCAAGAAATACAATGGCGTATACAAGATTGTAACAAGTGACGAATCATGGATCTATGAGTATGAGCCGGAACGCAAACAGCAGTCGACTGTATGGGTGAACAAAAGTTGTTCGCACTCGAAGCACTTCGAAGCAAATGGTCGCCTGCTTTTTCAGCAAAACTGGCCATGTGGCAACAGTGCCTTTAGAGGAACGTCAAACGGTCAATGTTGAATGATACACAACCGTTTGTTTGCCGGAAGTCTTCGGTGAAGTAAAGAAAACCAACAGGAACCGTAGGATCGTTCTTCATCAAGACAATGCGAGTGCACACACATCTCGTCTAACAACAGAGTATTTGAAGGCTCAAAAAATCGAACTGATGGATCATCCGCCATACAGTCTTGATTTGGCACCCATGACTTCTTTTTGTTCCCCAACGTCAAGAATAAATTGCGTGGACAACGATTTTCGTTGGCAGAAGAAGCCGTTGATGCCCTCAAAAACCATGTTTTGGAGGTGTCTCAAGAAGACTGGAATAAATGCTTTGACAAATGGTTCAAACGGATGCAAAAGTGTATTGATCATAAAGGAGAATATTTTTAAAATCAATAAAGCAGTTTTCAATCATAAATTACTTTGTTTTAATTATTAGGCTCAAAATATAAATAGTGCCCCTCGTATTGACCACATGCTAGCCTAATACTGCATTCTGCGCAGGATGTCCCGGTATGAGCGGACGAAGGGAGACGAAGTTCGCAGTTGTCATGTCGTAACGTTATTCGCAATTGACCAAAGAGAATATATATTTATTATTACTAGCATTACTATCTACTATTGTTCTTCCTGGTATTTCGAGGTTTTGAACAAAAAATGTGATATAGAAGAACGTCTAGCATTCATAAACCTCGAAAAAGCATTCGATAGGGGAGACGGAAGCAAATTGCTACAAATAATGGCCGTAGATAGAATTCCACAACTAATCATTGAAAATATATTTAACATATACAGGAAACATTCTATTGCAGTTAAAGTTGATGGTAAAATATCAGAATGGGTAAATATAAAGACAAGTGTAAAGTTAACTTATGGAATTTCTCCATTGCTCTTCATAATCTACATTAACTACTTGATTAAAAATCTTATGTGTTACACTCACATGAGTAGGGAATTCCGTACTCTTGTACAAACTACTTTCACAAACGCTTATTCTTCATATACTTCATGTTAATCGATATAAGCTATCTTATTGTTAATTTTCTTGTAGGTGCAAGAGGAATATGGTAGGCTTCAAGCATTAATCAAATGTTTTAAGAGCTGGTTGCTATGTGGAGCATTCCATTCTCTTTGTATGTCCAGGACATAAAAAAAGAATAATGAATTCTCTTTTGAGAAAAAGTATTATTGGAAAATTCAATTAAATAACAACGAATATCTCGGAAATTGGTTCACGCCACAAAAAAGGTATATGACAAATTGTGTGTTTTAACGATATCTATATGTTTTGTCTTGTAAAAATTTCTCTTACGGTTTACCAGATATGCAAAATTCATTCAGAATGAAGGCGACTTTTGGGAAAGTTCCTAAAAAATTCATCATATACATTCCATTTGTCATGAAAGGATATTTCAATCAAAATCGTTAGAGCCGTTTTTGAGAAAATCAGAATTTTCGAAAAATGTTCCTTGTAAAGGGTAGTCTGGGGTGGGGGGATTTTCTTGAAACTCTTTGTGTGACATATTTGAAAGATACTGAACGTAAATACCAAGTTTGATATCTATCCTACTTTTAGTTTTTGAGTTATGCTGTTCCAGACACACACTCATCCACATAGACACACACAGGACCTTTCCCTAAAAATGACTTTTGGGATTGAGGGGCTTAAAACATGTATTTATGGTGAAATTTCGATATGGAATTTTTGGATGGAATTTTATACTTCCCCTACTTAATATACATAGCAGAGAAAGTTAAAATTTGAAGTAACTTCCGCAAGAATATGTAACCTTGAATAGAAGAAAATCTTTAGATATAATTCTTTCGTCAGATGATATAGTATTAATAGCAGGCAATGAAGACGATTTAAAACGCTCTGCATACAATTTACACAAAATAGCACATCAGTAGAATATGGAAATTTCATTAGATAAAACTAAAATAATGACATTTAAGGGAGCATATCCAATTACAGGCAAAATTTGTATAATATCTACAACATTTGAAAGAAATAATGAATTTTCATACCTTGGATACAAACTGTGATTTTCATGATGAAGTAGATATAAACGACAAAATTTTAAACTTCATTAAATAATCGGAATACTCAATAGTGTCTTCAAACCAGTTTTAGTAGAAAAGCACACTCGTCTAAGCTGTACAAAACCTTAGCATGACTTGTTCTACGCTATGGCCGTGAGGCTTGAATCCTAGAGAAAAGAGATAGAAGCAGAATAACTGCTGTAGAGATTGAATTCATTAGAAGGACTGCTGGTTACACTAAATGGGATCTAAAATCATTGAGTTTATTTTAAAAGAGCTGAAGATGCAGACAGTCCTGGAATACATACAACATTATAAGAACAACTGGAGACACCTGTATAGGATGGGTCCAGAATACATTCTCAAAGCTGCAATGCAGTACATTCCTAAGGGAAAGAAATCACTCGGCTGATAAACGTTCTTCAAGCTAAACCTGAAGCCAGCCGCGGGCCAGGCCCAACGGCTTGGCCCCAGCCTGTGCAGACCTCTAGGGCGTATTTGAAGATCTGGTCTTAAAGCTCCTCATGGTAACACCATTCATAGGTGATACAGTTAGATCCAAACAACGAGGTCTCCCTGTAAAGGAAACAACACCGGATGACCTCATGTGTCAGATGAGAATGCGGAGAGGGGCTTTCCCGCGCACTCCTAAATATCTGCGGCGGGCAAGTCGAGAACTTGCAATTCCAACAATTTCAGTACGGAAGGTGTACGTGCAGACCTGCCAGAGTTGGCGGGAAGGGTTATAGCACCAGATATGCTGATGGCAGTGTGACAGAAATGGACTACCGGCTGGAAGTCGTATTACAAATGGTGCCATCTTTAACACTTGCAATTTATTTCATGATAATTTTCACAGTTTTTCTTCAATTTAAGTTATGATGAAAAATCATGTTATCCTTCTATTTTTATACAAAACCTCTCTGTTTCTCACAGAGAAAATATATTTAAGTTTAAAACCCATATAAAAATTTGTGTGTATTATAACCTAAGATATTAAAGTCGTCCTCCGTGGTGTAGTGGTTACCATGCTAGCCTCTAGTTCCCTCGTCTGAGGAGGGCGATGGGCTTTTTCGGTCGCAAATATCCTTAGAATGTCTTCCTTCGGAAGATAAGTAAAGGCGGGATCCCGTGTCGTAGATTTACGGCACGTAAAAGAACCTCAAGCCTGACAAAGAAGCCTCTGAGTAAAATTGCCGGTTTTTCATCCCCAATACAGAATAGGATGCTAAGGACCACAGCAGTTAAAGAGCATCCATAAATAAAACTCATTTTTACTTTCTCTACTACGTATAGTAAGTAGGGGAAGTATTGTATTCCACCCAAAAATTCGATACCGAGATTTCACCGGAAATACATGTTTTGAGACTCCCTGAATCCAAAAAAAGCATTTTTGGAAACATGTCCGTGTGTGTGTCTGTGTGTCTGTCTGTGAACAGCATAACTCAGAAACGAACGGTCGGATAAATACCAAACTTGGTATTTAGGTTCAGTATCGTTCAGAGATGCGACACGAAGGTTTTCAAGAAAATCCCCCACCCCAGATTACCCCTTACATGGAACATTTTTCGAAAATTTTAATTTTCTCAAAAATGGCTCTAACCATTTTGATTAAAATATCATATGTTTAAGATATTTTTATGGCAAATAAAATGTATATATTGAATTTTTTGGGAATGTCTCCAAAAGTACTCTTCATTGTGAACGACTTTTGCATAACTGGTAAACCATAAGAGATAGACAAACTCTTACTACACAAAAAATGTAGATCGCGTTAAAATACAAAATTTATGTTATATACAGTTTTGTTGTTGAGTGAACCATTTTCGAGATATTGCTTGTTATTCCCTTAAATTTTTCAATACTTATTTTCTTAAATGGGAATTCGTTATTCATTTTTTTGTCTTGAATATGCAAAGAGTATTAATCTGTGGCAAAGGGAATGGTGCTGCACCTAGCAACCAGCTATTAAGAGATATGTATGTGCTTAAAGGCTACTGTAAATCTATATTGCCCTTGTAAATATATATTCCCCTTACATATACAAGAAAATTAGCAATAAGATAGAGTCTGCAAATGTTTATCTCGATTAACATGAAGTAGATGGAGAATAAGCGTTTGTAAAAATAGATTGTACAAGAGTAGAGAAAGTCATATGAGTGTAACACATCATATTTTTAAGCATATAAATGTAACAAAATGAAAACGTTGAAGATCACCACAACACGTTAATATTGGCTTAGTTTATAATTAAAAGAAGTGTTATAAACTGTGATGTTAGATTCGTTATAAAATAAGTTGAGTCGGTTGATTTTTACTCACATCACATATGCGCTTGGATTTTCTTGCTATGAAGCGCTTTCGGAAGAGGCTGCTCCTCCGTCTTCAGCTGTAAACCGACTGAGTTCAGCTTCTCTCCCCTGAACCCAGATTTGAATTCAAAGATGAAATTGGTACCCTGTGTTGGTAATAGTTTTTACCTATTTGTGCTGGAATCACTTCCATCTGGTAAAAGTTGGGAACACTCTGGCCTTCGCTCTTCTCTTCTACAATCCGATTGGATGAGCTGCATCAAATAATCTGATGGTGGAATTTCGAAATTCAGAATATTCTTGATACTATGAGGGATGAAAATTGTTTCCAAAATTTCTAGATGTTAAGGAACATGTATGATTTATAGTAGCTTGATGTCATGTTTTGTCTTATAATTGTATTGTTTTTATTCCCATATCTATGTTGCTCTTTGTGTATATTAAAATGAGTATTTTCTCTGCATTAGTTCGACTGCTAAAAATATTTTTAAAGTGGTGTGCAAGTAGTATCTGTTCTATCCATCTATAGGTGGAGAAAGAGAATTATGATCATATGCCAAAAAAGTCAATTGATAAACCTTGATATTACACACTCATTAACAAGTTCATGAGAACCGAAAATGCTTGCTTAACCTTTCATAGAATATTGCTTGAAATACTGGAAAACTCAAATGACCAACAAAAAATGCAACAAAACTTATTAATGCCACGAAAGTAGTTGATGAAATTTGTGTATTTTAATTTTTAATAGTGCTTAACGCCTCTTTTTAGTACCACAGGCGGTGAACAGTAATGATACCTATATGAAATTAAATAACCGGAAAAGGAAATATGTGAAGAAAGCTTTACAGTGTAAGTTTAGAGTAACTCTTCGGCATTTACCAGTTAGATGACTGAGGAAATCCTGGAAAAAGCTTCACTCATAGAGGACGACTGGAATTTTACATGCGGACTACACTTTCGTGACCCTATGTCTTAACGACCTCGGCTACACGCGTCAACGTATATTTTAATGAAGTCCACACATTCCACTTAATTAGCTTTAACATGTTCTTAATGGTTTCCCTAATATAAAAATTCAGAAGAATAAAGATGATTTCACAAGATATTTTCCAAAATTCAGTACACATATAAATGTATTCATTGTAACACATTGCACTTTAATCAAAATTGTTAGCGGGTTTTGTGAGAAAAAAAATTATTTTAGCTGAAGATATTCATTACACATGAAACAACTTGCGGAAACAACATCATACGATTTATTTCACAAGTCGGAATTCCCAGGGCTTTGACAATTTTTGTAAAAGACATCAATTTTCCAAATAATATTTATTTATATTTGTTTATTCGCCTTCATTGTGACAAATTTCTCATTCTACTGAAAATGCTCCAAATTGCCTCCCATCAAATATTATTGAATCCCATCTTTCTTTCTTTTTTTGCATTAAATGGAGCAATATTTATATAACACAGGTATTGAGAAGGCAGTCTTATACCCTCACCGAACATCTTGCTCCTTGTCTTCGGTGAGGGAAGTTTTTGCAATACCATCCTCACAGTGGTTTTACTCTAGTTCTAAAGAATATGAGTGCTATAGTTGGTCGAAATCGGTGAAAGGATATAGGAGGCTATAAGGAATATACACATACGACATTAACTTTTACTAGATGAGCTCATCATACCAACGGAAAAGAGAGTAATAGCAGATTTGAAAACTTGTTTATCAGATGCTAAGTTTCTGCTTGAGGAAATGTAACCATATATTAATGAAAATTTAAGAAACGGCTAATGCTACGCAAAAAAAAAAACAGTTTTGACAGAAGTCGTGTATACGTGTTTTTTACTTTCCGTACTACGTATAGCAATTGAGGTATTTGTGCATTACACCCAGAAATATCTAGATTTGAGGCCCCCTAAATTAAAAAAAAAGCATTTTTAGAAAAAAAGTCCGTGTGTATGTCTGTGAACAGCATAACTCAAAAACGAAAAGCCGGAAAAATACCAAACTTGGTATTTAGGTTCAGTAACTTTCAAAGATGCGACACGAAGATTTTCAGGAAAATTCACGCGTTTTAGACTACATTTTTTGAAGACTTTGATTTTCTAAAAAAACAAAAAAAACTCTAGCTATTTTGATAAAGCATCATATCATTTTTTTGGCAAATGAAACGTATATCTTTAATTTTCTGGGAATGTACTCAAAATTCCTACTACATAAAAAATATAGATCTCGTTAAAACACAATTTATGTCATATACATATTTTTCTCGAGTGAAAATTTCTGATATATTTCTTGTTATCTGTTTCAATTTTCAAATACTTTACTTTTTCTCAAATGGGAATTCGTTATTCGTTTTTTTATGTCCTGGACATACAAAGAGAATGGAATAGTCCACATAGCAACCAGCTCTTAAAATATTTGACTATCGCTTAAAGCCTAGCATATTTCCCGTGCACCTACAAGAAAATTAGCAATAAGATAGTTTCTGAAATATTTATCCCGATAAACATGAAGCATATGGAGAATAAGCGTTTATAAAAACAGTTTGTACAAGAGTAGAGAAAGTCACGTGAGTGTAACACATCAGGTTTTTCTGTAGTAAACTTTAGCTCCCTCTACTGTTTACCACCTATTCAATGGAGACTTCAGAGGCCGTTGAAAGAAAAACCAATAAGCTTATATGTCTTATTAGCCACCTAAACCGCTCAAATATATGATATTTTAATCAACATATAATAAAAAATTTTCGATTAAATAAAGGTTACAAAATCTTTTCTTCATAAAGAGTGTTTTGAAGTGGGCGATTTTCTGGAAAATTTCATTCTCATAGTATTACCCGTAAGCATGACATTTAGTCTTTTTCTGAGCTTTCATTTCGAATTGTGCTATTCACACACCACAGGGATCTCTAAACGCGTATTTTTGATGAAATATTGACGCAGAGGTTTTGAGTAGAGCACAATAATTCCTTTACCTACTATACGTAAATAATAGAGAGAGTACATTTTTACTTTCTCTACTACGTATAGTAAGTAGGGGAAGTATTGCATTCCACCCAAAAATTCGATACCGAGATTTCACCGGAAATACATGTTTTGAGACCTCCTGAATCCAAAAAAACATTTTTGGAAACATGTCCGTGTGTGTGTCTGTGTGTGTGTGTGTGTGTGTGTGTGTGTGTGTGTGTCTGTGTGTCTGTGAACAGCATAACTCAAAAACGAACAGTCGGATAAACACCAAACTTGGTATTTAGGTTCAGTATCTTCCAGAGATGCGACACGAAGGTTTTCAAGAAAATCCCCCCACCCCAGACTACCCTTTACATGGAAGATTTTTCGAAAATTTTAATTTTCTCAAAAATGGCTCTAACGAATTTGATGAAAATATCATATGTTTAAGATAATGTCATGTGAAATGAAATGTATATCTCGAATTTTCTGGGAATGTCTCCAAAAGTATTCTTCACTGTGAACGACTTTTGCATAACTGTTAAACCATAAGAGATAGACAAAATGTTACTACACAAAAAATGTAGATCGCGTTAAAATACACAACTTATGTCATATACATTTCTTTTGTAGAGTGAACCGTTTTCGAGATATTGCTTGTTATTTCCTTAAATTTTCCAATACTTATACTTTTTCTTAAATTCGTTATTCATTTTTTTTGTCCTGGACATGCAAAGGGAATGGAATGCGCCACATAGCAACCAGCGTTAAAATATTTGACTATCGCTTAAAAGCTACCATATTCCCCTTCCATCTACAAGAAAATTACCAAAAAGATTGACATCTCGATATCTCGATTAACATGAAGCATATGGAGAATAAGCGTTTGTAAAATCAGATTGTACAAGAGTAGAGAAAGTCATGTGAGTGTAACACATCAGATTTTTTGTATCAATTTTCTTATTTGTGTGGTTAACCTGAATGCAATACCTACAATACTGCTATTTATTATGCTATCTTGTTTGGAAATACTTATGTTTCTTTTTACTAAAAGAAAACTATTCCTGGTTTGCTGTTTTTTTAATTTTATTTATGGACGCTCTTTAACTGCTGTGATCCTTAGCGTCCTATTCTATGTTGGACGTGAAAGACTGGTGATTTTTTTCAGAAGTCTCTTTATCAGGCTTGAGATTATTTTACATGCCGTAAATCTACGACACGGAACCACCGGCTTTACCTCCCTTCCTAACGAAGCCATGCCCGAAAAAATCCATTGCCCTCCGCCAGGTTTTAATCGGGGAGCTCCGGAACAGCATGGTTATCGCTAACCACGGAGGACAAAAAAAATTCTGATGTATTACACTCAATGACTTTCTCTACTCTTGTACAACTTATTTCTAAATTTCTTGTAGGTGCTGCAAGGGGAATATGGTAGACTTTAAGCGATAGTCAAATATTTTAAGAGCTGGTTGCTATGTGGAGTATTCCATTCTCTTTGCATTACCAGGACAAAAAAATCTGATGTGTCACACTCACATGACTTTCTCTACTCTTGTACAGACTATTTTTACAAACGCTTATTCTCCATATGCTTCATGTTAATCGAGATGTTAATCTTATTGCTAATTCTCTTGTAGATGCAAGGGGAATTGGTAGGCTTTAAGCGATAGTCAAATATTTTAAGAGCTGGTTGCTATGTGGCGCATTCCATTGTGCTTGCAATGAATAACGAATTTCCATTTGAGAAAAAGTATAAGTATTGGAAAATTTAAGGGAATAACAGGCAATATCTTGAAAATGGTTCACTCAGCAAACAAGAAAAAAAATGAAAATGACAAAATGTGTATTTTAACGTGATCTACATTTTTTCTGTAGTAAAATTTTGTCTATCTCTTGTGGTTTACCAGTTATGCAAAAGTCGTTCACAATGAAGAATACTTTTGGAGATATTCCCAGAAAATTTAAGATATGCGTTGTATTTGTCATAAAAATGTCTTAAATATATGATATTTTAATCCAAATCGTTAGAGCCATTTTTGAGAAAATAAAATTTTAGAAAAATGTTCCATGTAAAGGGTAATCTGGGGTGGGGAGATTTTCTTGAAAACCTTCGTGTCGCATCTGGAAGATACTGAACCTAAATACCAAGTTTGGTGTTTATCCGACTGTTCGTTTCTGAGTTATGCTGTTCACAGACAGACAGACACAGACACAGACAGATACACACACGGACATGTTTCCAAAAATGCTTTTTTTTGGATTCAGGGGGTCTCAAAACATGTATTTCTGGTGAAATCTCGGTATCGAATTTTTGGATGGAATACAATACTTCCCCTACTTACTATACGTAGTAGAGAAAGTAAAAATGAATAACGAATTCCCATTTTAGAAAATATTGAAAAATATTAGGGAATAACAAGCAATATCTCTAAAATGGTTCCCTCAACAAAAAAGATGTATATGACATAAATTGTGTATTTTAACGCGATCTACAGTTTTTGTGCAGTAAAATTTTTTCTATCTCTTATGGTTTACCAGTTATGCAAAAGTCGTTCACAATGAAGAATACTTTTAGACATTCCCAGAAAATTCGAGATATACATTTCATTTGTCATGAAAATATCTTAAACATATGATATTTTAATCAAAAGCGTTAGAGCCATTTTTGAGAAAATTAAAATTTTCGAAAAAATGTTCCATGTAAAGGGTAATCTGGGGTGGAGGGATTTTCTTGAAAACCTTCGTGTCGCATCTCTGGAAGATTCTGAACCTAAATACCAAGTTTGGTGTTTATCCGACTGTTCGTTTCTGAGTTATGCTGTTCACAGACAGACACACAGACACACACACGGACATGTTTCCAAAAATGATTTTTATGGATTTCCGGTAAAATCTTGGTATCAAATTTTTGGGTGGAATGCAATACTTCCCCTACTTACTATACGTAGTAGAGAAAGCAGAAAAATGCGCCTTCATTTTATCTTATAGAAAGTGGTAAGGAAATTCTGAAAAACTTTCAATGAATAGAATGACATGAGTGATATAACGTTGGCACGTGTGAGATGTTTGTATTTTTCTCTGTATTTCATTCAAGAGAATCGCAGAAACACAACAAAGAAACATTTTGGCGGGAGTTGACAAAATGGCAGGCTTGCAAGCGACTGCGGTGATTGAAGAGCCATCTGCCACGAAGCTGATGTACTCAAAATTCCTCGGGAGCCACATGTTCCTAGACAATAGCGGTTTTGAAATTACGTCAACCTGTTTTCAAGACCACATACGTCTTTCAGAGAACACAAATAAAAAACAAAAAAGAGACGAACTTTGTTACAAATAAGGTAAGAAATAACTGAATAAGAAATGAAGCTGCTTTCGAGTCCTTGAAACTGTTTTCCCCTGTCGCGCTCTGGTTTATAAATACAAGAAGCAGAAGAAGAAGAAGATGTGGACATAAAACAAGGACGGAAGGGGCATGGGCAGACAGACAGTTGTGCAGTAAGGTTCGCTAAGTGTGGTAACTCTGCAGGAAGTAGGCTCACATTGTTGTCACCTCTGAACGCTGTCACTTCTCGCTACAACAATGAATTCCCTGTTTGTGGTAAGTAACTTTGGTAAACATGCATGAAAAATAATGCTTCTTGACAAAAAACAAGTTAGTCCATTACAGATGAGATCTTCTTAACCAGTTAGTATTATGCGCCTGGCACAAAGCCAAAGATTATCACTGTTTACAAGACGCACTTTGTAATCTAATGAGGTACTGGAAAAATTTCCAGCGTGATTTAGCGTTCTGTAAGTCGTTACACAAAGAATGTGTTCCAGTTACACAACAAAATCTGATGTGTTACATTCACATGATCTTCTCTACTCTTGTACAAACTATTTTTACAAACGCTTATTCTCCATATGCTTCATGTTAATCGAGATGTTAATCTTATTGCTAATTTTCTTGCAGATACAAGGGGAATTGGTAGGTTTTAAGCGATAGTCAAATGTTTTAAAACTGGTTGCTATGTGGCGCATTCCATTCTCTTTAACGAATTTCCGTTTGAGAAAAGGTATAAGTATTGGAAAATTTAAGGGAATAACAAGCAATATCTCGAAAATGGTTTACTCAACAAAAAAAAATGTATATGATATAAATTGTGCATTTTAACGCGATCTACTTTATGTGTAGTAAAATTTTGTCTAACTCTTATAGTTTACCAGTTATGCAAAAGTCGTTCACAATGAAGAATACTTTTGGAGACATTCCCAGAAAACTCGAGATATACATTTCATTTGTCATGAAAATATCTTAAACATATGATATTTTAATCAAAATCGATAGAGCCATTCTTGAGGAAATAAAAATTTTCGAAAATCTTCCGTGTAATGGTTAATCTGGGGTGGGGGGATTTTCCTCTTCGTGTCGCATCTCTGGAAGATACTGAACCTAAATACCAAGTTTGGTGTTTTTTCCGACTGTTAGTTTCTGAGTTATGCCGTTCACAGACACACATTGACATGTTTCCAAAAATGCTTTTTTTTTGAGATTCAGGAGGTCTTAAAACATGCATTTCCGGTAAAATTTGGTATCGAATTTTTGGGTGGAATGCAATACTTCCTCTACTTACTATACGTAGTAGAGAAAGTAATAGCACAAGGGAAACAGCTGTATAACATTTCAGAGCATCACTGACTGCAATAATAAGGTTGAATAAACTTTTATTACCTCTTTACACAATCTTAACTAAAAGGAGACATTTTAACATACGATGCTCGTGTTAAAAATTGAATATTACTTCTAAAGTACTTTCGGTGCTGATAAATTCTGCCTCAGAAATGTAAATAATTTATAATATTTGCTAATATTGTAATTATACTTAACATTCAAAGTCATTAACTAACTAGTACACAATATTCATAGTTTTCACTATTTTAGAATTGCAATACTCCATCCTAAATTTGTATATTGAGATTTCATCTGAAATAAAAGGCTTTTCGAGATCCCCTAAATAAAAAAAGAAGTTTTAGAAAAAGTCCATGTGTATCTGCCTGTTGTGTGCCTCTGAACAGCATAAATCAAAAACGAAATGTTGCATAAATACGCAAAATTGGTATTAACTCCAGTATTTTCAAAGATTTTCAAGAATACTTCCTTCATTTGTATAGAAAAATGCCAAATATTTTGATAAAAACATCTGATATTTAAGTCATAAAAAGTATTGAATTTTCTGTGACTTTGTAGTTCTCTTTATACAGAATTTCTTAGATTTTATTTAATTGGTAAACTATAGGCGACAAAGGCTAACTATAGGAAAAATGCAGATCTCGTTAAAATACACAATTTAGGCCAAATAATTCAACTTCATGTTTTCCTCCTGTACCTACAACGAAAGTAATATGTAATGCAACATTTCCATAAATTTTCATCTCGATTAATATGAAATAGACAGAAAAATAAGTTGTTTTAGAATAGTTGGAAGAGGAGCAGGTAGTAAAACTCAAGTGTAAGTAAGACATCACATTTTTGTTAGACAGTGCTGATAATTTATATAAATTTCAAGCAATTTTGTCGGAAGTTTTATTATATTGTTTTAACTTAATTATAATAACCGAAAAATAATACTGGTGGTCCTGTGTATCTAACTTCCCAAGAAACGAACTTTAAAGACATGGAAAGTCCTATATGACTACGTGATGAAAATCTAATAGCATTAAACTTCTAAATGTTGTATATTATTTCTTGAATATAGTTCTTTAAATTCAAAGATTAAATTCTGTGTAATGCTGAAACGTTTCAGTAAGGAAACTTAAGTAAATAAAACATTAAATTATCTACAAAGCAACAATATATTAAATCCAAGGTTATACTTGCAAAAAACACGCTCTTTCGATCACTTTATCTATTTTCAAAGAGTGTATATTGAAATTCTGAAAGGAGCTGAACAAAATTCTCACAATAGGAAGCGTTTTAAGTGGAAAAAAACGTAAGATAACAAGAATACAGACAATAAGCCTTTAAAATGTGCTGTTTTCACACGCCTGCGCATCATCATTTACATTCTCGCTTGGAAACTTAGGCCGAAAGCCAAAACCGCAATGGTACGCTGATTCTCTGATGCTTTACTATTAATACTTTGGACATTTTTACAAAGTTTGTTTTCATTCTTTTTAATTTTGTATACAGTATCCTTAACAGAAGACGATCGTGTTAAAAATTAAATGTTTTAGATAAACTTTTTAAGTGGTTTTAACACTGCTGATTTCTGATTCGTAAATTTAATCAATTTATAATAGATACTAATTTGCGGATTAGTTTTACACTTAAAGACCTTTTTATCAACGAATAACTAGCACATCGTGTAGATGATTTCCAATTTTAGAGGTTTCTTTAAAATACGCGAAAATAGCATATTCGCTCGTAGCATTTTTACTTTATCTGCAACTAGTTGCGTAGAGAACGTATTGTATTGCAACCAAAATCTCTTTATGCATATTCCATCAACAGTATACCATTTGATATATACTGGACCTCAATAAAAAATTTCTAAAATAAAAAATCTGATGTGTTACACTCACATGACTTTCTCTACTCTTGTACAACCTATTTTTACAAACGCTTATTCTCCATATGCGTCATGTTAATCGAGATGTTAATCTTATTGCTAATTTTCTTGTAGATGCAAGGGGAATTGGCTTTAAGCGTTTAAGAGCTGGTTGCTATGTAGAGTATTCCTTTCTCTTTGCATTACCAGGACAAAAAAAATGAATAACGAATTTGAGAAAAGGTATAAGTATTGGAAAATTTAAAGGAATAACAAGCAATATCTCGAAAATGGTTCACTCAACAACAAAAAAATGTATACGACATAAATTGTGTATTTTAGCGCGATCTACATTTTTTGTTAGAAAAAATTTGTCTATCTCTTATGGTTTACCAGTTATACGCAAGTCATTCACAATGAAGAACACTTTTGGAGACATTCCCAGAAACTTCGAGATATACATTTCATTTGTCATGAAAATATCTTAAACATATGATATTTTAATCAAAATTGTTAGAGCCATTTTTAATAAAATTAAAATTTTCGAAAAATGTTCCATGTAAAGGGTAGTCTGGGGTAGGGGATTTTCTTGAAAACCTTCGTGTCGCATTTCTGGAAGATACTAAACCTAAGTACCAAGTTTGTTGTTTATCCGACTGTTCGTTTCTGAGTTATGCTGTTCACAGACAGACACACAGACACAGAGACAGACACACACACAGACACACACACGGACAGGTTTCCAAAAATGCATTTTTGGATTCAGGGGGGTCTCAAAACATGTATTTCCGAGGAAATCTCGGTATCGAATTTTTGGGTGGAATTCAATACTTCCCCTACTTACTATACGTAGTAGAGAAAGTAAAAACGAGAATAACTAATTTCATATTTGAATATACTTGCATGCGACACGAAATCTTTCAAGAATATCTCCTTAAGAATTCACTTTACAGGACAAAATTTGCTTACATATTTTTTAATATTTTTTAAAAATAAGTAACGGTTTTTATTAAAATACTATATGTATAATATATCTTGAATTTTATGTGAACAATTGTGAAATTCTTCTCATCCTAATAGAACATTGTATAATTTTTAATAACCACGGAACGATAAGAAATAAACACGCATTAAAATATATTTTGTGTAAAAAAATTTTCGGTACGTTGGTCATTTTCGAAGTATTTTATGCTGTATGTTTCAAATGTAAAGAGGTCATCTGATAAAATATACTTCAAAGTATCCGGTACCTTTTTCTTCTTTTTCTTCCCAGGAGGCCGTTACTATGACTTCTGAATGTATTCTCTGACTCCGAAAACATTTGAACTTGTATCTATATATTGTATAGAAAAAATTAAAGAAAAATGTCAACTCACTCTTCTACAAACTGTTTATTTGGTTTATTCTTCTATCTACCTTTGTTAATCGAAATAAACCTTCATTACACGTTCGCACATTTCGTTATAGGAATAAGACAAATGCAGTACGCTAAAGCGATAGTCAGATTTTTTAAACAGCGAGTCGTTATGTGTTGGCTTTGAAATTCCATGCTCCTTGTATGACCACAAGAAAAAACTAATCTCGAATTACCGCTTTAAAGAGTATAACTATGACATAAATTTGTGTTTTATCAAAATTTATATTTTTCGTGTAGTAAGATTTTGTGTATCTCTCACGGTTTACCAGTTTCACAAAAGACATTCAGAATGAAGAGGACTTCACAGGCTATTCCCAGAAAATACAAGATATACACTTTATTTGTCATGTAAATACGTTAAACATGTAGTATTTTAATAAAACATCGTTAGAGGCACAGAAAATGAAATAGAACGAAATTTTTTCCATATAAAGGGTAGCTTGATTGGAGGGCATTTTCTTGAAATTCTTCGTGTCGCATACTTTGAAGACGTTGAACTTAAATACTAATTTTGGTATTTAATCGAATTTTTCTGTTCACACACTTTTTTCTACAACCTTTTTTTATTTAGGGAGCTTCAAAAGGTGTATTTTTGGTGGAATCTCGGTATCAAAGTTTTAGTGGAATGCTATAGTTCTTCTACTTACTATGGGTAGGTAGTAGAGAAGGTAAAAAATTACAGCTATAATTTTCTGGAGAAAAATTTAACTAAACAAAATTCTGTAAAAATCGGTTCTTATTGATAAATATTTCATCAAAGGCCTCTAAAATAAGATACATTGACGTTCATATATTTTAGTGATTTTATTCAAAGCTTCTGAAGACTGGCGTAATATATATTTATGTATCAAATACGCAAAATAGGCTTTAGTGGGCGAATCAAGTGTAAACCTCGAAATACTGAATAAGTCCACCAAAGCTTATGCGTACGTGAATCATACTATAGATTTTAGTAGTTTTCTCAAGTATATTAATAAATGTAATAAATGTGATAAATGCATTATAAGTAATGTGTAAACATAAAAAGCGTAGTCAGTCATTTGTTGAAAATTTCTCATAGCCGCCTGAATCATACGCTATGAACCGCACCAACGCCTCTTAGGAATCTTAGACCCTAACAATACGAGATGCGAATGTACGTAGAATCAAAGTGCTTATTCTGAGCGTTCGCCAGCAAAATCTCGGCAGCAGTATGAGAAGGAATACTCGTATATTGAATTTAAAGGTTGGTTGTGTTTAACATAAAAATATATGTATTATCTTATGCTTAAGTATTTTGTTTAAAGCCCTGCTAAGTTGGTGTGACTGGTCACTGCCGTCTGCATTTTGTTTATTACGCCGCTAAAGGTTTCCATGACTATTTTTCGGCGTGTTAACAGTTCGACAAGCAGCTATGTTAGAGGGAGTGTACTAAAAAAGATATTTTCCTGGACTGTTTGAGAGAGTAGATCTTTGGGCGGCTGTTGTCACCAGGATCGGGAAGTAGATCTTTGGAATCTAAATGAAGCAAATGTCCCTGAAATCTAATCGCCTTTGATCGAGAAAGGGAAATGCCCAGAACGCCTCGCATGAGCATCGGTGTCCCTGACCTTTAGCATAGTCATTGTTAAGACTTTTATTGAACCATTGTTCCTCTTTGGTAACTTAGAGGTCAGGGAAGCTATCTGAGTCGTTTATCAAGAAAAGACAGGCGAAGCAATAAGGCCCAGAAGTATTTTTCAGAAATATATCTCAATTAGAAATCTAAAATAAACCAATTTAAATCCAAGACTTGGGCATAATAAAATATAGGAGATAATATTTATGGTGGCTAGTCAGGAGAAGAGGTATATTTTTCTCCCCACTCTCTGCTGTCAAAATATTGGGTTTCGAGCAAGAATGGTTATTTAGTATTCGCAAGTAACCGCAAATATTTTCTCTCCCTAGAGAGAACTGAAAATAAAGCTATGTTGCGATACATTCATATGACTTTCTTTACAAACTACAAGTTACAAAATCTTATTTATCTATTTACTTAATGTTAATCGAGATAAACATTTGAGGAAGTGGTTTCGTTTCACACTCGTAGGCTCAAAGGAAATACAGAAGATGCAAGATTCTTTAAAAATCTGATATGTTACATTTACATAACTTTCTTTCATACGTTTATTTTCCTATCTACTTCATTATAATCGAGATAAACCTTTCCGAAAATAGCTGCATTGCACATTTCGTTATAGATACAAAGGGAATAGCGATAGTCAAATGTTTTAGAACTGGACGCTATACGCTGGCCTTAAAATTCCATACTGTTTCCATGACATCACGAGAAACAAATGAAAATTGACGGGACTTAAAAAGGACAAAGTATTGAACAAATCCAGCCTTAATAACTAATATCTCGGAAATGGCTGATGCCATAAAAAGGTTATTTCAAATAAATTGTGTGTTTTAAAGAGATCCACATTACTTGTGTAATATGTTTTCGTCTATCGCTTAACGTTTACCAGTTATACAAGATTATACAAAATTCCTTCTGAATAAGAAGGACTTCAAAGGTTATCCCAGAAATTTCAAGTAAATATGTTTAAGATGTGTATTTTAATCGAAATCGTTAGAGACGTTTTTCGCAAATAAAAATTTAGAAAAATGTTTCCTGTAAAGACTATTTTCGGAAATTTTCTTGAAAACCCTTGTGTCGCATCTTTGGAGATCCTGAACCTAAATACCAAGTTTGGTACTTATCTAACACACACACAAACATACGGACCTTTTTTCTAAAAATGTTTTTTTATTCAGGGGATCTCAAAACATGTATTTATGGTGAAATATCGGTACTGAAGTTTTGAGTGGAATGCAATACCTTCCCTACCTATTGTGTGCGTGGTAGAGAAAGGAAAAAGCGTGTTGATATTGTATTGGCTTTGAAATTCAATAATATTTCTGACCCTTACGATAAATAAATTAATGAGTAAACCCTTACTTAAAATCCACCCTACTTGAATGGCAAATTAATACTTCCAAAACATACAAAGCATTTATATTTATTTAGGTTAAAGTATGCGTTTTAACGAGATCCACATTTGTGGTGCAGTGAGCTTTTGCCTTGGTTTACCAGTTATACAGAATTATAGAACATTCACAGAGAATTCAATAAACCAGTGCATTTTATTACACATGTAGATATCGTACATATAATAAGGTATTTTAATAGAAAGCGTTAGAGCCATGTTTTGAGAAAATGAAAATTAAGGAAACATTTTCCTCGTAAAGGGTAGCTTGAAGCGGAGGGACTTTCTTGAACAGCTTCCCGTATTGCCTTGGAAGATGCTGGCGGAACTTAAATACAAGTTTGTATCGAATATTTTTGTTTTTAATTCAGAGCCCTCAATACATATATTACCAGTGAAATTTCGGTACCTAATTTTTAGTTTGGAATACAATACTTAGAGTGGTAGAGAAAATAAAAATTCAATGCAATGGCCGGGACTCGAACCACGTATCTGTGGCTCTCGGTACCTATGTTATTTTCGAGTTGAGCTACCTTGGTAAAATATTTAGGCACGCATGACATCACATAACGAGTGCTGGCCTTGGCGTATGACTCCGCTAGTGTAAAATAACAAAATTCACTGTTTGCACTCCTAGACACATGAAAGCGCATACTCACATTTGAAAGCCCTTTCTCGTTCTCGTTTCCGTCCCCGAGATGATTAGATTTATCATCTCGGATGTAATAGCTAAAACCTAATCGAGCCGCGTTTTGTTCATACCGTAGGCGTCCCCTAAAAGCCTCTCTATACTGAATTTTCGAAATAAGCAAAATTTTTTTATAATGTTCACTGAAAAATTCTCAAACACTGTACAATCAGCATCCAAATGCGGGTTGTTTTTCTGACCATTTAAGATGTATTAATGAGCCTCGCAGATGTGTGCATATAGCACGTAGAATTTTAAAACTTGATTTTCTCATATCTCCTTATTTTCTTATATTTTTACCATTTTAAAAATATTTCTCAGGATTCAATTTTTGTTGAACTTCTTTCAAATTTCTCGAATGTGTTCTTACAATATGGTTGAGGTGATCTAAACAGCCTTTTCTTTATAAGAAGCACAGCTATGGATTTAGGGTTTTAACATTTTATAAGTAGTACATTACTGATACGAGTATTTAGACAATTGAAAGTGTTACATATTTTTCTCTACCTCTTACTTACTATGTGGGATAGCTCGTCCGCATTCGGGAGGTCCCGCGTTCAATTCCCGATACCCGCTCACTCTGGCCACGGGATTTTTCAAAGTTTTCCTTGGTCGCCTAGGCGAATGCCACGATTTCTCCTTTCCCCCCATTTCCTCCCATTTCATCTCTCTCTTTCACGTTTCAGGTGTATCCTTCGGGTCCTGCGGCGTTGGCGATGTCGGGCAGATGGCCTAGTTGCTAGCGGATTGAAAAGATTTCTCTCCGTGAACGCCAGGGTGCGTTGTGCCATCCGTTAGCGTAACTTCGTCGCTCTCTTCCGTGATTCTTGCCTCTTGTAATACGCGGGTGTTCAAACTGGAAATTTAGGGACCTCTACGTGTCTCTGTGGTCTATCTGCTGGTCGCAATAGCGAGGTGTCCCCCTCCGATAAACACATACAGAATGTATTGTATTCCACGCAAAAGATTCACTATCAAAGTTTCACTGGAAATACGTCTATAGTATTTAAGTTCAGGGTATGATACGAAGCTCTCAATAAAGCCTTCCTATCCCAAACGACCTCACACTTATATGCAAAACAATTTTCATTGTTTTGAATGATCTCATAAATAAACGTGACAGGCAATTGTGATTAAAACTTTACATGTTTAATATATTAACACGGGAAATAAAGTTTAAATCTAGATTTTTTTAGAATGTCCTGTGAAATTCCCTTCATTTGGTTGCGGTTTATATATAAGATAGGGAAAAGTTATTAAGGAAAAGTGCTGAGGTCATAAAAAACGCATTTTATGCAAAATAATTATTTTTAACGTTAGCGTTTCCGAAATTATGCATGTTGCAAGTTTATACTTTTCTTAAGTGTTATCTAACGGACATGCCCCCCATTGTTTTTCCTTACCATTTCAACACTTGTTACTACCAATAAACATTTAAATGCCGTTTCCGCATGTTGAAACGTCTTGCTTAACCTGAAACAATTCCCAGGCAAAAATAAATCGTGAGTAAGTAGCGAGGTCTCGGTTTCCATTCCCGTCGTCGCAAACTCTGACCTTGGTTTTTTACTCATTTTTTCTGCTCGGTAGGCGAATGCTGGGATGGTTTCATATCTACTACGATCTACTTTCCATAATTTCTCTTTCATTCCGTTTCCTACTCATCTTTCGAGTGTGCTTTTAGATTCCTGCCGGACAGATGGTGAGGATGCTCTCACAAACTAAAGAGTGCTTCCTGTGGACACTAGAATGCAGTTTGGTTCGGGTCGTTCATCGCCCTCTCTAAACAGCCCCGGCAGTTGAAGGGGTCTTCGAGGCTGGAATTGTTAGGACTTCCGAGCGTCTCTATCTGCCTGCAGTGCAAGAGATGTCCCTAGCAAGGCTAGAAGAATCACTTTTTATATGAATATTGTGTGAATTATTCATTGGTGGAGAAAGTCATGTGAATGCACAATCACATTTTTTCTGAGAAAACCCAGATGTTTCATTAAATTTAATTTTGATATTTTGGAAATTTAAAAGTTTAAGATTTTCAAATATTCCCACAATGGAGATTTTACATAATGACTCGATTTTCATTCTTTAAAATGAATTTTCTTGAAAAGTTAGGTACATAACAATGAAAATTAATTTTCTGCTATAATTACTCGCAAAATAGTAATACAAATGCTTGAAATTTGTGGAAGTTATGGATTTTGGTACTGGATATCCTTAAACAGTAGACTAAATCTGCGTATGTCACATGATAAAACAGCCAACGGAATATGGCAAAGTGTTTGTGCTTGAAATCTTAGATTACAAAACCAAGGATGAACCTTATCTTAGAAATCCGACCTGGTGTTTTCTGAATTACACTACTGAGAGATTTCTAACAGTCCAAGGTTGTAACAAATGCTAACTCTGACGCATTTGTAAGTACTTAGAGGGGGAGGGGGTTAAAACCCTGAAAGAGAAGGTAACTGCATCACGGATTAAGATGTCATTCATTTTGAGCTTAGCTCAGTATTTACTGCCCATAAACAAACCAACATGCCACCGTTTGCAGCAAGGGTCATTATACTATACAATATCAATCCATAAAAAAACACAGGTCGTGACTCAAACCGTAACAGAAAGTCACGCCCGGGTTTTCTGACCGCACCCTCCACGTGTTCAGTACAGAAAGTGTCAAGGTCACGTTCAAGGTCGCCCCGGGTACATTGTTCTGACAATGCTTCTCATCAGATTGAGTGATTCATCCAACCGCATCGGATTTCGTTCAATTACTTTCGCCATTGCACCCGTTTTCGTGACGCGCTGTAGAGGACTTATTCTCTGTTGCTAAGCCTCATACAGTGATTTAATGGCTATTATAGATGATTATATTCAGATAATGGTAGCTGCAGCCACATTAGTAATGCACATGTTCGCGTTTGAAGCTAAATCACAGTGCAACACGTTTAAAAGAGAATGAAGCGCGCTGTTTCACCACGCTTAGAGAGGCTATTATTTGCAATTATCCGCCTTGAACAAGAGTTATCGTTAACTTAAGTAATCTGCAACTCACCTTGTTAGAACGACTAGCTGCGTTACCTGCCGTTGCACGTATGGCTTCTTAAATCTCAAATGGTGATAAAATTAATTTCATTGACCTCCGCCTACAGTATTTATGAAATTATTGTAAAATTATAAAGAAAATCTTCATACTGAATCCTCTGGTTTATCCGCTACTAGCTGAAATACCTGGCGTTGCCCGAGGTTTGACGGTTTATCCCTACAACATTGAAGTAGATAGTTTCTGCCCCAAGTTTAAAAATACTAACTTAGTAATTTGACTGTTTCTTTAGATATTATATATTTATGTCTGCCTCGGCTGCGTCAGTATATGTTAGAGACACGTTTCTCTTGGTAGGGTTGTGATGCGACTGAAGAATGTAGGCTTACACAGATTTTTAGTTTTAATTCACTCATTTTTATTAATCCTTGACACAAATATAGAGAGCTGTGAGATTCTTTTATTTAATACTTGCACTTTATAACACGTAAACTATTTTCGTCTCACACAAATACCTATTTAATTTCTCGATGACACACCTCGCGTCTGGTTATGAGCACTGTCTAGAAGCACCACATCTGGTTCTCTATTTGGAGGCAACTGAACTGTTTTCCACCTCTAAAATTTGTAAATCTCTGTATTTCAAGTCTCTGATTGGCTAATCCTAATCCAATAGAATACCTTCATTTAACTAAAGCTTTTTCTGGTTGTTGATTGGCTATTTTTAAACTGTCTCAAAATTTACATTATTGCTGCTCTAATAATGACTAGTAGCATTTAAACTTCCTTAATAATTATTGCCTCAAGGTTACCTCAATGTTACCTCATTGTTAGCAACTTTAAACCTATTTCTCACAGATCCTACATTATTAAATTACGTAATATATTCACATAACATTATTACACATGGATACAATAATGCAAACATATACAATGACTGTAATATATGTTACATACACATATTGTTTTAAGGCGGGCTGTTATTGAATTTACATATTTATATAATCAGACTGAAACTCAACATTTAGCCTTTGGTTGCACTTGTCCAGTGGCCTTGCGTTTTCTTTGGAGGCGTTTAACAAGTATTACTGCACAAGACACCTAAACAAAGAATTAATTAAAACACTCAGGATACTATAAAGAACAAACGGACTAAAAACACTGAGAAAACTCTATGCAAAAACACTTTTGGAGCACAAACATCACATTTTATACTCTTAGTTTTTCGTGAATGTAGCTGAATGACTTCACGTTGTCACATTTGGGCTACTTCGTCGTATTTATACAGAAAATCTCAGTTGAAAAGAAATAATAACAATTTAAGTAATCTCAATATAACCTTGTTTATTCTCAGTAACCAACATACATAAAACCATATGAAAACACAAGAAAGACAAAACAAAAGAAAGGCTAAAATTATCAACAGCAGCAGATGAAGAAGTGGTACTTCATCTAGTTTGATGCTATTGCGTTACCCATTCCCATTATCATTTTTATATTGTAGCGTATTAATAATTATTGTTGTACATTGTCATTCCAGACACTTATTTGCATCACTCTTGGCTGGTAGTTCTGCTAGCCATGAGTAGTGGGGGATAGCATCACTCTCAGTTAGGATTCCGTGAGGAGCGGACCGTGTGTGTAAGCCGGGCTTTGGATCGGTGGGCATCTCTCCCCACTTTCCATTTTTAATAAAGTAGGAACTCCAAACGTTTGGGAAATAAATTTAGAAATGTTTGAGTAGACTTGTGTTATGGATTTTGTACAGTGAAGAACCCACGTCTTCCTCTTAACCTCCACACCACGTTTCGGTCCTCCGCAGCCAAGTAAGTATACGTCCCCTCAAAGTGCATGCTGGGTACTCAAAATTAATTTTATTTTCATATGAATTTTTAGGTTATCTACCCAGCATATAACAATATGTCACTTAGTTTTGAAGTGAAACTTCTTTAGGCGCGGTAGGGAAAATTGGTCTGGATCAGACGAAAAGTGAAACTCATGAGTTGACCTGATCGAGAGACTTCAACCGGCAATTGAGAAGAAAGAGAGATAGTTGAATTTTATTTATGGACGCTCTTTAACTATTGCGGTTCTTAGCGTCCCATTCTAAATCGGGCATGAGAAACTTGTAATTTTGCTCAGAGGCCTCTTTATCAGGCTTGAGGTTCTTTTACGTACCGTGAATCTAGACAAAAGGGCCACTGGCTTTACTTCCATTCCGAAGGAAGCCATCGTAAGGACTTTTTACGCCTGAAAATATCCATTGTCCAGCGCCGAGTTTGAACCCGCAATCTCGGGAACTAGAGGTACATCGTAAGCGATAGACGAAAGCATCTGCACAAAACATGTAGAATTCTTTAAAACATAGAATTTATTTCGAATAACTTTTTGGTGGCATAAACTATTTCCGATATATCCGTTATTAAGGCTTAAGTAATATGTATTATCTATGCTAATTTTTAATTTTCAGTTTGAATGGTCCCTAACCTCACCTTCTGGCAGTCTTCAAAATACTATAAAACGTATATAGCCTTCAAGCAAATATATGCTACCAGTTGAACAATTAATGGAATGCTTGAGTAACCTTAGAATATTCGCAGTAGTTGAAAGTTTAAACCTTTGTACCTTCTTTTTGATGCTGTAATTAAAACGCTGCACAATTTTCATATAATACAGAGCCTCCTGACAATAATATTCAACGTTTTCCTCTCTTTACTTAGTTATTTAGCATACGCTGGTAATGAATTTGACTTTAACATGTGTAGGAATATGCAGCATAGCTTTCTTACCTAAGGGCTATTAAAAGATTATGGCACCTAGGAGCTTTATTGAATACGTCTGTAGAATTATAATAAAGTTTACTGATATGCATTTATGCCTGCACACATCTAATTAATTGAATGAAATATCTATTAAAGAAATAAGTACTGCGCACAAAATTCGTTACATTATAAAAAGAATCTTACTGTGTTTTGTTTTGCTGTCTTCCATTTTTGCAGTTGCTAAATCGAGACCAATATATTGCTTAAAATATAATATCTGTGGATTTATACCTTTTCTTCTAGGTATAGTAAGTAGGGGAAGTATTGCATTCCACCCAAAAATTCGATACGGAGATTTCACGGGAAATACATGTTTTGAGCTCCCCTGAATTAAAAAAATCATTTTAAAAAAGGTCCGTGTGTGCCTGTGACAGCATAGTTCAAAAACGACAATTCAGAGCAATATTAAACTTGGTATTTAGGTTCAGTATTTTACAAACATGTGACACCAAGATTTTCAAGAAAATCCCCCTATCCAAACTACCCTTTACATGGAACATTTTTCGGAAATTTTGATTTTCTAAAAATGTTCTAATGATTTTTATTTAAATATCATATGTTTAAGATATTTTCATGGCAAATGAAATGTATATGACGAATTTTCTGGGAATGTCCCCATAAGACCTCTTCATTCTGAATCACCTTTGCATAACTAGTAAACCGTAAGAGATTGACAAAATTTAACTTCACAAAATATGTAGATCTTGTTAAAATACACAACTTATGCCATATACTTTTTGTGTCGAGTGAACCATTTCCGAGGTATTCCTGGTTATTTGTTTGAATTTTTCAATACTTCTTCTCAAATGAGAATTCGTTCTTCGTTTTTTTTATGCCCTGGACATGCAAAGAGAATAAAATGCTCCACATAGCAGCCAGCTCTTAAAAGATTTGATTATCGCTTAAAGTCTACCATATTACCTTGCATCAACAAGAAAATTAGCAATAAGCTACAAAGGTTCATCTCGATTAACATGAAGTATATGGAGAATAAGCGTTTGTAAAAATAGCTTGTACAAGAGTAGAGAAAGTGAATGTAACACATCAGAATTTTTTTACACACATTTTGTGTTTAGTAAAACACACACTACTTTCTGCTCCATGACTTTCTCGAAGAAAGTGCGCGGTGTTTTCCCTGTCCGCGTCCTCAGCGCTTGTTGCCGTCTGCCGCTATCATAGAAAGGCGCGGATGAAACCATACAACATTTTCAAAACTAATTTTTAAAGGCTTTACTTACCAACTTTATGAAATGGGATGCTGAAACTGGCCACCGTCGTTGTCCATATATTTTTGGCACCTCTTTAGGAAACTATACATCTCTCGCCGTAGTTCACGTTGAGAAATGCTGGCAATTTCCTGGCGGATATTTTGTTTTATTTCTTCCAGGGTGTGTGAGTTTGTCTTATACACTTTATGTTTTAAGTTACTCCAGAGATAGAAATAGCAGGGGGTTATGTGGGGGACCGAGGAGGCCCCAAATCTCTACTAATAATTCTGTCCTCAAACACACTTTATTAAGTAAAGGCTTTAAAAGTAGTTTTAAAAATAATGTATGGTTTCACCCACGCCTTTCTATGATAGTGGCAGACAGCAACGAGCGCCCAGAACGCGGACAGGAAAAACACCGTGCAGCCGTTCGTTGTCTTTTGGCTCTTCCTGTTGTATACAGACTTCGTAAATCCTGTTTGCTCTTTTAGGAATTTAAAACAACGTGACTTACAGGCTTCAAAAGGACAGTGTTTTTCCATGTTAAAACCGAAAGAGATAGCTCCGCGGTTATTTATGAGGCTCGCATTTGGGAGGTCCCGCCTTCGATTCTCGGTGACCGCCCATTTAACCATGAGTATTTGTGGTTTTCCTTGGTTGACAAGGCGAATGCTGGAGTGGTGTGTTCTACCACTGATTTCATCTCTGCTTCAGTTTCTCTTCTCGGCCCTGCTAAAGCGAATCCTGTTGAGCCTCCACTGCTAGGTCGTGTTTTCCCGGTCCCATTAGAGGAAAATCTGCGAGCAACCCACCCGTGGCGGGTGGTCAAGTCTAGAGCTATTAGGGAACTGTGTGCGAATCTCTCGATTGGTCCTGGCCTGCTATGCAACCCATACGTCTCCTGGGTTCCCTCACCACATCGTTCCTCCCGAGGGTGTGCGTCCAGGTGCTAGTTATCCCCTCGTTAGGTAGTCCTATCCTATCTATGGTACAGGCATTATTAAAATCAGTTGAATGGTTTCCGATATTATCTCATACAGAAGTACATACGATTTTTCTGCACTCATAATATTAGTATGGATTGCAAGAATGAACAAACAAATTTAGAAGGAAGCTATTTAGCATTGGTCTAGCGTTTATATCCCATCATCAAGTATAATGATATGACGAAATTAGTGCCGAGCACCCAGTTATGTTATTCCTGTTTTTGAGATTAAAAAAGCACCCAATAAAACAAATGATAATTGTTTTACTTGACAGACAAACCTTATCTAAAGACAATCACATATGCTAATATTGTCATTTTCTCTTTTGTGCAGGTAACAGCCCAGCTGTTGGTGCTGACATCTGTGGTCCAGTGTTTTCCCACAGTATATCTTCAGAATCCAGCGGCATTCAGCCCCGTACAACAGTCTGCGGCGTTGAACCCCATCCACCATCCTGGAGTGTATTCGCCCGTGGCCTCTGATCCTCGTTTCACCATCGTGGTCCATCCTCATCCTTATGCAGCACATCCAGGCAATGTGGTTCCATTTGGAAATCAGCAATCACAACCCATTGTGATACCATTCCCAAGTGAGGTAGCAGTACCCAATGGGGTCCCAGGAGTTCCCCAGCAAATCACAGCAAACACTCTACCAGTGGTATATCATCCAGGCGTTCCTAATGCTGTGCCAGTGGTCCAACAACCCAATGTGGTGGGCCAGGTCATCGTACCCAAAAACTTACCAGTAGTAGAGCAGGCTGTCGTCGTACAAAATAAGGAAACTGTAGATGACGGCTTATGGCATCCCGGGAAATACGACAAAGAGGATGGGGTCGCTGAACTGAGTGACGCTGCAAAGACAGCGGAGAAATCTGATGCAGAAGATGATGGTTCATACAAACCCGACAAATCAGAAGACGATGGTTCCTATAAGGAAGAGACATCTGTAGAATCTAAACAGGCAGAGGTTAAGGCAGAAGAAAACAAAATAGAGAAAAAAGATGGTGCCGAAGTGAAGGTAGATGATGGTAGTTGGAGGGCAGAGAAATCTGATGACAGCGCGGATGACGGCTCCTGGAAACCCGGCAAGTATGAGGCTGAAGAGAAGGTAGAAGACGATGGCTCCTATAAGGCCGACAGCGAAAACTCCTGGAAGCAAGAGGATGCCGACGAACACAGTGATGACGGGTCTTACAAAGAGGACAACAAGGTAGAGAGTTCCGACGATGGCTCTTGGAAACCAGATGTCGCTAGAGAAGGCAAATCTGCGAGCGAGGAAGCTAAGCCCGCCGAAGGTGTAGAAACCAAATCTGCCCAGGGAGAGGTTAAAGCAGAGGGGACGGGAGAGGAGAAGCCCGTCGTGGTTAAACTTACTCCAGAAATGGAGGAGGTCCAGTTGGCTCCAGTAGTGTATCAAGTAGGCCTTCAGACACCTCAAGCTACCCCAGAGAAGGCCACCAGCACATGAATATGAGATTCCTGGTACGATAGAAATGGTATACGATTAGAGAAGATAAAACTCACATACACTAGTCTTTCATTGGGGCATCTTAAGTTCAGTGGGTACATCAGTTTCTTGAAGGGATCAGCTATTTATGTCACCCACTTCTGAAGCGTAAACAATTGGTTTTGTGTCTGCAATAATGTGTACAAAATCTAGATAACGAAATTGGTAAATAATATTACGTATTTACTCACCATCCCTCGCTTGTGTTGTCTATATTTTTATATTCCTATCAGGGATATGTGGCAAATGCCTTTTAAGTGCATATATTAACGGTTCCTTTGATAATGTACGCCGGGGAATTAAAATAAAGCTGTTTGCACTCACGAATTTATGTTTGGGGCAATATTGAGCCCCTAATTGTGTACATATTTTAAAATATTGCTTGTTGAGATTCAATCCTAGGCTTGGTGGAAGTTTAGAATCTGTAATCAGCTACTCCATTTTGAAGACAACTATACTTATGATTCAGGGCTGACGTTTTTGTCCATTACCTACACTGATGTATACGCTACTGTGCGTTAAGTGAGATTGTGAACTAAATGTATCCTTTTTCTTATCCTTGGTTTGTATATCTATATTTAAATTTGTTAAGTCATTTTTATTTTAACTTATATGTGACAAAACATGATATCTTTAAACAATCAATAGCAGCTATTTAAGTTTCTAAACCAGTGATATTTTATTCAGTAGACTTTCGTTTTTAGTTTTGATTGTCCAATTTTCTTTTATTTTAATTTTCGTTGGTTATGTCTCTGACCCTACCTTTTCTTATATTTTAATTTTTATAGCACTGTAAACGTATCCCCTCAAGTGTTTAAAAGCTGCAAATATGTGAAATATATACATCGAGTGATTTATTTCAAGTTTTCTAGAGATTTTAATGCCTTTTAGCTAGCGCTGTATTTAATGCTACTTGCTTCTCTGTATTTGTATTTAAAATACAAGGAACTTGTATTTGTTTTCGCTGTTTTGAATGAATGTTTGATCGCAAATAAAGAGTATTACGTATACTTGAAACTACAAATGTCTTATTTGCATCCTCCATTATCCTTTTCCAGAACGTTCTCATTGTCAATTCCCCTACTGGATGACACAACGATTACTTTCCTATGACTAAGCACTGAAAGTCTGGCAACATTTAAATTCAGGAACTGTCCTGTGCCACCTGAAAACGAGACATAAAAAGGGTAGGGTGTTTTACTTTGTCACGACCTGAGTTTTAGCAGACGCTTCCGCAAGAGGGCGTTAGCAAAATCGAAGTTGCACCATGGTTTTTGAAGTGTATGTTTCTGGGAGGTCAGTGATTTCAAGATATTACAGAGAATAGGAGTTAGTAAGTGTAGGTCTTGTTACAATCCCTTTGTAGATATGGGCACTTTTTAAGGTGATAAGTGGCAAAAATAGGTATATATTAGGTATACAATATACATATTATGGTGGACAAAACAATGATGAAGAGTTATATTTTAAACAATATGGAGGTCCTGCTCACTATGCACGAATTGTGCAAGACTTTTTTGAAGAAGAATTCTCAAATAAGTAAATAGCAAAATGGCATCCGATGAAAAGACACTAACACCGGGTTTTAACACTATAGATTTCTTTGTGAGGGGTGTTTTTATATATAAGGTTCTTGTACGGTAATAAATAATACAATAAATAAAAAGTCATTACTGTCAGTGTTTTACTGTAATATATACTCCATTTTAAAATTTGGTGTCTTACTTTGGGGCAACCGTACCTATGCTAACAAGCTTCTTATTTTACAAAAGAGAGCGATAAGAATAGTATGTGAAATTCCGCCGAAAACACATTGTAAACTACAACTTATTGAACTTGGAATCCTCACTCTTCCTTGTATATATATTTTGAATTGTCTATTGTACATTAAGAGGAATCTACAACAATATAACCTGTGTGAAACTGTTCATAATTATCCGACACAAAGTAGCAATAATATTTATTTTGGTAAATGTAATAACTTTGAAATATCATCCATTAATCTATTCAATAGTTTACCGGATAAAATCAAGACACTTAAATACGACATTATTTAAAGACAGATTTTAATGGTACTGAAGAAAAATCCTGTCTATAAAGTCCAGGGATTTTATAAGATTGAATTATTGTAATATTTAACACCTGACGTTGCTATATATGTGTAAATGTTTTTAGCAAAGATATTATAAATAAAAAAAATAAAAATAGATGACCACGACTACTGTTGAAAACGTGAGGCATTTATTTAGGGAAATGTGCCAAGAAATTGATACAAATAAGAAACTGAGAAGTAGACTGAGCTTGAATGTCAAATCTAGGCTAAAGCAATGCGTCAATGCTGAAGAGTAACATTTTGAGTGATCACAAGAGAATATTTAATACATGTGTTATTTCATAAATATGCATTATATTACAATGCTCCCAGGTCGCGGGTTCAAACCGGGTGGAGGGCGATGGATTTTTTTAGGGCGTAAAAATCTTTAGCATGGCTTCTTTCGGAAGGGAAGTAAAGCCGGTGATCCCGTGTCGTAGATTTACGGCACGTAAAAGAAACTCAAGAGACCTCTGAATAAAATTAACGGTCTTTCACGCCCAGTATGGAATGGAAAGCTAAACTTTAAAGAGCGTCCATAAATAAAACTCAGTTTAATTTTAATTTTTACGGTCCGGGTTTTAAGCATTTGACTATCACTTCACCCTCCTTTATTCCCCTGGTACCTAAGAAATGTGTAATAAAACTAGTTCTGGAAGGTTAATATCGATTAACGTGAGGTAGAAAATTAAGGTTTTGGAAGAATGGTTTCTAGAAATCATATAAAAATAAAGTGGGCGAAAAAGCCATGCGTATTTAATACTTTTTTTCATTCAGCTGTAAAAAAGATTCAGTTTTTTTCATTCTTTCTTACAATTTGGAAAATATAATCTTATAGCATAATTACGTTTAGAAAATAATTACTATTTCCCTGAAATTTGTAATTTAAATAGATCTACTTTCTCTATATGCAGTAATATTTGTCTCTCCATTATGATTTTCTAGCTATAAAAATTCAATCAGAACCAGGGCGGGCCTTCATAAGATATTTACAGAAATATATGTTTATCCACACGCCAGTATCTCATGCGTATTACTCTTATCAAGTTCATTGTTTTTGAGGTAGTAAGAAATTACGAATTACTTACCATGTAAAAAATTCTTTAGAACGGAAGGGTTTAGTAAAAATATTCGCCTTGTATCTTTGAAAGATGCTGGACTTAACGGTACCTTAAAAAATATGTGTTACACTCACATGACTTTCTCTAATTCTATACAAACTATTTTTACAAACGTTTATTCTCCATATGCTTCATGTTAATCGAGATGTTAATCTTATTGCTAATTTTCTTGTAGATGCAAGGGGAATTGGTAGGCTTTAAGCGATAGTCAAATATTTTAAGAGCTGGTTGCTATGTGGAGTATTCCATTCTCTTTGTATGTCCAGGACATAAAAAATATGAATAACGAATTTGAGAAAATGTATAAGTATTGGAAAATTTAAGGAAATAACAAGCAATATCCTGAAAATGGTTCACTCAACAACAAACATGTACATGACATAAATTGCGTATTTTAACGCGATCTACATTTTTTGTGTAGTAACATTTTGTATATCTCTTATGGTTTACCAGTTATGCAAAAGTCGTTCACAATGAAGAATACTTTTGGAGACATTCACAGAAAATTCGAGATATACATTTCATTTGTCATGAAAATATCTTAAACATATGATATTTTAATCAAAATCCTTAGAGCCGTTTTTGAGAAAACTAAAATTTTCGAAAAATGTTCCATGTAAAGGGTAATCTGGGGTAAGGGGATTTTATTGAAAGCCTTCTTGTCGCATCTCTGGAAGATACTGAACCTAAATACCAAGTTTGGTTTTTATCCGACAGTTCGTTTCTGAGTTATGCTGTTCACAGACACACACACACGGACATGTTTCCAAAAATCTGATGTGCTACACTCACATGACTTGCTCTACTCTTGTAAACTATTTTTACAAACGTTTATTCTCCATATGCTTCATGTTAATCGAGATATCGAGATGTCAATCTTATTGCTAATTTTCTTGTAGATGCAAGGGGAACATGGTAGGTTATAAGCGATAGTCAAATCTTTTAAGCGCTGGTTGCTATGTGGCGCATTCTATTCTGTTTGCATATCCAGGACATAAAAAATTGAATAACGAATTTGAGAAAAAGTATAAGTATTGGAAAATTTAAGGAAATAACAAGCAATATCTCGAAATTGATTCACTCAACTAAAAAACTGTATATGACATAAATTGTGTATTTTAACGCGATCTACATTTTTTGTGTAGTAAAATTTTGTCTATCTCTTAAGGTTTAGTAGTTATGCAAAAGTCGTTCACAATAAAGAATACTTTTGGTGACATTCCCAGAAAATTCGAGATATACATTTCATTTTTCATGACATTATCTTAAACATATGATATTTTCATCAAAATCGTTAGAGCCATTTTTGAGAAAATTAAAATTTTCGAAAAATGTTCCATGTACAGGGTAGTCTGGGGTGGGGGGATTTTCTTGAAAACCTTCGTGTCGCATGTCTGGAAGATACTGAACCTAAATACCAAGTTTGGTGTTTATCCGACTGTTCGTTTTTGAGTTATGCTGTTCACAGACACACACACACACACACAGACACACACACGGACATGTTTCCAAAAATGCTTTTTTTGGATTCAGAGGGTCTCAAAACATGTATTTCCGGTGAAATCTCGGTATCGAATTTTTGGGTGGAATGCAATACTTCCCCTACTTACTATACGTAGTAGAGAAAGTAAAAATGAATAACGAATTTGAGAAAAAGTATAAGTATTGGAAAATTTAAGGAAATAAGAAGCAATATCTCGAAAACGGTTCACTCAACAAAAGAAATGTATATGAAATAAGTTGTGTATTTTAACGCGATCTACATTTTTTGTGTAGTAAAATTCTATCTCTTACGGTTTACCAGTTATGCAAAAGTCGTTCACAATGAAGAATACTTTTGGAGACATTCCCAGAAACTTCGAGATATACATTTCATTTCTCATGATATTATCTTAAACATATGATATTTTCATCAAAATCGTTAGAGCCATTTTTGAGAAAATTAAAATTTTCGAAAAATGTACCATGTAAAGGGTAGTCTGGGGTGGGGGGATTTTCTTGAAAAGCTTCGTGTCGCATCTCTGGAAGATACTGAACCTAAATACCAAGTTTGGTGTTTATCCGACTGTTCGTTTTTGAGTTATGCTGTTCACAGACAGACACACACACACACACACAGACACACACACGGACATGTTCCCAAAAATGCTTTTTTTGGATTCAGGAGGTCTCAAAACATGTATTTCCGGTGAAATCTCGGTATCGAATTTTTGGGTGGAATGCAATACTTCCCCTACTTACTATACGTAGTAGAGAAAGTAAAAATGCTTTTTTTGGATTCAGGGGATCTCAAAACATATATTTCCGGTGAAATCTCGGAATCGAATTTTTGGGTGGAATACAGTACTTCCCCTACTTACCATACGTAGTAGAGAAAGTAAAAAACATAAACCTTGCTTGTATGGTTTGAATTCATAAACAAGTGAAGGATGATGTCATCCTTGAATGACGGGTAACAAACTGTTTATGGGCATATAATTATCGAGTTAGAGGGGCATGGATAAAGAATGATTAATGATAATTTTTTCAGACTTTTCTCTTTTAATTATACTTGATTCAGCTTCAGAGATTGCAGTGTACAAAATAACCTTTCAGCACAATAAGCAGAAATAAAAATAAAACCTGTTTCATCTTTACTCCGAATCTGCCTTATTCACAAGAGTGGCGTGATCTATGTTTTCTTGAAAAGGGATGGTATGGGGAGGGGCACAACAGATTTATTTATCTAAAGTTTTTCTCTAAGGGCTGATTAAAAATATGGCAATCTGATCATCGCAAAGAAAGCTACAAAAGCATGTTATGTTGGCAATACAGATAAAAAACAAACAAAGAAGCAGCGGTCAGTTCTGTCATCCTAAACGCCTTTCTATCTCTCTCGCACACACACAAAGGGTTCACTGGCCCCAGCAACAAAGTGCAAAACTAACATGGGCGAAGAAGGTATCCCTAAAGAGCCCCATCATCAAGTTGTAACTGGTATTTCCTTTAAGGAAAAGGAACACAAAAACTTAATTGGAAAAAAGCACTCAGTTTACAAAGAAATAACCCACACACACAATTCCAAGAAGGGGAGTGTCAAAATACTGTGTGGTCTGGTTGAATATTACTGTTATCTTTGACTATCATTGTAGTTCGTTTTTATTTTATCTATTTATTATAATGCTTTTATAATTTACTACAATGTAGAAGCTAAAAAACCTGCATTTAAAATCTCATCTGTACAAATGAGAAGAAGAAGAAGAACCTGAGGTATCACACTCATACGATTTTCTCTACATGTCACAGCTTCTCATAATCCCTTATATATTACAGTATTCATATTAAAAAAATCTGAGGTGTTACACTCACATGACTTTCTCTACTCTTATACAAACTGTTTTTACAAACGCTTATTCTCCATCTACTTCATGTTAATTGAGATAAACATTTGCACACTCTATCTTATTGCTAAGTTTCTTGTAGATGTAAGGGGAATATATATTTACAAGGGCAATATAGAAATACAGTAGCCTTTAAGCACATACATATCTCTTAATAGCTGGTTGCTAGGTGCACCACCATTCTCTTTGCCACAGATTAATACTCTTTGCATATACAAGACAAAAATGAACAACGAATTCCCATTTGAGAAAATAAGTATTGAAAAATTTAAGGGAATAACAAGCAATATCTCGAAAATGATTCACTCAACAAAAAAAATGTATATGACATAAATTGTGTATTTTAACGCGATCTATATTTTTTGTGCAGTAAAATTTCGTCTATCTCTTATGGTTTACCAGTTATGCAAAATTCGTTCACAATGAAGAATACTTATGGAGACATTCCCAGAAAATTCAAGATATACATTTTATTTGTCATAAAAATATGTTAAACATATGATATTTTAATCAAAATCGTTAGAGCCATTTTTGAGAAAATTAAAGTTTTCGAAAAATCTTCCATGTAAAAGGTACTCTGGGGTGGAGGGATTTTCTTGAAAACCTTCGTGTCGCATCCTTGGAAGATAACGAACCTAAATACCAAGTTTGGTGTTTATCCGACTATTCGTTTCTGAGTTATGCTGTTCACACACACAGACAGACACACACACACACGGACATTCTTCAAAAATGCTTTTTTTTGGATTCAGGGGGTATCAAAACATGTATTTCCGGTGAAATCTCGGTATCGAATTTTTGGGTGGAATACAATACTTCCCCTACTTACTATACGTAGTAGAGAAAGAAAAAGGGTGGGAGGAGATGCCCACCGATCCAAAGACCGACTTACACACGCGGTCCGTTTCTCACGGAATCCTAACTGAGAGTGACGCTATCCCCAACTACTGGTGGCTAGCAAAGCGACCAGCGAAGAGTGACATAAACAAGTGTCTGGAATGACGATAATGTAACCCCCCAAGTTATTAATACGCCACATCATGAGGTCGCAGTTCATAGATGAGATAGGCGGACTGGGGCTCATATTACGATTCTATCAGTTGCAGAAATCAGCCAGCAAACTCGCTCCAATCTTCCTGGCACAGGACAGAACTCGCCCCTTCAGTATTCCCGGGCGTATACATGGAATAACTTGAACTCAAAAGTTTAATTGAGTAGAATCCCAGAAGTTTGGAAATCGCACCACTTGCATAAGGTCTAAGGTTGACATTTCATGTTGCACAATCATGAGACAGGAAACGTTTCATGTCTGTAACCTTAGCAACCTTGGTCCAGGGAGGAGCCCAGCACACGTGGGTTCAACTGACTCATATAAAGTTTGTCTAAGAACATAAAACAGTTAATCGCCTACCAGTTCGGCTTTTCCTTGCTTTACTGCACCTTCCTTTAAAGTAGGCGGTACAAAACGGTTTAGACAAGCTAAGATTATTACTAGGATCTAAATTTTGGCAAGTTCATTCACTCTTTCCCAAGGTGGTGCGCCGCCCCTGCTATGTGGACAAAAAGGAAAATTTGAAGTAATGGAAGTTTCTAACCCAAAACAATGAATATCTCTGGAAATAGTTAGTGCCACAAAAAATTAAGGTAAATTCTGCTTTACAGATATGCATGTTTACCACTACCTACATAGTAGATAGAGAAGGTATTGCATTCCAACATTCAATACTGAGTTTTCACCAGGAATACATGTTTTTAGAAGAACGTCCATGTGTGTGTGTGTGTGTGTCTTTGAACAGCTTAACTCAAAAACGAAAAGTCAGATAAATGCCAAAATTAGTATTTAGCTTCAGTACCTACCAAAGATGCGACACGAATTTTCAAATTGAAAAGAGTTTTGATTAAAGTACAATATTAAAGATATGCACATGAACAAATAAAATGCATATCTTGAATTTTTTGGGAATAGCCTGTGAAGTCCCCTTCATTTGGAAGGAATTTTGTATCATCTTGTATAAATGGTAAACGCTAACGAAAACGTACTACATTAGAAATATCTGTTTAAAACACGCAATTAATTCAAATAAGCTTTTTTGTGGCAACAGCCATTTCTGAAATACCCGTTATTAAATGGTGGAATCGTTCATCACTTGGTCATTCTCTTCAAATCTTTTCAACATTCAGTTGTTTCTCGCGATTGCATGGAAACAGTATGTAATTTTAAGGCCAGCATATAGCGTCCAGTTCTTAAACATTTGACTATCACTGTTCTCTTTGTTTAAGTAACGAAATGTGAAATGTAGCGAATTCTGCAAAGGTTTATTTCGGTTAAAATGTAGTAGATAGAAAAATATGCTTTCGTAATAATAGTTTGTACACCCACTAATAAAGATAGAGGGTAGAGAAGGTCATGTGAAGGTATCATATCAGATTTTTACTACCTCTATTTACATACCTAATATAAGTAGAGCAAATACTGCACTCTACCCAAAATTTCAGTATCGAGATTTCACCAAAATATACGCTTTGAGGATCTCTGAACCCAGAATATCTGGTGTCAGGGTGTAATATCTAGAGAGATTAGGTACCCCACCTATGTCCGAGCCTGCCACCCCGATCTCGCAACGAGATCCTTTACTTCATCACTTCATCTCTTCCTCCTGGAGGTTTCCAGAAGCACAATAGGCGACTATGAAATTATGTACAGAAATCCTGACGATCAGCAACCAATATATGGTATCACAGGCGGTGACACTGCTAATAAATGAAATGATAATAGGGAAATTAAATTTGAGAAGGAAATATTCCATGCTTAAATTTATGGTACCTCCCCGCCATTTGCCAGTTATGAGCTATGGGGAAAACCTGAAAAAACCTCAGTGAAGGGTGAGGCAGTATTTTTAACACTTAAATGATTTCAGTCAAATTATATCTATAAATATAAATTCAATAACAGCCCGCCTTGAAGCAATATGCGTACGTAATAATTTGTAAAATGTATGTAACAATCATTGCATATACTTATATTATTGTATCCATGTGTAATAATATTATGTGAATATATTACGTAATTTAATAATGTAGGAGCTGTGAGAAATAGGTCAAAATTGCTAACAAAGAGGTAATAATGGGGTAACCTTGAGGCAATAATGAGAGTTGAGAGTTTAACAATACTACTTGTGATTCTTGGAGGCAATAATGTAATTTTAGTGACAGTTTATAAAATAGCCAATCAGACACTTGAAATACAGAAATTTACAGGTTTAGACGGTTGAAATCAATTCAGTTGCCTGCAAACAGTGTTCCTAACCGGACGTGAGACACATCGTTGAGAGATTTAATACGTATTCGTGCGAGACGAAAAATAGTTTACGTGTTAAAAAGTGCAAGTAATGCATAAAATAATCTCAAAGCTCTCTATATCGGTGAAGTGTTATTTTTGTCATATCAAGTATCAATAAAAGGAGTGAAGTAAAATTATTATCTGTGTGAGCCTACATTCCTGTCCCACCAAAACCCTGCTAAGAGAAACGTGTCTCTAACAAATATTGACGCAGCCGAGGCAAACATAAATATATTAAATATTTAAAGAAACAGTTTAATTACAAAGTTAATATTTTTTTAAACTTGGGGCAAAGGCCACCTGAAAGTACATTTGGGGCGAAGGCTATTGGAAACTGTTTACTATACGTGCGGTTGCAACTACTACAACAGTTGAAATACAATACAACTCTTTCAATACAAACTACTTAAAATTGACGCCCAAAGCGTGGTGCAAATAAGGCTAACAAACCAACTACTTCAAGGAGGACGGTCCTGGCGGGTGTTGATCTGCAGACTTCTCTTAAAAATATACATTATATAACCCTCAGTCATCATTACAGTTTCTTTTGTAACAAGAAAACTGCATACATAAGAACGTAAGCGTACGAAAGTGTTCAAAATCTCAAGTATTTGCAGTAGGAGGTGATTCCTTCTTGAGATATATTCAACACAGTATTAGATTGCCGATAATAATGGATGCCCTCGTCTCGGTTGCCGGCAATGCCAAGCCTATTAATATCTGTCAGCGATGGGAGGCGTCAAGGATATGAGACGTGCATTACGTTGCCGTATTACTTTATTGACTGCCACGGTCGTCTCAATTTGTGCTTGGTCATGGCCATAAGGCAATAGTTTTAAAACCTTTCCTAGTTGTGAATTCAACAGCTGCTTTTCTCGTAGGATTTACAAACAATGAAGAACTCCAACTACTACGTTTGTTAATGTCTCTATCACTTAAGTTATCGAAGGAGATAGCGGCGCCGCCGTAAGATCTGCGACTTGCATTCGGAAGGTCCCGAGTTCGAATCCTTGGCAACCACCTACTCTGACTCCTGGATTTTATGCGGCTTCCTCGGATCAACAGGCGATGCTGCGTGGCTCACGACGGTGTCCGGCGGGTTGCGGCTGGGCAAAGGTTTCTTCCCTGGAGTACTTGCGGGACTGCTAGGCTAGGTCTCTCCTTCAAATGGCCCTTGTGAGGGGGGACTTCCAGGGGTTCGGTGGCTTATGCGTGATCCAAGCTGGCGTCGGATACGTTTGGTCTGGAAACGTTAGGGACCCATACCTGCTTGCGCCCGTTTTCATCAGATCTGGACGCCCTTTGGGTCCCTCCTGTCCTAGGGGTCACGATAGAAGCAAAAGGTGCGTTACGGCCTACTTGCGGTGCTCCACCCCGGTTGTGGGGCCTTACTCTTGTCCGTACCTTTACCTTAATCACTTAAGTTAGAGGACACAGAATTTCAGTAAATTTTGCTATAAATAAACGTTTTGAGACCTATAAAATAAAATAAAATAGCAAATTTATTGTGGCGCATTAATACTTTGAAGGGTTACATTATTGCTCCACATTGTTATTACCAGACGCATTGTTCTGTCACTCTTGGCTGGTAGCTGCTAGCTTTGGATCGGTGGACATCTCCTCCCACCTTCCATTTGTAATGATGTAGGAACCCCAAAAGGGTTGGGAAATAAATCTAGGAATGTGCGAGTAGATTTTGTTATGAATTTTGTGCAGTAAAGAACCCACGCCTTCCTCTTAACCTCCACACCACGTTTCGGTTCTCCGCAGACAAGTGAATATACTTTCCTGCAATGTACGTGCTGGGTATTAGAAATTAATTTAATTTTCATGTGAACTTTAGGCCATCTACCCAGCATGTAACAATATACATTCTTTTAAATTTTAAAGATCGTATTTTGTTGTAGTTGTTTACTTATTTAGCTCCACGTTTGGACGCCAATTTGAAGTAGAATTGTTCTTTACGTTGTTTGCTGCTACGTATGAAAAGCCGATTTGAAGTAGGAGTTGTATTATATTTCAACTGTTGGGGAGCCGAACTTGTAGTAGTTGCAACCTCACGTATAGTAAACAGTTTCCAGTAGCCTTCGCCCTAAATGTACTTTCAGATGTCTTTGCCCCAAGTTTAAAAAAATATTAACTTTGTAATTTGACTGTTTCTTTAAATATTATATTTATGTTTGCCTTGGCTGCGTCAGTATTTATTTTAGATACACGTTTCTCTTAGCAAGGTTGTGGTGTGACAAAAATGTAGGCTTACAAAGATTATTATTTTACTTCACTCCTTTTATTAATACTTGATACGATTTAAATAACACTTCACTGATAGAGAGAGAGAGAGAGAGAGAGAGAGAGAGAGGTGAGATGTTTTTATTAAATACTTGCACTTTTTAATACGCAAACTATTTTCGTCTGACACCAAAACGTATAAAATATCTCGAGGACGAATCACGCATCCGATTACAATCACTGTCTGCAGGCAAGTGAATTGATTTGAACCGTCTAAACTTGGTAAATTTCTATATTTCAAGTCTCTGAATTGCTAATCCTACTCCAATAGAATACCTGCATTTAACTAAAGCTTTTTCTGGTTGTTGATTGGCTATTTTTAAACTGTCTCAAAATTACATTATTGCTTCCAAGAATCACAAGTAACATTTAAACTCTCAAACTCATTATAGCCTCAAGGTTACCTCATTGTTAGCAAATTTTGACCTATTTCTCACAGCTCCTACATTATTAAATTACGTAATACATTCATATAACGTTATTGAGCATGTATACAATAATATAAGTATACGCAATGACTGTGACATACATTTTACAAATTATTACATACACCATATAGCTTCAAGGCGGGCTGCTATTGAATTTACGTATTATATAATTTGACTAAAATCATTTAAGTGTTAAAAATACTGCCTCAATTTTAGATGTCTTCGCGGTTTTATTTCCTTTATTTATTTATTGTTGCTTAACTACTAGATGTTTTATTGCGACATACAAATTAGAAAACAATGTAAACATATCAATAAAGTGTATTATATTCAGTATAAGAAATTAATTTAACGTAATGCAAATATTTAAATTTGTTTTACAGTGGCATGATATAGAGTGAAAAAATTTAGGAATAGTTTGAATCATTTTCGGGTTATTTAATACTGCTGAAAGATGAACTATTACACTGTACTGTTTTCCCTTTTCCTCGTGTACTGGACATTCTATAAGCTGTACTTGATGGTTAAGATTGCTGACAATGTTGACATTCAGGTGGCGGTTCAATGAGTAAAATTACAGTATGTGTGCAGTTAGGAGTTCGGAGAAGGCAACGGAGGGGCCTTCAGTGACCGGAACACAGCATTGCAAATAGGCCACAGTGACCATTTTTGCTTTCAACGTGACCCCGCGAAGAAACGGATGAAGGGAAGACACAAAGGACGACCAGAACCGGACGACGATGTGCGCTAGCATGGAGAGGGTGCCTACGATTCCAATGCTGCCAATTCTGACGCCGGCTGGCTCTGACTAAATCTCGCTCAAACCGGAGAACCTGTGGTAATCGAGACCGCTCCCAAAAAAGGGGCCCAGCAGCCTATCAAATCTTTCCAGATCTCAAATTCCACCGTTCTGTCATACACACCAACCGCTGTTGCCTAGTCCTATAAAACTGAAACAGATAATAGGAAATGATGGGGACAAGAAATCCCGGCAGAAGAGGAGCCACCCCAGCATTCGCCTACCCCGGATAAATCATAAAAAACCCAAGGTCAGAGTGGCGGGTCCGACTGGAACCGAAGCCGGGACCACCCAAATGCGAGGCTCACTCGTTACCGTGGAAACATCTCGCGCGGCGGAAGTATGTGCAAGTGTTGTGTCCAATGCGAAATCTTGTTTTTTACTTTCTCTACTACGTATAGTAAGTAGAGGAAGTATTGTATTCCACACAAAAATTCGATACCAAGATTTCACCGGAAATATATGTTTTGAGACCCCCTGAATCCAAAAAACAGTAGCATTTTTGGAAACATGTCCGTGTGTGTGTGTCAGTGTGTGTGTAAACAGCATAACTCAGAAACGAACAGTCGGATAAACATCAACTTGGTATTTAGGTTCAGTATCTTCCAGAGATACGACACGAAGGTTTTCAACAAAATCCCCCACCCCAGATTACCCTTTACATGGAGTATTTTTCGAAAAATTTAATTTTCTCAAAAATGGCTCTAACGATTTTGATTAAAATATCATATGCTTAAGATATATTCATGACAAATGAAATGTATATTTTTAATTTTCTGGGAAAGCCTCCAAAAGCATTCTTCATTGTGAACGACTTTTGCATAACTGGTAATCCATAAGAGATAGACAAAACTTTACTACACAGAAAATGTAGATCGCGTTAAAATACACAATTTATGTCATATACATTTTTTTTGGTTGAGTGAATCATTTTCGAGATATTGCTTGTTATTCCCTTAAATTTTTCAATACTTATATTTTCAAATGGGAATTCGTTATTCATTTTTTGTCTTGGATATGCAAAGAGTATTAATCTGTGACAAAGAGAATGGTGCTGCACATAGCAACCAGCTATTAAGAGGTATGCCTATCTTAAAGGCTACTGTATTTCTATATTTCCCTTGGAATTACAAAACAAGGGGAACATAGTACGCCTTAAGCGATAGTCAAATATTTTTAGAACTGGTCGCTATGTGTAAAATGTAATTCTCTTTGCATGTCAAAAGATCGTTTCTGCAAATGTTTATCTCGATTAATATGAAATAGATGGAGAATAAGAGCTTGTAAAAATAGTCTGTACAAGAGTAGAAAAAGTCATGTGAGTGTAACACATCAGACTTTTTTTATTTGTTCACAGCATTTTAAATAAATTTACATAAGGAGGTGCGGAAATCCTATGGCTGTTATGTCATGTAATTTGGTTTGGGCATTACTGAGCTATTTATTGGTCCAGTTATATTTCGTATTTGGTCATCTTGTTGCGGAGGTAACGCGGTAGTATTGTAATATTTGATGTTATTATGGGTTTTGGAAAGTAATCATAAATATGGTAATATTAGGTTGACTCATAAGTAATGCTGGTTTCCTTTGGTTCACCAATGCTATTTACAGAATGCCATGGCTAGTATTGCGAGAATGTGTCAGTCGTCAGTTGTTAATACATAATCACAAAATGGAAGTTACAAAATTTTAGGTTAGAACCCTTCTAAAGCACTACTGGAAACAAGATTATGAAGCTGATGCTGCCGCGGCTTGAAAAATATGTGAAGTGGAAGGAGAAGGTGTCGTTAGTGAGCGTGTGGCACAACGATGGTTCCAACGTTTCAACACTGGAGAAGAAAACACTAAAGATTTAGCATGTGAAGCAGTAATTTGTATCACAAATTATTTAAATGTAAAGAGTGATTAGTATGAATATGCATTTTTGTGTGACATTAATTTGAGATATTTGTTTATTGTAATTATTGTTGAGAAGTAAGTTTTTAATGCCTTACTGAAACTGACAATAATAGCGTGCAATAATGCAGCGAGGGGGTGAGCTGTTTATCATTATTGGAAACGAGGAAGTTACGTAATGTTGGCGCGTTTTTCTGTAGAAATTGCTGGAACATTTCCCTAGAGCATATGTATTCATAATTTTCATTGGATATAAAAATAGACGCTAATGTTGGCGCGTTTTATTAGCCAATTGCAGCTCAGTTATAATCTTTAGGCATATCGGGGTGTATGAGTATAAAAGAGCTAGGTTAGAGGTAGACTCCGTCAGTTCGTCGAAAGTATTTGTACGGCACACGTCGGATATCAATTTGCAGGTTACGCGTAACAGAGTTATGAAAAATCTCAATTGTTATAAAGTTAATTATACAAAAAGTTGAAGTACGCGAATTAAGAATTATCAGTAATGAAGTTATTATAACAGTTTCAGTTTGGCGAGTGTCTAGATCAATGTGTAAATGTAATAGTGAAAGTGTTCGACAATAAAAGTATAAAAGAAATTCTTTCATCAGTGTTATCTTTGGATAAAAGATTCCTTTCCGTTTACACAACCTGTATAAAGAGAAGTGCTTGACCAAAAAGGATAATAGCTAGCCGGAGGACAGTAAACCAAAATTAAATAAAATAACAGTAGCATTCTTTCAAACAAACACTAATACTGCCGCAAATTGCTAACACCAGATGGAGCTACAAACCTAACAAAGAATTACGTCACAAAATGGCACCACCACGTGAAGTAAACACACATACACAAACATTATAAGTAAAACCGTCGCAAATTGTCTACCACAACGTGGGGCTACAATTAATGTTAAATAAATAACATTAATAATAACCACTTCAAATTGGCTCCCAAACGTGGGGCTAACAAAACAACCATAATGTTACTTCACATGTTCGAAACACCTAAACTATAGGATATTGAGAATGCATGCAGAGTTTTGGAAGAAAATCCGCAAAAAAGTAGTCGTAGGCTGTCATAAGAACTTGGTTCATCAAAAGATAACATACATCGCCAGGTTAAGAAATTTGGACAGTCAAACAGAAGCTGTAGATCTGTGTCCCATGAATTGGCACCTCAACAGCCTCAACGTAGAGTGGAATCGGTCGTAAGCTTATCGGTAAGACTAATGTTGTCTTATAGTGTGCCCATAGAAAATGCTTATAAAATCAAAAGGAAAGCGAATAAATTACCGTAGGAGTGAGTTTAGAACGCGAACGTGAATGATTCGAGTTTTACACGCGCAGATCCCTCGGCTACGCCCTGTCGTCGCTTCGCAGTTGCGGCCGATTGCTACACTTGCTACACACCTCTCCTTCTGAAAAACATCCCTCGGCTACGCTTTGAGGCTGAGGGCCCTCAATCTCTCGGCTACGCCTTGAGGCTGAGTATCTTACCGGCTTCGGTGGCATTATTCATATGTTGCCAGCATTACGTTAGAGCAAGCGTATGACGGAGCGCTGTGGGGAACACTGTAAGATGATATTATCGTTCGCTAATTCCATGGATTATTGCAAATAGATATAGGTAGATTGCAAACACACATAAGCTTGTTTTCTCAATTTTTGTTTTGAACACAGAAGCTATTGAAGATGTCTAAATAAAAATTTTAGGTTTACAAAAACAAGTTCTAAGCATTATTGTGGAATTGGTGTTAATGAATGTGGTTTGTTGTTTTAAAAAAATAATTGCTGATAAATTTTAATCAAAAGATCGTATAGTTAAGATAATAAACATGTCTTTCTTAATAAATAATTTTTTGGATAAAAGTAGATCAGTGAATAAAAAAACATACACCTACATCATGTAAACATTTCAATCAAATGGCTTAATTAGTTTCTAAGACGATGGATCAAGCATTTAGCATATTTAACACTGGCGGGATAGGGCTTTTAATCTCCACTGAATAGATGCTCTATAATAGGAAAGTAAGTTTAAAAATATAGGTATGTGTTTTTATAGATCTTCCTGTGAAAGGCATTATTAAAAAGCGAAAATTTATATAAATACAATATTTTATATTTTAGCCATTAACGTCCAATGGTGCAAAGGGAAATCCATTCCCTCGCAGATAACTTATACATTATACTTACAAAGTTTTGTCATGAGTGTGTAATATCTATTCCATGAAAAAAAAGGTTATTTTTCACGTGCCATCAACACAATTAATATTTTTGTTTACTACACAAAATTTTACTACACAAAAAATGTAGATCGCGTTAAAATACACAGTTTATGTCATATACATTTTTTTTGTTGAGTGAACCATTTTCGAGATATTGCTTGTTAGTCCCTTAAATTTTTCAATACCTATTTTCTCAAATGGGAATTCATTATTCATCTTTTTTGTCTTGGATATGCAAAGAGTATTAATCTGTGGCAAAGGGAATGGTGCTGCACCTAGCAACCAGCTATTAAGAGATATGTATGTGCTTAAAGGCTACTTTATTTCTATATTGCCCTTGTAAATATATATTCCCCTTACATCTACAAGAAAATTAGCAGTAAGATAGAGTCTGCAAATGTTTATCTCGTTTAACATGAAGTGGATGGAGAATAAGCGTTTGTAAAAATAGTTTATACAAGAGTAGAGAAAGTCATGAGAGTGTAACACATCAGAATTGTTTTTCCTGGTAATACAAAGAGAATGGAATACTCCACATAGCAACCGCTCTTAAAATATTTGACTATCGCTTAAAGCCTACCAATTCCCCTTGCATCTACAAGAAAATTAGGAATAAGATTAACATCTCGATATCTCGACTAACATGAAGCATATGGGGAATAAGCGTTTGTAAATATAGTTTGTACAAGAGTAGAGAAAGTCATGTGAGTGTAACACATAAGATTTTTTTAGATATTTTTTTCAAGAATCAAATATGTAGTAATACGTCCATATGAACTTCTTATTTTTATTTTTTTCAATTTAATATAAAGTATAAGATCATGAAAATATATTGTGGCATATGCGTGCCATTGTATGACACCTTAAGGGTACTCGGGATTGAAATTACTAATCTCTTCAAATTTCAACAGAGCTTGGCTGACAGTTTTACTACAGATTTTTTCAATGCAATTATATCATAAAATTTATTATGTTCCTAACATTACAAAATTTAATTTTCCAAAATTTCTAATCAATATTAAAATCTCGAAAATAGTTGATGCCGCAAAAAGGAGTTGCTACAAGTTCTGTTTCTTTAAAAAGGTCTATATTTTGGTTTAACTTTTATGGTTTAACACTAGAATGCCTGGCTGTACCAAGCACCCATGAATGCCTGCTGGTGTAATTTTGAACAGCAAAAGTTTGCCTATTTCTAGAATGAATTTCCAGCTTTGATTTTTTGGCACAACGGACATCTGAAAATTCCTCTTTGCTTTGAAACGCTTCATTACCATCACTCTACTTTTCCGAAGATATAGTCTTCTGGAATATAATCCTCATCTGGTTATAGTTCTTCCCATGTCAATTTCTGACACATCATCAGATATTTCCTGAAAAATGCCTTGCATTTCTTCATTACTATTTTTCCTCCAAAACGAGGACTTGTTTTAGTTGCAAGTATTAATAACAGAAGCCAAACGTGATACTAAATAAGCACTAAACAGAGTATGTTATTCAGTAATACAGTCAATATATAATAATACTGTTTTTATAAGGAATAGAATGAAGCGCGACAATGTGGATGAAATGATGTGTTTATATTCCTGACAACCTAGTAGGAGTAAATCTTCATTGAAACACTAACCAAAGAGCAAAAATTCCACATGCTAACCTTAGCTCATAGAAAAAATTACACGGGAGTCAAATTGATTCTATTGGACATTTTAGGTAAATCACAAAATTTCGTATACAAAAATTATTTGCAAATGATCAGTTCCTTTTCAATTTACACAAAATTAGCAATAAATAAAAAAAATGCAAGGATTTTGTCGTGGAATATCGCAAACACATGAAAAGACTTAAAACATATTGTCAAAGGAGTAAAAATGGCTACATGGACATTCAGTGTTAACCTTATAAAACATTATACACAATTTCTTAAACATACTGGATTTTAATCAGAATCGTTAGAGCCACTTGGGGAAATAAAAAAATATAGAAACATCTTCCAGGATAGTGAGGTTGGGGTATTTCCTTGAAAATCTTGGTGTTGCAACTTTGAAAGAGTGAACTTAAATACCAAATTTGGTAATCATCCGACTTTTCATTTTTGAGTTATGCTGTTCACAGACATATAAACAAATGAAAGGGGTACACATAAGCATGCATACCCTTTCATAAAAAATGTTTTTTCTAGTTCTATTTATACCCCACCTTTAGCTACATTGGTTTTATCGGCGGTCCTTCCTTGGGAACTTATTGCATAAGGCAATGGTGTTAACTCGTGTAACTCTTGTCATTGGGTTTCTTGCGTTTTTTATTTTTAATCATTAGATCATCGACACATCCACACACTCATTCATACTTACAGACTCTGGGGAGGATAAGGAATAATCTTGGCTAGGGAAAATATTCCCACCCCCAGCCGGAAATCGAACCTGGAACCCCTCACACAATAGGCAGGTGCTCTACCGACTGAGCTAGGGGGCCAGCGCTTATTTTTATTCAAGTGCCTTAAAATATGTACATTCTGTGTAATCTCAGTATTGAATGTTTGAGTGGAATGCAATACTTTCCTTTCCTACTAATTATACAGTAGAGAATATAAAAATGAAAATCGAGACCCGTGTGAAGTGCCCCACGTGATAAAGTTTTCAAGATTTTAAGCTTTGAAAGTTTGCATATTATTCATAAAATATAGTTCCTTGCCATAAGGTTAAATTTTGTGTAAAACTTTGAATTTTCCTGGAAAAAACAATAAAGCGTGTAGTTTACACACATTTAGTCATGTTAAATTATTAAAACACTAAATCCAAAACTACGTCCACCTTAAAGAATTTATCTGAAAACTCGGAAGAAACTCACAAAAATTGCATCATTGGGAGCGTTTAAAGGGAAAAAACCGCAAGAAAATCACATCACGAGACAACAAGTTTTGTAATTCCATGCACCATATTACAGACGCCTACGCATGTTCATTTAAAAGTCCAGTTTGGGTATGGACAAAAAAGATGTGATTTTCATTTTTTCTCAAACTTTTATAGGAATTTTTTTATGTGTACTCATATAAATGTACCTCGAAATGTTCCATTGTGCATTTAACATCTGATAATAACAGCTCTCGGATAAATTTTAATTATCATTTCAAATGTAACCCTCAAATGCTGTAAAACGCTGATCCCAAAGTGTAATGTTCAAGAAAAAGCTTTACTCATACCCGGGCTGTAGACTGAAAGGGAGTGTTTCCCAATTGTAATCGGTGAATGGATGTCTCATAGGATCACATTAAATGGCAGAAAAACTCGATTTTTTCCTTTCGGAGATGATTTAAAACGCAATGTACAATGCTTTTGAATACTACTACACGCTCTACAGTAAGCGGCAAGTCAAGGAGAAATGCTTGTCAATGGCGTTGGTACAGAATGTGTTCCATTACATGCATGAGTTCATACTGTTTCTGAAGGTTATTGAACATAATGAACAAAGATTATTAAAGGACGCAAAAACGAAGTTATTTTTTCATGTAGTTCGATAATACTTCTAAGTGGGTAATTTGTCTTGAAAACTGATTGTTTCAACATCAGAAGCTGTGAGGTCCGAGGAGAAATAGGTTATATGCAACGTTTTGCTGCAGAAGGGCAAGTGACTACACAGCGGCTGGTTCGTCCCTTTCTGTGAGACGCTGAGCAACTTGAGTCCACCCATTTCTTCCAACATCCGCCGAACAGACATCGCTCAAACCAAGTTTAAGTTATGTTTATCGTAGACTATGCTTTGGCGACTCTTTAACACCTATTAGATACGTAGTCCCTGATTTGCGTTGCAATGAGGTTCTAGGGCGACTTTTGTCCCCTTTCGTTAACATGGGGCTTAGCCCATACGATGGAACTTGCCAATGACAGCTGACATTGTTTTGTTATTTGATGACTCTTTATTAAATGCCTCCTCATACTGTTCTTTAACGTGAAGCATAGGCCCATTCTGACATCCTACTTCGTATGACAGGAAATAATGTTCCACCACAAACACCTCTTCTGTTGTGAGAACCATAGTTGCAGATATCGACACAAAGCTGAAATAAATACAATAAATAAATACTTCATTGTTATGGAAACTTGAACAACAAACGATCGATAACTTCAGTATCGTTTGGAACGGTAGAATCAGACTCTAACCACTGAGCTACCATGGTAACATGCCGGTACGACATTAAATTCCCCAACTGGTGAACCACAAGGAGATCTCAAATTGTATTGAAATGACATACCCCAATGGCGACTTACAATGCTGTAAGTACTTTAAGTCCCGGGCTTCATAGTTTCGACCACTATTAGGCCAATTAATGGAATGAATTGTTCTTGCACACAAGCTATGTGTTGGACAGGGCATGTTGCCACGGTAGCTCAGTGTTTAGATCAACCGGACGGAGACCGAGAGATCCGTGGTTCAAATCCCGGCTATAGCATTGAATTTTTCAGTCGTCTGATTCTACCTTTCCAACCCTATCCAACACACGGCTTGTGTGGAAGAACAAATAATTCCATGAGTACCGTTTGCTTTGGCGCATACTGTATCTTCATTGCAAAATACTGTCAAAGTGATCTCCAGTAGTTAACTGTCATTGTCTATTTAAGCAGCTTGTAAACAAATAAGCTATCAATTTAATGAGAACAACTCACAGGGATAATGCATCTCCATGAAGATGTAAACGAAAGCGCACAGAGCATTATTTTAGGATTTCCCTCGATTTAAACTGCAGCCATTAGTAAATGCGACTTGGTCCGACTGGACAAAGACTATTGTTTTTGATGACTTCTTAACCTTCCAGTAAATGCTTTATTTAAGGACAATTCAAGGCGATTGAGTTCTTTACGTCTACATGTATCAGAAAGGAGGAAGCGTGTTTGTACTACTTTTCTTCATTTTCGCCACTCCAGTGAGGTAAGTTGCTGTATTTCGCTTTAATATATGAAGGGCTCTTGTCTTGAAATGCAAATATTTAATTATACTTTCACTCTGAGTAGTTTACAAATTAATCGATGTGACACTTTTGGCAACAGTACGGTAAAGATCCTTAGTCGTCAAGGTTTTTTTTTTAAAAATGTAAATTTGTTTACACCATAAAATCGAAGGTTGTATTTTACGCACTCATCAAGCCAGCTTCCTAATACTCGATGTCCTTGATTAAAATCCCCTAGTGTCTTATTTAAATTCCCAGTTAATGGAATAAATACTGCTGTGGCACCACAAAGAGGAAAATTATTTTATTTGGAAGGTTTAAGGGTGTGCCATGACGAGACAAAACCTTAGAACACGAGTTTTTGTCACTGCGGTTGCGAGACATCGAGAGGGCGTGACCAGGCGGGCGTGCGCACGTGACTTCGATCATGACTCAGAGCAAAAAACATAATGGCATTACATGGGGACATGTGTCACATTAAAATGCAGTAGAACTGAGGGGACATCCTCGCCCCGAATAACAAAAAGCACTTCAAAGGAGCATCCGACTTTGCAGAAATGGCGAAACAAATTTAATGAACTGGGCATGCTCAGGATGTAAAATTGCACTGGGTTTTGCTTTAACCTGAAATTTGTACTGAATCCATGGAAAAAATGTTTTGCTATATGCAGAAGAATTATTGTGATTTAATTTATACAAAACAACTGACAAAGAATTCATTATCTAGCGAAAGAAAATGTTGCAAACATTTAAAAAGCAAGGACAGCAAACTACGTGAAATTTGACCACAACAATCTAAGGGACAAGCATTGAAAGGAGCTATCCTTAACATCGGATGCTGCAAATTAATACGAATATAGACCTAATAGACCCTTAGAGTATTTTTAATTATCTAACATAGGATAGGACTAGAACCGGAAGGGGACTTATGAACTTGACCTATGCAGATCTTTTGTACCCAGATCCCGGGAGGGAGAGATGAGGTGATAGAAAACAGGGGGCGGCCGGACCAGGAGACACGACAGGCTGAGGGTAGGTTCGCTACCATTTATAGACTTGAACCCCCCGGATGGTGGGTGCAGCCGCCTCGCTTCCGCCGTGTGGGCCTACATATCCCCTAGGGTTCCCGGAGACCGCCAGCAATCCGGGGGACGGAGGTTTACTCAGAGCATTCCTTTTTCCCTGTCATGCACACGCCGAGACCTCCTGCCGACACTTGTAAATCTGAAAGAGTCCAAGCAGATGTAAGGTGAAGCGAAATGAGAATGGAGATGAAATGGGGGGACAGAAAATTCGAGGATGAAGGGATCCTTCCCAGCATTTGCCTGGCGTTCCGCGGAAACCCAGAAAGAAACCCATTAGTTAGGAAGGTCAGCCACGGAAATCGAATCCACGATCTCCTGAATGCGTGCCAAAGACGTTACCGCCTGAGCCATCCCGCTCGGATGGCTCCGACCTAACGTTTAGGTCGTAGACCATGATTCCTTGAATACGTACATCGCTGAACATTTTTACAACACAAATAACGTTCCGCTTTTTTGGGTGTCATTTGTGCTGCATTAATGCTATAGGTAAGTTGTAGCGAAAGTAAAAATTACACACCAACTCTTTAGTTATATAAACCTAAAACCACAAATTTAGATTCTGAAGTGGTAAACATGATCCGGACTAAACAATTTTACTTTCTCTATTACGTATAGTAAGTAGGGGAAGTATTGTATTCCACCCAAAAATTCGATACCGAGATTTCACCGGAAATACATGTTTTGAGACCCCCTGAATAAAAAAAAGCATTTTTGGAAACATGTCCGTGTGTGTGTCTGTGTGTCCGAGTGTGTGTCTGTCTGTGACCAGCATAACTCAAAAACGAACATCGGATAAACACCAAACTTGGTATTTAGGTTCAGTATCTTTCGGAGATGTGACGCGAAGGTTTTCAAGAAAATCCCAGATTACCATTTACATGGAGGATTTTTCGAAAATTTTAATTTTTTCAAAAATAGCTCTAACGACTTTGATTAAAATATCATATGTTTAAGATATTTTTATGACAAATGAAATGTATATCTCGAATTTTCTGGGAATGTCTCCAAAAGTATTCTTCATTGTGAACGACTTTTGCATAACTGGTAAACCATAAGAGATAGACAAAATTTTACTACACAAAAAATGTAGATCGCGTTAAAATACACAATTTATGACATTTACATTTTTTGTTGAGTGAACCATTTTCGAGATATTACTTGTTATTTCCTTAAATCTTTCAATATTTATTTTCTCAAATGAGAATTCGTTATTCGTTTTTTTTGTCTTGGATATGCAAAGAGTATTAATCTGTGACAAAGAGAATGGTGCTGCACATAGCAACCAGCTATTAAGAGATATGTCTATGCTTAAAGGCTACTGTATTTCAATATTGCACTTGCAATTACAAAACAAGGGAAACATGGTACGCCTTAAGCGATAATCAAATATTTTTAGAGCTGGTCGCTATGTGTAAAATGTAATACTCTTTGCATGTCAAAAGATCATTTCTGCAAATGTTTATCTCGAGTAATATGAAATAGATGGAGAATAAGAGTTTGTAAAAATAGTTTGTACGAGAGTAGAGAAAGTCATGTGAGTGTAAGACATCGGATTTTTTAAGTTGATTTTATCAAATTTTCTGTGAAACAACCCATTCCCACATTCATACTTCTATACTCTGTGGAGGATAGGAACAATTGTAGTTAAAGAAATAGTTGGGAAGCATTCTAGAAAAAGAAACATTCCCTCTGCTGGGAATCGAACCCAGACTTCTGGGTCAAGAAGCCAGAAAGTTGACCAGATGGAGTACAGATATATGTCCGTATTAGTTCATCTGAAATTATTTCTACTCGCAAACAGCGGCAAACAAACCGCTAAAACGACAGGTAAATACTAACACTTAAAGATAAATTTATCTTTATTTATAACTTTGAAGTATTAGTTTTATTAATTTAAGCCTTAATATTTTATAAGATAAAAGTGAAAAGTTACATTCCGAGTAGTAAAGTGCAAAAGGAGAATTTAATTATTTTTGAGTAATTATGTTTTGGATAAATTGCAAATTATTTTCAAAACATTTTGAATATCTTCTGGGATTACTCAAGGATTACTGAATTAAGTATATTCATTAATTTGGTTATAGATTAATACTTGTTATAACACCTCAGATCTGCCTATAGTAATCAAAATGAATTTTATTTATGAGCGCTCTTTAAACTACTATAATTCTAAGCGTCACATTCTATATTGGACGTGAAAGACCGGAATTTTTGCTCAAAGGCATCTTTATCAAGCTTGAGGTTCATTTACGTGCCGTAAAATATACGACACGGGACCATCGGCTTTACTTCCCTTCCGAAAGAAGCCTGCTAAGGATTTTTACGCCTGAAAAATATCCATCGCCCTTAGCCGGGTTTGGACACGGACCTCAGGAATTAGAGGCTGGCATAGTAAGCCTAGACCACGGAGGACGACCTGCCTACAGTGAAGTTATTTTGACGGTTATAGTTTTATTTTAAAAGAATGTGATAAATGTGATTTTATAATGTTCGAGATATTCAAGACAAAATTTATTTAAGTAAATACAGGAACTTGGTTTTAAAATTCTTGTGAGTTATTTCCGGGTGGGGTTTGGTGGCATAATTTTTAGGGGAAGGTTCATCTCGTGTCCGACACGGGATGAACTATGCATTTCTTGCTGACATTCGCTTACGTCAGTATTAGCTAGGCACTAGTCAGCATTCTCGTCGGGCATTTAAACTTTGTTGACGGCTCTCGCTCGGTCTATCACTTGCCTAGCAGGACCCTGTGCTGGTCAGTTTCTTAAATTTATGTTGTGCTAACCTACAACATCAATGTAGGCCCCAGACACGACGAGGGTGGAACGCCGGACTTCTTCTGGTTAGGGCCAAATGACCTTTACGTGACGTCTGGTGGAGGCGCCGATGGCGTCGTTGCCATCACAATTGGACATAATACAATCATATTTATCACATTGTTTTAAAACAAAACTATAACCTTGAGATAATGTTGATCAAACAAGCCCAGTAATTATATCCTTTGTCTTTTAAGATAATATGGGAATAGCAGGGAACACAATTCTATACAGTATGTGTCCCAAATGGAATTCTGTATCGAAAATCAAGATTACGTATTAGGAGATAGGCTAGCCTTTATACCATGAAGGTGGACTCTTCGTGTCATTACTATGGGGGAATGTGTTCGAAAGAGCCTATAATGAAACTGTTTCACAGACGACAAGCCTGTGCTGAACACCCAGACCAAAACATGGAAGACGTAAAGCAGAAATCGTTATGCTCCCAGCAGACAGAACAAGTATTCCTTTTGTTACGAAACTGCAAGTAAACAATAGAAAGATGCCAGCGTGATGTGTAACACTGCTCCGTGCACTTGAAACACTTTCTTGTGGACAATATCTGATGAAGTGAAAGCCTTTAAGCATTAGGTAACGGGGCAAACGTCCAGTGTCGCACTGGTTGCCAAGACTTTCCTTTCTCCTACACCCACGCCGTTGCCAAAACCGCGATTCCAAGAATTACAAACGTTTGCAAATAGGTGAAATTACTGAATCTTTCCGTTTTTATATATTTTTTTCAAAATGTTATCACATACTGCTCCACCACAATTATAAATGCCAATTTATTTTAGAGAAAATGTTATTTTAATTGTATTATGCTAATCAATCACGAGGCTGCAGAAATTACATTTTTGAAAAAATAAGAACACTACTTATTATTTAAATACTAATATACAAAACGGCAAATAGAGCTTTATTTGCTCTTCTGTTTGTTTTAGAAAGTAAATTAACTTTTAAATACAATTTATTCAAACAATTTAACCTAAGTGTTCGAATTATTAAATCATACCTTGAGCAGTCTCAAAGTATGCCAGATCTTTATTTTCATCATCTCTGAGTGTTTTATGAAAATTTCAACAAGACTGCCTGCAAACTACCTCGTGTGAAACATTTTAATACGATGTTGGTCGATATGTGAGCGTCTGGCCACACAGTACTGATCGAGATATTAGCATACGCTTCGAAGTTAACATTTAGTAAATTTAACGTCTTTTTGTTTTAAACATCTTTTCATTATTTCCTTTAGATATATATCATATAACCATTGTTATTTTTTTAATTTTATTAATATGAAACTTTCTTTACTTGCAATAAAATGCTCTTAGCAGCATAACATAAAATTCTTATGAACAACTTTTGCATTTCTTCGCATAGTTATATTTACTCCAGTAACGCACTTAGCAATGAATGAAACACACTAAATATACCTCTAGTTCGTTTATCTGTTGCTACCACAAAACTTAATGCTATAGGTGCATAAAGTGGTTATAAAACACAACAGAATCCGAATTAGATAGTTTATAATTAATATAGATGCACTAATTGCCCGAATGGGTTTGTTTTTATGTATTAGATCGTTCTAGTATAACCTTAGTAATAAAACAATTTGTTCACCACTTTCATACTTGTTTACTTCTCGACTACGTATAGTAAGTAGGGGATGTATTGCATTCCGCCCAAAAATTCGATATCGAGATTTTACCGAAAATACATGTTTTGAGGGCCCCTAAATCGAAAGAAAAGCATTATTAGAAAAAGGTCCATGAGTGTGTCTGTGAACAGAATAACTCAAAAACGAAAAATAAGATAAATACCAAACTTGGTATTTGAGTTTAGTATCTTCCAAGAAGATTTTCAAGAAACTCTCCCATCCCAGACTATGATTTACATGGAACATTTTTCGAAAATTTTGATCTTCTCAAAAACGCCTCTAACCATTTTGATTAAAATATCATATCTTTAAGATATTTTTATGGCAAATGAAAGGTATACTTTGAATTTTCTGGGAATGTCCCCAAAAGTCCTCTTCATTCTGAATGACTTTCGCATAACTGGTACACAAACTTTTACTATACAAAACATGTAGATCTCATTAAAATACACAATTTATGTCACACTTTTTATCGAGTGAACCGTTTCCGAGATATTCCTTGTTATTTGTTTGAAATTACCAATACCTGTATCCTTTCTAAAATGGGAATTCGTTATTCGTTTCTTACTTTATCTACTACATATAGTAAGTAGGGAAGTATTGTAATTCCACCCAAAACTTCGATATCAATATTTCATCGGAAATATAGATTTTGAGGCAGCCTGAATCCAGTAAAAACATTTCCATAAAAAGGTCCGTGAGTGTGCCTGTGTGTCTGTGAACAGCATAACTCAAAAACGAAAAGTTAGATAAATACCAAACTTGGTATTTAGCTTCAGTATCTTTCAAAGATGTGACACAGGATTTCAGACTACCCTTTACATGGAACATTTTCTGAAAATTGTTATTTTCTCAAAAATGTCTCTAACGATTTTGATTAAAGTATCATATGTTTAATATATTTTCGTGGCAAATGAAATGTATATCATGATTTTTCTGGGAATGTCCCCAAAAGTACTCTTCATTTTGAATGAACTTAGGCATAACTTGTTAACAGTAAGTGCTACACAAAGTTTTACTGCACAAAAAAGTCTAGTTCTAGTTAAAATACACCACCTATGTCACATATTTTTTTGTCCAGTGAACCATTTACGAGATATTCCTTGTTATTTGTGTGAATTTTCCTTCTTTCAAATGGGAATTGATTATTGGTTTATATATACATATAATATATATAGGGTAGTTAAATTATATTCGAACCCACTCGTGGCCTCTCTCTACTGCGCGAGACAGCCGGCAGTCGCCGGGGAAATTACTCCGGCAGAGACGTACTAAATCCTTACCTTATAATAGATGCTGGAAGTGTTGACCTTTTGCTCGCAAACAGGCAGCATATCTCGTGTAAATATTCTCGCTCACTTTCTGAAGCGTGTCCTGTACATGCAAAGAGAATGGAATGCTCCATATAGCAACCAGCTCTTAAAAGACTTGACTATCGTTTAAAGCCTGGCATTTTCCCTTGCACTTTCAAGAGAGATTCATTTTCAATCTCCGCAAACCATTTCATATTTGTTGTTCTTGGCGTTCCATCTTTAATGCTTACTATTATAGCAAAGACTGACACGGCAAAATGTGAAGCATGGTAGAAATGCGAATTCTTACCTCTAAAGGCCAGAAGGAATACCATGATAATTCAAACGATGTACCGCCAATGGTCGGCATGTGAGCGTCGCGCTTAGTTCGGTATGCTATTACTACTTCTTTAATTTGTGGGGAACTGAAATTCCAAGAAGCTCTGTAGCATACATCAACTGGCTCTATTACCATCCTTTGAAAGGTATACGCAGTCTGCAGCGTTTTGATTTAAAGACAGATAGGATAACTAACTTTCAAAATCAAAGTGAGAGCAGCGCTCACCTGTCGACCAACGCCGTGTTAATGCGCAAAAGTGTAAGGAAAATCAAAATCGAGTAAAAGATACTGGAAGTAAATAGAGGCCATTTGGGTGTGTATTCTTGGGCATTTAAATAAAGCTTGAAGGTCAAAGTATTTCTGACATAAAAACTAATTTTTTAATTTTATAAAAATGTTGGCCAAATTGTTGCAACTAATGTAACTAATCTTAAAAGTGCAGAAACCTTTAGCATGACATCCTAGCATTTCAAAAAGTAACATTCATTCGGAATACTCTCATAGTAAATAGGCCCTTATTGCATCAATTGCATAAGTGAGGAGGATAGAATAGGATAGGACTAGGGACGAAGGAGAACTTAGCACCTCGACCTACGCAGATATTTTGAGCCTATGCCCCGGAAGGGAGGGAGAGATGGGGAGACAGAGGTCGACCGGACAGGACAGGCAGAGGGCAGGGTCTCTACCATTTACAGCTTTGAACTCCCCCTCCCTCCTTAGGCGTACACATCCCCTGGGGGTTCCGGAACCCGGACACCGCTCGCAGTCTGGATGACGAAGGTGTCCTTAGAGCATCCTTTTCCCCTGCCATACACACCCTGAGACAAGCAGATGAAGGCTGAAGTGAAATGAGAATGGAGATGAAACGGAGGGACAGGAAATTTGGGGATGTAATGATCCATCCCAGCATTCGCCTGGCGATCCAGGGAAAACCCCGAGAAAATTCATGGGGTCAGGAAGGTCGGCCACGGGAATCAACCCACGACCTCCCAAGTGCGGGTCACAGACTGAGTCATTCCGCTCAGTATGAGTGAGTAAAATGAGTTTCCTTGATTTTCACATTTTTTTTTTTTTTTTTTTTGCATTTAATGTTATCATAATATCGTTTATAAATCATTCAGAATTTTTAAGAAAAGGGCTGTTTAGGCTAATTAGCATTAAAACTTTCAGTAATATAGGCGAAAAATTCTATCACGTGCATCCCGCGGAAAAAAGTGAGAGAAGGTCTCTTAAGAAATCAGCTACGCAGACGTGTGGGCTTATATCAATAGATTTAAATGAAATTATAATACCATCCTGGTAAATAAGCTGAATTACAAGAATGACATATCTTAATACGAGAGGCACTATTTATATTTTAATAATTAAAACAAAGTAATTTCTGATTGAATATTGTTTTTTTGTTTTTCAAAATATTCTCCTTTATGATTAATACACTTTTACATCCGTTTGAACCATTTGTCAAAGCATTTATTCCAGTCTTCTTGAGACACCTCCAAAACATGGTTTTTGAAGGCATCAACGGCTTCTTCTGCCAACGAAAATCGTTGTCCATGCAATTTATTCTTGATGTTAGGGAACAAAAAGAAGTCATTGGGTGCCAAATCAGGACTGTATGGCGGATGACCCATTAATTCGATTTTTTGAGCCTTCAAATATTCTGTTGTTAGACGAGATGTGTGTGCGCTCGCACTGTCTTGATGAAGAACGATCCTACGTTCTTGTTGGTTTTCCTTACTTCACCGAAGGCTTCCGGCAAACAAATGGTATTACGTTCCTCTAAAGGCAGTCTTGCCACATGGCCAGTTTTGCTGTAAAAGCAAGCGACCATTTGCTTCGAAGTGCTGTCAGTGCGAACAACTTTTGTTGGATTTGCTTCATCTTGAATCACCCATACAGTCGACTGTTGTTTACGTTCCGGCTCATACGCCTAGATCCATGATTCGTCACCTGTTACAATCTTATATACGTCTTTTGAGGCACCGCCATTGTATTTCTTGAGCATTTTTGTACATCAATTGACACAGCATCTTTTTGAGATTGCGTCGAATTATGTGGAATCCAACGTGAGCAAACCTTTTTCACGCCTAAATGATTATGCGATATTTTATATATGCTGGTGGAACTAATGCCTAGGGTTGCCTCAATCTCACAATACGTCGCATGACGATCTTTCATTATTACGTTTTGCACAGCATTAATGTTTTCTGGCACAACAACTGATTTTGGACGACCTTCACAAACTTCATCATTGAGCGAACGGCGGTCACGATTAAATTCGTTATACCAGCGTTTCACAGTGGCAAAGGATGGAGCTTTGTCGCCAAATGTGGAAGTTAGTTGATCGATGCACTCTTATCTTGATAATCCACGTCGAAAGTCGTAATAAATCATTGCACGAACATTTTCACGAGTTAATTCAATGTTTATGTTGACAAAAAAATTTCAATATGGTGTAAACAAAACAACGGACGCTCTATTGACAAAATGTTTGAAGTAGATTATGGTAAAAAATATTCAAACTTTCCATTGGAAACGTCAGATGGCACCTGCAACATTCAGGATTGCCAAGGCTAAAAAAAATATAGTGCCCCTCGTATAGACACTGGTCTATCAGAAAACAGCAAAAACATATATGTACTTATGTGTATGAAAATCCACATGACCTCCTCTACTCTCTATTGTTTATTAATGGGTATACATATTATTCTTACGAAAGTTTATTTTTCTACCTGCTTCATTTTAATCGAGATCAACCTTTCCGAAAATAGGTCCATTAGATACTTCTTATTTTTTTTTATGTTTTTTTTTGTTTCTTTGCTTTTTTTTTTACAGATTTAATCAATACATTTTTTTTTTTAAATTCGTACTAGGTTTTTTTTTTTAATTATAATAGCCTACCATATTCCCATTTTTTTTGAATGGCAGTTGTCTGCTAAGGCTAATTTTTTTGTTTTAGATTGTTTTGTATTTTATTTTATTTAGTTTTTTTTCAATGTTTTGTTTTTTTTAATTTTGGTGCAAAGTATTTATTTATTTACTTTATTTTGGGATAGGTTTTTAGGAGAATATGGAAACTACTACGCAAGAAGGGTAGATCACTTTTGTTTCTTATTCTTCTTATCCCTATTCTATCTCCTGCAGTGGACACTTAGAGCTTCCTCAAATGCGGGAGATCCAAGGCCAAAGTGGTCCTTTTGTCCAACTCCCAGCGTCCCTTCCGGATAAATCTCTGGAAGGCCTGCAGATTCACTGCGTCCCCAACTTTTAGTACCCAAAAGTAGGTGGCAAAGATGAGCCAAGTAAGGGCATCGGTCAGTTTCTTGTCACCGTGTTTGAATTCGAGAGTCAGATAGACCTCCCGTGGAAACATCAGCACGCCACTACAAATCACTCCTATGCGACCATATATCCAGTCCCATATTGGGCGTACGACGGCACAATCCACCAACTTGTGACTCAATGTCTCCACCGCAGAACACCTGAGGCAGAGATTTGATGTTGCTCTGCCATGCCGCCACAATTTGTCAGCTGTCGGAACAACCTCATTGACAGCCGAGTAAACCGCAGCTTTCCAGTCAGTGGGGATCTTCGGAATCTGAAATTTTTCCCAAATTGTACTCCATCGTCTAAGCGAATAGTTTTGTTGTACCCGCGGTAGAACACTGGTGGTAGACATCAGATGTTTGTAAAAGAAGGCTGACCGAGCTTCTTTATAGATACAAATGGAATAACGATAGTTAAATTGAACAATTCGAAGCATTAAAAAATGGTATCTCCAAAATCGCTGATGCCACAAAGAAAGTTATTCAAAATTAATTGTGTGTTTTAAGGAGACCTGTATTTCTTTGTAGTACGTTTTCGTCTATCGCTTAACGTTTACCAGTAATAAAAAATTATCCAAAAATCCTTCCGAATGAAGCGGGCTTCGCAGGTTTTCCCAGAAAATTCAAGATATAGCATTTATTTGCCATGTAAATGTCTTTAGTATATGGTATTTTAATCAAAATCGTTACAGTCATTTTTAGCAAATAAAAATTTCGAAAAAGGTTCCATGTAAAGAGTAGTTTGATGTGGGGGGATTTTCTTGAAAATCTTCGTGTCGTATGTTTGGAAAGTGCTGAACATAAATACTAAGTTTGGTATTTATCCAACTTTTTCTTTTTTAGTTATGCTGCTCACAGTTACACACACGAACCTTTTTCTAAATATTTTTTTATTCAGGGTGAAAATACGTGTATTGTAGGAATTGTATTGTAGTCGACTGTTGGGGAGCCAAAAACTTGAGATAGTTTCTTGGAGTGTTCACCCCACGTACGATACAAAGTTTCCAATGGCCTTCGCCCCCATGTTACCTATTAAGAAGAGATAGAAGAATAAGCTTTTGTAACAATGCTTTGTAGAAGAGTGGTTAGAGAAAGGCATGTGGATATAACATATGGCATTTTTTTCAGTAAAATTAATATAAAAGGTGGAAATCAAAAACGCAGGGGAGAGAATATCGAGAAAAACTGATTTCCATTTTGAATTTCAATGTTCAATGACTTAGTTTCCACCCTGTAAAAATGTATTCTTATTCTGTTATACATATAAAGTAACTTTAAAGTATAATGATTTACAGATACTGTAATTTTAGTATTATGCAAACTCTCGATGTTCCTCTTGCGAAGAAACCAAGAGTTAGTAATTTATTGTCAGTTCTGTACAAGGCAGGAATGGCATAATGCAAAAAGCATGCACTTTTTTATACAAGAAAATAAAACCAAAGTATCTCCTGGAGATTCTTGTTAAAATTCTGACGCTGCTCTACGAATTCCCATTTGATTATTTATGAGTATTAAACTACCATCAACGCAAACCTGTTGCAGAAAGTTGCCAGACGACCTTTGACCCTCCCCTCCGTCCCTGAGGGATTGCTTGATAAAGGGCAGTGAACGGCGTTCATATCAAGTTCAAGTTTGTTTCAGGAGGCCTTGAATCCAGAATCACGACAGGAATAATCTTCGGCACTTAGAGAACCAGTGACCCCCTGAGAAACAAGCGCTTGGAGGTCGTAACTAAGCGCTTCTGAAAGCTGAATGGCAATTGGTTATAGGCCGGCATGTAATTTGGTTTTATTGGTTGTTCAGCTGTAGGCATTTGATGTAAGGTATTGCCTGCGTTATAAACATTTTATTAGCAGCACGGACTTTGGAACGCATATGCTATGCCTTTCAAGACGAAAAACTAAAACATGCTCCATGCAAAGTCTGATGTATTACGCTCACATCACTTTCTCAACTCATTATTTTTCATATTATATAGCATCTACAGATACTCTTATGACAGGCAGTTTGTTGTCTACTTCATGTTATCGAAGTACACCTTTGCAGAATAACTTTATTCATTTATGTATAGAATTATAATTTTAACATCCTAAATTCTATATGAAATTTCACCGTAAATATATGTTTTGAGGTCCCTGAATCCAAATAAAGCATTTTTAGAAAAATGTCGTGTCTGCGTGTGAACAGCATAACTCAAAAACGAAAAGTCGGATAAATACCAATCTATGGTATTTAGATTCAGCATCTTCCACTTACATGGAAAATTTTGATTTTTTAAAAAATGTCTGTAACGATTTTGATTAAATACCACAATGAAAGATATTTACATAACAATTAAAATCTATATCAGAAATTTCTGTGAATAGCCTTTGAAGCCCTCTTCACTCGGAGGGAGTTTTGTATAATCTTGTATAACTGGTAAACATTAAGTGATAGACGAAAACGTACTACACAAAAATGTAGATCTGTTTAAAACACACAATTTATTTCAAATTAGTTTTTGTGGCATAAGCGATTTCTGAGATATCCGTTATGAATTGTTCGAATTTTTCATTACTTGGTCATTCTTTTCAAGTCCTGTCAACATTCAGTTGTTTCTCGCGATACATGGAAACAGTATGGAATTTTAAGGTTAGGTATAGCGTCCAGTTGTTAAACATTTGACTATCGCTGTTCCTTTATATCTATAACAAAATGTGTAATGTAGGTATTTCTGCAAATGGTTATTTGGGTTGAGGTAGGTAGGTTTTATTGTTTAGGTGTTGTATCGTATTTCAACTGTTGGGGAGCCGAACTTGAAGTAGTTGCAACCGCACGTATGGTACCCGATGGTCTTCGCCCCAAGTTTAGGAATCAACTTTGTATTTTGAATGTTTCTTTAAATATTATATATATGTTTGCTCGGTTGCGTCAGTATTAATTTTTAGAAGCATGTATATCTTTGCTGGGTGTGATGGACTAGAGAATGTAGGCTTACACAAATTATAATTTTTACCTCACTCCTTTGATTAATCCTTGACACGGTTAAATAACACTTCACTGATATAGAGAGCTGTGAGATTATTTATTAATTACTTGCACTTTTTAAACACGTAAACTTTATAATAACCTTGCCGTAATGAATTTTCGTCTCACACTGAATACGTATTAAACTTCTCGAGGACGCGTCTCGCGTCCGGTTAGGAGCGCTGTCTGCAAGCAACTGACTTCTGAATTTGTAAATTTTACCCCATTTCAGTTTCCGATTGGCTAATCCTACTACAATAGAATACTTTTATTTAACTTAAGCTTTTTACTGGTTGTTGACTGGCTATTTATAAAGTGTTTTAAAAAATTGCATTATTGTTGCTCCAAGAACTACTAGTAGCATTATTAAACTTTCCAATTCATCATTGCCCCAAAGTTACCCCATTATTAGCAACTTTTGATCTACATTCCCACAGTTCCTACATTATTAAATTACGTAATATATTCACATAACATTATTAAACATGCGTACAATAATATAAACATAATACAATTACTGTAATATACACTTTTTATATATTGTTACATACACATATTGCTTTAAGGTGGGCTGTAATTATATTTTATATTATATAATTAGACTGAAATCATTTAAGTGTTAAAAATACTGCCTCAGGGTTAAAGTGTAGTGGATAGAAAAATAAACTTCAGTAAGAATAGGTAGAATAAGATGACTGAAAAAGTCAATGCCATAGCCTGAATTTGAACCACGGATCTCCCGGTCCCGGTCCGGTTGCTCTAATCACTGAGCTACCATGGCAACATTCGGGCACCACATTAAATTCTCCAACTGATTGGAATTTTCCCCGGTAAACCACAAGGAGGTCTCAAATTGTATTGAAATGACACACCCCAATGGCAACTTACAATGCTGTAAGGACTTCAAGACCTGGGCTTCATAGTTTCAAGCACTATTTGGCCAGTTAATGGAATTAATTGTTCTTCCACACAAGCCCTGTGCTGGGCAATGTTAGAAAGGTAGAATCAGATGACTGAAAACGAGGTCTGTGGTTCAAATCTTGGTTATGGCATTTGATTTTTACTTTCTCGACTACGTATAGTATGAAGGGGAAGTATTGTATTCCACCCAAAAATTCGATACCGAGATTTCACCGGAAATACATGTTTAGAGGATCCCTGAATCCAAAAAAAGCATTTTTCGAAACATGTCCGTGTATGTACCTGTGAACAGCATAACTCAGAAACGAACAGTCTGATAAACACCAAACTTGGTATTTAGGTTCAGTATCTTTCAGAGATGCGACACAAAGGTTTTCAAGAAAATCCCCCCACCCAGATTACCCTTTACATGGAATATTTTTCGAAAATTTTAATTTTCTCAAAAATGGCTCTAACGATTTATATTAAAATATCATACATTTAATATACTTTCATGACAAATAAAATGTATATCTTGAATTTTCTGGGAATGTCTCCAAAATTATTCCTTATTGTGAAGGAATTTTGCATAATTGGTAAACCATAAGAGATAGACAAAATTTTACTACACAAAAAATGTAGATCGCGTTAAAATACACAATTTATGTCATATACATTTATATTGTTGAGTGAACCATTTTCAAGATATTGCTTGTTATTCCCTTAAATTTTCCAATACTTATACTTTTCTCAAATTCGCTATTCATATTTTTCTGTCCTGGTAATGCAAAGAAAATGGAATACTCCACATAGCAACCAGCTCTTAAAATATTTGACTATCGCTTTAAATTAGCGATAAGATTAATATCTCGATATCTCGATTAACATGAATCATATGCATTATAAGCGTTTGTAAAAATATTTTGTATAAGATTAGAGAATGTCATGTGAGTGTAACACATCAGATTTTTTAATCATCTGATTCTACCTTTCCAACTTTGTCCAACACACGGTTTGTCTGGAAGAACAATTATTTACATTCAATAAGAATAGCCAGTATATCCACCATTAAACAATGGAGGGTAGAGAAAGTCACGTGAATATCTCACGTCAGATTTTTCCCATCTCAGCTTTTGCATACCACAAATTATGTCTATGTTTCTGGTGGTATTTATAAACATTTCAAAAGTGGCTGTATAAAACCTATAAAGGAACTGTAATGTACTTTTTGTATCTTGAAGAAGTGTTATTTTCGCATCGCAACTGAGATAGCGGCTCTTACAAAAAAAGGAAAGTGGCAACGTGCCCGACAAGGTTTGTTGTGGTTTTTTGCAACAAACAACAATAAGGCGGTATTTACGTCCAATGCACTACGATGATTGGAGCGCAAGATCTGCTGCAGGCAAAGTCACGATCTCCAATCATTGTGAAGGTCGATGTAAAGGGTACCCGAAGGACGACAGGCAGAATGGTCAAGGACCTTCTGGTCAACCACCTGCTTGGACCAGTTCATCAGAGCAATTTAATTCTTTTATGATAGTCTCGACAGCTTCATCCGGGAGAGCCTGACTCAACGTCCAGAGTAATCTCTTTGGTCTCTTTGAAAACTTAATTATGAATTACAATATAATTACAATATAATTATGTTTTGTGTAAGCCATATTCTTTCGCCTTACCAGTCCTGATAAGAGATACGTGTTCTACAAATTACTACTTACGCAGCCGAAGTATACATACATATATACATAAACAAATAAAGAAACATTAAAATAAATTTAAAAGTTAATTTTTAAACGTGGTGGCGAAGGCTACCGGAAAAGTAAACGTGGGGCGAAGACCACCGGAAAATTTGTATCGTATGTAGGGCGAACACTCCAAGAAACATATCTCCCGCAATACGTGGTGCAACAACAAACAATTAAAACACTATCAATTTTGTTTCTCCAATAGTGGGTTGCAAAAACTCCTTCAAGGTTAGCATGGTAACCACTACACCACGAAGGACGATATTTCGTTCGAGATCAATGATGTCAGGGAAGCGCCTTTTTGATCTTCAAAGATGTGCGGATTGTCAGCGATAAGGACGACCACATATAAACGTAAATAAAACCACCTCCCCCTCTGTAAGGTTAGGAAAACAATAGCGAACAACTCTAATAGGAACGTTGCATAAAGTATAAGAAGACGTAGACATAAAACGTAGTAAATCTTTTTCTGACTATTTGGAAAGAAACACTAGGATCAGCGTGCATAAAAAACTTAATAAGTATATGCTTTTCCTCTTAGCACATTATTGATCTAGCACGTAATACTTCTACCCTCAGAATATACTATGATTGTCTTGCATAAAAAGAGTTTGCATCGTAGGCAATACGAGGGGCACTATTTATATTTTGTGCCTTGGCAACCCTGAATGTTGTAGGTGCCATCTGACATTTTCAATGGAAAGTATGACGTTTTTGACCATAATCTACTTCAAACATTTTGTCAATAGAGCGCCATTTGTTTTGTTTACACTAATTTTAAAATTGTGTGTCAACAAAAACATGGAATTAATTCGTGAAAGCGTTCGTGCAATCATTTGTTACGACTTTCGACGTGGATTATCAAGACAAGACTGTATCGATCAATTAACTTCCACATTTGGTGACGAAGCTCCATCCTTTGCCACTGTGAAACGCTGGTATAACGAATTTAATCGTGGCCGCCGTTCGCTCAATGATGAAGTTCGTGAAGATCATCCAAAATCAGTTGTTGTGCCAGAAAACATTGAAGCTGTGCAAAACCTAATAATGAAAGATCGTCATGCGACATATTGTGAGATTGAGGCAACTCTAGGCATTAGTTCCACCAGCATATATAAAATATTGCATGATTATTTAGCCGTGAAAAAGGTTTGCTCTCGTTGGATCCCACATAATTTGACGCAATCTCAAAAAGATGCTCGTGTCGATTGGTGAACAAAAATGCTCAAGAAATACAACAGCGGTGCCTCAAAAGACGTATATAAGATTATAATAGGACACGAATCATGGATCTATGCGTATGAACCGGAACGTAAACAGGAGTCGACTGTATGGGTGTTTCAAGATGAAGCAAATCCAACAAAAGTTGTTCGCACTCGAAGCAATTCGAAGCAAATGGTCGCCTGCTTTTTCAGCAAAACTGGCCATGTGGCAACAGTGCCTTTAGAGGAACGTAAAATGTCAATGACGAATGGTACACAACCATTTGTTTGCCGGAATTCTTCGGTGAAGTAAGGAAAACCAACAAGAACCGTAGGATCGTTCTTCATCAAGACAATGCGAGCGCACACACATCACGTCTAACAACAGAGTATTTGAAGGCTCAAAAATCGAATTAATACAGTCCTGATTAGGCACCCAATGACTTCTGTTTGTTCCCGAACATCAAGAATAAATTGCGTGGACAACGATTTTCGTTGGCAGAAGAAGCGTTGATGCCTTCAAAAATCATGTTTTGGAGGTGTCTCAAAAACACTGGAATAAATGTTTGGACAAATGATTCAAAAGTATGCAAAAGTGCATGGATCATAAAAGAGAATATTTTTAAAAGCAATAAAGCAGTTTTCAATAAGAAATTACCTTGTTTTAATTATTAGGCTCAAAATATAAATAGTGCCCCTCGTACTAAGAAAAACCATAGCATGCCTTTCCCCAGGCTTCGCTTGTTTAGTAATTGTACATAATAAAGTAAAATGGCTGCATTTCTTCAATTTCGGGTAAGAAAGACGTTTAAAGAAGGAAAATAGTCTAGAGATTCTGACTACAAGCAGTTATATCGATTCGATAAACAGAATGTGGAGTGGTAAGTGAGGATTAGAGTTGTTTACGATCTATGGTAACAATAGCTCCGCGCTGAAACATGTGGAACCGAATGAAAGTTCAACAGTATGAGTGTATCACTGTGTTTACTCAGTTGTGTTCTCTTGTTCTTGTTGCATCAAATGGCGACAAAAATAGAACCATTCTGATAAGGGTACATTATTCCAAAATACTTGTATTCTATGATTATTAAGCAGTGTAAGAGGTGTGATTTTACCATACTCGAGAAACTGATCTCATGAGTGCCCAACGAAGAAGGTAAGGCCACTACAGGTCATTCCAAAAGGCAAGAAACAGGGAAATCCACGGCCGGCCACCAGTCGCACCCCGGAGGTAATTTGGAAGATGAGAGCCGATGCCTCTGGACCAAATCCCGCAGCTCAGAGGGCATTGCACTGTAATTAGGGATCTCTGTTGCTACTGTGAACACCATAATCAACCAGGATTTGAATCTAGTGCCACAAGAGTCGGGATATAAGCTGTTGCCTAAACACATTGCAGAACGTGCCACTAAGCTGTATGAACAATACCTAGCTGGTGAAAAGTTGATGTTTGTTGCCTTTATAGATGAGACATATGTTTTATCCAAGTGACTGCAACAAACCCTGGGCTACAATGACAATTAACCATTTTTCGTGTACATAAAAATGTGAAAATGAACTCGGTATATTATCAGACTAACGTCCTGATACCAATTTTCCATACAAAAATCCCTGCTCTCTATAATACAGATGTAAGTAAAGTCTGATCGCATCAGGATAAAGCATCAAGCCATACATCTGCTTTAATCCACAATTTTTTGGGGAACATAAAGAGAGAGAAATGGGAATACATTCCATACCTTTCAGCGATATCTGTGTTAAGTCATCTGATGCATCAATGATGGAGTTTTGTGTATTTGGGTTACTGAAAAGAGCCCTTGGAAGCAGACGGCGGCGGACTTTGGATGGTCTCTGGAAAGCTGTCAGGAGGAATGGAATACACTGGACATCCCTATATTTCATAGCAGTTTGCTTTGGTGGAAGCTGTGCTACAGCTTAATAGCGCAGGCTAACGGCTGCCAGATAGAACATCGCTGCGGGTGGAGGCGTGGTTTTTCATAAGGTAACAACCCTCGGCAGTATCGTCATCTTAAATTCCTCCACTGCTGCAGCTTTGTTATTTCTCACTGCAGGGGCTTTTTGACCTATTCGGTAGCTCTGGATACTACTTAGCAAATTTACGAACTGTGTTTGTTCTCCTTGTTCTTCTCGTTTATCATCAAACATTTGAGATGTTTTAGATACATAGGTTATGTTGATATCATATTTTCCAATTATTGGAGTTTACCTCCTTCTATAATCTGTCATGTTAAGTTTTAAATGAGAATGTCCGTGACGAGAAAGACCGAATAGAAGCGGAAGTAAGTTCGATTATTATCGAAAGGTAAATCTGTGGTAGGGAGGTATAAACTTCTTAGCATTAGATTACTGTTTATGAAGTATATGCTATTAATTCGAACTTTTCCTATAGATAAAACGTAAGGTAATACTACATTTTATGCATACGGCTCAGTCTATGGCAGGATGGTCCATGAGGGAAGCTGCAAAATAAAACTGTTTGTTACTTTCTCTACCATGCATCTAGTTAGTACTGAAGTTATTGCATTCCATATTTCACCGGAAATACACATTTTGAGCCCCTGAACAAAAGAAAAATTATTTTTAGAAAAAAAGACTCGTGTGTGTCTGTGTGAACAGCATAACGAACAAAAAATCTCATGTGTTACATTTTATGTAGGTAGTCTGACCTACGTATGGAAGTCAATTTGAAGTAGGTATTGTCTTTACGATATTTGCACTACGCTTTGGGCGTCAATTTGAAGGTTAAGGTTATGTTATGCTGGTGTTGTATCGTATTTCGACAGTTGGGGAGCCGAACTTGAAGTAGTTGCAACCGCACGTATGGTAAAAGGTTTCCGGTAGTCTTCGCCCCAAATGGACTTTCCGGTGGCCTTTGCCCCAAAAAGTGTTTAAAAATATTAACCATGTAATTTTGACTGTTTCTTTGATTATTATATATTTATGTTTGCCTCGGCTGCGTCAGTATTTATTTTTAGAGACATGAATGTCTTAGCAGGGAGTGGTGCGATTGAAGAATGTAGGCTTACACAATTATAATTTTACTTCACTCCCTTTATTAATGCTTGACACGATTTAAATAACACTTCACTGCACTTTTTAACACGTAAACTATTTTTCGTCTCACGCTGAATACGTATTAAATTTCTCGAGGACGCATCTCGCGTCCGGTTAGAAACACTGTCTACAAGCAAAGCGTCCAGTTATGAGCGCTGTCTACAAGCAACTGACTTGATTTCTAACGCCTAAATTTGTAAATTTCTGTATTTCAAGTCTCTGACTGGCTATTCCTAATCCAATAGAACACTTTTATTTAAATTAAGCTTTTTGCTGGTTGTTGATTGGCTATTTTATAAACTGTCACAAAAATTACATTATTGTTGCTTGCTCATTATTGCCTCAAAGTTACCTCATTGTTAGCAACTTTTAACCTATTATTCTCAGAGCTCCTACATTCTTAAATTACGTAATACATTCACATAACATTATTAAACATATATACAATAATATAAACATATACAATGACTGTAATATACACTTTTTATATATTGTTACATACACATATTGCTTTAAGGCGGGCTGTTATTGAATTTATATATTATATAATTAGACTGAAATCATTTAAGTGTTAAAAATACTGCCTCCCATTACACTATCGCTTATTATGGATATACAAATTATTTTTACACAACTTGATTTCCTTGTCTACTTCATTTTAATCCAAGTAAATCTTTTCGGAAATAGCTGCATTGTACGTGTTGTTATAGAAACAAAGGCAATAGCTATAGTTAAATGTTTTAGAACTGTACACCATATGCTGACCCTAAAATGCCATACTCTTTTCATGACATTGCAACAAACAACTGAAAATTGACAGGCCTTTAAAAGAATGTTAAGTATTGAATAATTCGAACCATTAATAACGGCTATCTTGAAACAGTCTGTAAAAAAATTATTTTACACAAATTGTGTGTTTTAAAGATCTACATTTTTTATGTAGTACGTTTTCGTCATCGTTTAACGTTTGCCAGTTTTACAGTATTACATAAAATCATGTGAAAAGAATAGGAAACAATAGAACAGTAACAATGGTGCTGAAATGCGAGGCTGAAGGAATAGAGGACTGGGAACTCCAAAAGAACAATGGATGGTAGGGGTGCAATGAAGCATGGCATCTAAGGACTAATAGATGAAGATTCAGAGGATAGGAATTTATGGAAGAACCAAATTATGCATGGGTTGTAGGAAAACTACTGTACGGTATATAATTCCCAAATTAAAAACATTACCAAACAATTCATTCACAAACAAAACGTTTTGATAAAAATCAAACATCATTTTGACTAGGAGCTAAGCTTTGAATAAAATGAAGACGAAAAAGAAACATTCCCAAAAAGAAACTAAGCTCATTGCTCCGTCTATATAAGTCAGGCAGTGTCTCACTGATCAGTGCGCCCTCTCTCCACAATCATTGGCAAGAGACATTGTTAACAGTTTCCTGAATTAATGTAAAACGCCACAAAACTGATAAAGTTTATTGCAAGTTCGTCTTCCTATATACATAGAATGTACCATTTTGTCATGTGAGATCGAGATTCTTTGCTAATAAGACACTATTCCCTAGGGCCAGAGGGTATTATTTGAAATTACAGTGAATCAGAAAATCCTCCCCCAGGTGTGTCCAACTGCTACGCCTACAACACTGCCACAATAGTTTCGAACTGTGTTGTACAATGACGGAAATGCCTGTGGTCGTCCCCGATCACGGTGGAGCCCCATCCTCAGAAGTAGGCTCTAGGAAGGCTTCTTCATGTTGCGACAAAGCAAGAAATGCTTGCCATGTTTTCACAAGTGTTGATGTTCCCACATAGCAGTTCGGTTGCCCCAGAGTGTTCCGCACGAGCGATTCCCACGATGTACGTGTGCCAGATCGAACAGAAACACCATATTTACGTGTAGCATACTGACAAATAGGCATGACATCACTATGTTAAGGAATGTCATTTGGCACTTCGTCTCCCATAAAACGTCTGTAAAGGGCAATTAAGTGGGGTCATACAACACCATCATGGTAAACACTATGTTCCTTTCAAAACCGTACAAGTGCCATGCAAAGTAACATATTCCCAAGAAGATTGTGTCCTAGGTGTAAAAGAATACAGAAAAACAAGCGAATAAATGAAATGAAATTACTCAAAAGGAAAATAGATAATTGGAGAGAAATTAGGTGAGGGTAGAGAGGAGGAAATTATTTGAGATAAGAGAAGGGAGAGCAGAGAGGATAGGATAAAGAGGAGAAGTGGGAGTGTAGGAGAGGAGAAGTAAAGAGGGATTAGAGAATTTGGGGAGTGGAGAAAAGTTAGGACAAAGGGAAGAGGAGATTAGAGTGCAGGAGAAGAGAAAAGAAGAAAATAAAAAAGAGGGAGGGAGAGAAAAGTTGTGGATAGAGAAGAGTAAGGACTGGAGGGTAGGAGAGGAGAAGAGAAAAGCATAAATGAGAAGCAAATAGGTAAGGAGAGGAGAGCAGAAAAGAAGAGAGAGCGCAGAGTAGAAAATGAAAGGAGAAAGAAGATAAGAGGGGAGAGAAAGTTTGATAAGAGCCGAGATGACAGGGGAGGATAAAGAGAAACGACAGATAAAGAAGACATGTAATTGAGGAGAGTAGAGGAGAAGGAGAAGAAAGGGCAGGAGAAAATAAGAAGAGGGAAAGAAATGATGATGGATGGGAGAGAAAATAACAGAAGAGACGTGAGGACAGGAGAGGAGAAAAGAAAACGAAAGGAGAGAACAGAAGGTAAGGGAAGGAAAGAGAAGAGAAAGCAAAAAAGGAGGAGAGAAGAGAGGTATTCTTTATGAACCTTTGTATCATAAATTACAAGGCACCACTTTTACCACTTTGGTACTGTAATTTCGTGAATTCCTCGTAATGAGGAAACAAGAATCTATATAATACGAGAATTATCCAGACGATCAAGATATATATAGAGAATCATGTTAGATAATATTTTAAACATTTGCACTTTCTATTTGGTTCCCTTTTGTCAATACTACAGTGCTGCTTATAATACGCAAATGAGACAATAAAACATGTTATTCGACTGGAATCAACCGCGTTGGCTTCTATACACAGGCAATATCCTACGTGAAATGTTTTCAAAACTGTACCTGGAGAGAGGAGCCAGTCCGCCACTGACGTTGCCAATGTGCCAAAGCAATCTATCGCCGATACGAGGAAGTCTAGCGGGTACACTTGCCAAAACCTGTGTCCACGTGTGTTCAACAGGTGCTTAAACCAAATATGGGTTATACTTTCAAAGCCACCTTGGTGAATGGCTTCTTCTAAAAGAAGAATATCAAAAATGCAAAAGAAGTCATCGACATTTGTTTTGAAACGCTTTCTGCCGTAAAAAGTTTTCTCGTGGGAAACGTTTACTGTTTAGCAAGAAGCAACAGACAACCCACACCTCTTTGTGATTATTCAGGTGTAAAATTATCTCTGATCTAAGAGTAGGACAAAGAAATATGTTGGTAACATTTGCATTTTTGCGTTCTCTCTACTCCTTAGCCCTTACCTACGTAGAGTAGGGGAAGCATTGCATTCTACCCAAAAATTCCATACCCAGATTTTAAAGGAAATACATAAATAAAACATTCTGGCGTGTCAAACTCACATGACTTTCTCTACTCTTGTACAAACTATTCTTACAAACGCTTATTCTCCATATGCTTCATGTTAATCAAGATGTTAATCTTATTACTATTATTATCCTAAGCGATAGTCCAATATTTTAAGAGCTGGTTGCTATGTGGCGCATTCCATTCTCTTTGCATGTCCAGTGTATAAAAAAATGAATAACGAATTCCCATTTGAGAAAAAGTATAAGTATTGGAAAATTTAAGGGAATAACAAGCAATAGCTCGAAAATGGTTCACTCAACAACAAAATGTATATGACATACATTGTGTATTTTAACGCGATCTACATTTTTTGTGTAGTAAAATTTTGTCTATCTCTTATGGTTTACCAGTTATGCAAAAGTCGTTCACAATGAAGAATACTTTTGGAGACATTCCCAGAAAATTCGAGATATACATTTCATTTGTCATAAGAATATCTTAAACATATGATATTTTAATCAAAATCGTTATAGCCATTTTCGAGAGAATTAAAATTTTCAAAAAAGTTTCATGTAAAGGGTAATTTGGGGTGGGGAATTTTCTTGAAAACCTTCGTGTTGCATCTCTGGAAATACTGAACCTAAATACCAAGTTTGGTGTTTATCCGACTGTTCGTTTCTGAGTTATGCTGTTCACAGACACACACGGACATGTTTCCAAAATTTTTTTTTGGACTCAGAGGGTCTCAAAACACATATTTACGGTGAAATCTCGGTATCGAATTTTTGGGTGGAATGCAATACTTCCCTACTTACTATACGCAGTAGAGAAAGTAAAAATTAAAAAAGTACGTGTTTTTGTGTGTGTATGTTTTGAACAGAATGACTCATCTGGATAAATACCAAAATTGATATTTTAGCTTAACCTCTTCCAAGGAAGCGACACAAATATTTATACATTCTCTACCACGTAAATAGTAGGTAGAGAAGAGATTGTATTCCACCGAGATTTCATTGGAAATGCATGTTTTGCGGCCCCCTGAATCCAAAAAGAAGCATGTTTAGAAAAAGGTCCCTGTGCGTGACTGTGAACAACCTAATTCAAAAACGAAAAGTTCGATGAATACCAAAATTAGTATTTAAGTTTAGTATCTTCCAAGGATTAGATCTAAGATTTCCAAGAAATTCGCCACTCCCAACTACCCTTTACATGGGATAGTTTTCGAAAATTATTATTTTCTAAAAAATGGATCTCATGATTTTAGTTAAAATACCATATATTAAAGATATTTACATGAAAAATATAATGTATATCTTGAATTTTCTGGCAATAGCCCAAGAAGACCTTTTTATGGGAAAGGAATTTTGTATAAGCTTATATAGTGGTAAACATTGAGCGATAAACGAAAACGTACCCCTTAAAAAATATAGATCTCCTTAAAACACACGTTAAAATACGTTTTTTATTGGCATAAGCCGTTTCTGAGTTATCTGTTATTAAAGGTTCCAAATGTTCAACACTTTTAATACTTTTAAAGTAACATGGATGTTCAGTTGTTTCTCGCGACCGTATGGAAACAGTATGAAATTTTAAGTTTTCTTTTATGGACGCTCTTTAACTGCTGTGGTCCTTAGCGTCCCATTGTACATTGGGCTGAAAGACCTGAACCTTTGCTCAGAGGCCCCTTTATTAGACTTGAGGTTCTTTTACGTGCCGTAAATGTACGACTGGCGATCACCGGCCTTACTTCCCTTACAAAGGAAAAAATGCATTCTCCACCGGGTTTGAACCCGCGACCTCGGGAACTAGGAGCTAGGGTACTCATGGCATGGTACTCTTAGATCACGGAGGACGAGATATAGCGTTCAGTTCTTAAACACTTGACTATCGCTGTTCTCTTTGTATCTATAACGAAATGTGTAATGTAGCTGTTTCTGCAAAGGTTTATTTGGATTAAAATGTAGTAGATAGAAAAATAAGCTTTAGTAAACATAGTTTGTATACCCATTAATAAAGATAGAGTGCAAAGAAAGTCATGTGAAGGTGTCACATCAGATTTTTAAATCCTACTACCCCAAGCTACCTTCAACATGGAAAAAATAGGTTTTTTTTATTTTCTCAAAAGTGAGAATTTTTTATTAAAATACTAACTGTTTAAGATATTCGTATGTCAAATAAAATGTATATCTTGAATTTTCTGGTAATAGACCGAAAAGTCCTATTCATTCTGAATGGCTTTTGTAAACGTGGTAAACTGCAAGAGAGGCGATTTCTTCCTACAAAAAGCTTTAGATGTCTTTAATGGACACAATTTGTGTCAAATAAAAATTTATGTGTCATTAGTACTTTCCGAGACATTCTTTGTTGCTGGTTTGAGTTTTAAAGTACTTTAATCTAGAATATCCTTCTTATACCTACAACGAAATGTGTAAATGTATAATGAAAGCTAATCTCGATTAACAAGAAGTGGATAGAAGAATGAGCTTCTGGAAGAATAGTTTGTAAAAGACTGAGTAGAGAGGGTCATGTGAACGAAACACATCAGATTTTTCCTTTCGCTGATTCAGAATGCTTCCGTGGTAGTCAACGTAATGCGTGAACCAGAGTGGTAACGTTTATAGGGTCAAAAATATCTAAAAAGCACAAATTTCCTTTGTATCTCAAAGTTGATATTAACATTACAATGTATTTTGTTCTTGTTCATCAGGAGCAGGGCACTCAACTAACTTATTTGCCAGGTCCTTTACGAGGGCTGATCAACAAAGACAGACTGATTTTTTCCTGTAGCTTCCGTGATAGTTTCGTATCTGTAACATAAATATTTGAAAAGAGCGGGTTTTTATGTATAATGTTGGTAGGCGGCAGCACTCTCGTATTGGTAGGTTGGTACTAATGCTCTATTTTGTAGACCCTACGTGCATTTTCCATAGCAGCTGCGTCTCTTTGCTGATGGAGGGGATGCATTTTTTAAATCGATTATCACCGGTGATGAGTCATGGCTGCATCATTATGATCCTGAAGGAAAACAAGCCAGCACAGTGTGGAAATCGGCAGGTTCTCCAGCACCAAAAAAGGCAAAAGTTGTTCCATCTGCAGGGAAAGTGATGGTGATCACATTTCTTGACTGTAATGGAATGATTTACCAGCATGCAGTTCCCCCCTCACACTACTGTTACAGCAGCATACTACACGTCAGTATTGGCTACACTGAGGAAGCACATTGCAAAGAAACGACCAGAGCTTTCTCGGACTGGGTGGCGACTTCATCATAACAATGCACGGCCTCACGTCGCAAATCAAGTCATGCAGTTTCTGGCTCGATTCTACATTACCTGTGTACCACATCCACCTTATAGGCGCGATCTTGCACCCTGTGACTTGTTTTATTCCCATCACTAAAGGCAAAGCTTAGGGGTATTCGATTTGAGAACTCTGAAGCAGTGCTCAAGAAAAGTGAGGCGATTCTCAAGGACCTGACAAAGAATGGTCTGCAGCACGTGTTCAAGGACTGGCAGAGACGCTATAAAAACTGCATTGATGTAGGAGGGGACTACTTTGAAAAAGATCATGTAAACATTGAATTGGAGTAATAAACAACTGTGAAAACAATCAGTCTCAGTCTTTGTTGATCAGCCCTCGTATTTCCTCAAGGTTCTACCAGGCTGAAGACGTATTGCATTCCACCTACAAATTTGATGTCGAGATTTCACCAGAAATACGCTTTTAAATACCCCTGAATAAAGAGCTCATCCTTAGAAAAAGGTCGGTCTGTGTAATTGTTATGGCGTGTATATCTGTGAACAGCATAACTCAAAAACAAAAGGTCGGTTAAATACCAAACTTAGCATTTAGTTCAGTATCTTCCAAGGATACAGCTCCAAAATTTTCAAGAAAATCCTCATATCCTAAACTTCGCTTTACAAGGAACATTTTGCGATTTTTTATTTTGATTAAAATACCATTGTTTAAGTGATTTGCATGACTAATAAAATGTCAGCCTTGATTTCTTTTAGAAATAGCCTGTGAAGTCCTGTTCATTCGAAAGAAATGTCGTATAATATTGTAGAACTAGTAAACCATAAAGGGACCAAGCGGATGGCTCAAGCAGAACGTCAGAGGCCCGCATTCGGGAAGTCCCTGATCGATTTCCGGTGACCGCTCACTTTGGCCCATGGACTTTTCCCCCGGGTCGACAGGCGAATGCTGGGGTGATTCATCTTTTACCCGACTCTCCTTCCTCTCATTTCCTGTACCATTCATCTTCGTTGTCATCTGTTTCACGGTTGTAGGACTAGGCGACAGTAGTATTAGTCCCGGATGAGCCAATTGTTTTAACGATAATCCTGCCGCTAGGGGCGCTCGTGTCGCTAGTGTCGGTGCGTGCGACGGCGGCGGCGGTAAGCTTGAAAAGCGCCCTGAGCGGTAGGATTATCGTTATTGCAATTGGTTCATCTGGGACGAGTTAAAAGAATTGAGGATTAGGGTAAGGTGAAGGAGAAACAGGAAGTGACGTGGAGTGTTTTGATTGGTTCGTTAATTAGGGTGGAAGATGAAGGAAGGAAGATGGAAGAGTATGGAGGTCGCGTGCTGGAGAGGAGCTGGGTGGCGAGGTGTTGTCTGTGCGGAGGTCGGGACTGAAAGAGGGAAAAGATGGGGAGCGAGGGATAAAAAGTATAACAGAAAGTGACGTGTGAAGTTGTGATTGGTGGGAATAAGAAGTGATTTTATTGGTGGAAAGGAGCAAATGAAAGTTGTTGATTGGTAAGAATAAGAGAGATTATGATTGGTGGAAAGAAAAAGGTGTGGGAGTGGGGTATGTTGGAGGTGATGGGAAAGGTAAGTTTTGCTAGCAACAGGATTTGCAAAAGCCTGTCGTGAACTGATCAGCAATTTTTTGAACGTTGGATGGTAGTTTTCTTGAGTGGATAGAGAGATGTGGTGATATGAGATGCGGTGGCGAAAATGGGAACTAAACAAGGTAGTTGAGACAAGAGGTTTAAGGACGAGGAAATTTGGAGGTTATTGGTGAACATGGCGGTCGCAAGAGGTGGGGGTAAGGAGACGCGGTGGTGAGAATGGGAACTGAAAGAAGATGGCGGTAGCAAGAGCTTAGAAGAGTAGATTTTGAGGTTAAAATAGTGGGAACTAAAAATGGCGGAGGGTCTGCGACAAGGAGATGCGGTGAGAACTAAACAAGATGGCGGACGCAAGAGGAGGGTAAGGAGATTTGAGGTTACAGTACCAAAACACGAAAGGATATATTCCTACGCCAAGCAGGTCCGAAAAATAATTATGCGTGTGGTACTTACCTGTTACCGGTGTGGATGCGTCACCAAAAGTGCGGCACGCGAGGCGGAAAAATAAAAGCAAACTGTTTTTGAAAATGCTTAACCAGCTTTAAGATCAACCAACATCACTACGCACTGATATACCTAGGTTTTTAAAGCGGTACAGACACCCTTTGCAGAGGCGTAATTTAACTATACCAAAACCTGGTACTGGACCATCGAGATGGTCGCTAGCGTACGTAGGAGCAGGGTTCTCATAGCCGGTCGAAAGCGGTCAAAAACGTGTACGACGTAGGTGTTCACAGTAGCTGCTGTCGAGTCAACCGTCGAGGTGTGAATAAACGAGATCTGTTCTCGCCGGCAATCTGGTTCGGAGATGTGAGCAGCGGCGAGGTGTTGTCTGTGCGGAGGACGGGACTGAAAGAGGGAAAAGATGGGGAGCGAGGGATAAAAAGTATAACAGAAGGTGACGTGTGAAGTTGTGATTGGTGGGAATAAGAAGTGATTTTATTGGTGGAAAGGAGCAAATGAAAGTTGTTGATTGGTAAGAATAACAGAGATTATGATTGGTGGGAAAGCAAAAGGTGTGGGAGTGGGGTATGTTGGAGGTGATGGGAAAGGTAAGTTTTGCTAGCAACAGGATTTGCAAAAGCCTGTCGAGAACTGATCAGCAATTTTTGAACGTTGGATGGTAGTTTTCTTGAGTGGATAGATGGGGCGATATGAGATGCGGTGGCGAAAATGGGGACTAAATAAGATGGTTGAGACAAGAGGTTTAAGGGCGAGGAAATTTGGAGGTTAGTGGTGAATATGGCGGTCGCAAGAGGTGAAGCAAGGAGACGCGGTGGTGAGAATGGGAACTGAAAGAAGATGGCGGTAGCAAGAGGTTAGAAGAGTAGATTTTGAGGTTAAAATAGTGGGAACTAAAAATGGCGGAGGTTCTGCGACAAGGAGATGCGGTGAGAACTAAACAAGATGGTGGACGCAAGAGGAGGGTAAGGAGATTTGAGGTTACAGTACCAAAACACGAAAGGATATATTCCTACGCCAAGCAGGTCCGAAAAATAATTATGCGTGTGGTACTTACCTGTTACCGGTGTGGATGCGTCACCAAAAGCGCGGCACGCGACGCGAAAAAATAAAAGCAAACTGTTTTTGAAAATGCTTAACCAGCTTTAAGATCAACCAACATTACTACGCACTGATATACCTAGGTTTTTAAAGCGGTACAGACACCCTTTGCAGAGGCGTAATTTAACTATACCAAAACCTGGTACTGGACCATCGTGATGGTCGCTAGCGTACGTAGGAGCAGGGTTCTCATAGCCGGTCGAAAGCGGTCAAAAACGTGTACGACGTAGGTGTTCGCAGTAGCTGCTGCCGAGTCAACCGTCGAGGTGCGAATGAACGAGATCTGTTCTTGCCGGCAATCTGGTTCGGCGATGTGAGCAGCGGCGAGGTGTTGTCTGTGCGGAGGCCGGGACTGAAAGAGGGAAAAGATGGCGAACGAGGGATAAAAAGTATAACAGAAAGTGACGTGTGAAATTGTGATTGGTGGGAATAAGAAGTGATGTTATTGGTGGAAAGGAACAAATGAAAGTTGTTGATTGGTAAGAATAAGAGAGATTATGATTGGTGGAAAGAAAAAGGTGTGGGAGTGGGGTATGTTGGAGGTGATGGGAAAGGTAAGTTTTCCTAGCAACAAGATTTGCAAAAGCCTCTCCAGAACTCATCAGCAATTTTTGAACGTTGGATGGTAGTTTTGTTGAGTGGATAGAGAGATGGGGCGATATGAGATGCGGTGGCGAAAATGGGAACTAAACAAGATGGTTGAGACAAGAGGTTTAAGGACGAGGAAATTTCGAGGTTAGTGGTGAACATGGCGGTCGCAAGAGGTGGGGGCAAAAAGACGCGGTGGTGAGAATGGGAACTAAAAGAAGATGGCGGTAGCAAGAGCTTAGAAGAGCAGATTTTGAGGTTAAAATAGTGGGAACTAAAAATGGCGGAGGGTTGGCGACAAGGAGATGCGGTGGCCAACGTGAGAACTAAACAAGATGGCGGACGCAAGAGGAGGGTAAGGAGATTTGAGGTTAAGATTTTTAGGTTAAAACAGGGCGTAAGCATGGGAACGAAATCCAAGATGGCGAAGGCAATGGTGTGGACGAGGAGATGTGAGGTGCGGTGGCGAAAATGGGAACTAAACAAGATGACGAAGACAAAAAGTGTAAGGACGAGGAGATTTCGAGGTTAGTGGTGAACATGGCGGTCGCAAGAGGTGGTGTGCAAGGAGACTTGAGGTTAAGATTTTTAGGTTAAAACAGGACGTAAGAAGGGGAACTAAATCCAAGATGGCGGAGGCAAGGGTGGGACGAGGAGATGTGAGGCGCGGTGGTAAAAATGGGAACTAAATAAGATAGCGGAGGCATGAAGTTGAGGTTAAAAATTGAGGTAAACGTGGAGAGCTTAAACCAAGATGGCGGTGGCGTGGTGGTGAAAATGGGAACTAAACAAGATGGCGGAGGCAGGAAGTGGAGGGACGAAGAGGTTTGAGGTTATGGTCAACATGCGAAAGATGTCGAACGCAACAGATGGTGACGAGGAGATAGAATTGAGGATTAGGGAAAGATGAAGGAAAACAGGAAGTGACGTGGAGTGTTTTGATTGGTAAAAATAAGACGAAATGTGATTGGTGCGTTAATTCGGGTGGAAGATGAAGGAAGGAAAATAAAAGAGTATGGAGGACACGTGATGGAGTGGAGCGGAGCGGCGAGGTGTTGTCTGTGCGGAGGTTGGGACTGAAAGAGGGAAAAGATGGCGAACGAGGGATAAAAAGTATAACAGAAAGTGACGTGTGAAGTTGTGATTGGTGGGAATAAGAAGTGATGTTATTGGTGGAAAGGATCAACTGAAAGTTGTTGATTGGTAAGAATAAAGGAGATTGTGATTGGTGGAAAGAAAAAGGTGTGGGAGTGCGGTATGTTGGAGGTGATGGGAAAGGTAAGTTTTGCTACCAACAAGATTTGCAAAAGCCTCTCCAGAACTCATCAGCAATTTCAGCAGTCGATGTGCGTGGCGATAGGCCCGCTGCGATGAAAGAGCTGCAAACTGCGCGATAACTTGAAAAATATTGCCCGCCGTGACGCAATGCGAGCGCGCGCGTTTACCGTAACCCGTTACAGTTGCCATACTTATATTATCCGTCTTTTTCTTTTTTTTTCTTTTCTTTTTTTTTACGTTTGTTTTTAAAAAAAATAACTAGTTTCTCGGGGGTTTTCTCTGGTTGGTAGACGAATGCAAGCTCTTTCTGCTTTTTCACAGGTTTTCCCTGGTTGGTAGGCGTTTGCTGTAGTGGTTGACGAAGCCCTTTCTAATTTTCGAGGTTTTTTCAGGTTTTTCGTGGTTGTCCCTGCCCGGTAGGCAAATGATGAAGCTTTTGCTTGTCAGCGCACGGATACTAGGCACATACTCGCACACACACACACACACACACACACACCCGTTGCAGTTGCCATACTTATATTATTCGACTTTTCCTTTTTTTCTTTTTTTTCTTTTTGTTTTTTCATTTTTTTAAAAAATAGCTAGTTTTTTTGTAGGTTTTCTGCGGTTGGTAAACGAATGCAAGTCCTTTCTGCTTTTTCATAGGTTTTCCCTGGTTGGTAGTCGTTTTCTGTAGTGGTTGACGAAGCCGTTTCTAATTTTGGAGGTTTTCTCAGGTTTTTTAGTGGTTGTCCCTGTCCGGTAGGCAATTGATGAAGTTTTACCTTGTCGGCGCACGGATACTAGGCACATACTCGCCCGCACACACACACACACACAAACGTTGCAGTTGCCATACTTATATTATTCGTCTTTTCCTTTTTTTCTTTTTTTTTTTTAAAAATAACTAGTTTTTTGGGAGTTTTCTGCGGTTGGTAAACGAATGCAAACTCTTTCTGCTTTTTCATAGGTTTTCCCTGGTTGGTAGGCGTTTTCTGTAGTGGTTGACGAAGCCGTTTCTAATTTTCGAGGTTTTCTCAGGTTTTTTTTTAGTGGTTGTCCCTGTCCGGTAGGCAGATGATAAAGTTTTTCTATAATGTCGTCGTTTCGGCTTGTGGCGCACGGATACTAGGCACATACTCGCGCACACACACACACACAAACGTTGCAGTTGCCATACTTATATTATTCGTCTTTTCCTTTTTTTCTTTTTTTTTTTAAAAATAACCAGTTTTTTGGGAGTTTTCTGCGGTTGGTAAACGAATGCAAACTCTTTCTGCTTTTTCATAGGTTTTCCCTGGTTGGTAGGCGTTTTCTGTAGTGGTTGACGAAGCCGTTTCTAATTTTCGAGGTTTTCTCAGGTTTTTTTTAGTGGTTGTCCCTGTCCGGTAGGCAGATGATAAAGTTTTTCTATAATGTCGTCGTTTCGGCTTGTGGCGCACGGATACTAGGCACGTACTCGCGCGCGCGCGCACACACACACACACACAGACAGACAGACAGACAGACATACACACGGACATGTTTCCAAAAATGCTTTTTTTTTTATTCAGGAGGTCTCAAAACGTGTATTTCCGGTGAAATCTCGGTATCGAATTTTTGGGTGGAATGCAATACTTCCCCTACTTACTATACGTATTAGAGAAAGTAAAAAAGTATAAGAATTGAAAAATTTAAGGAAATAACAAGCAATATCTCGAAAAACGGTTCACTCAACAAAAGAAATGTATATGGCATAAGTTGTGTATTTTAACGCGATCTACATTTTTTGTGTAGTAAAATTTTGTCTATCTCATATGGTTTACCAGTTATGCAAAAGGCGTTCACAATGAAGAATACTTTTGGAGACATTCCCAGAAAACTTGAGATATACATTTTATTTCTCACGACATTATCTTAAGCATACGATATTTTCATCAAAATCGTTATAGCCGTTTTTGAGAAAATTAAAAAAAGTGTACTATCTTGTTTTCATGGGTTTTCCAGATCGGTAAGCGTTAGAATACTCTTAGAGCTTTTTTCAGGTTTTTTGCGCGGTTGTCCCTGTCCGGTAGGCAAATGATAAAGTTTTTCTATAATGTCGTCGTTTTGGCTTGTGGCGCACGGATACTAGGCACGTACTCGCGCGCACACACACACACACACACACACAGACAGACACACAAACAGACACACACACGGACATGTTTCCAAAAATGCTTTTTTTCTGATTCAGGAGGTCTCAAAACGTGTATTTCCGGTGAAATCTCGGTATCGAATTTTTGGGTGGAATGCAATACTTCCCCTACTTACTATACGTGGAAGAGAAAGTAAAAAAGTATAAGTATTGGAAAATTTAAGGAAATAACAAGCAATATCTCGAAAAACGGTTCACTCAACAAAAGAAATGTATATGGCATAAGTTGTGTATTTTAACGCGATCTACATTTTTTGTGTAGCAAAATTTTGTCTATCTCTTACGGTTTATCAGTTATGAAAAAGTCGTTCACAATGAAGAATACTTTTGGAGAAATTCCCAGAAAATTCGAGATATACATTTCATTTCTCACGACATTATCTTAAACATATGATATTTTTCATCAAAATCGTTAGAGCCATTTTTTAATACAAAGAGAACGGGATTTCACAAGTGAAACAGTACTGTGATAACGATACCAACAAACTAATTATTATTCACCCACTGAAACACATAAAAAAAATCTGATGTGTAACACTCACGTGACTTTCTCAACTCTTGTACAAAGTATTTTTACAAACGCTTATTCCCCATCTGGTTCACGTTAATCGAGATAAACATTTGCAAACTCTATTTTATTGCTAATTTTCTTGTATACAAAAAAAAAATCTGATGTGTAACACTCACATGACTTTCTCTACTCTTGTACAAAGTATTTTTACAAACGCTTATGCTCCATCTAGTTCATGTTAATCGAGATAAACATTTGCAAACTCTATTTTATTGCTAATTTTCTTGTAGATGTAGGGGAAAATATATTTACAAGGGGAATATAGAAAAACAGTAGCCTTTAAGCACATACATATCTCTTAATAGCTGGTTGCTATGTGCAGCACCATTCTTTTTGCCTCAGATTAATACTCTTTGCATATCAAAGACAAAAAAAAATGAATAACGAATTTCCATTTGAGAAAATAAGTATTGGAAAATCTAATGAAATAACAAGCAATATCTCGAAAACGGTTCACTCAACAACAAAAATGTATATGACATAAGTTGTGTATTTTAACGCGATCTACATTTTTTGTGTAGTAAAATTTTGTCTATCTCTTACGGTTTATCAGTTATGAAAAAGTCGTTCACAATGAAGAATACTTTTGGAGACATTCCCAGAAAATTCGAGATATACATTTCATTTCTCACGACATTATCTTAAACATATGATATTTTTCATCAAAATCGTTAGAGCCATTTGTTTTTAATACAAAGAGAACGGGATTTCACAAGTGAAACAGTACTGTGATAACGATAACAACAAACTAATTATTATTCACCCACTGAAACACATAAAAAAAATCTGATGTGTAACACTCACATGACTTTCTCAACTCTTGTACAAAGTATTTTTACAAACGCTTATTCCCCATCTAGTTCATGTTAATCGAGATAAACATTTGCAAACTCTATTTTTAATTGCTAATTTTCTTGTAGATGTAGGGAAAATATATTTATAAGGGGAATATAGAAAAACAGTAGCCTTTAACCACATACATAATCCTTAATAGCTGGTTGCTATGTGCAGTACCATTCTTTTTGCCAGAGATTAATACTCTTTGCATATCAAAGACAAAAAAAATGAATAACGAATTTCCATTTGAGAAAATAAGTATTGGAAAATTTAATGAAATAACAAGCAATATCTCGAAAACGGTCACTCAACAACAAAACTGTATATGACATAAGTTGTGTATTTTAACGCGATCTACATTTTTTGTGTAGTAAAATTTTGTCTATCTCTTATGGTTTATCAGTTATGAAAAAGTCGTTCACAATGAAGAATACTTTTGGAGACATTCCCAGAAAATTCGAGATATACATTTCATTTCTCACGACATTATCTTAAACATATGATCTTTTTCATCAAAATCGTTAGAGCCATTTGTTTTTAATACAAAGAGAACGGGATTTCACAAGTGAAAAAGTACTGTGATAACGATACCAACAAACTAATATTTATTCACCCACTGAAACACATAAAAAAATCTGATGTGTAACACTCACATGACTTTCTCAACTCTTGTACAAAGTATTTTTACAAACGCTTATTCCCCATCTAGTTCATGTTAATCGAGATATGCACCGATCGCTCTTTCCCTGCAAAGTGCTGCGGCTATTTTGTTTTTATTTTAAAACTATTTTTCGTCAAATAGAACGATTTTGTAGAAAAACCCACTATCGCTTCCGTTTCACACTACGGGCTTTTGCTGTTTGCACCTGGTTTTTATAAGCTCGCTTATCGCAACCGTTGTTTCACCATGCGTGTAGAGTTAAATGCCTCGTTTCGCTAAAAAATTGTCTAGTTTTAAAAACTAGAGTCATCCTGTCACGAGCCGCCACTGCACAATTCCCACCGCCGACATAAAGGTTGCATTTATTTTATTGCTGACGAATTTCCGCTTCTCACGCCTTTCACTGTCATCAGCACACGGTTCTTTTGCGTGAAGCGCTGTATGCGAACGAGCTGAGCTCAATTATTCCTGATGTTATTAGTGCAATATTAAAACTATGAGTATCGTGTGTAGTGTTTTATGTTGTGCCAGTGCATACGTGTTATGTAAAATGTATGACTTAAATACAATCAGCAGATACTTCCTTTCTAAGGAGTAACACCAACTGTTGAATATAAATTCTCAAAGTGCTACGTTCGTACGACCTCTACCCTCTATCTCTTATAGGTGAGTACGAAAGTATGTAGATCGCGTTAAAATACACAACTTATGTCATATACATTTTTGTTGTTGAGTGAACCGTTTTCGAGACATTGCTTGTTATTTCCTTAAATTTTCCAATACTTATTTTCTCAAATGGGAATTCGTTATTCATTTTTTTTGTCTTTGATATGCAAAGAGTATTAATCTGTGGCAAAAAGAATGGTACTGCACATAGCAACCAGCTATTAAGAGATATGTATGTGCTTAAAGGCGACTGTTTTTCTATATTCCCCTTGTAAATATATTTTCCCTACATCTACAAGAAAATTAGCAATTAAAAATAGAGTTTTCAAATGTTTATCGCGATTAACATGAACTAGATGGGGAATAAGCGTTTGTAAAAATACTTTGTACAAGAGTTGAGAAAGTCATGTGAGTGTTACACATCAGATTTTTTTTTTATGTGTTTCAGTGGGTGAATAATAATTAGTTTGTTGGTATCGTTATCACAGTACTGTTTCACTTGTGAAATCCCGTTCTCTTTGTATTAAAAACAAATGGCTCTAACGATTTTGATGAAAAATATCATATGTTTAAGATAATGTCGTGAGAAATGAAATGTATATCTCGAATTTTCTGGGAATGTCTCCAAAAGTATTCTTCATTGTGAACGACTTTTTCATAACTGATAAACCGTAAGAGATAGACAAAATTTTACAACACAAAAAATGTAGATCGCGTTAAAATACACAACTTATGTCATATACATTTTTGTTGTTGAGTGAACCGTTTTCGAGATATTGCTTGTTATTTCATTAAATTTTCCAATACTTATTTTCTCAAATGGAAATTCGTTATTCATTTTTTTTGTCTTTGATATGCAAAGAGTATTAATCTGTGGCAAAAAGAATGGTGCTGCACATAGCAACCAGCTATTAAGAGATATGTATGTGCTTAAAGGCTACTGTTTTTCTATATTCCCCTTATAAATATATTTTCCCCTACATCTACAAGAAAATTAGCAATAAAATAGAGTTTGCAAATGTTTATCTCGATTAACATGAACTAGATGGAGCATAAGCGTTTGTAAAAATACTTTGTACAAGAGTTGAGAAAGTCATGTGAGTGTTACACATCAGATTTTTTTTATGTGTTTCAGTGGGTGAATAATAATTAGTTTGTTGGTATCGTTATCACAGTACTGTTTCACTTGTGAAATCCCATTCTCTTTGTATTAAAAATGGCTCTAACGATTTTGATGAAAAATATCATATGTTTAAGATAATGTCGTGAGAAATGAAATGTATATCTCGAATTTTCTGGGAATGTCTCCAAAAGCATTCTTCATTGTGAACGACTTTTTCATAACTGATAAACCGTAAGAGATAGACAAAATTTTGCTACACAAAAAATGTAGATCGCGTTAAAATACACAACTTATGCCATATACATTTCTTTTGTTGAGTGAACCGTTTTTCGAGATATTGCTTGTTATTTCCTTAAATTTTCCAATACTTATCTTTTTTACTTTCTCTTCCACGTATAGTAAGTAGGGGAAGTATTGCATTCCACCCAAAAATTCGATACCGAGATTTCACCGGAAATACACGTTTTGAGACCTCCTGAATCAGAAAAAAAGCATTTTTGGAAACATGTCCGTGTGTGTGTCTGTTTGTGTGTCTGTCTGTGTGTGTGTGTGTGTGTGCGCGCGAGTACGTGCCTAGTATCCGTGCGCCACAAGCCAAAACGACGACATTATAGAAAAACTTTATCATTTGCCTACCGGACAGGGACAACCGCGCAAAAAACCTGAAAAAAGCTCTAAGAGTATTCTAACGCTTACCGATCTGGAAAACCCATGAAAACAAGATAGTACACTTTTTTTAATTTTCTCAAAAACGGCTATAACGATTTTGATGAAAATATCGTATGCTTAAGATAATGTCGTGAGAAATAAAATGTATATCTCAAGTTTTCTGGGAATGTCTCCAAAAGTATTCTTCATTGTGAACGCCTTTTGCATAACTGGTAAACCATAAGAGATAGACAAAATTTTACTACACAAAAAATGTAGATCGCGTTAAAATACACAACTTATGCCATATACATTTCTTTTGTTGAGTGAACCGTTTTTCGAGATATTGCTTGTTATTTCCTTAAATTTTTCAATTCTTATACTTTTTTACTTTCTCTAATACGTATAGTAAGTAGGGGAAGTATTGCATTCCACCCAAAAATTCGATACCGAGATTTCACCGGAAATACACGTTTTGAGACCTCCTGAATAAAAAATAAAAAAAAAGCATTTTTGGAAACATGTCCGTGTGTATGTCTGTCTGTGTGTGTGTGTGCGCGCGCGAGTACGTGCCTAATATCCGTGCGCCACAAGCCGAAACGACGACATTATAGAAAAACTTTATCATCTGCCTACCGGACAGGGACAACCACTAAAAAAAACCTGAGAAATCCTCGAAAATTAGAAACGGCTTCGTCAACCACTACAGAAAACGCCTACCAACCAGGGAAAACCTATGAATAAGCAGAAACAGTTTGTATTCGTTTACCAACCGCAGAAAACTCCCAAAAACTAGTTATTTTAAAAAAAAAAGAAAAAAAAAGGAAAAGACGAATAATATAAGTATGGCAACTGCAACGTTTGTGTGTGTGTGTGTGTGTGCGGGCGAGTATGTGCCTAGTATCCGTGCGCCGACAAGGTAAAACTTCATCATTTGCCTACCGGACAGGGACAACCACTAAAAAACCTGAGAAAACCTCGAAAATTAGAAACGGCTTGGTCAACCACTACAGAAAACGCCTACCAACCAGGAAAAACCTATGAAAAAGCAGAAAGGACTTGCATTCGTTTACCAACCGCAGAAAACCTCGAAAAAAACTAGTTATTTTTTAAAAAAACGAAAAAACAAAAAGAAAAAAAAGAAAAAAAGGAAAAGTCGAATAATATAAGTATGGCAACTGCAACGGGTGTGTGTGTGTGTGTGCGAGTATGTGCCTCGTATCCGTGCGCTGACAAGCAAAAACTTCATCATTTGCCTACCGGGCAGGGACAACCACGAAAAACCTGAAAAAAACTCGAAAATTAGAAAGGGCTTCGTCATCCACTACAGCAAACGCCTACCAACCAGGGAAAACCTGTGAGAAAGCAGAAAGAGCTTGCATTCGTCTACCAACCAGAGAAAACCCCCGAAAAACTAGTTATTTTTTTTAAAAACAAACGTAAAAAAAAAGAAAAGAAAAAAAAAAAAGAAAAAGACGGATAATATAAGTATGGCAACAGTAACGGTTTACGGTAAACGCGCGCGCTCGCAATGCGTCTCGGCGGGCAATATTTTTCAAGTTATCGCGCAGTTTGCAGCTCCTTCATCGCAGCGGGCCTATCGTCACGCACATCGACTGCTGAAATTGCTGATGAGTTCTGGAGAGGCTTTTGCAAATCTTGTTGGTAGCAAAACTTACCTTTCCCATCACCTCCAACATACCCCACTCCCACACCTTTTTCTTTCCACCAATCACAATCTCTCTTATTCTTACCAATCAACAACTTTCAGTTGTCCCTTTCCACCAATAACATCACTTCTTATTCCCACCAATCACAACTTCACACGTCACTTTCTGTTATACTTTTTATCCCTCGCTCCCCATCTTTTCCCTCTTTCAGTCCCGACCTCCGCACAGACAACACCTCGCCGCTGCTCACATCTCCGAACCAGATTGCCGGCGAGAACAGATCTCGTTTATTCACACCTCGACGGTTGACTCGACAGCAGCTACTGTGAACACCTACGTCGTACACGTTTTTGACCGCTTTCGACCGGCTATGAGAACCCTGCTCCTACGTACGCTAGCGACCATCACGATAGTCCAGTACCAGGTTTTGGTATAGTTAAATTACGCCTCTGCAAAGGGTGTCTGTACCGCTTTAAAAACCTAGGTATATCAGTGCGTAGTGATGTTGGTTGATCTTAAAGCTGGTTAAGCATTTTCAAAAACAGTTTGCTTTTATTTTTCCGCCTCGCGTGCCGCGCTTTTGGTGACGCATCCACACCGGTAACAGGTAAGTACCACACGCATAATTATTTTTGGGACCTGCTTGTCGTAGGAATATATCCTTTCGTGTTTTGGTACTGTAACCTCAAATCTCCTTACCCTCCTCTTGCGTCCGCCATCTTGTTTAGTTCTCACCGCATCTCCTTGTCGCAGACCCTCCGCCATTTTTAGTTCCCACTATTTTAACCTCAAAATCTACTCTTCTAAGCTCTTGCTACCGCCATCTTCTTTCAGTTCCCATTCTCACCACCGCGTCTCCTTACCCCCACCTCTTGCGACCGCCATGTTCACCAATAACCTCCAAATTTCCTCGTCCTTAAACCTCTTGTCTCAACTACCTTGTTTAGTTCCCATTTTCGCCACCGCATCTCATATCACCACATCTCTCTATCCACTCAAGAAAACTACCATCCAACGTTCAAAAAATTGCTGATCAGTTCACGACAGGCTTTTGCAAATCCTGTTGCTAGCAAAACTTACCTTTCCCATCACCTCCAACATACCCCACTCCCACACCTTTTTCTTTCCACCAATCATAATCTCTCTTATTCTTACCAATCAACAACTTTCATTTGCTCCTTTCCACCAATAAAATCACTTCTTATTCCCACCAATCACAACTTCACACGTCACTTTCTGTTATACTTTTTATCCCTCGCTCCCCATCTTTTCCCTCTTTCAGTCCCGACCTCCGCACAGACAACACCTCGCCACCCAGCTCCTCTCCAGCACGCGACCTCCATACTCTTCCATCTTCCTTCCTTCATCTTCCACCCTAATTAACGAACCAATCAAAACACTCCACGTCACTTCCTGTTTCTCCTTCACCTTACCCTAATCCTCAATTCTTTTAACTCGTCCCAGATGAACCAATTGCAATAACGATAATCCTACCGCTCAGGGCGCTTTTCAAACTTACCGCCGCTGCCGTCGCACGCACCGACACTAGCGACACGAGCGCCCCTAGCGGCAGGATTATCGTTAAAACAATTGGCTCATCCGGGACTAATACTACTGGCGACGGTGTTCGGTGTTAACAATGAAAAGAATGTGTTCCTAAGAAGAATAACACCTAGAGGCATAAAAAGATAAAAATCGTAAAATAAAAGCAGAAAAAGGGTAATTAAAGTGATTAATAAAAGTGGTGGATAGTGGATAGTTGAATAAAAGAAGAAGAATTTAATGTAATGAGTGATAAAACATTTATGAGTTAGGCGATAAAGAGATCCTACTTATCTCAGTTTGAAATTAAGTAAGAAATGAAAGAAAGAAAGAAACAATGGTTGATAATGAGACGTTAAACGGTATAACGTATTACAAAGATGTCCATAAATAAATAAAAATCTTAACGGTTGCTAAAGCAAATGTAGAAAGAAGAACCTTCGGTTTAGTAAAACTGGCAAGATCTGAAAGGCATAGAAGAGCGTATGAACATCGAGAAGGAATAGAGTCTGTTTTCTTAAAGGCTTGTCGCTAAGTAGGGTATATGAAAGTAATAAATAACGTAGAATGCCCAAAATTAAATCCATTACATCACCTGAATTGCATTACATATACATTTATTTTCAAAATAAAAATGTATTGAAGACTCATATTGTGTTCTGAGAAAATATTACCTTTTATAAGCCAGCTGTAGTTCGAAATTAGTCTGCTTATTTATAATAACAGTAATAAATTACTGGAAAACCGCAACAAAATGACCACCAATTAAATTGTGTGGCACTTTTCGCCAGTTGATTTGGAGATTGGGTTGCCAACGCCACGTACCCCATCTATCTCCCGTCAGCACGGCTGGCCTGCCCCGATTTTCGACACAGACAGACCGATTCCAACCTTCGACTAATCAACACTTCTGGCCTTGTGAAGTTGCTTACGTCGTCGACACAAGTGAGATCACGATAGTTATATTTGATGACACATTTTTTTTATTTAACTGTGGTATACTTTGGGCATCTCTCATCAGGATATCGTCTACCATTCAAAATTCTAAATTCTGATTTAGCGCGAAAGGATAATATGATGATTCATTCAACTCTTTTACATTTTGTTTATCTTATTATTGAGCTGTGTTAACAACCATGGTTCAAAGGGACACTTAACTCACTAAGAATTCTATCTTTCTTATATTCTATGAAATGAGTTGCCAAGCGGTGAATTACATAATATGCGTACTAACTACCTTAAAGTCAACTGTTTCATTGGTTTAATACCCGAGTTGTAATGGAGGGTTATATAGTGTACTCGCTTTGTACTCCAGTGTGAATCACTTGTATTGAATGTTGCCTTTTAAATATTTGTTTTATGTTGCACACAAGGATTATTTATATATGTCTTCGGTTAGCTCAATTTATTATGAAGTACAAGAAATGGAAACACGATTCTTTAACATCTAAATTCATATCACTACATTCTCATTTATATATAGCACACAGCTCATTTAGTATTTATTTCCAAATGGTTAACTGTGTAGATCAGAGACAAATAATTTATATATGTTATACATAACTTTTCATATTTTATATGTGTTAAATTGTTACAAACTGTATTCATATAGTTGTTGAATAATTTTTACTCCTACCAGTTTACCCTTTAAATTATCTATGTTCCCTTATTGATTCCGGAGTTTCCTTAGCCTCTTAAACCCAGTATGATTCTAAGTTAACCCAACTACCTAGGAAGTTAGGGAATTCCAAAAAACATCCTCGTCAAGTGATTTACGTAACTTGACGAGAGGAGTTGCATTGTAGGAGCGGAAATGCCAAACGTTCTAAGTGACATTTTTGTACTTTTCCAGTTTTTGCTGTAGTATCGTTCTAAGTATCAGGGTCCATCCCTCTAAAACATTCCAAGTGTTAAAGCATCACAATAGTGGTTTTCCTGGCCACGTTCTATGTGAAACACATGCTTTTTAAAACGCTATTCACAATCCTTCTTCTTATACACTTCTTCTACACTTTGATAACAACATTGTGTGATCAACTAAATCACCGAAGTTTAGCTTCAAACTCAGAAAGGCACTAGTTGAGCAACAGTTATGTCATAGGCTGTATAAAAAGCAATTGGTGAAATGAAAACAGACCAACTTGAAGCTAAACTCCCGAAATGTAGCTAAAATGTGATCACCATTGATCTCCAGCAGGTCATTTCTGCATCAACTATTACTCACACAAACATGTATTACAGCAGACAACTCAACTGCTAAAATTGTAGAAGTAATTTAGATGATAATGAGTCTGCATTTAATTGTGCATGACGGCAACAACATCTGGTGGGAGTAGTGAAATAGCATCTTGTCTACTTAAGCTTGTTAATGATAAAACTTGCATAGCAAGAAACTTTTGATTTGGTAAGATAATTGCTACGCTCAAACTAAAACCCGAAAAATTAAAATGGTTTACTTAATGATGTGGCTTGTTTGCATAATATGTTTTACTGACGTCTGCCACAAAGTTGCTCTAAAAGAACATTCTTTGAATGTACAGCTTGAGGCAGTATTTTTAACACTTGAATAATTTTAGTTAAATTATATTATATGTAAATTCAATAACAGTCCGCCTTGAAGCAATATGTATGTAATAATTTGTAAAAATATATGTAACAGTCATTGCATATGCTTATTTTTCTTGTAAACATGTTCAATAATGTTATGTGAATACATTATGTAATTTAATAATGCAAGAGCTATGAGAATAATAAGTTTAACGTTGCTAACAATGCGATAATCTTGAGGCAATAATGAGAGTTTGAATACTACTAGTCATGATTAGGACAGCAATAACGTAAATTTTGTGACAGTTTAAAATTAGCCAATCAACAGCCAGAAAAAGCTTTAATTAAACGCAGGTATTCTATTGGACTAGGATTAGCCAATCACAGACTTGAAATACAGACGCTTACGGGTTTTGACGGTTGAAATATGTTCAGTTCCTGGCAGACCTTGGTAGTGACCGGATGGAAGATGTGTTCTCTAAAGAAATATTACGTATTCCTGTGTAACGAAAATTAAGTATACGTGATAACAAGTTTTAAATTAAAGAATCTCACAGCTCTTAATATCAGTGTAGTGCTATTTAATTTGTGCCAAGGATTAATAAAAAGAAGTGAATTTAAACTTAAAATCTGTGTAAGCCTACCACGCCCTGTCTAAGAGATACATGACCCTAAAACAATACTGACGCAGCCGAGGTAAAAAAACATAAATAATATCTATACATGCAGTTTAATAACAAAGTTAAGTTAATATTTTTTAAACTTTGAGCGTAACAACAAAAATACATCTTCAAAAAATCAGCTTCTCATACGTAGCAGTATATTACGTAATAAACAATCCACTTAAAAATTGACGTTCATACATGAAGCTGTTTAAATAAATAAACAACATTCAACAATAAACTACAACAGTTGAAGAACAATCTTCTTCAAGTTGGATTCCCAAGCGTGAGGCTAATAAATTACGTAAACAAAACACCTTCTGCAAGTTGGTTCCCATACGTGGGGCAGTTAAACTAAAGCAACTATACAACTTCAAGCCCCTGTTAACCATTGAAATGATGAAAGGCAACTTCTTTGACTTACTGAAAGCCAATGATGCTCTTCTTACAATCAAACCATTCCTTTGTCATAGGAAGGTTTTGAAGGTGAATGACACATACCCATCCAAAGTTGCCTACAAACTTACATCTAGTGAACTAGAAGGTTGGACATGCTGCAGTGTTTTCAAGAGAACGTGGCAGGACATACAGAAAATTGAGCTTAATTTGAAACAAACACCTGTTTAGTCTGCTGATAAGAAAAACGATTTGCTGGCAACATTAGCATTACCTTCCAGAATATACTCAAACATTTTATGCTGAATTGTAATTTACAATAAATATTATTGCGATAATACAAGTTCTCTACTTAGACCGTTTCAAGATTTTATTGTGTTACTTATAACGTTCCTAGAATATGTTTTGTAACTTAGAACGTTCCTGCATTAATGTAGCTTTTAAACAATTACAGGATTCTGTATAAACTTTGGAATGAATGTTGGTTGACTACTCTAAAGTTAGATATGGTGTAATGAAAGTTGCAATAAATTAGTTGAGGCAGTATTTTATATCATAACATGCTGTGAATGCCAGAGTGATTGTAGTGTAAATTAATATTATTGTATGTACAGGATTTTAGATGTTTGTTAGCCATAAGCATTGTTCGGAAATAAGTTTACACGGCCTCACTGAAACTGACAACAGAAGTGGGTAACAATTAACCGAGGGGGTGAGTTGTTTGTCACTAAGAAGAGACAAACAAATGACGTCACAGTAGCATGCCTTTCTTTAGAAATGGAGAGAATATCTTCCCTAAAGTAGTAGTGATGCTAAAGTGAGCGCGATTTGGTAACCAATAGCAGCTCTATTATAATGTTTAGGCATTTCGAGGTGAAGGAGTATATATTCTTGAGCCATAAGCAAGTATCGCGCAGCTCTGAAGAATCTCTCGGGAGGTACACGTCGTAAAGTTAGTTACATAACGTGAAGTACGTGGCAACTAATACGACAGTAATTACATTCGGAAATTTAACAGTTTCAGTCAGGCGTGTATAAAGATTAAATATGTGAATTATTAATTAAGTGTGACGTAAATAAAAGTGTAGAAACAAATTACTTCATCAGTATTATCTTTTAGCAACAACTCCTTTCCGTTTACACGCCTTGCTCAGAGATACTTGCTCGACTGAGTAATAATAGCTAGCCGGAGAACAAAGAATCCAAAATTTAAAGTAATAAAACAATAACAGGCGCTCAGCAAATAAGATAACACGAGCCGATTACTGCGACATAGTAACCATTTACTGAGATAAACAGCTTTTAGTCTTTCATGTACAAAAGTATTATTGTCACTTAGAATTTTTTACATTTCTGCTCTTCGTATGTACACTACGTACAATTCCTGGCAGAACCCAAGACGGAAACCATTGTCGGTGTTGGCACAGTGAGAAGGAAACCTTTGGATACGTCTTGGGCGCCTGTCCTTTCAGTGATGCTTTAAGGGATATCCGTCACCGTAAATTGGCTCCCTGATTGCCGCAGCACTGAGAATACATCATCATACAGTGCAAGAAGTTCATAAGCTAGCAACCGATGGATCATTTCGCAGAATAGGTATACTCGTCATTCCAGTAGGTTCGACTTCCGTTTCAATACCGACCTAACAGTAAGAACAGTCACATGAACAAACACCGGCAGAAGTTCATGCAGACAAATACAGAATATATGAGCCTACAGTTCCATATTACAAGGATAAATACCATCTGAATTCCATCCAAGTGACTCATGGTGGGAGTAGCGGCACCATGACTCGCCAGCTGGTGAACTTCTGTAGATAATTCAGCATTCATAAAAGTCTACTTCAAGAAACTGCTGTTGCTGCGGTCAAAGGATCACTTTTGTTTATAAAAAAATCACCCTTATAATAAGTAGTTCTCTCTCTCCCCATATGTATCCTTCAAATTATTCTTAGATTACATAAATTTCTTTTCTTTCATAAATCTTTTCCAAATAATTTCATGTAAATGTAAATAATTTTTATGTATATTGTGACTTTGTCCAGTTTCCCAACTGTAACTTTTCCGTTTTATGTAGTTCACCTTCACTGTGAGTTCACTTCACTAAGGTGAACTAGTTCAATTCGCTATCACTTCGCTTCCTTCGTGACGCAGCCGCATCACCCGGACGGTTCACTACACTCAGGAGTCGAACACAAGACCTCAACAGCCGTCGCCCCCTAGAGCACTCACTGAGGTCACCAACTCGCTCGGAGAATAGCTCTCGATGTCGCACGAGAAACTTACCCGCCAACTCGCTCGTTCACCAACTGACCGACGTGACTCACTCTTCTGTCGCACTCGACTCAGTTTCAACACCGACTGCCTGCGAGAGCGCTCGCTTATATAGAGAGTGGAATCTTCCAAAGCTGATTCTCGAAACTTCTAGAACTATTTCGACACATTTTCTGGAGGAAGGGGGGAGATAAAGCTTCCAGAAGGTTCCAGTTATCTCCCGATATCGCACATGATGTTTACGCTCGCTGTTTACTCGGACGGCTCGACGCCGACCTCCCGAAAACCCCGAGCCATAGCCTCTGCGTCACAGTATTTAAATACTTATTTATCATGCTTTATATATAATGACAACCCCTGAACTGAAGAATCTGAAAGATAAATAAATATTTCGATTATATTATAAATCACCCAGTAACATTTTAGTGAGTGAAATACTTGTGACAAATAAAAAATGTATTTGCTATACTAGTTAAGCTTTACAGTTATTAGAAACCTAGAATTTAAAGGCTTTCCCTTCCCATTGAGTATTAAATTCACTTTGCAGTATTTAAATCTCAGAACTGTGTATCTCTTATATATGGACTAATGCAGTGCATTTTGCTGTTCAACGTCTCCAGAAGTAGTATCTTCAAGACTATTGCATAGATTTCCTTTATTCATCCCTTGTAAGGCGTTATAGTTCATAGATTCAGCATTTTTCCCTTATAAGCTAATAGTAGAATTACTGCTACAGCTTTCGTAAATTACCTTTTTTTTGTTTTTTCCTGTACTTCTTTTTACTTTCTGTGCTACGTATAGTTAGTAGGGGAAGTATTGTATTCCACCCAAAAATTCGATATCGAAATTTCACCGGAAACACATGTTTTGAGACCCCTGAATCCAAAAACGCAATTTTTGGAAACATGTCCATGTGTGCGTCTGTGAACAGCATAACTCAGAAACCAACAGTCGGATAAACACCAAACTTGGTATTTAGGTTCAGTATCTTCCAGATATGCGACACGAAGGCTTTCAAGAAAATCCCCCCACCCCAGATTACCCTTTACATGGAAATTTTTCGAAAATTTTAATTTTCTCAAAAATGGCTCTAACGGTTTTGATTAAAATGTCATATGTTTAAGATATTTTTATGACAAATGAAATGTATATTTCGAATTTTCTGGGAATGTCTCCAAAGGTATTCTTCATTGTGAACGACTTTTGCATAACTGGTAAACCATAAGAGATAGACAAAATTTTACTACACAAAAAATGTAGATCGCGTTAAAATACACAATTTATGTCATATACATTTTTTGTTGAGTGAACCATTTTCGAGATATTGCTTGTTATTCCCTTAAATTTTCCAATACTTATACTTTTTCTCAAATGGAAACACGTTATTCAATTTTTTTGTCCTGGTAATGCAAAGAGAATGGAATACTTCCCTTTTTTCAACTTCCCTTTTACGTATGTGTCATCTTGGGCGGAGGTTTGAGTAAATGATGACTTCCCAGTGCACCATCGAGCAGCGAGCTGATGACTCGCATATTAGGGGTTTCTATATTTAAATTAGACTAAAAGTATATATTCTTAAAATACTTCTCTATTACTATACAAAATACCTCTATAACGCTTTTAACCTTCAACTTAAAAAGAAAAGGAGATGGATTCATGTTGCTAGTGTTTATTTTAAGTGCCTTGGCAATGGATAATACGAGTACATTAGATAAAAGCCCAACAAACAGCAGTAACTGATCATGAGCTTTAAATGCTAAGAAAATTATGGTTGGAATAATCCACAAGCAGCTATTAAACATGTATCATAGATAAATCTGCATCAAACAATAAAATTTTGTTCCAGTTTGTGACAAAACATTAAATTGAGTTTTATTTATGGACGATCTTTAACTGCTATGGTCCTTAGTGTCCCATTCTATATTGATAGTGAAAGACCGGTAATTTTGCTCAGAGGCCTCCTTAGCTGGCTTGAGGTTCTTTTACGTGTTGTAAATCTACGACATGGAACTACCGGCTTTACTTCCCTTCCGAAAGAAGCCATACTAAGGATTTTATACCCCAACATTTTTGTTATTTTGGTATAATTTGTATATGATTGTAGAGGGTGGTTTATGAAGAAGTGACAAATTTCTTTCTTTAAATATTCTGTTCGAAATTCACCCAGTGCCCCAATTTTAGCACCAAAATAAGCAGAAATATCTGAAGTTTCGATTGTCGGTCACTAATTGCGCAGATGTTCATGTTTTATTGTCGGCAACTGTTTTTGAGGCTTTGTTCTAATCAACGTGAAAATGGAATACACATTAAATGAATGACACTTCCTTGTAAAACAATACTGGATTACGAATTCAATTACAGCTACTCAAAGGGCATACCAAAGAGAATTTGGTGTTAGGAATTCTCCCTAAAGAAACACAATACTGGGACTCGTGAACAAATTGGAAACAATTGGATATCTGGTGAGTGAAAAAGGCAAAACTCGTTCATCTAGGCTTCCTAGGTTGTTGTTGACATAAGAGCACGACTGAATCAATCACCCAAAAATCATTAAGACGTTTGTCCCAGGAGACAGGGTACAGCTACTTAACGTGTCAAGAGAGCTGTGAAAGGTGCAGGCCTAAAGCTGTATAGGATTACGTTTGTCCATCACTTACATGAACCAGAGAAAAATAGACGGCTGAATTATTGAATTTGGTTTCAGGCGTTCATTGTGCAAAATCCTGCCATATTGTCCATCAAATGGTTCACAGATGAAACATGGTTCCATTTATCCGGCTATGTGAACTCAAATAACTCACGCTATTGGGCCAGCGAAAATCCACATGTAACTCATGAAGCACCTATGCACCCGGTTAAAATCGGAGTTTGCTGCGCAATGTCCGCACACAGAGTAGTGGGACCAATTTTTTTAAAACAATATGAACACTGTAGAGTCCCGAGGGATTTTCATGGAGTTTGCTGAGCAACTAGACGATGTAGAGCTGAGTCAAGGATATTTTCAGCAGGACAGAGCTATATGCCATACATGAAATAAATCCATGGCATTAATTGCAAGTTTCTTTGACGACCGGATAATTTCCAAGAACCTGTGTCGACCAAGATCACGGGATTTGACATCGCCGGACTTATTTCTATGGGGTTACTTAAAAGACAGGGTCTATGCCACACGTCCCCAGACATTGGACGATCTGAAGCACAATATTACACAGGAGATTTAAGCTATTGACAACAGAGTCCCCCAACAAGTGGCCAGTAACATAGAACAACCTGTTGAGTTGTGCCTTATGCAGGATGGAAGACATTTCAGGTATAAGTTGTCACTAGCATAAATCGTTTTGAAACAATTAAAGAAACAAATGTGTCAGTTCTTCATAAATCACCTTGTAGAATGAAAATCTATGCATCTTTACTATAGCAGAATAACGCTCTTTAAATTAATGAACGGTATACTAATGTTATACAACGAGTAACTGTAGCAATACCATGGCACAGCCATTCCTATTTCCCCAACTTTTTAAATAAAATCATTGCCAGTGTAAGGTAATAAATAAAATGGTAATCTGAATATTCTAGTAAATGAGTAATGTAAACTGAAAGGAGATCATATTTTGAATAAAGTGAGCTCTGTGTTTAATGGCTTTCTCTCCAAGTTGAGTAACACTATTGTTTTATTATGACACTGAGTGGAGGAACACGCCATTTAAAACGCTGATGACTTTATTCAAAACTTGTACTCCTTTCATTTTTCCTAGGCCAGTAGCAGTGCACGATAACAGGCATTACTAACCGAGTGTTGCACTAAAAATCCACCCGAAACCTTAGGAAAAAGGGCCCCTTGTGACGCCTTAACCCCCCTGAATAGATATTATGATGTAGCGAGGTAAGGTAGCAAGGTTCGAACTAAGTATCGATGGGTACTTTTACTAGTGTTACCATTTTGCCAAACACGACAATGTAGAACCAAAACCAAACAGTCAGCAGTTAAAATAATATTTAACACCCGTAGATTTAGGTCACGGGGGCGCTTTTACCTTCACTCTCGTCTAGAGGTGACACTCGATGACAAAGCTGCGAGCCTCAAGGAGCCTCTCACCCCATTGTAATTTGGTTAACATTTACATTGTGCACACTTCAAGATGACCGTGACCCAGGTAAGATGCTCTATTATTAAGTCTTGCCCTCACGGGCAGCCAGGTCAAGCAACGACCGGCTACCAGCTGCAATTGTGTACCATTAAGTGCCAATACAACTCTTAGCTTTAATTCAACCCCGGGCCTTTTATTCAACACTACCCCTGGTGCCTTACCTGCACGAGTGTCGCCCTACCTATCCCCATACCAACTCGTCCTATCGCCTGAGTCTACTGCCCCCTAGTGTAAGCTACCCCTGAGGTTAACCAACCCCACACCAGGGGCGTTACAATATTAATCTGTGACCTTGACTCTTAGTTGAGAGTGCCATGGAGTAGAAAACAGTTGGAGTTACTCCACAGAATATAAATAGTTGCTGCACTCCACAGAGTACAAAAACAAAAGCAGGTTATGCTTTTTTTGCAAGGAATACGCATAGATGGTAATGATGTAAACTTCAGCAACCAAAAGACAGCGTTTAAAATGTAACAATCGATCCTGTGTTATGTCTGTCTTTAATTGCCGTTTATCAGATAATGCAGTTGTGCATGGAATGCAACAATGTGAAAACCTCTGAATAATCTTTAATTTATTTGTATAGGTGTATGCACACACTTACTGGATGTCACACTCTATAATGACCCTCACGTAAGACGTTTTGCTTTATTTCCTTTGTATACTGGTGTGAAAAACCTAAGGACGAAAGTAATCTTCGCATGCTTGACACTACCAAGTAGCATAGCTCGATAAAACCTGAATCATAGATAGAGGAAACCGCTACGATATACTATAGTGGGCAACTAAACTAAATATGCAATGAGACGAACAGAAATGCCACTTTTATTCATAGACCATAAGCTACACTAAAGTCAATATGACATGATGGCTGCCTAGATTTACAGAAACAGATACATGGTGCTTAAAAGGGTGTATAATCATCACGGACAGCAATGCATGCTCTGCATCGTGCTCCCATGCTGGTCACAAGATAGGCAAGCAGTTGTTGTGGCAGGGCGTTCCATTCCTCCATCAGCGCTGTTGGCAACTGTTGGATGGTCGTTGGTGCCTGTGGATGTGCTGCAATGCGTCTCCCCAAAGCATCCCACACGTGTTCGATGAGATTTAAATTGGGGGAACGGGCAGACTAGTCCATTCGCCGAATATCCTCTCGTTCCAAGAGTCCACCTGCGCTGTTCGATGCGGTCACGCATTGTCATCCATAAAAATGAAGTCAGGGCCAACTGCACCCCTGAAAAGACGCACATGGGGAACGAGTACAGTAGCACAATAAAGTTGATCAGTGAGTGTACCGTGTTCAAAGATTTGGAGGTCGGTGCGCCCATGCAACGTTATGCCTCCCCAAACCATTACACCCGGACCATCAAAACGATCATGTTCAAGGATGTCCCTGGGTTCATTACGTGTTCCCACCTCTCGCCAGATGAGGTACGTCGAGAATCACTACTTAGACTGAATCTGCTCGCAACCGAGAAGAGAACGCGACCCCATTCCTCGTTGGTCCAATTTTGATGCTATTGGGACCATCGCAAACGGTGCCGCCGATGTATGGATGTCAATGGAACACAACGTACTGGCCATCGGCCAAAGAGAACACCTCTGTTTAGTCGCCGTGCCACCATGTATCGTGAGATTGCGTGCCTAGCTGTCCTGTTAAATATGATTGCAATTGCACCCACTGTTTGGAATGCCTGTTGCACGATGTAGCGGTCATCTGCGGCTGTAGTTGAGCCTGGTCAACAACCACCTCTCCCTGGGACATCAGTGCCTATGGTTTGGAAGATTTCCCATACAATGCAGTGAGCAATTCCAAACTCCTGAGCAATACTCGTCACACTTCGCCCTTCCTCCAGTTTCCCGATGATTCCTCCATGTTCTCATACCTGCGTGGTTTTTGTTACATCGTTAGGGTAGTTTAATTATCTCTAAATGGATAAAGTGGGTAATAATATTAAAAATAATAAAATTAAGATAATAATAGGTGAAGAAATGCAAGTGATACACATTACATGCTCTCATATCTGCGTGGTTTTTGTTACATCGTTTTAATGTTTTGATTTACTCTACAGTGCGTATAGTCCGCAATGTTAGACAAGAACAGCGTCAACATAATATACCAAAAATAGGCATGGGCGGATACTGGTAGGTCAAAAAACTCTTATCTATCCTCACTGACTTATAAACTGTAGTGCAAGTCTTAGGAACTGCCCCTAATGATCGCGATCCGCTAGTCGTCTTTGCTGCTAAGCAAGAGGGGTAGAACGAATGTCGATCATGTTATTCCTTCGGTTATATCATAATAATATCGATCATGTTATTCCGCGCAAGTGAAATACAGCGCGGTTGGGTCACCTAGAATGAAACCCAATAAATGCTAATTCAGTAAATATAAACTAAAGCCTCTAACTTGAAAATGGTCCCTTTGGAACCTTCACTGTACTTCATCATCCTAAAATTAATTAATACTCGTACGTTTCTTTAAAGTATAACAATAACCTGTTCAAAAAATAGGCATACATACCTGCATGAAATGCCTATTTTGCGGGCTTCAATCCTCTTACCACTTGCATTAATACACTCAGTAACTTCTTTTCTAGATTGCTTCATTTTTATTTTTCTTCTACTCGCTCCCATATCATTTACTTTTATCTCTAAAAGTACTATTGGCATGATGAATTTGGGATCAGCTAACCAGCAGTTGCTTGATGACGGTTGGCGGGAACAAGGACTTGAGATTCTCTACAAATCGGTACAACATTCAGCTGCAATTATATAGGGGAGTGGAATGGAACACAGGTATTTCTTTTCATCACCAGATGCAGCGCATTTCAAAGTAGAAGATGGTGCAAAAAATCAATCAGCGAGGAACGTTTTTCCTTGAAGAGATAGATGGCAGAGTGGAGGCTATGAAATACTCTAAAAATGTAAATTAACTTTTAGAAGATATCCCATGATAATACGCTTATATTTGAAATGCCATCGCTGGTTATATGCAAACATTTGTTTTGACACCCGCTGCACCTTGTTTGTTGCAATGCTCTTTATTTAGTCCTGCCTCTACAGCTGGATAGTTACAACAGCGGTGTGATTGAGTATTAGACAATTTTGTTACGATAAAACACAGATTAGGCGAAATTATGGCGTGTGGTGTTTAAGTAGCAACTCAAAGACAGGGTAGGAGAGGCCTGCCCACCCAAGGCAGTTAGAGAGAGGGAGCACACGACCAGGTGAGTTACCCCTCACAAGGGTTCTTTCTAAGTTGCTGAACAATAATTAACTTTGATATAGACTTCAATACCTGGCAGTGCAAGAGCATTTTAAGATACGTTATATAGGCAAAAGAAAGGGAAATGGCAAACGGTTTAAAAAATAAACTAAAACACTTTATCATGGTTTATATCAGTTGTGCTTCATATAAACAGTAAATAAGCAGTTCAGTTCATATGATGCTGTCTGGATGTTCTTCTTTAAACCTTTTCATCTCTTGAATGTATATTTTGGCCATGTTGTGATGTGACTGGATTTGCTGGATAGAAGTATGAGCATCCTGTAGGTTCCTGGCCAGTAATTGCATTGTGGAATCCATATTGTTGATGCTATCCTTTATCTGAAAATAATGCAGTCTGTAAAGTCACAACTGTGTTTACCATTGGGATTTACTCCTACGATAAAAAACAGACTTTCTATAATGACCCCAAAACGAAATATAAACAAAATTAGGGAGGACTGGCATTTTTCCTAATATATACATGAACATTTTTAGAAAACTATACAAATTTTATAATTCCTTTAGAAAATGAAAACAACTTGCAACTTTTAAATCAGTGACATTTTTTAATTCTACAAAAATATTAAAGGCAAAATATATTTACTCTTTCACTCCAAAGTATGAAGTCTATTCAGTTTGTTTAAATTCTTAATGGTTACCGATTTATTAAAGAAAATCTGGCCACCTCAAAAATTACGGCGATAATTCTCTACTACGTTAGTAAGTAGGGGAAGTATTGTATTCCATCCAAAAATTCGATACCGAGATTTCACCGGAAATACATGTTTTGAGACCCCCTGAATCCAAAGAAAAGCATTTTTGGAAACATGTCCGTTTGAGTGTCTGTGTGTGTGTCTGTGAACAGCATAACTCAGAAACGAACAGTCGGATAAACACCAAACTTGGTATTTAGATTCAGTATCTTCCAGAGATGTGACACGAAAGTTTACAAGAAAATCCCTCCAACCCAGATTACCCTTTACATGGAACATTTTTCGAAAATTTTAATTTTCTCAAAAATGGCTCTAACTTTTTTGATTAAAATATCATACGTTTCAGATAGTTTCATGACAAATGAAATGTATATCCCGAATTTTCTGGGAATGTCTCCAAAAGTATTCTTCATTGCGAACGATTTTTGCATAACTGGTAAACCATAAGAGATAATTTTACTACAGAAAAATGTAGATCGCGTTAAAATATACAATTTATGTTAACCAAATTTTTTTGTTTAGTGAACCATTTTGGAGATATTGCTTGTTATTCCCTTAAATTTAATTCGTTATTCATTTTCTTTTGTCCTGGTAATTCAAAGAGAATGGAATGCTCCACATAGCAACCGCCTCTTAAAATATTTGACTATCGCTTAAAGCCTACCAATTCCCCTTGCATCTACAAGAAAATTAGCAATAAGATTGACATCTCGATTAATATGAAGCATATGGAGAACAAGCGTTTGTAAACATAGTTTGTAAAGAGTAGAGAAAGCCATGTGAGTGTAACACATCAGATTTTTTTTGTAATGTAGCGCCCTGTGAATTGCGAGGCGGAACAAACAACACTTCACCGACAACTACAGGTTAGTATACAGACTTGAAACCCTCACTATCCTCACGCGGCACAAGGTTGGATGTGAAACACGATAATTGTAACCATAAAATAAGGAGCAGTTGTTTTTCCTCGATCACGCCCGAGATCGAAATGCTTACTCACTTAGGAAGAAATATTTCAATACTTCAGACACGAATAAAAGCTGATCCAAATCAGCCATACTCATATAGGTCATACACCTTACTCCGCTACATTTAGCTAGCAGCGGATAATTGACAATGAATTGACGTAGAAGTCTGTAGCCTCATAAACATGGCGCCCAACATGAGGCAAAAATTCCAAGGGAAACAGAAAAATTAAGATAGAGATGCGAATATTGGAGACGTATCCGGAAAGTAAGTTTACCTAATTTTTTAAAACATTGTTACACGAAAAAGTTATTTGACAACAGGTACAACAAAGTTTGAGCTATTTTTCGACATAGTCACCACAAGAAATGAGACACTTGTCATTTCATGGGACCATGTTCCGTATTCCTGTGTCGTAGAAGTATGCCGCCTGTGAATGGAACCAGCGTGCGACAGTCGTTTTCAGCTTCGTTGACAGAAATTTCTTGAGGTGCAAGAAAAGGTGGAAATCGCTGGGAACAAGTTCAGGACTATATGTGGATGATCAAACAGCTCCCAGCCGAACTCCCTGCAAACAGTTGCTGTGCACCGAACCGTATGTGGACGAGCATTGTCATGGAGCAGGACAACTACTGTAGTAAGCACTCCGCGCCTCTTGGTTTAATAGCACGTCGCAATTCTCGCAGGTTTCACTGTAATGATCAGCGTTCACTGTTTCACCTCTGGGCAGGGAGTCAATGAGCAGAACGCCCTTCCTGTCGCATAATACGTGCACATCGGTCTGTTTGAATTTTTATCTTGACCGGAGATCCACTGTGACGCCAACGCATTGACTGCTGCTTGTTTTCCAGGCTAAGGTACGAAATCCACATCTCATCGCCCATGACGATCATGAGGAACTCGTCGCCATCATCATGATACCGCTGCAGAAGTGTCAGTGCTGCTCCTAAGCGTTTATTTTGTGATCGGGTGGCTAGTTTTTTGGCAACCACCTGCACACAATTTTCTGAACTGCGGGTGCTTAATGGCAATTTCATGCAACAAGGATCGCGATATCTGAGGAAAATGGCTGCTGACCTCCGTAATCGTGAAGTGACGATTCTTCACGATGCGCTGCCGCACCAGCTCAACAAGGTGATCATTGATGAGGAACGTTCGTCCACCGGACTCATCATGGACACTTTGACGATCTTCGGAAAACTGCCTACAACAGCGACGTACCATCTATTTGTTCATGATGTTCGGCCCGTGGACCTGACAGCTGAAGGGACTTTATCACTGACAGGCGGCGGGAGAATGAATAAGAGCCGCCATTTCGGGTCACTGCTGCCGCGCTACTGGCACCAGGCGGGACCTGCCCGGCAGCATTTGATTGATGCGTCATAGAACTGCAATGCATGCGGAATTTTCCCGGCTAAATACGTTTACTTCAAACGAAAGTAAATCACCAAAGAATTTCTATCGTTCTTACACTAACAGACATGTACTTTTAGCGCAGTAAGTATGTAAAAATATGCATTTTACTCTAGAATTACTAAGAATGAGCTTACCCTTCTTAAAAAATCTTGAGTAAGAATCATCGGTATTGTAGCACATATAACGGACACCAACAGAAATACTGCTACCAGCTTCATTTGATCTGTAACCAATACAATTTCAATGTAGTTTGAAAATGCTTAAACTATTCCTAATGCTACTCCGTAAACCACCGCTCCTTTCTACACGTAAGGTCAATTAGACTTCAAGGACAGACTGCTGCATACAAAATGAAGAATCGTATTTTAGAACTTAAGAACGTAGTTAAGATTACGTTGAAGCACCTTTAGAATAGCAAGCGCGTATGCAAGAAATTCCAGCTTCTAGAAAAATGTGTTCAACGTTTCACAAATTATTTTATCTATATCTAGATAACTAGCGTAGGTATTCTTCAGGTTTTGCGTTTCAAATAGTCATGAATTTAATAATTTTAATTGAATTTCAAATGCAATTAGGCCTACTGCAAGTTAAAGATCATCGAAATCTCTTGACTTGAAACATGTGTTTTGTCCCAATAGGAAGTGGATTAAAGCATGAATGATGGCAGATTACTACTTGAAAATATATTACATAAATTAATTAATAAGCCGAATTTCTTTGATTTAATAAGTTTACACTTCTATAAAATACATAACTGCAATTTCAGAAACCCTTATTCTTCCACAATTTTTTAAATTCTTTACGGTTTCAATCCATTGAATTAAATCACAATATTACATACTTGCTTCCTGCTCTCACATTTACAGATATATTTCAAATTTAGAACACCAATAATTCTATATTTCGCACGATCAATCTTTCCCGGTTAATAATTACTAAAGATAATTTTGAATAAGTTAAACCAAAAGGAATTTACAAACACTGTCCGCAATGCCTACTGCCTAAACGTTTTCCTCTGAAATCCCTCACCGTCGAAGTAAGACTGACTTCAGCTTCGTCCACTGCACGGTGAGCAGAGCTGGGACTGAACCGGCGCCTGCGCGGTCGACGACTACATTCGCCGACGTACTACGTGAATCAAATTAACTGTTCTCTCTTCTTGGTCTTGACGTCTCCTTTACAAAGCACCACCATACCCATTTCACTATTGTTCCCCTAGGCGTCAACCTTCCTTAGTGCAGCCCGTAGTCGCCTAGAGTAGATTTCTCCGGGTGAAGTGATAAGATCCGCGAGTACTCCGCGAGTACAATAATAACCATAGCCAGAAGAAAAGTTAAGATTAATGCGCGAATCAAACAAAATAAGAAGGAGATAAAAGAGAATATTAAAGATTAAGTAAAGGGGGGAATAAACATTATTATGGATGAAATAAAATAAAGTAGAGATGAAATAAAATATTATGACGGATGAAATAAAATAAAATAGAGACACGTACAAATAGATCAGAAAGTAAAAGAACGTGAAAGGAAACAGACACAAGAAAATATGCCAGAGGGCAAAACCCTTAATAAATACAGGAAAGGCTAGCTGGAGAACAGTTAGGTTCTATTGAAATCGCCGAGAGCTCTCCGGCGTGCGAAACAAAGAAACGGATGTGCTAGTCACTCATGCGAACAGAAAATTAAATCAGCCGTGAATAACGAGAAACAGTAGAAACGCTAGCTGAGCCTAAGGGTATTGAAATTGAACCAATGGGAGAGAAAACGCAGAGGAGCCAGAGAACCAATAAGAAAGATTAAATGTCACGTGAATAGTAAAACAAGGGAACAAAACTAGAAAAGAGGCGTGAAATAGATTTTGGTCTAGGAGCAGGAGCGCGTTTTAGACACGCGAAAGATGGAACACTTCGTGTCGGGAAGAGCTATGAGTAGGATGTAAAACTTTGTGTCGGGAAACGCTAGGAGAAGGACGTAAAAACTCTGTGTTGAGAAGAGCTAGGATGAAGACGTGATAGTTTGTGTTGGGAGGAGATAGAGAGAGGATGTTAGAATTCTGTATCGGGAAAAGAGATAGGGTAGCTAGGGATGACAACAGTCATATTATGAGTCAATGAGAAATAGAATAAATTCAAGGGTAAAAGCACGGAGACAGTAACGGGGGAAAAGCTTATAGGAACGCGTCTTGTGTGAAGGGCCTGCAGTACGAAAACCAGTGTGGATCTTCATAATAAATGGGCCATTGAGAGGAGTTGTGAGTATCATTCACCTCCCATCCACACAATCCCTGAGGTAAGATTCTCGTAACCCATCATCCTCTACCTGAGCAGCCGGCAATCACCTGAAACCCTACACCAAGACCTTACCAACAGAAACGTTCCCTTTATTTCCCAAACCCCGCTACAAAATGGCACCCAACGTGTCTTACACCCACGCCTAGCACCCTACCAAACCAACACTCACACCAACACAACGGAGGACGCCGCCAAGGAACCAGCCACCATCACCAGACCAAGAGCAGCACAGCACAACAGCACCGAGTAAGTACAACCAACATTTCATACACCAAGGAAAAAGTGAATGTTACTCCGTAACGGCAAAACAACAAAAATCACCATGGAGAACGCTCTTACGGAGGAACAAACAACAGAAACAACAAATCAACAGGAACGTGCGGAAAATCCATACACACTAGAGGCAGTAATTCAACAAATGTTCATTCAATTCCAGCAACTTACCTCTCAAATCACCGCACAAGGTGAAACACTTAACTCTCAAATCACCGCACAAGGTGAAACACTTAACTCTCAAATCACCGCACAAGGTGAAACACTTAACTCTCAAATCACCGCACAAGGTGAAACACTTAACTCCCAAATCACCGCATAAGGTGAAACACTTAACTCTCAAATCACCGCACAAGGTGAAACACTTAACTCTCAAATCACCGCACAAGGTGAAACACTTAACTCTCAAATCACCGCACAAGGTGAAACATTACAATCACAAATTCAGACACAAGGAGAGACACTAAACGCAAAACTAACAGCACAGGAGGAAACCCTCAAACAATTAGAACAGAGACTGATGACCCAGGTACACACACAATTAGTTGCCCAAGGGGAGAAGCTCGAGGCAAAAGTTCTAGAGAAAATGAACACGAAATTCTCAGAACACCAAACACAAATAGAGGAGCAGGTAAACCGACAAGCATCCCAAGTGTTGGAGATGAATGCAGGGCAAGTGTCTTTACGATCGGAGGTCATTAGCATTAGAACAGATGTTCTGGAGGCATACTCAGAATTAAAATGTTTAAAGGGAAGGGTCACACAAATGTCTGCTGACCATGTAAACAAGGAACAGCTGAATTGTGATCTGCAAGCAGCATGTGTAAATATTAAGGAAAATATAAATACAGAATTAACAGCAATGAAAGAACTTATTACCACTTCAACAAACCAAGCAGCTGCAGAACACAACGCGGCATTAGAACTAATTGACAAAAATTCGCGTGAGTTGGCACAGGTTAGAGCAACAATAGCCAGACAACAAAATGTGTCAAATCAAAACGCCAATAACCATGCCACCTCTCGCGAAAATATCACCGCGGAAACGCAACCTGCAATTCACGTGCAGCTTGCGTCGTCGCAGTCACCAACTTCTAGTTTAGCTCATGAGGAACATATTTATATGAATGTGCATGCGTACCCTCTACATTTTAATTTATTAAATGAGATAGCCGTAATACAGTTCAATGACTTGCGAGACAATGCGAAACGATACATTATGGATTTGGACGCTTATTTCGAGTTGAAACAAATTCCGGAAAACTTGAAATTATTGATTATAAAGAAAGGGCTACAAGGCAGGGCACTCTCTTGGTTTCGGTTAGCGATCGGCGACCACACCACATACTCTGACTTCAAACACTTATTCCTAACCAAATATTGGAATACTACCACCCAATACGCGGTGAGAATACGAATAAATAATGGGAAATATACACCAGGACAGGGGCAACAACTCATCGATTACTTCCTAGATCTGGCACAACAGAGCCAATTACTAGACCCACCCATGCAGGAAGATGAATTTGTAAAATTGATCGTGAGGCATTTCCCGGATAATATCCGAAATAATTTAATTGTGGCTAGGGCGACAACCATTGCCGACACACTAGAACTGCTGACGGCGCTACAAGGACACCAGAGCGGTAGCTCGGAAAATAGAGCACCGACACAAAATTTCAGTGGGTTAAGGGCACACCCCAACCATCAGCAAAGACGAGGTCCATACCCTCAACAAAACAGATACGATGACAGGGGCAACCAGTTTACGAGACACAGGGGCGACAACCATTTCCACAGGAACCCACCGCGAGACAACGGGAGAAGGTACATAAACTATGTAAGAGTGAACGGGAGCCGGAGACATAACTCATGGGGCACAAACACACCGGAACGTGAATATGAAACACGACAAGATGGACGCCATAGCCCGAATAAAACCTTCAATGAACGCAGCCGCCCAGGACAAAACGTAGACGCACCATCATGGCCTCAGGAAAACCGACGGGAACATATAGAATACAACCCACGGTCAAACCACCAACGAAATGACAACACACTAACAAAACACACAGGGACCATAAAAAAGCAAACATGGTTCAACCGCGACAACCAGGGACCGACACAGCAGGATGAGAGGTGCGGTGGCGCATTCGGTACCAACGGGACGACGGAAAACTAAAACGGGGTCAGGATCAATTCCCGTCTCTAGAACCCCCCAGCTCTTTGCAACACAGGGAATAACAACTCCATTAATGAAGAAAGACAAGGCGATATCATAGACTCACCACAAGTGTCAATACAAATAGCAGGCGAAGCATACCAGGCTATCGTGGACTCCGAAGCAATGGCTTCTTTATGCAGTATGGAGTTCTACAAAACGATCATATCGCGGGTAATAAAACTGCAAACACTGCCTGTTAAGAATGTTTACGCTATCTTAGCAATAGGGAGAAAGAAAACCCGAATCCAACAACAAGTAATGATACCCTTTAACATCCAAGAGATAGACTTTGAGTATATTTTTCTAGTGGTTCCACATTTAGTGACACAATTAATAATTGGGAGCGACCTGCTATCTGAATTCAGGGCTAATGTAAATTATAGAACAAGGGAGCTCACATTAGTGACAACAAACAATGAAACAGTAACTACACATTTTCTCAAGATACCAGGTATAACACCAGACTTAACGGAGGGTGAAAGAGACATCCATCAGAACAGGTTTTTTGTACAAGTCATCAGCCTTGGGGGCGAAATATGTAAAACGCAGGTAGAGATAGATGATAGATTTTATGAGGAAGAGGAATTAGAAGATATTAATGAACACGACGACGAAGAATATAGAGAAGATGAAATAAAGAATAATTATATAAAGCCCGTGGAAGGCGCAAAGATAAGAGGACTGGATGACTTACCAAGTGAAAATGAAGAACAATACCTGTACGGAGAGACGGACACCCGACAAATTAGAGAGTGCATTTCACGAAAGGTGAATGACATCTCAGCCCTCAGCAAACGACAAAAACAAACACTAACTACAATTCTATGGAACAACAGAGAAGCATTTTCAGACAAAACAGGTTGCTTTAAAAATTACGAATATTCCTTTGAGGTGAAACCCGCTCCACCATGGAAATATAAATGTAGAAATATACCAATAACACTTCAAAACGCAGTACATGACACGATAACACAAATGATTGAGCAGAAAATAATACAACCATCGAATTCGCCATATATAAACCCCTTATGTGTTGTTGCAAAGAGCTCAGGAAAGGTTCGCATTACGATAGACGCTCGCCACTTAAACACCTTTATAATACCCGACAACACGAGGACCCAAAGTATCGAGTACATTCTTGCCGGAATCGGAAAGAAAACGTGGTTCTCATGCTTGGATCTCAACAACTCATATCTACAAATCCCATTGGCTCCCCATGTCAGACAATACACGAGTTTCATTTACCGGGGTAAAGTATTCGAATTTTTAAGGATACCTTTTGGGTTATCGGTCAGCGGATCAGGATTTTTGAGAGCAACAGAGAAAATTTTTGGAAATACGACGCAAGACTACCTTACCCAATACATCGACGACTTCCTGATACACAGCACGGACATTGAGAACCACCTTCAGCACATAAACACTGTGTTAACAAAAATTAGACAAAATGGGCTGACCCTGAATCTAAACAAAACAACATTCTTCAGCCAAGAAATAAAATTTCTAGGATACATCATCTCGGACAAAGGAGTGGCACCGGACCCGGAACGCATACGCACAATTCAGGCAATACCACCCCCTAGAAACGTTAGACAACTAAGAAAATTTTTAGGTATACTGCAGTATGAAGCTCGCTTCCTCGCAAATTATTCCAGAGAGGTAGCACCCCTAAGAGAGCTGTTAAAGAAAGGCACACGCTGGAAATGGTCGGAGGAACACCAAAACACTTTCGACAACATAAAACAACTTTTTGGAAAGGCAATACTATTGGAAAGACCAAACATGAATTTACCATTCCACATTTATTCCGACGCAGCCATCACAGGTTTCGGAGCCATCTTGTGCCAATACGACGAGAAAAATGAACAACATATTATCAGCACGGCATCTCGAACTTTGACCCCTACAGAGAAAACAGCGGGAATTACAGAACTGGAAATAGCAGCAATATATTTCGCGCTACAAAAATTCAAGCACTACGTATATAACAGCTCAATCACAATATACACTGACCACGTGAGCTTATCATTCATTAAATCATGCAAACTCGTCAGCTCCAAAATAGCCCGTTATATACATGAAATACAGCATATGACGTCAATATAAAACACATCCCCGGAAACAGCAACATTTTCGCGGATACACTGTCCCGACTAGGAAACAGAGAAGGAATTCCAGAATGCATGGGACATACCAGAAGAGAAATTAAAATTCTGAGAACCTCACTACACCCAGGTAGCGAACTTGCCAAACAGGTAAAACACATACAAACATTGCAGCTGCAGGAACCAAAGTTGGCAACCCTAATGAGCCAGGCAAAGGACATTACACCTGACTTGAAGGAGACGATAGGGCTGCACAAAGGCACACTGTACAAACTGAAAAGGTCGAAACAACCAACGTGGCTGACATATGCGCCGAGTTCTCTGGAAACAAAAATAATTGACACTTTCCATAAAACAATGATCCACGCAGGATCAGAAAAGACCTGCAACGCAATCCAACAACACTTTTACATCCCAAAACTACATCGAAAGGTACGGCAGCATATAAGCGAATGTGACACATGTCAAAAATGTAAACCAATGAATATAAAATACGACACACCACCTCAGAATATCATCAGGGATAAACCCCTAACACTAGTCGCGGGAGATTCCCATGGTCCTCTACCAGCAGGAGTAGGCGGCATGAGACACATTTTTGTATTGGTGGATGTATTCACAAAATTCGTAAAATTATACCCTATGCGAAAATTAACGAGTGCAGCATGTGCCAAGAAAATCATCAACGACTATATACCCAAATATGGGAAAATGAATGCACTTCTCGTGGACAACGCTTCGATACATAGGGGAAAACAATTTACAGACAACATAAGGGCACAGGGGATAAAAATCTACAACTCAACGGTATATCACCCGCCATCGAACCCATGCGAGAGATACATGAGAGACCTCGTGATATATCTAAGAATTCTGTGTAATAAAAATCACACATCGTGGGTGGACCACATACCCACGATAGAAAGGACGTTCAATGAAACACCGAACAGCAACACAGGTTTCACACCCCTGACTCTACTTACAGGAAAAGAACACTACCTCATGGAAGGAATGCCATCAGCTATCCCGACAAAAGAAGCCACTCAGGCGGAAAAGTTGAAACTGGCATATGAAAACATAACTAGGAAAACAGAATTAAGAAACAAACACATGAAACGACACAACAAGACATGGAACCCGAAAGAAGGAGATTAGGTTTTATACAAGGCACACCACAAGTCATCCATGTTGAAAAAAGAGAACAATAAATTACATTTGATGTGGCACGGTCCGGCTGTAATCCGGAAACAATTGAGTGATCGAGCTTTCGAATTACAAAACCCACGTACTTTAAAAATAATTGGTAGGTACAATTTGGCCTTAATAAAACCGTACAAAGTACCTACAAAATGACGGAAAATGAACCACAATGTAACGTTAAAATGTCTCAGTAAGCAATTAAAACAGAAACATAAACACAGCAGTTGAATTAGCGTGTAGGAAAAACGTAAGGTCAATAACACAACAACCAGAACAGGGTAAAGGCATGACACATAACGAAAATAAGAGTAAAAGACTAGGAACTGTAAGAGTGTGAAACATGTAAATTTGTTAAACCTAAGGCAAAGAATGTAAATTCATATTAAACTTAAACAATCTGCAAGGAAAATTAGTAATCTATACAAAAGGTGGAGAGTCACAGAGAAAGGGGAAATATAGAGTTAAGGCTTAACCAAAACAGAACAGAAGGACGATCATCTGGATATAGAAAATGTTAAAAGTCTCATCATAGTAAACACTGAACTATGATACAAATGAGTGTAAAGAATATTATTATGTATTGAATATTAGGATAAGGTCATAGATTAAGTTCATTGTAAATAACATTAAGACCGCACTCATGAGCAAAACTAGGAACAAAATAAAAACGTAAATCTGTGGAAAATTATGTTTACTTACATTCAGGTATAGGGACTTGCACAAAAATGTAAGGTCAGACAGACACGTGATTATTCCCAGGTAGACTCAAAAAGGTGAATGACATCCCTAAACAGTCACAACAACTCGTGTGAACAGTGAAAAGTGAACAGTGCGAGGAATACGTTACCAGAAAATACAAAGCACTAGTACATGAAATGAAAACAAAAAAAAATGAGTGCTTAAGTAAGTGAAAGCATGTTTCACGAAAAGGGAAACACGAAAATGTACACCAGACAAAAGACTAAAACAAGAAAACGAGGTCTGAATGAAAAGGGCGAAAAATCAATGAAAATGTAAATAGTTATAGAATAGGTTATAAGCAACAGATAAATTAGGTAAAGTAAAGTGCGCCACAAGGCACCAGGAGACGCAGAAGTCAGTCCCTGGAAACAAATTTTTCTATGTAAATTTTTCAGGCGGAGCCACAAGCATAATTTGTAAGTTAAAATGTATATAAAACAGTTCGTCAGAACTAAGTACGGAAAAGCCTCACACAAGACGCGAGGGGAACTTTATCGCGAACAGCGAAGCACTAGTTTCAGTGGGTTTTCAGACAAGCCATTAATTTTACTCAGGCGCATAAAATGAATGCCTTATCTGAAGGGCATTTGAAGTGATAAGATCCGCGAGTACTCCACGAGTACAATAATAACCATAGCCAGAAGAAAAGTTAAGATTAATGCGCGAATCAAACAAAATAAGAAGGAGATAAAAGAGAATATTAAAGATTAAGTAAAGGGGGGAATAAACATTATTATGGATGAAATAAAATAAAGTAGAGATGAAATAAAATATTATGACGGATGAAATAAAATAAAATAGAGACACGTACAAATAGATCAGAAAGTAAAAGAACGTGAAAGGAAACAGACACAAGAAAATATGCCAGAGGGCAAAACCCTTAATAAATACAGGAAAGGCTAGCTGGAGAACAGTTAGGTTCTATTGAAATCGCCGAGAGCTCTCCGGCGTGCGAAACAAAGAAACGGATGTGCTAGTCACTCATGCGAACAGAAAATTAAATCAGCCGTGAATAACGAGAAACAGTAGAAACGCTAGCTGAGCCTAAGGGTATTGAAATTGAACCAATGGGAGAGAAAACGCAGAGGAGCCAGAGAACCAATAAGAAAGATTAAATGTCACGTGAATAGTAAAACAAGGGAACAAAACTAGAAAAGAGGCGTGAAATAGATTTTGGTCTAGGAGCAGGAGCGCGTTTTAGACACGCGAAAGATGGAACACTTCGTGTCGGGAAGAGCTATGAGTAGGATGTAAAACTTTGTGTCGGGAAACGCTAGGAGAAGGACGTAAAAACTCTGTGTTGAGAAGAGCTAGGATGAAGACGTGATAGTTTGTGTTGGGAGGAGATAGAAAGAGGATGTTAGAATTCTGTATCGGGAAAAGAGATAGGGTAGCTAGGGATGACAACAGTCATATTATGAGTCAATGAGAAATAGAATAAATTCAAGGGTAAAAGCACGGAGACAGTAACGGGGGAAAAGCTTATAGGAACGTGTCTTGTGTGAAGGGCCTGCAGTACGAAAACCAGTGTGGATCTTCATAATAAATGGGGCATTGAGAGGAGTTGTGAGTATCATTCACCTCCCATCCACACAATCCCTGAGGTAAGATTCTCGTAACCCATCATCCTCTACCTGAGCAGCCGGCAATCACCTGAAACCCTACACCAAGACCTTACCAACCAGAAACGTTCCCTTTATTTCCCAAACCCCGCTACACGGGGGAGGGTCAATTTGGCAGAGACTACTCCAGATACACAATTTGTGTTATTAACGTGAATAAAATACAATAGCCGAAGCCTATATTGCATATCAACAATGAAACTATAATTCAGGTTTCTAAACCACACTTAGGTTGTTCTATTTCAATATCCTCAATTTTTATTGAAATTTAACATCAAAGTAGGAAAAAAGAATTCGTGACTTTGCTCTTACAAAACAGCATAGTGGTTGTTAAAGTATATAAAACAAGTAACATACTTAATAAAATTAAACATTTGATGTATAGATTCATAAGGCTTTGTCTACATACTATCTTTATTTTATATAGATTCTACAACTATTTATGTAATATCTAATTATTCTGTCTACTTCAAGTAAATTGAGATAAACGTTTGTCTATAGATTTTCATTTCACATTTTCGTTCAGGTACAAAGGAAATATCGACAGTCAAAAGCTTAACAACTGCTCACTACATATTGGCCTTCATACTACATATGCTTTCCATGGCATCGCGAGAAACATGTGAATAGCCACAGCACTATAAGAAATGACAAAGTAATTGAAAAATTCAAAGCAATAATAACGGATAGTTCAAGAAATATCCTATGCCTCAAAAAGGTTATTTGAATCAAATTATGCTTTTTAATGGGTCTCCATTTTGTATGTAGTACGTTTTTGTCCATCTCTTTATGGTTTACCCATTATTTAAAATTGTATAAAATTCCTTCCAAATGAAAAAGACTTTACAGGCTTATCCCGGATTAATCAACGAATACGATTTATTATAGAATAACTTAAATGTGTTTATTTTACTTATAATTTTAGACCCAAAATTGAAAAATCCAAAGCTTTAGAAAGATTTTCCATTAAAGGTTGGTTTGGGTTGGGGAAACGTTTTTAAGTGTGTCTGTAAGCATCTGAATGTTCACAGACACGCAGATACAAAGACGAACACGCACGTATACACACACACACACACACACACACACACACACAGACACCGTGGAGCTTGTTATAAATATGCTTTGATTTTTACTTTCTCTACTACGTATAGTAAGTAGGAGAAGTATTGTATTCCACCCAAAAATTCGATACCGAGATTTCACGGGAAATACATGTTTTGAGACCCCTGAATCCAAAAAGAACATTTTTAGAAACATGTTCGTGTGTGTGTCTGTGTGTCTATCTGTCTATGTGTGTGTGTGTGTCTGTGTGTCTGTGAACAGTATAACTCAGAAACGAACAGTCGGATAAACACCAAACTTGGTATTTATGTTCAGTATCTTCCAGAGATGCGACACGAAGGTTTTAAGAAAATCCCCCCTCCCCAGATGACCCTTTACATGGAAAATGTTTCGAAAATTTTAATTTTCTCAAAAATGGCTAATGATTTTGATTAAAATATCATATGTTTAAGACATTTTTATGACAAATGAAATGTATATCTCGAATTTTCTGGGAACGTCTCCAAAAGTACTCTTCATTGCGAACGACTTTTGCATAACTGGTAAACCATAAGGGATAGCCAAAATGTTACTACACAAAAAATAGAATCGCGTTAAAATGCACAATTTATGTCATATACATTTTTTGTTGTTGAGTGAACCATTTACGAGATATTGCCTGTTATTCCCTTAAATTTTCCAATACTTATACTTCTTCTCAAATTCGTTATTCAATTTTTTTTGTCCTGAACATGCAAAGAGAATGGAATGCACCACATAGCAACCAGGGCTTAAGAGGTTTGACTATCGCTTTATAACCTACCATATTCCCCTTGCATCTACAAGAAAGTTAGCAATAAGATTGACATCTCGATATCTCGATTAACATGAAGCATATGGAGAATAAGCGTTTGTAAAAATAGTTTGTACAAGAATAGAGAAAGTCATGTGAGTGTAACACATCAGATTTTTTTTTAATTCAGCTGGAACTTAAAACATATCTTTACCGTGAAATCTGACAGTGGAATCTTTGGGTGTAATGCAATACTTCCTCAAACCTACTATAAATTCGTAATAAATAAAGCAAATATGCCATGTTGCTTGAGATACCTTTGCTATTCTAACGGTCTCAATTGGGGACGATGGCGTATATATTGCAGAAGATATTCTTGGGTATGCTGTCTTATTTTCTAAGTTGCTATAGAAAGATTTTTTGTAATTTATATTAATAATAATTGGTTATTTCACTTACTTGGAAAAGGGTATTTTATCAGCCAAACCGATACCTTGATGAGAAAAGCCACGTATTGCAAGATTCTGACAGCAAATGTTAGGATTTTATCAGCTAGTTACGAAGCATTTACATAGTCTCTGAAATTAAATACATATTTATCTTATCGCTAATAAGAACCTAGCTAGATTCGATACGCTCAATATAAATTTTACTTTCTAGTTATCCGACTCTGCACAGCCTCGTGTCAGTAGATTCATTGGCGGGACGAAATTGCGCTGATATGATACTTGCAAATGGCTGCTATAAATATTTAAACATTTATAGTTAGCCTTTGAACTCCAGTGACGTACTAATTAATTTAATTTACATCTTCCGTTCTTTATGAAACTATTGTATAATGATGTAGACTTTTTTTTAAGTAAATCCTCTCATTTCCTTTTATAGTTGCAATTTCGTAAAGCTCCCACTATTCTAAACCACGGATGAAAAATCCCTCGATATTCTTCACGCAAAAGGCTGTGAAACTGCAGCGGAACGTCTGATTTTCTAAACCTTCCTGGACAGTCTTCCATTGTTGGACATGTATATAGTCCATAAGTACCCTCTGGTGGTGGAAGAATCCTTGGTCAAAATAGTCCAGTAATGTTGTAGATAATTATACCAGGTAAAATTTAAACTTCTGTACCTTCTGTTTGGCTTCCTAGATATTTAATAACATAAAAGCTACGCAATTTTTAATACTACAGAACCAATTAACATATATGTACAACGAAAAAGATTCGCATTCTCAGGCCACCAGGTTAACATCTTTGGACAAGACACATACTCTGTGACCATATTTCTCATTTAATATAAAACAGCGGTTCACTGATTTTTACCTTCTCTACTACGTATAGTAAATAGGGGAAGTATAGTATTCCACCCAAAAGTTTGATACCGAGATTCCACCGGAAATATATGTTTTGAGACCCCCTGAATCCAAAAAAAGCATTTTTGGAAACATGTCCGTGTGTGTGTGTGTGTGTGTGTGTGTGTGAACAGCATAACTCAGAAACGAACAGTCGGTTAAATACCAAACTTGGTATTTAGGTTAAGTATATTCCAGAAATGCGACACGAATGTTTTCAAGAAAATCCCCACACATCAGATTACCATTTACATGGAACATTTTTCGAAAATTTTAATTTTCCCAAAAATGGCTACACGATTTTGAGAAAATATCACATGTTTAAGATATTTTCATGAAAAATAAAATGTTTATCTTGAATTTTCTGGGAAAGTCTCCAAAAGAGTTCTTTCTTCGTTGTGAACGACTTTTGCATAACTGCTAAACCATAAGAGATAGACAAAATGTTACTACACAAAAAATGTAGATGGCGTTAAAATATACAATTTATGTCATACATTTTTTTTGTTGAGTGAACCATTTTTGAGATATTGCTTGTTATTCCCTTAAATTTTTCAAAACTTATTTTCTCAAATGGGAATTCGTTATTCATTTTTTTTTGTCTTGGATATGGAAAGAGTATTAATCTGTGGCAAAGAGAATGGTGCTGCACCTAGCAACCAGCTATTAAGAGATATGTCTATACTTAAACGCTACTGTATTTCTATATTACCCTTGCAAATACAAAACAAGGGGAACATATTACACCTTAAGCGATATTCAAATATTTTTAGAACTGGTCGCTATGTGTAAAATGTAATTCTCTTTGCATGTCAAAAGATCGTTTCAGCAAATGTTTATCTCGAATAATACGGAATAGATGCAGAATATCAAAATAATTTGTGCAAGAGTAGAGAAAGTCATGTGAGCGTAACACATTAGATTTTTAATATTAGCAAATTTCTCTCTTTATACAATTATTTAGCATGGCCTGCTGACAAACTTGATTACAACCTAAATACAAAGGCAATAAATAAAAGATTTCCTACAGGTGTATTACTTGCAATAAAATGCAACCGGCATTTGATTTTGTACTCTGTGAAGTGCAGCAAAAATAAATTGAGTTTTATTTACGGACGTTCTTTAACTACTGTGGTCCTTAGCGTCCCAGTCTATATTAGGCGTGAAACACCGGTAATTTTGCTCAGAGTCCTCTTTATCAGGCTTGAGGTTCTTTTACGTGCCGTAAACTTACGACACGGGACCACCGGCTTTACTTCCCTTCCGAAGTAAGCCATGCTAAGGATTTTTACGCCCGAAAAACATTCATCGGCCTCCGCCGGGTTTGAACCCGCAACCATGGGAACTAGAGGTTGGCATGGCAAAGTGCAGCAATATTTATATTTTGTGGAGTAACACCAATCTTTTTTACTCCATGGTACTCTCAACTAAAATGCAAGAACACAGATTAATACCAGAAGCCAACTCGGTGGAGGAGGTTAAGTGTCACATTGAGCGCTTTTTCCTGGTGTTTCGTGTGGATTTTTAGAGCAACTAGTCCTGCATTCGGTAATTAGCTAACTACGTTAGCTTAAGCGGCGTTGCATTTCTCCCTATTTAATCAAGCTTGTATGCAGTTATTTGGAAAACAGTCTGTCCTAGTTGGTGATACGGAACAACTGAATATGACCTGTGGTGTTCCACAGGGATCGGTATTGGGCCCTATCCTTTGGAATCTCTACTATGATGATGTCTAGTGTAGAGTTGCCACCAGGGACGACTATTGGTTATGCTGATTATTTGGCCCTACTCGTCTCCGGTGCTTCCAAGTAGGATGTGGAGGATAAAATTGAGTGGTCGAGGCATTACCTTGAAACTGGATGTTGCAAAAAGGATTATAATTAGCAGCTCAGATTGTGATCCTGGAAGGTAGAAGAACCTTGCGAGAAATTCAGATTGGTATTAGTGGTGTGACTATAAAATCACAACACCAGATAAAGTATCTTATTTTGGACATAACATGCACATGGGTGCCCATATTCGTTATGTAGTCGGTAAAGCAGCAAAAGCCATCGCAGCATTAGGTCGTCTGATGCCTAATATCGGCGGACCGAAATCCGGCACAAGGAAAATCCTTGGAAGTGTTATGAACTCAATTGTTCTATCCTGCGCACCTGTATGGAAGACCTGGACAGAGAAGGCAGCATATAGGAGAATATTAGAGCAGGCACAACGTAAGATTGCCTTACAGATAGTTAGTGCCTACGGAACAACGTCCACAAAGGCATTACAGGTAATTGCTGGGCTGACACCTATTCATCCGTTAGTTAAAGAGCAAACATATACCAAGACTGATAACTTTCAGTTGTGAGACAGAATACAATGCAAACTTGGCAAGAGGAATGGAACCAAGAGAGAACAACAGCGCAATGGACCAATATATTTATACTCGAAATAGAATCGTGGGTAGGTCGAAGCCATGGAAACTAAAGTTATTACTTAACACAATTCTTGACTGGCCGCGGCCGATTCAAGGTATATCTACATAGAATGAAACTGGTCGAGGAGGAATGTTTGCTATTTCCGGTTACACTTGCTGATTTTAAGAATTATATTGTGGATTTGTGGGCGACTGTTCTCCATTTCTTTATCGTTTCCGTGCTATTGCTCGAAACTTGCAGGAAGTCCGGTTCAAATTACATCTACTTGCGCTTTTCGTCTGCATATGCGAACTATTTATGTTGGTTACCTTCTGCCCCGAGCTGAGGTGGCCTGCACGTCTAGCATTCGGGAGGTCCCGGGTTCGTTCCTCGGCGACCGCCCACTCTTCAGGATTCAGGTACCAGACAACGGTTGGGCGCTTTGTAAAGGTTTCTTCACTGGTGACGTTGCTGGACTGTTCAGTTAGGTCTGGGCTACGAGTGGGCCCCGCCGGGGGTTCTGTGGCATGTGGGAGGTCTTCGGTGGCGTCGGATATATTCCATCTGGAAAACGTTAGGGATCTTGTCCATGCGTGTGCCCGTCGTCCTCTCTCCCCCTCTCTCCCTCCCAGGGGACACGATAGAAACAAATGGCGAAGCGGCCTACTCTCGGTGCTATGCCGCGGTTGTGGTAGTCTCTCCGTTCGTCCGCATCTCTTTACCTTTTACACACCAGTGCCCAAAAGGGGATGTAATAAGACGCTTATGTTTTGAGCGAATTGGGAGAATTCTTACCCACATAATATTGTTGCTGAAATGTTGAAGTCACAGCAAACATGGAATGTTGTTGAAAGGATGATAAGTAACATCCTCCAAACAAAAGAGCAAGATGAAAGAAAAGAATAAGCCAGATTGTAGCATTGTGAAGTAATGCTTATGCGGTTCCGCAATGCTTCATACATGAGAAAGTTTTTAGTTTTGTTGTTGAAGGAGTTTAGCTGTTTATGTTTTGATGTTAGCTCCACGTTTGTCGCCAATTTGAAGGAGTATTTTTCTTTTGTTTATGTTTTGAAGTTTAACTGTCCCACGTATGGGAGCCAACTTGAGAAGAAGTATATTGTCTTTACGTTGTTTATTTATTTATTAGCTCCACGTATGGACTTTATGTTACTGTTGTTGGAGTTGAAGTTTGCACCACGCTTTGGGCGTCAATTTGAAGTAGTTAATTACGTAATATGCTGCTAGTATGAAAAAGCCGATTTGAAGATGTATTTTTTTGTTGTTACGCTCCAAGTTAAAAAACTTTTGAGATTATAGTGTGGTAGACTTATACAACCTGACTATAATTGTAGTAATTTAGACTCTCGTATGAAAATTATGAAACAAACGGTAGCGAGTTTCATATACATGACACTCGCATCTTAAACTTAAAATCTGATGTGTTACACTCACATCGCTTTCTCTACTCTTGTACAAACTATTTTTACAAACTCTTATTCTCCATCTATTTATATTAATGGAGATAAACATTTGCAGAAACGATTTTTTGACATGCAAAGAGAATTGCATTTTACACATAGCGACCAGTTCTAAAAATATTTGACTATCGCTTAAGGCCTACTATGTTCCCCTTGTTTTGTATTTGCAAGGGCAATATAGAAATACAGTAGCCTTTAAGCATCAATATATATCTTAATAGCCGGTTGCTAGGTGCAGCACCATTCCCTTTGCATATCCAAGGCAAAAAAAATGAATAACGAATTCCCATTTGAGAAAATAAATATTGAAAAATTTAAGGGAATAACAAGCAATTTCTCGAAAATGGTTCACTCAACAACAAAATGTGTATGACATAAATTGTATATTTTAACGCAATCTACATTTTTTGTGTAGTAAAATTTTGTCTATCTCTTATGGTTTACCAGTTATGCAAAAGTCGTTCACAATGAAGAATACTTTTGGAGACATTCCCAGAAAATTCAAGATTTACATTTTATATAAGTATATATGACATTTTAATCAAAATCGTTAGAGCCCTTTCTGAGAAAATTAAAATTTTCGAAAAATGTTCCATGTAAAGGGTAATCTGGGGTGGGGGAATTTTCTTGAAAACCTTCGTGTCGCATTTCTGGAAGATAGTGGTCCTAAATACCAAGTTTGGTGTTTATCCGACTGTTCGTTTCTGAGTTATACTGTTCACAGACACACACACGGACATGTTTCCAAAAATACTTTTTTTGGTTTCAGGTGGTCTCAAAACATATATTTCCGGTGAAATCTCGGTATCGAATTTTTGGGTGGAATACAATACTTCTACTTACAATACGTAGTAGAGAAAGCAGAAATATGCATTCTCAATGCAAAGAATGATGCTTATTTAGCCACTTCGGATACAGAAACATACACCCGTATCCGACCTACACAACATACACAGAAAGGGAGAGCAGACCTCTCTGTGGACCTTGACACTGTAACAGCTGAAGATGAGCCTGCTGCTGAGAAGGCCAAGCACAGCACCAATGACGCAGACAGCACAAATGTAAACAAACGTCCATGAGAAGAAAGCCAGAGGCGAACAAATGTTATCATCCAACCATCCTATATACCACCTTGTAGATAAACAACACATCGGAATACAATTACTGAAAACACAGAAATTAATCGTGATCCTAGACTATGAAAGACGCTACAGTAGGAAATATTATTTGGCATGACGAAATTCAGATAAGATCTTCGAAGGAAAGTTTACCTTCACGTATGGAAAGCCAAACTTCATGAAGTAACTGCCGCACGTATGGTACAAAGTTGCGGTGGCCTTTGCCCCAATGTTTAAGAATCAACTTTGTATTTTTATGTTTCTTTAAATATTATATTTATTTATGTTTGCCTCGGCTACGTCAGTATTAATTTGTAGAAACATGTTTTTCTTAACAGGGTGTGATGCGGCTAAAGAAATTATAATTTTTACTTCACTCCTTTTATTAATCCTTCACATGATTAAATAACACTTCACTGATATAGAGAGCTGTGAGATTGTTTATTAATTACTTGCCCTTTTTTTAACACGTAAGCTCTATAATGAATTTTCGTCTCGCACTAAATACGTATTAAACTTGCAAATTTCATCTATTTCAAGTCTCGGATTGGCTAATCCTACTCCAATAGAATACTTTTATTTAACTTTTAGCCTTTCTGTAGTTGTTGATTGGCTATTTATAAACTGTTTTAAAAATTACATTATTGTTGCTCCAAGAATTACTAGTAGCATTATTAAACTTTCCAATTTATTGTCGTCTCAAGCTTACCTCATTGTTAGCAACTTTTGACCTATATACTCACAGCTCCTACATTACTAAATCACGTAATACATTCGCATAACATTATTATACATGTACATAATAATATAAACGTATACATTGACTGTAATATACATTTTTTATATTGTTACATACATATTGCTTTAAGGCGGGCTGTTATTAAATTTTATATTATATAATTAGACTGAAATCATTTATATGTTAAAAATAATGCATCTTGCCACGAAAGTGTACAAGAGACCGAGGACAGCTGGGAGAGCCCACTGCTTAAACCGAAAGGCAGATAATTTATTGGATACTACTAATGTAAGTAATTTTATTGTTAACCCAGTTAATTGTACAAATTTAGAACAACAATTTTACAAATTTATTCTTAACCCACTTTCTAAAAATAAAGTATAAAGAAAACTAGCCTCTTAACTACTGTTATCCAGCAGTATGGAATACTGGTAGCCAGCATTCCTCCTAATCTAAAAGTATATCATCAATTTATTTAATCTCCAATACTAACTCCAACTCTACCTTGAGTTGCTTTACCTTGGACCCCAACTAACCCAAACCTTGAGGTTGTCGAGTTGTTAGGTCCTACTTGCAACATATCAAATTAAAAGTACTGTAATTTAATACTTATTTACTTCTTCCTTGCTAATTTCCTTCATCCATTTTGCTGTTACTCTGCCCAAAAAGTTTCCTATTTCTATTATCTTACCTAGCCAAGACTCTTCACGATTAAGTTACTACTTATGTAGTATGATTCTACCTTTTACTTTTCTTCTGGTGGCGGGTGCAATGACGATGACGACGTGGAATTCGCGTTATAATTACTCCCCTACGAAAATAGCGATGCTCCGACGGTTTTTAAACCTTAATGATATTGATGTGCTATTTCTCTAGGAGATTAATAACCAATTTTTTTGCTTTCTCTACTACGTATAGCAAGTAGGGGAAGTAATGTATTGCACCCAAAAATTCGATACCGAGGTTTCACCGGAAATATATGTTTTGAGACCCCCTGAATCCAAAAAAACAGCATTTTTGGAAACATGTCCGTGTGTGTGTGTGTCTGTGAACAGCATAACTCGAAACAAACATCGGATAAACACCAAACTTGGTATTTATGTTCAGTATCTTCCAGAGATGCGACACCAAGGTTTTCAAGAAAATTCCCCCACACCAGATTACCCTTTACATGGAACATTTTTTGAAAATTTTAATTTTCTCAAAAATGGACCTAACGATTTTGATTAAAATATATGTTTAAGATATTTTCATGACAAATGAAATGTATATCTCGAATTTTCTAAGAATGTCTCCAAAAGTATTCTTCATTGTGAACGACTTTTGCATAACTGTTAAACCATAAGAGATAGACAAAATTTTACTACATAAAAAAATGTAGATGGCTTTAAAATACACAATTTATGTCATATAAATTTTTGTTGTTGAGTGAACCATGTTCGAAATATTGCTTGTTATTCCCTTAAATTTTCCAATACTTTTTCTCAAATGGGAATTTGTTGCTCATTTTTTATGTCCTGGACAGGCAAAGAGAATGGAATGCGCCACATAACAACCAGCTCTTAAAAGATTTGACTATCGCTTAAAGTCTATCAATTCCCCTTGCATCTACAAGAAAATTAGCAATAAGATTAACATTTCTATTAACATGAAGCATATGGAGAATAAGCGTTTGTAAAAATAGTTTGTACAAGAGTAGAGAAAGTCATGTGAGTGTAACACATCAGATTTTTCTTCAATCTTTCGGCTATGTTAATTGCAAAGTGGATCATTAGACACTGCCATCTTAGTTAAAAATTGTGTTAAATTAACTGCTAACTGATCTTAGTAAATGAAAAATTACCCACAGCAAAATCAGTAACTACGGTATACAAAAAAGTTTCCTTTATTATGTATATACTCCATCATGAACAAATAAGCACAACGAGAGTGAATGTTCCTTATCTTATACGTGCATTCCCACAGTTTCATAAGCTCACTGGAAATTTTAACTGATGTTGTGGCCAGCATATTGCACTGGGTAATACCGTCCTAATAATATATTAAAACATCTTGTAACTTCGATGCAAATATGCGATATATTACTCCAAATACATTCAAGGTGCGCTTCACCCATTCCAGATTGCACCATATACTGGATGGACCATTTAAGTTGAGACAGTAAAATATCTCCAAAACTAAGCGTTGTAGAAAGAAATTTTGCTAATAGTTGCTTGATGTTATGAGGGAAAGTAAAGGTATTATTCGTGTTTTGTTTGGAGGACGATAGATAGTCATTTTAAGGCCAATTTAATTTTCTTAAATGGGAACCTACATTTTGTATGTTGTTTTCTCACTCCACATAAAGAACTAAACATTTGTATAAAGCACTTTGCAATTGTTCTTACACCAACGTAAATAACAACGAAAATTCTGAATGGCTGTGTACGAAGAGCGCAAGGAAACTTGGACCATCTACGGATGGTCATTTGAAGGTCAAGTTACGCTTCGTAATTGGGAACCAACATTTTTTATTTTGCTTCCTAATTACTCATCACAAAACAAACAGATTGTTGTAAGCCATTTTCTAATGAGAAAACAACATACAAAATGTAGGTTCCCATTTTTAAAAAGTTAAATTTATCCTAAAATGACCATCATAACGTCCTCCAAACAAAACACGAGTTTAACACCAAAAACTCAAAACAAAGCATAAAAGGAAAACAAGTTTATGTAACTCTTGAGGCAGTATTTTTAACACTTAAATAATTTCAGTCTAATTATGTAATATGTAAATTCAATAACAGCCCACCTTGAAGCAATATGTGTATGTAATGATTTGTAAAATGTATGTAACAGTCATTGCAAATGTTTATATTATTGTATCGATGCGTAATAATGATATGTGAATATATTACGTAATTTAATAGTGTAGGAGCTGTGAGAAATAAGTTTAAAGTTGCTAACAATGAGGTAACGTTGAGACAATAATAAGTAAGGAAGTTTAAGTACTGCTAGTCATTATTAGTGCAGCAATAATGTAAATTTTGAGGCGGTTTAAAAATAGCCAATCAACAACCAGAAAAAGCTTTAGTTAAATAAAGGTATTCTATTGGACTAGGATTACCCAATCAGAGACTTGAAATACAGAAATTTACAAGCTTAGATGGTTGAAATCAAGTCAGATGCCTGCAGACCGTGACAGTAACTGGATGTAAGATGCGTCCTCTAGAGAAATATAATACATATTCCTGTGAGACGAAAAATAAGTTCACGTGTTAAAAAGTACAAGTAATTAAATAAAAGAATCTCACAGCTCTCAATATCAGTGAAGTGCTATTTAATTTGTGTCAAGGACAAATAAAAAGAAGTGAATTTAAACTTAAAATCTGTGTAAGCCTACATTCTTGTCGCACCACGCCTTGATTAAGAGATACGCAACTCTAAAGTAATACTGAAGTAGCCGAGGCAAAAACAAACATAAATAATATCTATAGAAGCAGCTCAATAACAAAGTTAATATAATACATTTAAACTTGAAGCGTAACAACAAAAAAATCCGATGTGTTACACTCACATGACTTTCTCTACTCTTGTAAAAACTATTTTTACAAACGCTTATCCTCCATCTACTTCATGTTAATCGAGATAAACATTTGCAGACTCTATCTTATTGCTAATTTTCTTGTAGATGTAAGGGGAATATATATATTTACAAGGGCAATACAGAAATACAGTAGCCTTTAAGCACATACATATCTATTAATAGATGGTTGCTAGGTGCAGCACCATTCCCTTTGCCACAGATGAATATATTTGCATATCCAAGACAAAAAAATGAATAACGAATTCCCATTTTAGAAAATAGGTATTGAAAAATTTAAGGGAATAACAAGCAATATCTCGAAAATGGTTCACTCAACAACAAAAAATGTATATGACATAAATTGTGTATTTTAACGCGATCTACATTTTTTGTGTAGTAAACTTTTGTCTATCTCTTATGGTTTACCAGTTATGCAAAAGTCGTTCACAATGAAGAATACTTTTGGAGACATTCCCAGAAAATTCAAGATATACATTTTATTTGTCATGAAAATATCCTAAACATATGATATTTTAATCAAAATCGTTAGAGCCATTTTTGAGAAAATTAAAATTTTCGATAAATATTCCATGTAAAGGGTAATCTGGGATTGGGGGATTTTCTTGAAAAGCTTCGCGTCGCATCTCTGGAAGATACTGAACCTAAATACCAAGTTTGGTGTTTATCCGACTGTTCGTTTCTGAGTTATGCTGGTCACAGACAGACACACAGACACACACACGGACATGTTTCCAAAAATACCTTTTTTTGGATTCAGGGGGTCTCAAAGCATGTATTTCCGGTGAAATCTCGGTATCGAATTTTTGGGTGGAATACAATATTTCCCCTACTTACTATACGTAGTAGAGAAAGTAATACATCTTCAAATCGGCTTCACATACGTAGTAGCATATTATGTAACAAACAATCCACTTCAAATTGACGTCCATACGTGGAGCTAAATAAACAAATCTCCAACGTAAAGACAATATCTTTAAGTTGGCTTCCCAAGCGTGAGGCTAAATAAATAGATAAATAAACTAAACTCCAAGAGCATACCTACTTCAAAATGAATTAGTTTATAACCTTTCTTATGGAATATACTATGTTTTACAATTCCAAAATTTAGTTTAGATACCTACTTATGTAAGAAATTAGGATTTCTGTATTACATCTAATTAGACCTGTTCGTTTTGTAGTAATAATTTATTTGTTGACAAAGCCAATGTATGTGTATTGAAATCAAACGGTGAATTAAAATAACTAAAAAATAAATAAAATATCTGCAGTTAGGTTTTGAATTATCGTATGTATAACAATCAACAATAGAACGACCAACAGAGGAAACAGCAGGGATGTAAAACTTAACTGGAATCGAAAAGGACACCACAAAATTTGTTTGAGGGTTAATACGAACCTTGTCCGCACTCTGTAAGCTTATCAGAAGTATTTTATTGGCTCTTTTGCGTTAAAGCGAGACATAAAAGTTGTATTTTGATACGAATAAAGAAAAAAACAACAAGCTAACATACATAACTGCATACATACATACATAGATTAATAAATATATATATATATATATATATATTATATAGCTTCTTTTATCCTGGCTTCAATGTGTGGTAGTGCAGCCGAATTTTAAAACACGTTATACATTCAAAGGAAAGGAGAGTGAAGAGGTAGTTGAAAAAAAACAGGCTTTATTATTTTATCATGGTTTATATTGGTTGTTCTTCAATAGAAACACAACTTAAGATGTTCCGTGTAGTTTAGGAATTCGAAATCATTCTTAAGCATTCAATTGTGTGATGATTTCTTGGCTTTTCTTGACGTCTGCACTGATGCCAACGAGAATATTATTGGCTTGGTTTACTACTTCGGTCAGCGAGTCGAACTTGGAATCAATGCCGGATACCGTATCCTGTAGCTGAAAATAATGCACTCTGTCAGCTCTACAAGCATGATATATCTGTCATGTAGAAAAACAACAGTAGAAAAACACAAGGTATATCCTAAAACACTTGGCTGACATCTCAGAAAATTATGGTCAAAACCAGCTCTTCTCTAATGGCCTCAAAACAGAGAAACATATAAACAAAATAAGACTACTGACCTTTTACTTTCTCCACTACGTATAGTAAGTAGGGGAGGAATTGTATTCCACCCAAAAATTCGATACCGAGATTTCACCGGAAATACATGTTTTGAGGCCTCCTGAATCCAAAAAAAAATATTTTTGGAAACATGTCCGCGTGTGTGTCTGTGGACAGCATAACTCAGAAACGAACAGTCGGATAAACACCAAACTTGATATTTAGGTTCAGTATCTTCCAGAGATGCGACACGAAGATTTTCAAGAAAATCACCCCACCATAGACTATCCTTTTCTTGTGACAGTTTTCGAAAGTTTTAATTTTCTCAAAAATAGCTCTAACGATTTTGTTTAAACTATCAGATGTTTAAGATATTTTCATGGCAAATGAAACATATATCTTGAATTTTCTGGGAATGTCCCCAAAAGTCCTCTCCACTGTGAATGATTTTCGCATTACTGGTAAACCGTAAGAGAGAGACAGAAGTTTACTACACAAAAGGTGTAGATCTGGTTAAAGCACACAATTTGTATCATATACATTTTTGTATAGAGGGAACCATTTCCGAGATATTCTTTGTTATTTATTTGAATTTTCCAATACTTATACTTTTTCTCAAATGGAAATTCGTTATTAATTTTTATGCTCGACCATACCAAATGTAGTATTTATACGACTGGAAGCAGTACTTTAATGGGCCTCATTACATTTGCAGGTTCACTTAGACATAATTCTGGAAAAGAGAAAGACACTTAGATTCTGAGATTTCAGATTAATAATGTAGGCGGAGCTTAAAGTGGAATTTTAAATCATAGAGTTGCTGTTCGTACCAGCACTCGTTTGTGCACACCTTCGTGCACCCAGTTGTGCATACATCCGCTTCTCTGCTACCGTCTTCAGTACATACTGCAGTACTTACTTAAGCGCTCAGTGATACGCTTGTGTGAATAAGATTTCGCGGCTATTGCTTGAGGTCTCGCCGATAAGCATTTTAACGACTCACGGCAAGTTACGCTAATAGTTTCTTTTATTGCGGAAAACAGTTATTCAAACCTTAAATTTGAACTGCAGAAGTTAGCGGGTATAATATTTCTATTGTTATAATTTCAAGTGCTTCAATTCAGAGCCGGTCTATTTCTTCAATTCACTTCAATGCTCAAATGTTAGTTGACAATAAATTTATCAGTCAATTTTAAACTGTGTTGTCCTTCACAATATATCCGCGCATATTCTGAGAGAAACATCTCATAGCAAACCAGTGTAGTAGCTGGCGCACGAGACAACAGAACGAGTTTTACGAGATCACAACGAAGCAGGTAGAGTTTGCGGCTTCAAAAGTGACGACCATTGTTTCTAGTTCAAATTGACGCTTTATCGTAGCGTAAGTTACTGCTTAAATTCGCATAAATTTCTTTACCCACTGATTATAATCCTTCTATACAAGGCACTAAAACCATTCCTACAAACGTTTATTACTTTTTCTATCGCGTATAGTAAGTAGGGGAAGTATTTTGTGCCAACCAATAACTCGATGTCCATATTTCACCAGAAATACATGTTTTGAGGCCCCCTGAACAAAACATTTTTAGAAAAAGATCCCTGTCGGTTAATACTAAATTTGGTATTTAGGTTCAGTACCTTCTAAAGATGAGAAACGAATATTTTCAAGAAAATCCCTGATTCTTTTTCCCTCTACATGGAACATTTTTGGAAGTTTTTAATTTTATGAATAATGGCTCCAACGATTTCGTTTAAAATGTCATATAGTAAAGATATTTACATGGCAGATAAAATGTATATCTTGAATTTTCTGGGAATAGCTTTTGAAGTCATCTTCAATCGGAAGAAAATGTATACAATGTTGTATACTGGTAAACGTTAAGCGATAGGCTAAAACGCACTGCACAAAAAAACCTAGATGTCTTTAAAACACACAATTTAATTCAAATAACTTTTTTGTGGCATCGGCCATTTCTGAGATATTCGTCATTAATGGTTACAGTTGTTCAATACTTAGCCATTCGTTTAAAGTCTGTCGATTTTCAGCTGTTTCTTGCGAGGTCGTGGATAGTGTATGGTATTTTAAGGCCAGCAAAATAGCGTCCAATTCTTAAAATTTTGATTATCGCTATTCTCTTTGTATCTACAACTAAATGTATAATTTAGTTAAATAAAGTAGATAGGACAATAAACTTTTGTAAGATCATTGTGTATACCAAGTAATAAACGATAGGGGGAGAGAAAGTCACGTGAATGTAACACATCGATTTTAGCGAATAGATTCATAGTAATTAGCTTACCGAATTTATCAAATCCATAGAATAAAGCCTTGTTTCAATTAATGGTTCCCAGGGCCAAGGTTTAGGTTCTGCTCCTTCTCTGTTCGGAAGACAGACGCATACTGTGAACACCATTGTAAACACTGCAGCCAGCTTCATTTTGATCTGCAACGAATACATTGTTAAAGTAGTATTGAAAATGGTTAAAGTATTCATAAGAGTATTGCCTAAACCACCGCTGCTTTTTGAACATTAGGTAAATATAGACTCACGGGCAGACTCTTATATTTATGATGAGCGATTGAATGTTTTAACGAAGAGGGCAGAAGGTATAGGGAGGAAAAAACTTGGATTCACATACCAGCGTAAGAGAAAACAGCTGTGGATAAATTATCTGCCAGATGCCTGTGTTAACTGAGGAGAATATAACAAGCTACCTTGCGGTTGGCAAGGAGGGGGGAGTGATTGGTACACTTTTACTAAAGGCAACCCAGCTCAGATCGAATTTAAGGAAGAGGGATAAGGAGGGAGAGGGAGGGTTAGTGCCTTAGAGGTGTCTATTCAGTATGTTTTGTAAGGCATAGGGAGTTTATTTTCTTTCTTTTCTTCTTCCTCTGTTTTGTATCTGTGCTTTTTTGTTGGTTTCTCAGTTTTCTTCTTCCAATGCTTATAAAATCTCATTAACTTTAAAATTCAGTATGATAAATATACAATGAAACATGTCATCTACAGTGAATTGTACAGTGCTATCCCTTTAGAATGCGGCCACTCAAGGCTGCTCGCATGCCGGCTGCCGAGGCTCGGATGCCCCCGTAACCTCCGACATTCCCATATTTACAATTGCAATTACAATGATAATAAGCACACAGCTTATAATAAAATATATTGTAAATGTTTGTTCTCTTATATCTGCACATTTGTGATATATCTCAGGAAATTTTCGTTCACACAGGAGAGTTCAAAATCCAAACTTGAGTGAATTTTTCGCCTCGTGTTTTCATTTATTAGCTCTTCCAATGTATGGGGTTTGTTGCATACACCTTATTACTTTTTCTACTACGTATAGTAAGTAGGGGAAGTATTGTATTCCACTCAAAAATTCGATACCGAGATTTCACCGGAAATATATGTTTTGAGACCCCCTGAATAAAAAAAAACATTTTTGGAAACATGTCCGTGTGTGTGTGTGTGTGTGTGTGTGTGTGTGTGTGTCTGTCTGTGAACAGTATAACTCAGAAACGAACAACGGATAAACACCAAACTTGGTACTTAGGTTCAGTATCTTCCAGAGATGCGACACCAAGGTTTTCAAGAAAATACCCTCACCACAGATTACCCTTTATATGGAGCATTTTTCGAAAATTTTAATTTTCTCAGCAATGGCTGTAACGATTTTGATAAAATATCATATGTTTAAGATATTTTTATGACACATGAAATGTATATCTTGAATTTTCTGGGAATGTCTCCAAAAGTATTCATTGTGAACGACTTTTGCATAACTGGTAAACCATAAGAGATAGATAAAATTTTACTACACAAAAAATGTAGATCGCGTTAAAATACACAATTTATGTCATATACACTTTTTTTTCAAGCAACCATTTTCGAAGTATTGCTTGTTATTCATTTAAATTTTCCAATAGTTATACTTTTTTTCAAATGGAAATTCGTTATTATTTTTGTCCTGGTAATTCAAAGAGAATGGAATACTCCACATAGCAACCAGTTCTTAAAATATTTGACTATCGCTTACAGCGTACCAATTCCCCTTGCATCTACAAGAAAATTACCAATAAGATTAACAATTCGATATCTCGATTAACATGAAGCATACGGAGAATAAGCGTTTGTAAAAATATTTTGTACAAGAGAAAGTCATGAGAGTTTACCGCACCAAAGTTTATAGAAATCTTCGTGTCACATCCTTGAACCATACTTAACTAAAATACCAAGATCTCGCCAACTTTTTGTGTTTGGATTACGCTATTTAAAACAATCGGAACACACGCATACAGACCTTTTCTAATCTTTTATTCATTTTGTTTAAGAAACCTCAAATCCTGTATTCTCTTTTCGGCGAAATCTCGATATCAGAATTCTGGGTAGATTACAATGTTTTCTTTTACCTTGTATAAAGTGGAAGTAGAAAAAGATAACAATGCCCAATGCTATTCCAACTGTCTCGATTCTGGACGGTGGCATATATTACCATGTAATACACACACACAGGCGCGCGCATGCACAACACACTCGCTGTAATTCAGTACTACCGTATGTAATGATAACGGATGTTAAAAACTACTAAAACTGCGTATACACATACATTTAATCACAGCAGCGTGATACTCTGGAGAATGATATATTCTTTTCCATTTTACCACACTATGTGATCAACAGTATCCGGACACCCCACAAACATACGTTTTTTATCTTAGGTGCATTGTGCTGCCACCTACTACCTGGTACTAATTATCCGCGACCTCAGTAGTCATTAGAAATCGTGAAACAGCTGAATGGGAAGCTCCGTGGAACTCACGGACTTCGAACGTGGTCGGGTGATTGGATTTCACTTGTGTCAGAAGTCTGTACGCGAGATTTTCACACTCCTAAACATCCCTAGGTCCACTGTTTCTGAAGTGTTAGTGAAGTGGAAACGTGAAGGGACATGTACAACACAAAAGCGTACAGGCCGACCTCGTCGTTGACTGACAGAGACCGGCGACGTTTAAAGAGGGTCGTAAGGAGTAATAAACAGATATCTATCCAGACCATCACACAGGAATTTCAAACTGCATCAGGATCCACTCCAAGTACTGTGACAGTTAGGCGTGAGGTGAGAAACCTTGGATTCCATGGTCGAGCGGCTGCTCATAACCTACACATCACGCAGGAACATGTCAAACGACGCCTCGCTTGGTGAAAAGAGAGCCAACATTACACGATTGAATAGTGGCAAAACGTTGTGTGGAGCGACGAATCACGGCACACAATGTGGCCATCCGATGGCTGGGTGTGGGTATGGCGAATGCCCGGTGAACGTCATCTGCCAGCGTGTGTAGTGCCAAAAGTGAAATTCGGAAATGGTAGTGTTATGGTTGGTCGTGTTTTTCCTGGAGGGGACTTGCTCTCATTGTTGTTTTGCGTGGCACGATCACATCGCAGACCTACATTGATATTTTAAGCACCTTATTGCTTCCCACTGTTGAAGAGCAATTCGGGGATGGCGATTGCATCTTTCAACACGATCGAGCACGTGTTCATACTGCACGGGTTGTGGCGGAGTAATTACACGACAATAACATCCCTGTAATGGACTGGCCTGTACAGAGTCCTGACTTAATCCTATAGAACAACTTTGGGATCTTTTGGAACGCCGACTTCGTGCCAGGCCTCACCGACCTACATCGGTACCTCTCCTCAGTTCCGCACTCCGTGAAGAATGGGCTGCCATTCCCCAAGAAACCTTCCAGTACCTGATTGAAGGTATGCCTGCGAGAGTAAACGCTGTTATGAAGGCTAAGGTGGGCCAATACCATATTGACTTACAGCATTACCGATGGAGGGCGCCGCGAACTTGTACGTCATTTTCAGCCAGGTGTCCGAATACTTTTGATCATGTAATGTATAAAATTAAAGATTTTTTGTAAGTCATGTTAATATTAGGGGATAAGGTACACAAAGAAGAGGAACTTGAAGCGGCTACCACACCCCAGGAGAAAGGAATGAACAGCAGGAGGGTACAGACCGCAGGCCTACAGGATACAGAGACGCGCGGGAGTCCCTAACATTCCTGGCTCGAAGATCCATCCCACCACTGGAGCTGCCCAGAGACGGCGATGAAGGACCATTTAACCAAGCAACGCTCTGGTATCCACGAAGAATACCGTTTTCCTTGAGCAAGCATCTACGCCATCTGTCCGGCAGGCCCTATGAAGGAACCTAGAAGCCCACCTGAAACATGAAAAGGTAACACAATGAAAGGGTAATGACTGAAACGGCAACTCTAGGCCGAGCCCGAGCTATGGAATTATTAATAATTTGGGTAATTACTTTTTAGTGAAATTAAATTATGCTATGTACAACTATTTTTTCTTTTTACTGCCTGCGTATCTTAAGAAGAGTGATTTAATGATATGTTTGCATTTATGTTACTAATATTAGAGGAGTAACAAATTGTTTAATGCAAATAAATTAAGCGCTATGTTAAAATACTGTCCACGACGAGATATTTTAGATGCAAGGAAAAGTGTTTCCGAAGGCAACAAGTGAGTTTTACGATGTCTCTCTGGTAGCAAAAGTATTGTTTGTACAGCGAGGGTGTAGATCCATTGTGCTTTTGTACGGTAATTCGCCGTGACCGGAGTGAATGAGACAACAAGCTTAACGGTAAGAGTAGAGAAAGCCGCGATTTCATGTTAAAATTGAACAAGACGGGGTGGAATAGGACCAATGAGATCTAAGTATATCAATATGAAATAGTGAGACGCTTTGAGCGGCGCGAAAAATGCACCAATAGGAAATTAAGTAGCCTAAGAAGCCCGCGACCATAAATAGATCTGCAAAAACCAAAGATGGAGGAGTTGCTTCGAAACTACAGGCAGAGAATGATGCTGCCGGATACTTAAGAGATATCGCGCTAAACGTTAGTGAATTGAGACAGGTTTTCGCTACACACATAAGAATCACTACAAGTAAAGAGATTTGTTAAGTATATAAACTTTGCGTCATATCAGCGCCGTGTTTCAACAGCAGTGGACAGTGTTTTAACGGCGACAATCTCAGTGTTGTGAACTACCAAAAGGAATAAAGAAAACAGTGGTGTCGTGTTTTTGTAACTGAAGCACGTCTATTTCTCTCCGTTTCCCACACCCGAGATCTACGTTTCCTTTACCGAGGAAAAGTCCTTGCTCTTACATATTGCAGTAATTACTACAGCTAGCCGAGGATAGAGACGCAGAGAATCAGCCCACGTCGAACATTCGGAGTCTACGCGGAGGCTGCAGAAAGGTAAGCCGCGAGCTACGGGCATTACGAACCAGAACAACTTCGGACAGGAGGCGGTACTGCGGCATGACGGAAAGAAAATCGTAATAAATAAGAAAACATGACACCGACCAGTAAAATCAACGAAGTAAGGTCAGAGTGGGAGTCGACGGGAATCGAAACCAGGGTCTCCCGAATGCGAGCCTCGCACATTACCGCGGAGTCATTTCGCTCGTCATGTTAATATTAATTTGGTTTGCTTACTTACTTGCAAGCAGCCGCTACTCTTCAGCTTCCAAAAGGTATACTGTCTGCAGAACTGACACCTTGATGAGAAAATCTATGTAGTGCATGCTTCTAACAGCAAAAGGTAGTACATATTTTATCAGTTGGTTTAACGAAACATTTATATAATAGCAAAAATTAAGCTAAATAATTATCTTATCGCCAATAAGAAGATAGCTATATTCGACACGCTGTAAGTTTTACTATCTGCTTATCAGACTTTGCACGGCTAGCTTTTAAACTCCAGTGACAGATCAATTATTTCATTTACTTCTCCCGTTCTTTATGAAGTTATTTACAATGATCTAAAGGACTTTTGTAGTTAATCCGATTTACAGACACAATATTTCTATATGGTTTTAACCTATGTGGGGCATCACTGTGCGAATCCCTCAGATTATCGTGTGTGCCTGCAAATAGAACATGACTAGCTCTTTCGTTATAAACAATTACCGAACTTTAAAACACCGATGTACACTTTCTTGATTTACCTTTATCATTTAACTATATCCATACCAGTATATAAACGGCGAAAACTTGTATGTCTGTGTGTTTATGTATAGGTAATCTTAAAAGCCACTTAACCGATTTACACACACTACGGGATCAAAAGTATCCGGACACCTAGCGGAAAATGACGTACAAGTTTGTAGCGCACTCTATCGGTAATGCTGGAAATCAATATGGTGTTGACCCACCCTTAGCCTTGATGACAATGTTCGCCCTCGCAGGCATACTTTCAATCAGGTGCTGGAAGGTTTCTTGGGGAATGGCAGCCCATTCTTCACGGAGTGCGGAACTGAAGAGAGGTATCGATGTAGATCGGTGAGGCCTGGCACGAAGTCGGCGTTCCAAAACATCCCAAAGGTGTTCTACAGCATTCACGTCAGGACTCTGTGCAGGTCAGTTCATTACAGGGATGTTATTGTCGTGTAACCACTCCGCCACAGCCCGTGCAGTATGAACAGGTGCTCGATTGTGTTGAAAGATGCAAATCGCCATCCCCGAATTGCTCTTCAACAGTGGGAACCAAGAAGGTGGTTAAGATATCAATGTAGATCTGCGCTGTGATCGTGCCACGCAAAACAACAAGGAGTACAAGCCTCCTCCAGGAAAAACACGACCACACCATACCACCACCACCTCTGAATTTCACTGTTGGCACTACACACGCTGGCAGATGACGTCCACCGGGCATTCGCCATACCCACACCCTGTATTCGGATCGCCACATTGTGTACCGTGATTCGTCACTCCACAGAACGTTTTGCCACTATTCAATCGTGTAATGTTGACGCTTCTTACACCAAGCGAGGCGTCGTTTGACATTTTCCTGCGTGATGTGTGGCTTATGAGCAGCCGCTCGACCATGGAATCCAAGGTTTCTCACCTCACGCCTAACTGTCATAGTACTTGCAGTGGATCCTGATGCAGTTTGGAATTCCTGTGTGATGGTCTGGATAGATGTCTGCCTATAATACTTTACGTCCCTCTTTAAATGTCTGCGGTCTCTGTCAGTCAACAGACGAGGTCGGCCTGTACGCTTTTGTGCTGTACATGTTCCTTCACGTTTCCACTTCACTATCACATCAGAAACAGTGTACCTAGGGATGTTTAGGAGTGTGGAAATCTCGCGTACAGACTTCTGACACAAGTGCACCCAATCATCTGACCACGTTTGGAGTCCGTGAGTTTCACCGAGCGTCCCATTCTGCTATTTCACGATTCTAATAACTACTGAGGTCGCGGATAATGAGTACCAAGCAGTAGGTGGCAGCCTAAGATGAAAACGTATGTTTGTGGGGTGTCCGGATACTTTTGATCACATAGTGTATCTCTTTTATCTTTGGCAGGCCCTATTTCTTCAGATGGTCACCCATAAATAATGCTTCCAATTCATATTGAGTCATATTCAATCACTTTCAATCCCTTTCCGTTGAATATCATATCAGAGGCTACTTTTGGTACATTTTACTTTCTATGCTACGTATAGTAAGTGGGGAAAGTATTGCATTGCACCCAAAAATTCGATACCGAGATTTCACCGGGGAATTCATGCTTTGATACCGCCTGAACAAAAGAAAACCTTTTTAGAAAACGTTCCGTGGTATGTGTGCTGTGAACAGCATAACTCAAAAACGTAAGGTCGGATAAATACCAAGCTTGGTATATAGGTTGAGTATCTTTCAAAGATGCGATACGAAGATTTTCAAGAAAATCCCCCACACCTGGCTGCCCTCTACAGGGATCACTTTTCGAAAATTTTGATTTTCTCAAAAAGTGCCTTTAAAGATTTTGATTAAAATATCATATATTTAAGATATTTTATGACAAATAAATTGCTTATCTTGAATTTTCTGGAAATGTCCCCAAAAGTTCTCATCTTTCTGAATGGATTTTGCATAACTGTAAACCGTAAGAAATAAACAAAATTTTTCTGCACAAAAAATTTAGATTTCGTTAAAACATACAACTTATGTCATATACATTTTTTTTGAACTGAAACATTACTTACATATTCCTTGTCATTTGTTTGAATTTTCCAATACTTGCACTTTTTCTCAAATGGGAATTCGTTATTCGTTTTTTTTATGTCCTGGACATGCAAATAGAATGGAATGCGCCACATAGCAACCAGGTCTTAAAAGATTTGACTATCGCTTAAAGCCTGCCAAATTCCCCTTGCAAGAAAAATAGCAATAAGATAATTTCTGCAAATGTTTATCTCGATTAACATGAAGTAGATAGAGAATAAGGTTTTGTAAAAAATAGTTTGTACAAGAGTAGAAAAAGTTATATGAATGTAACACATTGATTTTTGCAAATATAACAGACTTTTTAATAACTTCGATTCCTAAGGGGTAAATTAGAAGGCTTAAAACACTTTAAAATTAAGTTACTTTAGGGGGTTGTGTATCGTTCATATCACCACATTCCTCATATTTGACCAAGTTTTATCAACTAAAATTTTTGGTATGATTTTGACAAATTTGAGTACGTTTGGATTGTAGAAATTGACAAACAAAATAAGCTACCCTTACATCCATTCCCAGTTTTCAACTCCTAACATAAAATCAACATTCTTTGGCCTATCTAAATGAAATTTTGTACACTTGTATACTATATGACCTAACAAAAGTTATAAGCTATCTTATAATGAACCCTAACGTATGTAATTTCGAAGTCATTCAGCACGAATGGTCCTATTTTATGAGTAATAAAAGGATAAATGTTGCGTTCTTCGTTCTTTTAGGATTTGTGACACAAAAACCACTCCTAATGCGTGAGGCAGCATTTTTAACACTTAAATGATTTTAGTCAAATTACATAATATGCAAGTTTAATAACAGCCCGCCTTAAAGCAATATGTGTATGTAACAATATATAAAAAGTGTGTATTACAGTCATTGTGTGTGTTTATATTATTGTATCCATGTGTAATAATGTTATGTGAATGTATTACGTAATTTAATAATGTAGGAGCTGTGAGAAATACAGGTTAAAAGTTGCTAACAATGAGGTAACAATGAGATAGCCTTGAGGCAATAATGAATTAGAATGTTTAAGAATGCTACTCGTCATTATTGCGGCGGTATTTCTTATAATGTTTGTGTATTTATGTTTACTTCACGCGTGGAAGCCATCTTGTGACGTCATTCATTTGTTCGGTTTGTAGCTCCATCTGGTGTTAGCAATTTGCAGCAGTGTTAGTGTTCGAAAGAATGCGACTGTTATTTGATTTAATTTTTGTTTACTGTCATCCGGCTAGCTATTATTTCTGGGTCGAACATGTCTCTTGATCAGGGTGTGTAAACGGAAAGGAATCTTTTATCCAAATATAACACTGATGAAGAAATTTGTTTTACACATTTATTGTCGAACACGTTAACTATCACATTTATACATTGATCTTAACACTCGCCAAACTGAAACTGTTATAATAACTTCTTACTGATCACTTTTAATCCACGTACTTCAACGTTTTGTATAATTAACCTTACAACACTTTAGATTATTCATAATTCTGCTGCGCGTAACTTGTGAATCGATACCCGACGTTTGCCGTACAAATACTTTCGACGAACTGACTGACTGAAGACGAGGTGTAGTGTACACAGATTTTTGATGAACTGAACTCACCTTACCTCTAACCTACTGCTTTTATACCCATACACACCGATATGCCTAAAGATTATAACTGAATTACTATTGGCTAATAAAACGCGCCAACATTAGCGTCTATTTTAATATCCAATGAAAATTATGAATACATATGCTCTAGGGAAACGTTCCAGAATATTCAAGGAAAAAACGCGCCAATATTACGTAACTTCCTCGTTCCCAATAATGATAAACAGCTCACCCCCTCGCTGCATTATTGCGCGCTATTATTGACAGTTTCAGTAAGGCATTAAAAACTTACTTCTCAACAATAATTACAATAAACAAATATCTCAAATTAATGTCACATAAAAATGCATATTCATATTACAATCATTATTTACATTTAAGTAATTTGTGATACAAATTACTGCATCATTATTGGAGCAACAATAATGTAATTTTTGTGACAGTTTATAAAATAGCCAATCAACAACGACAAAAAAGCTTAATTTAAATAAAGGTATTCTATTGGATTAGGAATAACCAATTAGAATTTTGAAATACACAAATTTACAAATTTAGGCGGTGGAAGTCAGGTCAGTTGCTTGTAGACAGCGCTCATAACTGGACGCGTTGCTAGCAGATATTGTTACTAATCAGTCGAGATGTGTCCTCGAGAAATTTAATACGTATTCGTGCGAGACGAAAATAGTTTACGTGTTAAAAAAGTGAAAGTAATTAATAAAAATCTCACAGCTCTCTCTCTCTCTATATATATATACATATATATCTATATATATACATATATATCAGTGAAGTTATTTAAATAGTGTTAAGCATTAATAAAAGGAGTGAAGTAAAAATTATAATCTGTATAAGCCTACATTCTTCAGTTGCACCATCTTCATGCTAACACATTCATGTCTCTAAAACTAAATACTGACGCAGCCGAGGCAAACATAAATATATAATATTTAGAAACATTTGGTCTATCTCTTACGGTTTCCCAGCTATGTAAATGAATGAAGAGGACTTATGGGAACACTCCCAGAAAATTCAAGATATACATTTCATTTATCATAAAATATCTCAAATACAGGATTATTTTAAAAGTAGGGTCCATTTTGCAATAACATACGAAATACTAAATTATGTATACAATGGTTAATTTTTACTTTCTCTATTACGTATAGTAAATAGGGGAAGTATTGTATTCCACCCAAAAATTCGATATCGAGGTTTCACCGGAAATATGTGTTTTTAGGCCACCCTGAATCAAAAAAAAGCATTTTTGGAAATATTTCTGTGTGTGTGTCTGTGAACAGCATAACTCAGAAACGTACAGTCGGATAAACACCAAACTTGGTATTTAGGTTCAGTATCTTCCAAGGATGCGACACGAAAGATTTTCAAGAAAATCCCCCCCACGCCAGATTACGATTTACATGGAACATTTTTCGAAAATTTTAATTTTCTCAAAAATGTAACGGTTTTGATTAAAATATCATATGTTTAAGATATTTTATGACAAATGAAATGTATATTTTGAATTTTCTGGGAATGTCTCCAAAAGTATTCTTCATTGTGAAGGACTTTTGCATAACCGTTAAACCATAAGAGATAGACAAAATTTTACTACACAAAAAAATGTAGATCGCGTTAAAATACACAATTTATATCACATACATTTTTTTTTGTTGAGTGAACCATTTCCGGTGAAATCTCGGTATCAAATTTTGGTTGGAATACACTATTTCCCCTACTTACTATACGTAGTAGAGAAAATTAAAAATTAGTTTACCAAAATGTTCAGTGCTTCTTATTTTATTGCATAACGGGCCATAATTTAAAAACATCCCTCGTATTATATTTTAATAAAACTCGTTAGAACCATTTTTGAGAAAATAAAAATGTTCGAAAAATGTTCATTTAAAGTGTAATCTGGGGTATTCGGATTTTCTTAAAAATCTTTGTGTCGCATCTTAAAAACCTACTAAATTTAAATACCAAATTTGCCATTTAACCGAATTTTCGTTTTTAAGTTATGCTGTTCACAGTCAGACACACGGACCTTTTTGTGAAAGTCCTTTTATTGGATACAGGGGGCTTCAAAACACGTGATTACGGTGAAATCTCGGTATACAATCTTTTGGTGAAATGCAATGCTTGCCCTACTTATTCTACGTAGTTACATTTTAAATTTTTTGTGCATTGGGATTTTTTGGGATCACCTTTTTAATTTGATATATAGTGTAGTACTGTAGGCACAATACTTACATTTTAATTATTTTTAAAATGGTACTGCAATTGATGTTTTTACTATGAACTATGCAACACTTCACAGAAAAAGATATTATAGTTCCTATACGCTGTGGAATGGAGTAGAAAACCTTAGTCCATCTTTTATGGGAACTTTTACTCTACAAATTGGTATTACTGTTAGGTATGCTCAACCCATTTGTTTCTTTCTTTGTGTATATATTCTGATTTGAGCAGTTTTTTCTGTGAGTGTCATTTTTTGGCATATATGATGTTATCTTAGAAACCATTGGAAGGAAAGAAATTAAATTTTAGTATAATATAAACGAGCTCTATATATTGCTGCGAATCTACTTCGGTGTTAATAAGATGTTCGGTTGTTTTTTAAAAAATAATTGTTGATACATTTTAATCAAAATATGATATAAATAGTTATATAATTCTATCTTCCTTAATAAATAAACATATTGTATAAAAGTAGATCATTGAATCTAGAAGGCATGAATCTACATTCTGTAAACTTTTCACTCTAATATATCAAACAGTTTCTCATATAATAGGCCGTGAATTCAGCAGATTTAACGTTGGTGGGATAGGACACCTCTTCTCCCCTGAAAGCCATAAATATGGGCCTAACAATGTTACTTCTTTGCATGAAGAACATAAGTATTCCGTTTTGCATCTGATGAAAGATGTTTGCGGCTCGTAAACGCATATAAAAGGGCAGCGGTTTAATGGAATTATTCAAGTATAAAACGTACCACAAAGGCGACGTAAACAAGACTGGTTATTGTTATTAAAATCTGTGCAATTTACATCTCAATGCACTGGTTGCGTGCTACGCGGGTGAATAACCCTGCAGACCGCGGATTTAGAAACAGGCGACGTAGTCGTTTGAAAAAACAAGACAGGTTTGGGATCCTTAACGGGCGCTCTTCAGACGGATTTGTCCAGACATGGCGAGTGTGTGGGCCAAATGGACTATGAAGCGAGTTTAAGGAGCTCCCTAGCATTTGTGGGCTTCAGAGTTTAGTTTCTATCTTCCCTGCAGAATTTGTGTCTTCAGATAATCTCATAAACTTTACGATAGTTTTACTTTCTCTACTACGTATAGTAAGTAGGGGAAGTATTGTATTCCACCAAAATATTCGATACCGAGATTTCACCGGAAATACATGTTTTGAGACCCCTTGAGTCCAAAAAAAAAAGCTTTTGTGTGTGTGTCTGTGAACAGCATAACTCAGAAACGAACAGTCGGATAAACACTAAACCTGGTATTTAGGTTCAGCATCTTCCAGAGATGCGACACGAAGGTTTTCAAGAAAATCCCTCCACCTCAGACTACCCTTTACATGGAACATTTTTCGAAAATTTTAATTTTCTCAAAAATGGCTACAAAGTTTTTGATTAAAAGTAGTTTAAGACATTTTCGTGACAAATGAAATGTATATCTCGAATTTTCTGGAAATGACATATACATTTTTTTTTGAGTGAACCATTTTCGAGATATTGCTTGTTATTCCCTTACATTTTCCAATACTTATACTTTTTCTCAAATGGGCATTTGTTATTATGTTTTTTGTCCTGGTAGTGCAAAGAGAATGGAATACTCCACATAGCAACCAACTCTTAAAATATTTGACTATCGCTTAAAGCCTACCAATTCCCCTTTGCATCTACAAGAAAATTAGTAATAATATTAACAACTCGGTAACTCGATTAACATGAAGCATATGGAGAAAAAACGTTTATAAAAATAGTTTGTACAAGAGTAGAGAAAGTCATATGAGTGTAACACATCAGATTTTTTTATATATAAACTTTCGTTGTGGTGTATAGGAGGAACCTTTGGAAGGCGATGAAAAATACAATATGATACATTCACGTGACTTTCTCTATCAACGAAAAATTCACATATATCCGTTACATATTCATATAAAAATAGTTTGTTTTCACTACGTTTTTTTTAGGAACTGTTTCAACTTAAACAGGATTTCAATTTACAGAAACCTGCATTCAAATGCTTATTCTTGATAATAAGCTCTTGCGACGAAAGGAAACAATGGGGCAAACATCAAGAATAGCTAACTTTAAACATGTGCATTACGTGACGCTTACGAAAGGCTTCATCTGGTGAAATCCACTGCTTAGAAAATGGCTAACGCAATGACAAAATGAATTTTATACAAATTGTGTATATTATTGAGCTCTACATTTTTCTTTTAGGAAGTTTTTATCTCTCTGTTAAGATTTCATAAAAGGAAATGCACAAAATGGTTTCAGAAAATTCAAGACATAAATTTTATTTCCCATTTCAATGTATTTAACATCTGAAAGCTTAATAAAAAATTTCTTATGTATAATATTCACATGACTTTTCTACCCTCAATCGTTTATTGTTGCATATAAAACTCTTCGCACTAAAGCTTATTTTTCTATCTACTTAATTTTGATACAGGAAAACTTAGCAGAAATAGCTATATTTCACATTTCGTTATAGATACAAAGGTAATAGGGATAATTAAGTATTTAAGAAGTGGAGGCCTCTATTCGGGGCTTAAAATTTCATACTCTTTCTATGCAATCGTAACTAAAAATTTAGAGAGCTTGTAAAGAACGACAAATAATTGAACATTTCAAATCATTAATAATGATGGCTAACGCTACACAAAAGATTATATGAAGTAAATTGTGCGTTTTAAAGAGATCCACATTTTTTGTGTTTTCGTCTCTCGCTTAAAGTTTACCAGTTATACAAGATTATACAAAATTCCTTCGGCATGGAGAAGACTTTACAGGCTATTCCCCACCCAAAAAAAATCAAAATACTCATTTGATTTTCGAACTAAAGATATTGTTATATGCAGGGTAGAGGCCTAGGATTCACATAAAGACTTAACTTATTTTTAGTACCCAGCACATACATTGAGGGGACGTATACTCACTTGGCCGCGGAGGACCGAAACGTAGTGTGGAGGTTAAGAGGAAGCATGGGTTTGTCACTGTGCATAATTCATAACACAAATCTACTTACACATTCGTAGATTTATTCCCTACATTATTACATATGAAAGGTGAGGGGAGATGTCCAGCGATCCAAAGGCCGGTTTGCGCGCGTGATCCGCTTCTTTCGGAATCCTAAGTAAGACAGACGCTATTCTCAACACTCGTGGCTAGCAAAACGACCAGCCAGGAGTGACATCATCCCAGTCAACATAATATTGCCTTCCGGCTGGTGTGATCAGTGCCCAGGAGGAAGGGGGGTTGTCAGCGGCCGAAACTGACTGAGAGACGAAAGCAACAATATATCTGGTAATGACAATGAAACCCCAAAATTATTAATACGCCACAATATTTAATATATGTTATTTTAATCAAAACAGCTTCATGCACTTTTAAAAAATAAACAATTTCGAACATGTTCCAAGTAAAGGGTAATTGGTGTAGGAGTGTTTTCTTGAAAATCTTAGGGTCGCAACTTTGAAAGCTATTGAACATAAATACGAAGTGTTTCTTTTTTTTCGTTTTTGAATTATACTGTTCACAGACACACACACGCACACACACGCGCGGGCGTGCGGATCCTTTTACAATTTTTTTTTAAATTAAGGAGCCGTCAAAACATATATTTCCGTTGAAATCTCGACATCGAATTTTTGGGTGGAATACAATCGTTCACCATCTTACTATACTCAGTAGAGAAATTAAAACGGTTTTGATTAAACACCATACGTTTGAGATACTTGCATGACAAACAATAATCAGGCATAGGAAAATTGCTAAACAATTGGCTTCAAGTTAATTGAACACAAACCATTGTGTAATACAAAGAATTTAAACAGCATCCAAAGTGAGTGCAGTCAGCAATCGCCAATAGACTGTAAGAGAGTCGGGATTCGTAACTCCAATAAGAGTTCAAATTCATTGCCTTTAGTCTTGGCTTTAACGCTTAGAAATTCCTATTCATGATGATGATGGTGTGGTGGTGGTGGCTGTGATGGTGGCGGTAATGGTGACAGTGAGGAGGATGATGATAATAAGAGTAATAATAATAATAATAATAATAATAATAATATGTACACTACGTGATCAAAAGTGTCCGGACACCCGGCTGAAAATGACGTACAAGTTCGTGGTGGCCTCCATCGATAATGCTGGAAGTCAATATGGTGTTGGCCCACCCTTAGCCTTGATGACAGTGTTCACTTTCGCAGACATACTTTCAATCAGGTGCTGGAAGGTTTCTTGGGGAATGGCAGCCCATTCTTCACAGAGTGCGGAACTGAGGAGAGGTATCGATGTAGGTATGTGAGGCCTGGCACGAAGTCGGCGTTCCAAAACATCCCAAAGGCGTTCTATAGAATTCAAGTCAGGACTCTGTGCAGGCCAGTCCGTTACAGGGATGTAATTGTCGTATAACCACTCCGCCACAGTCCTTGCAGTATGAACAGGTGCTCGATCATGTTGAAAGATGCAATCGCCATCCCCGAATTGCTCTTCAACAGTGGAGCGCAATAAGGTGCTTAAAATATTAATGTAGGTCTGCGCTGTGATCGTGCCACGCAAAACAACAAGGGGTGCAAGTCCCCTCCAGGAAAAACACGACCCCATCATAACACCACCACCTCCGAATTTTACAGTTGGCAATACACACGCTGGCAGATAACGTTCACCGGGCATTTGCCATACCCACACCCTGCCATCGGATCGCCACATTGTGTACCGTGATCGTCACTCCACAGAAGGTTTTTCCACTGTTCAATCGTGTAATGTTGAAGCTCCTTACACCAAGCGAGGCGTCGTTTCGCATTTTCCTAGGTGATGTGTGGCTTATGAGCAGCCGCTCGACCATAGAATCCAAGGTTTCTCACCTCGCGCCTGTCATAGTACTTGGAGTGGATCCTGATGCAGTTTGGAATTCCTGTGTGATGGTCTGGAAGATGTCTGCCTATTACTCTTTACGACCCTCTTCAAATGTCGGCGCTCTCTGTCAGTCAACAGACGAGGTCGGCCTGTACGCTTTTGTGCTGTATATGTCCCTTCACGTTTCCACTTCACTATCCTCTTCAGAAACAGTGGACCTAGGGATGTTTAGGAGTGTGGAAATCTCGCGTACAGACTTCTGACACAAGTGACACCCAATTACCTGACCACGTTCGAAGTCCGTGAGTTACACGGAACGTCCCATTCTGCTGTTTCACGATGTCTAATGACTACTGAGGTCGCTGATAATGAGTACCAGGCAGTAGGTGGCAGCAAGATGCACCTAAGATGAAAAACGTATGTTTGTGGGGGGTATCTAAATACTTTTGATCACATAGTGTATGTGTTGGATTTTCTGCAAAAAACCTGTAACGTCCTCTTCGTTCTGAATTACTTTTTTTAGGTTATGCAAAACTAGTAAAGCGTAGGAAATGGCGTAAAACTTGCTACACGAAAAATGTAGATCTTATTAAAACCACACTGTATGTCAAATAACTTTTTTGTGGAACTAACTATATCCTAGATCTAACTTTTTTTTAATTGCACGTACCCACAACCACACACACTCGGGATGACGGTATACCGGAAGTCTAGGATGCCTACGTTTAGTATTCGCGCCTGTTTCTTAGAATTTCTGTCCAGGTACAGTGACCGAATTTTGGTCTCCACCGATGGATCTAATAGCACCAACGATGTTAGATGTGCCTATGTTCATGGAACCGTAGCCTATACATTCGATTTTCATGATAGCACATCCATTTATGCCATATACCGAGCCAAGTTGTACGTAGGTCTCATTTTGAGTGATTCCCTTAATGCACTTCAGAGCCTTCGTGAGCTGTACAGCTACCTCCCCATTGTTAAGCGAATCCAGGATGCCCTCCATGTTTTATACGCTTCTGGCGTTAATATGTAGTGTGTTTGGATACCTGGTCACGTTGGCTTACCAGGAATGAACTTGTGGATTTGGCAGCTAAGACGGCAACCACAGAACCTAGTGATACAATACTTTGAGTAACGTCGGAAGACTTTAGACTTGTGCGGAGAACGGTGCTGTCGTGCTGGCCTGAGGAGTGGTTAGCTCTCCGCGGAAGCTTAGGATAGTTAAAGACATTCCGATCAACTGGGTAACTTCCTCTCACGTATCTCGTCGTGAGATGATGATGTTGACTCGGTTGCGTATTGGCTACAGCAATTTTACGCACAGTCATCTTTTTAAGGTGACCCTGCACCTATTTGTCCGCTTTGTGGCGAGTGTCTGTCGGTCCGTCACGTGTTGCTAGAGTGTATTGCTCTAGCACATCATCGGGAGTCTCTGCAACTGCCGGATAGTCTTGCAGAGGTCTTAGCAGATGATAAGCAAGCATTGATAGGATTTTTAATTTTGTTTCGAAAGTAAATTTCCAAATGCGGATTTTATCATCATAATAGGTGTTTTATACTGATCGGCTTAGTTATTTATATTTATGTATGACTTGTGCTATATTTCTATATTGATTGAGGCAGTATTTTTAACACTTAAATAATTTTAGTCAAATTATATAATACAAAGTATAATAACAACCCGCCTTAAAGCAATATGTGTATGTAACAATATATAAAAAGTGTATATTACAGTCATTGTATATGTTTATATTATTGTATACATGTTGCTAACAATGAGGTAGCCTTGAGGCAATATTGAGTACGAAAGTTTAACAATGCTAATAGTCATTCTTGGAGCAAAAATAATGTAATTTTTGTGACAGTTTATAGATTAGCCAATCAAAAACCAGAAAAAAAGCTTAAGTTAAATAAAAATATTCTTATTGATTAGGAATAGCCAATCAGAGAATTGAAATATAGAAATTTAAAAATTTTAGGCGGTAGAAATCAAGTCAGTTGCTTGCAGACAGTGCTCATTATTGGACACGTTGGTTGCAGACAGTGTTTCTAACCGGACGAGAGATGCGTCCTCGAGAAATTTAATATGTATTCGTGCGAGACGAAAATAGTTTACGTGTTAAAAACTGCAAGTAATTAATAAAAGAATCTCACAGTTCTCTATATCAGTGAAGTGATATTTAAATCGTATCAAGCATTAATAAAAGGAGTGAAGTAAAATTATAATCTGTGTAAGCATACATTCTTCAGTCGCACCACCCTCTGCACAGAAATTCATGACTCTAACAATAATACTGACGCACCCGAGGCAAACATAAATATATAATATTTGTAGAAACAGTCAAATTACAAAGTCAATATTTTTAAATTTGGGACGAAGGCTACCGGGTACCATATGTGCGGTTGCAACTAGCTCAAATGGGCTCCCAAAACGTAAGGTAGAAGCATACCAACTTCATGATATTTATTTCTGGCTTTTGATATGATTTTATATTGATATTTATCTCTGGCTTTTGTTTTGACTCTACTTATTTATTCATTTATTTTTACTTATTCAGCTTTATCTCTGGCCTTTGACGTGAAATTTTCTATTGAACTTTGTCTCTGTCCTTTGCCATGATCTGTTTTAGAAGGGCGCTAGTGACCTAGAAGTTGTACGCCCTTAAACACACACACACACAATGAAACAAACGTTTTAAAGCAATTTTTTTTGTGTCGAGTGTAATCCATTAAGAAATTAAACGATTGGTATTATCCTGAAATGGAAAATTACCAGGAAAACTTTTGTTGCAGTTCCATTTCGTACGTATATTTAGATATTCTAATTCTCCTATTTAGGTTCAAGTTATATCCGAGAGGTGATCAGCACACTTTAATACCTGAACAATTCACTTAGGTTAAGGAGTGTTTTACGCAAATTTAATCGTGCAAATAATGACTTCAACTCTGGTAAGCAAATTAGTTCTACGCACTGTTATTATGGAAGCTTGAATATTTAAATTATTAAGTGGGAAGAACAAAGTAGTTTGTAGGAAGGACAATTGTCCCTAAATAATCTCTTTAATGTACCGTTGGCTGGAAAGGAATTGAGTTAGAAAGGAAATGACAACCTGATGCCACATTTATTCTGAAGATACAAACAATATTGCACACAAATTAGGAATTCTACCACTTTAAACCGGAGTTTAAGTTACACTCGCTTTTATCGCTTTTTGCTACTCGTGGTTGAAGAATGCGATGAACTTTAAAACAGCATTCACAGAAATGTGACAACAACCTGCCACAGAAACAAACGATATACCCCTTATTTTTTTTATTAATATTATTATACATATTCTTTATTGTCGCTTCAACTTTAAAGTCATATCGCGGTTACTTTAGAATACAGAACATTATTACAATGACAATACAATATTTTAAACAGTAATAGTACATAAATATTAAATTCTCCAAATAGGTGTGCTACACATAGTTATACAATTCTGTTGCCTTCATAAAGCTTAAAATTCTTTGTTGTGCTGAATTTATGACGTCAGGTAGGCTGTTGGAGATGTCATATCTTTCTCTGTGTTGTACAAAGAGCGCCAAAGAAAATCTCACTGCACCTCGCGTCTACGTCACATTATTTATTGTTGTACGTGGCCTTGCCAAGCCATGGCTATTTCATTGGTTGCTTTAGGCCATGGTTGCAAGGGTGCGTCACTCCTTCTGCTAAATAGTTGCACCAATAACCACAACAAAGGTTACAAAATGCCGTAGAAACGAAATATATGTTTACGCTCTCGATCGTATTGGCTAAAAGAGAAAGAGGTAGAGTGAATGCATTCAGTTTGTTATACAGACCTCTTATCGTGATTGGTAGCCCATACCTTATCGGTAGTGCAGGACACTCCTTTGAAAGGTTAAAAACTAAGGGGGAAACTTGATGAGCGCCCAGGTTAGCGAAATGTAGAATGTGCAGTGTGAGAAGGTTTTCAAATTAAAGCTTGAATCGTATTCATTAAATACATAACAATATTTTATAACAAAAATAAACAGAACTGTATTCTCACAGCGGTATCAATGCTTATTGCTGCATAGAAGCAAACATAACTAAATAATAAATAAATAAAGCAGAATGTTTCCCTTCTAATTTTAACTATAATTGGTTAATATACCTTTACTAACATATTGCTGATCAGATTATAGAAAAACATATAACCCAATTTTATTGCCATAATAATATGTCATATTCGGTAAAACATACATATAGACATTTATTTGTAGTCTCTAAACATGATCAGTCAATTATAACAAGTGTAATTTGTATTTAGTAAACGGATATCATCATGTGTGAATGTTTTACGGGGAGTGCCCAGTAATTTACTATAAAAACAGTTTTATGCGCTGCCGTTGCAATTGCTGTAACGTGCGGCCAGCCTCCCACATACCCACGATATGCCCACGAGTAATTTCGCTTGTATACGGTATGACTGTTTCTGATACAATAAGCATATTTTGGTTTCAATAGCAACAGAAAAAGCAAAGGACTCAACCTCCTCTCTTCCCCCTCCTTATTGCTGTGTTAATCAAGCCACGATGCTCTACGATAGGTAAAGTGAAGGACACGTCTCAAAAGAACTCAGAAAACGTTACAAAATCCGCCGAAGATTTTCTTTAGTGCTGTGTTGTACATAGCGACGGCAGGCTGTGACGAGATGATGAACTGTGAGGTTGGATCTGCAGAGGTCGCATGCAGGAGGAAGGTCACGGTTGAGGAGATGTTTGTGCGTTATAGAAGTAGTCGAGTTAATACAACTTGGTCTTTGCGGTTGAAATGATAAGTGTTGAAGTTTGGACTCGGAAATGTAGGAATCGTGCAACTTACTTCTAAATGTGGCTTTCCATGTTTGTATCCATCGATTAATGCAAGTCTTTTTGATGAGGTCCGTGTGTGGGATCTTGATGTCCTGAGGGGGATGTTTGGTGGCTTCCTAGGTTGCCTGATCAACCGATTCATAAGCCAGAATTCCGACATGAGCTAGAGTCCAGACGAATGATACTGACTTACCCGAGATTAGTTTTTGGTTGTACAGCTTCTAAAGTTCTTTAACAATATTTTGAAGATTTGAGGGTTGTTGAAGGGATGATAAAGCACTCAAGGAGTCGGAGGACATTATGTAATTATATTTTTTAAGTATACATTCCAGTGAGAGTTGAATTGCGAACAATTCACAAGAATAGACAGATATTTGGGATGACTATAATGTATGGTGTAATTAGGGAATACAACTGCACATCCATTATGACCATTAAGTCGGATCCATCGCTGAATATATGAGTACGAGGCTATAAATACGATCTTCCAACAAGCCATATGCTGCTTTCCCTCCCAGCTACTGGAACTCATTTCTGATCTGGTCTGTGTGATTCACTCATACCTGTCAAATGTACGATGTGTATGTATGAGCTTTTTAAGAAGTTATGGATAAATCTGTTTTAAGCAAGAAAAGGGAACGAAGTCCTGGTCCCAGTGAAACTAAAAATGAATATACAAAAGACAGAAAACCTGAGAATAAAACAGGCATACCAAATAAACAATATGGGGAAACCTGGAAATCATTATATACACTAAGTCATCAAAAGTATACGGACACTGGCTGAAAATGACGTACAAGTTCGTGGCGCCCTCCATCGGTAATGCTGGAAGTCAATATGGTGTTGGTCCACCCTTAGCCTTGATGATAGCGTTCGCTCTCGCAGGCATACTTTCAATCAGGTACTGGAAGGTTTCTTGGGGAATGGTAGCCCATTCTTCACGGAGTGCGGAACTGAGGAGAGGTATCGATGTTGGTTGGTGAGGCCTGGCACGAACTCGGCATTCCAAAACATCCCAAAGGTGTTCTATAAGATTCAAGTCAGGACTCTGTTCAGGCCAATCCATTACAGGAATGTTATTGTCGTGTAACCACTCCGCCACAGCCCGTGCAGTATAAACAGATGCTCGATCGTGTTGAAAGATACAATCGCCATTCCCAAATTGCTCTTCAACAGTGGGAAGCAAGAAGGCACATAAAAATCAATGTAGATCTGCGCTGTGATCGTGTCACGCAAAACAAGGGGTGCAAGCCCCCTCCAGGAAAAAACATGATCACACCATAACACCACCACCTCCGAATTTCACTGTTGGCACTACACACGCTGGCAGATGACATTCAGCGGGCATTCACCATATCTACACCCTATCATCGGAAAGCCACATTGTGTACTGTGATTCTTCACTCCACACAACGTTTTGCCACTATTCAATGTGTAATGTTGACGCTCTTTACACCAAGCGAGGCGTCGTTTGACATTTTCCTGCGTGATGTGTGGCTTATGAGCAGACGCTCGACTATGGAATCCAGGTTTCTCACCTCACGCCTAACTGTCATAGTACCTGGAGTGGATCCTCATGCAGTTTGGAATTCCTGTGTGATGGTCTGGATAGATGTCTGCCTATTACTCTTTACGACCCTCTTCAAATGTCGGCGCTCTCTGTCAGTCAACAGACGAGGTTAGCCTGTACACTTTTGTGCTGTATATGTCCCTTCACATTTCCACTTCGCTATCCTCTTCAGAAACAGTGGACTAGGGATGTTTAGGAGCGTGGAAATCTCTCGTACAGACTTCTGACACAAGTGACACCCAATCACCCGACCACGTTCGAAGTCCGTGAGTTCCACGGAGCGTCCCATTCTGCTGTTTTACGATGTCTAATGACTACTGAGGTCGCGGATAATGAGTACCAGGCAGTAGGTGGCAGCACAATGCACCTAAGATGAAAAACGTATGTTTGTTGGGGTGTCCGGATACTTTTGAATAGTGTATCATGTATTTAAATGTGTAAACTATTTTACAATTTTATGTATGTTAAAGCTGCTGGCAGAATTGAAAACTATATAATTGTTTAACGCTATACAACTGTTCTTGTAATAACAAAAATGTCAGTTCACTCATTTGAGTAATTATATCCTAAGCTCCCATAACAATCCCTACTTTTGAGGCAAATCACATATCATTACTGTTAAACTGGGCAGCAGATTCATTACTTTCATAAAATGCTAACGAGCGCTTTCAAATAATGACATAATCACCAGAGCACCGTTAGAGAGTTAATCTACACAATAAGTATAGGTTCCCGCACTGCCACTTACCTGAGATTGATTGTGGCTACCACCCCCAAGGAGGAACGGATGAATGGAGGGAACCACTGAAGATTAAGGAAGCAGGCAGACAGGTCACAGAGACGCGCCGAATTCCCTAACAATTTCAGCTCCAAGACTCGTTCCACTACTGATGAACTTCTAACAAGCATCTGCGACATCTCATCGGCACCGCCATACACTATGAAACTAGAAGCACACCTGAAAAATGAGAAAAAAAACTGAATGAAAAGGAAAAGATGGAAAGGAAATCTTGATAGAGAATATCACACCAGCATTCGCCTACCGACCAGGGAACTCTACGAAATTCCCAAGGTCAGAGTTGGCGTACGAAGAGAATTATATTTATACTAACATTGTTGTTCTTCCGGACGAATGTAGGCTATAGAATATCTCTAAAAACGTTAACAATAGGAGAGGGTAACGTTTAAGGGGGATTTCATATTCATTTCAACATTTTTGGTCCAATGTGAATATGAAAGGATAAGCTTTCGCACTTTATTGAGAAAATGGCAGAATTTTAATGACCTACAACCCAATGGGGTAAATTGGGCGGTATAAAATCTTTTAAAATTGAGTGATTGGAGGGGAATCACATATTGCGTTCTAACGCCAACTTTTCTTTTGATTTCTTGAAAATTATTATCTAGTAACATTATTGGTGTGATTCTAAAAAAAAAATGGTACACTTGATTTTGAGAAACTGAGGCAGTATTTTTAACGCTTAAATGATTTCGGTCTAATTATATAATATGTAAATTCATTAACAGCCCGCCTTGAAACAATATGTGTATGTAATATTTTGTAAAATGTATGTAACATTTGCATATGCTTGTATTATTGTATCCATGTGTAATAATGTTATGTGAATATATTACGCAATTTAATAATGTAGGAGCTGTGAGAATAATAGGTTAAAAGTTGCTAACAATGAGGTAACAAAGAGGTAACTTTGAGGCAATAATGAGTTTGAGAGTTTAATAATGTTACTTGTGATTCTTGGAAGAAAATGTAATAAAAGTGACAGTTTATAAAAAATAGCCAATCAACAACCAGAAAAAGCTTTAGTTAAATGAAGGTGTTCTATTGGATTAGAAATAGCCAATCAGAGACTTGAAATACAGAAATTTACAAGTTTAGGCGGTTGAAATCAGTTCAGTTGGTTGCAGACAGAGTTACTAACCATACGCAAAAAGTTCCTCAAGAAATTTAATACGTATTCGTGAGAAACAAAAAATAGTTTACGTGTTAAACAGTGCAAGTAATTCATAAAATAATCTCACAGCTCTCTATCAGTGAAGTGTTATTTAAATCGTGTCAAGAATTAATAAAAAGGAGTGAAATAAAATTATAATCTGTGTAAGCCTACATTTTTAAGTCACACCACAACCCTGCTAAGAGAAACGTATCTCTAACAATAACACTGATGCAGCCAAGGCAAACATAAATATATGATATTTAAAGAAACAGTCAAATTACAAAGTTAATATTTCTTAAAGTTGGGGCAAAGGCCACCTAAAAGTACATTTGGGGCGAAGGCTGCCGGAAACTGTTTACTATACGTGCGGTTGCAACTACTACAAGTTCGGCTCCCCAACAGTTGAAATACAATACAACTCCTTCAATACGACCTACTTCAAATTGACACCCAAAGCGTGTTGCAAACAAGTTAACAAAACACCTTTCTCAAAACTCAAAAAATAAGCTACTCTTATAATGCAACTAATATCATTATTCCCTCCTCAAATGAAGAAAAACCACAATTTGTTTTCATAAAACTACGTTGCTTTCAAGATAATCAGCTGGAAAGCGTTTAAAGTACATGCACATTATATTAATACAGAATGCATTTGCTGCCCATAAATCAAAACGCGTCAGTTAGCGAGCGTTAACGGTACACTGAGTGCGGGTCACGAATGCGGACCTGCAGACAGGTGACCCTATCAGATGCTGGCGTATTCCAGTTCCTCAGGCACTTAGGTTCGGTTCCAGTCGTGCAGGATGAGGAAGAGTACGGAATTTCCATAGGCGGGGAAGCTAAAATTTGTCGACGCCCTAAAATCTTTTGTATGTTACAGAGGGTAAGGGGGAGGGTACGAGAGATGATATCGTGCCTAAACTAAGTTCCTTAAGAATAAAGAGTAGAATGAATGTGTGACAGTAATTGTTATTTTAACACTTGAAGGAGGTTTGTTGCTGTTACGTAGGAAAAGCCAATTTGAAGGGGTATTAAATTTCGACTGTTGGGGAGTAGAACTTGAAGTAGTTGCAACCACGTATGGTAAAAAGTTTCCGGTAGATTTTGCCCCAAATATTAAAAATACTAACTTTGTAATTTTTACTGTTTCTTTAAATATTATATATTTATGTTTGCCTCGGCTGCGTCAGTATTAATTTGAGAGACATGAATCTCTTTACAGAGAGTGGTGCGGCTAAGAATGTAGACTTGCACAGATTATAATTTTTACTTCACTCCTTTTATTAATTCTTGACACGATTTAAATAACACTTCACTGTTATAGAGAGCTGTGAGATTCTTTTATTAATTACTTGCACTTTTTAACACGTAAACTACTTTCGTCTCACACTGAATACGTATTAAACTTCTCGAGGACGCATTTCGCGTCTGGTTGGTAACGCTGTCTGCTAGCAACTGAATTTTGAATTTGTACAATTTGCCCAATTTCAGTTTCTGATCGGCTAATCCTACTCCAATAAAATACTCTCATTTAACTTAAGCTGGTTGTTGATTTGATATTTTATAAACTGTCTCAAAAATTGCATTATTGTTACCAAGAATGACTAGTAGCATTATTAAACCTTCTAATTCATTATTGCCTCAAGGTTATCTCATTGTTACCTCATTGTTAGCAACCTTTAACCTATTATTCTCACAGCTCCTACATTATTAAATTACGTAATACATTCACATAACATTATTGAACATGTACATAATAATATAAACATTAATACTATGACTGTTACATGCATTTTATATATTATATTATACACATATTGCCTGAAGGCGTGCTGTTATTATATTTTATATTATATAATTTAACTAAAACCATTTAAGTGTTAAAAATACTGCCTCACACTAGAAGCGTCGTTCGGGTATTTTCACACATTTAAAACTTTAGTAACTGAAAACTTTACTACTTTTCTCAGAATTTCATTTCCAACTTTTTAAACTTTTTTCACTCTTACCTACAAATGCCCTTCGGTACATTTAGCAGTAGTAGATTTTCACCAAGAATATTGTTGAAGTGTTTGGAGAAGCGTATTGTTGCATTTGTGTCTGGAGCTGATTTGTCCGTACATTGTTGCATTTTGAAACATTGTTTGTAATACATTCTACACAACAGAAATGTGGCACATCAGTTTTGCAAGATGGTTTCAATGAAATAGTATACCAACCCCGAATTACTGAAGAGAGTTTTAACTTCCACAACAATAAAAAGAGAAGTCACTGCCCAAAAATGAAGTGTAGTGGTAGTAAAACCAATGTGAAGTATTATTATTATTATTATTATTATTATTATTATTATAAGTGAATCCTTATAGCTTCCTTCGGAAGGGAAATAAAGACGGTAGTCCCATGTTGTATATTTACGGCACGTAAAAGAACCACAACTCTGATAAAGGGGCCTCTGAGCAAAATTTCCGGTCTTTCACAACGAATTTGATAATTTGATAATTTATTTGAGCCTTTAAGTATAAAATACAATTGGCTACGTAATAAAACTTTAATAAAACATATAATATTCATAAAATATAAACCTAGCGTTAGAACTCAGAAATAGTATTAAGACGTTCTTGCATATTGTAAAATGGATTAACTTTTAGGCTTGAACTTACATAATTCCTGAAATGTTTTAATTTTAAAATTCTTACCCTCTCAGGAAGCATATTATATATATTGATTGCATTAAATACCCGAGAATTATGTATTTTACTTAATCTAGAGAATGGCATATGTATATTGGAATTGTACCTCTATTATGAGTATGAAAATTGCTTCTGGGATCATAGCTTGCAATATTTTTATTTAGAAACATTAATATATTAAGGACATACAAATTATACACAGAATTCCTTCACCAATATATAATGGGACATTAAGAACCATAGTAGTTAAAGAGAGTCCAAAAAAAATTGTGCAGAATTTATTTGAAGGAAGTAAATTGTGGAATTTTCAAAATCATCAGGATGGGTAACAAATAGAACTATAATATGAATAAATGTGTTAGTTTTTACGTTGAAATGTTATATTAGGATAGCAAACCCAGGGATATTCTGTAGTTAAAATACATGTATCACAGTTTCTGTATTCAAACATTTCTCTTCATCACTGTCATTTTCATTTAGTAAATAAAAGACAACAAGACAGCAATAGCTATAATGCTGGTTATTAAATTTTACGAAATGGCTAAAATGCTCAAATTGGGTTAAAATTACTCCAATTGTACTTTTAGATTTATACAATTTATATGGTACTTCTAGTGTTAATGGTTTGAGAATTAAATACTCACCAAATAATTTGGTTCACGCTGGGTACAATCTGAATATCCCGTAGGGCAATCTGGTTAATGAAATTTGGTTTTGGCGGTCAGTTGCATCCTGGAAAAATTCATAAAAATACAACGATAAAACATAAGCAAAGTTTTAGAATACTATCGCTTATGTATAAACGAACTTTTAAACTCAGTACTAATTAGTTGGCTTGTGGGGTTGCATAGGAAACATTTCTACTTTCTCTACTACGTAGAGTAAGTAGGGGAAGTATTGTATTCCAGCCAAAAATTCAATGCCGAGATTTCACCGAAAATACATGTTTTGAGACCCCCTGAGTACAAAAATTCTGATGTGTTACACTCACATGACTTTCTCTACTCTTGTACAAACTATTTTTACAAACGCTTATTCTCCATATGCTTCATGTTAATCGAGATATCGATATATCAATCTTATTGCTAATTTTCTTGTAGGTGGAAGGGGAATATGGTAGGTTTTAAGCGATAGTCAAATATTTTAACGCTGGTTGCTATGTGGCGCATTCCATTCTCTTTGCATGTCCAGGACATAAAAAAAATGAATAACGAATTTGAGAAAAAGTATAAGTATTGGAAAATTTAAGGAAATAACAAGCAATATCTCGAAAACGGTTCACTCAACAAAAAATATGTATATAACATAAACTGTGTATTTTAACGCGATCTACATTTTTTGTGTAGTAAAATTTTGTCTATATCTTATGGTTTACCAGTTATCTATGCAAAAGTCGTTCAGAATGAAGAACACTTTTGGAGACATTCCCAGAAAATTCGAGATATACATTTCATTTGTCATGAAAACATCTTAAACATATGATATTTTAATCAAAATCGTTAGAGCCATTTTTGAGAAAATTAAAATTTTTGAAAAATGTTCCATGTAAAGGGTAGTCTGGGGTGGGGGGATTTTCTTGAAAACCTTCGTGTCGCATCCCTGAAAGATACTGAAGCTAAATACCAAGTTTGGTGTTTATCCGACTGTTCGTTTCTGAGTTATGCTGTTCACAGACACACACACACACACACACAGACATGTTTCCAAAAATGGTTTTTTTGTATTCAGGGAGTCTCAAAACATGTATTTCCGATGAAATCTCTGCATCGAATTTTTGGGTGGAATACAATACTTCCTCTACTTACTATACGTAGTAGAGAAAGTAAAAAGAATTTTTGGAAACATGTCCGTGTGTGTGTGTGTGTGTGTGTGTGTGTGTGTGTGTGTGTGTGTGTGTGTGTGTGTCTGTCTGTGAACAGCATAACTCAGAAACGAACAGTCGGATAAACAAGAAACTTGGTATTTAGGTTCAGTATCTTCCAAAGATGCAACATAAAAGGTTTTCAAGAAAATCCACCACCTCAGATTACCCTTTACATGGAACATTTTTCGAAAGTTTTAATTTTCTCAAAAATGGCTTTACGATTTTGATTAAAATATTATATGTTTAAGATATTTTCATGACAAATGAAATGTATATCTCGAATTTTCTGGGAATGTCTCCAAAATTATTCTTCATTGTGAACGATTTTTGCATAACGTGGTAAACCATAAGAGATACACAAAATATTACTACACAAAAATGTAGACCGCGTTAAAATATACAATTTATGCCATATACATTTGTTTGGTTGGGTGAACCATTTTCGAATTATTGCTCGTTATTCCCGTAAATTCTCCAATACTTATACTTTTTCTCAAATTTGTTATTCATTTTTTTGTCCTGCTAATGGCAAGAGAATGGAATACTCCACATAGCAACCAGCTCTTAAAATATTTGACTATAGCTTAAAGCCAACCAATTCCCCTTGCATCTACAAGAAAATTAGCAATAAGATTAACATCTCGATATTTCTATTAACATGAAGCATATGGAGAATAAGCTTTAGTAAAAATAGTTTGTACCAGAGTAGAGAAAGTCATGTGAGGTAACACATCAGATTTTTAGTTGGAAATACGTTTCTATTAATTTATCAAGCGAGATGTCTCCCGGTTAACTTGTGCATTCTTAGGCACCCGTTTCGATTCCCGTCGGGCCGACCACTCTGTTTTCTCATGGTTTCCCCGGGTTGGTAGAGGAATGCTTGGGTGGTTTCCCTTCTAGTACAAATTTCCTACCCATCCTTTCCTATCCTCATAATATCCTCTCATATGTTTCGGAGTTGTAGGACCACACGAGGCGGTTGGTGTTTGGAATGTGCACTCTGGAAAGATTTCGCCTTCCACTTGACAGAACTTCTGGGCTCCTCTTCGTTTCTGAGAGTGTCTCGTCTATTCCGGGGACCCGCGAGTTAAGGATGGCTAAAGCTGGGTAGCTGACGTAAGGATTAATGTCAAACTTGAAGTAGTTTGTTTTGTTGTATTATTTGCCCCAAGTTGGGCGCCATTTTGAAGAAGTTTTTCTATTGAAAGTGTTGTATTGTGTTTCGACTGGTGGTGAGCCGAACTTGAAGTAGTTGCAACCGCACGTATGGTAAAAAGTTTCCGGTAGCCTTCGACCCAAATGTACTTTCCGGTAGCCTTTGCCACAAATGATTAAAAAATATTAACTTTGTAATTTTTATTGTTTCTTTAAATATTATATAGTTATGTTTGACTCGACTGCGACAGTATTTATGTATTTTTTAGAGACACGGGTGTCTTAGCAGGGAGTGGTGCGACTGAAGAATGCAGGCTTACACACATTATAATTCTACTTCACTCGTTTTATTAATGCTTGACACGATTTAAATAACACTTCACTGATATAGAGAAGAGCTGTGAGACTTTTTTATTAATTACTTGCACTTTTTAACACGTAAACTATTTTTGTCTCACGCTGAATACGTATTAAATTTTGCTCCATTTTAGTTTCTGATCGGCTAATCCTAGACCAATAGAAAACCTTCATTTAACTAAAGCTTTCTCTGGTTGTTGATTGGCTATTTTATAAACTGTCACAAAAATTACATTATTGCTTCCAAGAATCACAAGTAGCATTATTAAACTTTCAAATTCATTATTGCCTCAAGGTTACCCCATTGTTACCCCATTATTTGCAACTTTTAACCTATTATTCTCACAGCTCCTACATTATTAAATTACGTAATACATTCACATAACATTATTGTACATGTATACAATAATATAAACATATACAATGACTGTTATATACACTTTTTATATATTGTTACATACACATATTGCTTTAAGGCGGGCTGTTATTGAATTTATATATTATATAATTTGACTGAAATCATTTAAGTGTTAAAAACATTGCCTCAAACTGGAATCGTTACGGACCCCACCCTTGTATTTACATCGTCATCCGGGTCTCCCCTTTTTCCAAGGGGTCACTTTAGAAGCACAAAGGGCTCACCAAGGCCTACCTGCATAATTGTGTTCCAGTTATAGAGGTTACAATATACGAGAGGTTTTTAAAGTACAATTTTGACATTTTTCCACCATTATGGGATAAGTCACTAGAATCTGGTGATATCCGAGTTGTTAAGTTTCATACATAACCGCCACACATGTAACACGTATGCACTTGTAACATGTGTTGAGAAAGTTAATTGTATTTTATCTGTTAATTTGGCGCCTTTTTTATATTCGCAGGTGCTCAGAGTTTCCACGCCAATTTCTTAAGCATCAACTGACGTCCTGAGTATAACATTAATTATATTAGACTAATTTCTTTGTACGTTATTATTAAATTATATTACTATATATATTAGATTGGTTATAGCTATATTAATTAAGTTAATTATACGAGCATTGATGCAGTAATTTGTATCACAAATTATTTAAATATAAAGAGTGATTATAGTATGAATATGCATTATTATGTGACATTGATTTGAGATGTTTGTTGATTGTAATTATTGCTGGGAAGTAAGTTTATACTGCCTTACTGAAACTGACAATAATAGCGTGCAATAATGCAGCGAGGGGGTGAGCTGTTTATCATTATTGGAAACGAGGAAGTTACGTAATGTTGGCGCGTTTTCCTTTAGAATCTTCTGGAACATTTCCCTAGAGCATATGTATTCATAATTTTCATTGGATATAAAAATAGACGCTAATGTTGGCGCGTTTTATTAGCCAATTGCAGCTCAGTTATAATCTTTAGGCATATCAGGGTGTATGAGTATAAAAGGGCTAGGTTAGAGGTAGAGCCCGTCAGTTCATCAAAATTCTTTGTACACTACACGTCGCATTCCCGTCAGCTCGTCGAAAATATTTGTATGATACACGTCGCCTTCAGTCCAGCAGAAATATTACATGTCGGCTATCTATTCGCAAGTTACGCGTATAAGAGTTATGAAAAATCTCAAGTATGGTAAAGTTAATTATACAAAAGGTTGAAGTACGTGAATTAAAAGTGATCAGTAAGAAGTTGTTATAACAGTTTCAGTTTGGCGAGTGTCTAGATCAATGTGTAAATGTGATAGTGAAAGTGTTCGACAATAAAAGTATAAAAGAAATTCTTTCATCAGTGTTATCTTTGGATAACAGATTCCTTTCCGTTTACACAACCTGTATAAAGAGAAGTGCTCGACCCAAAAGGATAATAGCTAGCCGGAGGACAGTAAACCAAAATTAAATAAAATAACAGTAGCATTCTTTCAAACAAACACTAATACTACCGCAAATTGCTAACACCAGATGGAGCTACAAACCTAACAAAGAATCACGTCACAAAATGGCTTCACCACGTGAAGTAAACACACATACACAAATAACATTATAAATTTACCATCGCAAATTGGCTCCCAAACGTGGGGCTACAATAATGTTAAAATAAATAACATTAATAATACCACTGCAAATTGGCTCCCAAACGTGGGGCTCAATAAATAAATAAATAAATATAACATAAATACCGCCGCAGCATTTAATTATTCATTCTTGTTATTAGATTATGTTATTAGGTTATTATTCATCATAGGTGCTACCTTTGCAGTTAATTAGATATTTGAATCGGTTTTGCAGGGGAAGTATTGCATTCCACCCAAAAATTCGATAGCGAGACTTCCCCGGAAATACATGTTTTGAGATGCCCTGTATCCAAAAAAAAGCGTCTTTGGAAACATGTCCGTGTATGTGACTGAACAGCATAACTCAGAAACAAACAATCGGATAAACACCAAACTTGGTATTTAGGTTCAGTATTTTCCAGAAATGAGACACGAAGGTTTTCAAGCAAATCCCTCCACACCAGATTACCCTTTACATTACACTTTTAATTTTCTCAAAAATGGCTCTAACGATTTTGATTAGAATATAATATATTTAAGATACTTTCATGATGAATAAAATGTATATCCTGAATTTTCTGGGAATGTCTCCAAAGTATTCTTTATTGTGAAAGACTTTTGCATAACTGGTAAGCCATAAGAGATAGACAAAATTTTACTACACATAAAATGTAGATTGTATTAAAATACACAATTTATGTCACATACATTTTTGTTTTTGAGTGAACCATTTTCAAGATATTGCTTGTTATTCCCTTAAATTTTCCAATACTTTTCCTTAAATTGGAATTCGTTATTCAGAGAATGGAATACTGCACATAGCAACCTGCTCTTAAAATATTTGACTATCGCTTAAAGCCTACCAATTCCCCTTGCATCTCCAAGAAAATTAGCAATAAGATTAACATCTCGATTAACATGAAGCATATGGAGAATATGTGTTTGTAAGAATAGTTTGTACAAGAGTAGAGAAAGTCATGTGAGTGTAACACATCAGATTTTTTATCTAATTATTTTAATGAGATATGCTTAAGTTGTTTGCATGATCAATAAAAGTATATCATGAATTTTCTGCGAAGTACTCTTTATTTGAATAAATTTTGTACAGTTTTGTATTACCTGTAAGCACAAGAGATAGGCAAATTTTTACTATATAGAAAACGTAGAGCTCATTGACATACAAATTTATATTTCAATAGTTTTAGGGGGTAGCATCATTAGCTGTTTTCGAAAATATTCGTTGTTACATTTTTAAAATTTCCCATTTTAAACTTTAAATTGTCATAATGTATCTTACGCGATTCCTTTTTTTTCCATGCCGTTCCTTAGTAACCTATTCGTAGTCTTATGCGCTTTTCATATTGTACTTGCAACCAAGTCCTTACTGCTTAATTTGGTATTTCTATTCAAAGCTTTATCCTGAGTAACGTGGCGATAATTGAAACAATATTCATGATCCAAAAGCTTAAAATAATTTCCCTCATGTAGGAAGTTCAAATTCAATGTATGTATGATATGCCAAAATCAGACTATCAATAAAAGTTTTATTACTTTCTCTACTACGTAGAGAAAGTAGGGGAAGTACTGTATTCCACCCAAAAATTCGATACAGAGATTCCACCGGAAATGTATATTTTGAGACCCCCTGAATTAAAAAAACAACATTTTTGGAAACACGTCCGTGTGTGTGTCTGTGAATAGCATAACTCAGAAACGACTAGTCGGATAAACTCCAAACTTGGTATTTAGATCCAGTATCTCCCAGAGATGCGACACGAACGTTTTCAAGGTAATCTCGCCATCCTAGATTACCCTTTACATTGTACATTTTTCGAAAATTTTAATTTTCTCAAAAATGGCTCTAACGATTTTGAATAAAATGTCATATGTTTAAGATACTTTCATGACAAATAAATTGTATATCTCAAATTTTCTGGGAATGTCTCCAAAATTATTCTTCATTGTGAACAACTTTTGCATAACTGGGAAACCATAAGAAATAGACAAAATGTTAGTACACAAAAACGTATATCGCATTAAAATACACAATTTATGTTATATACATTTTTTTTGTTGAGTGAACCATTTTCGAGATATTGCTTGTTATTGCCTTAAATTGTCCAATACTTATACTTTTTCTCAAATTGGTTATTCATTTTTTTGTCCTGGTAATGCCAAGAGAATGGAATACGCCACAGCGTTAAAATATTTGACTATCGCTTATAACCTACCATATTCCCCTTGCATCTACAAGAAAATTAACAATAAGATTACCATCTCGATTAACATGAAGCATATGGAGAATAAGCGTTTGTAAAAATAGTTTGTAGAAGAGTAGAGAAAGCCATGTGAGTGTAAAAAATCAGATTCTTTTAATGGTAAAGTTATGTCAAGAAAATCAATTTGGTGCCCCAATGATATTCAGTTACACAAACCAGTTTCCAGTCAAGTGTAGAGAACCTGATTCAGAAGACTCTAGCTATATGTGAGACAACTACATTCCAGTTGAGCATCAAGATTTTAACCAGCTGATATTGCAGGGGAATTAGTTGAACAACAAATGCCTTGATTTAATGGCCACCACTGGGGCAGATTTTCTGCTAACACGAACCAACAAAACTGACAAAGCCTCCATTTCTGTAAGCCAAAAAATGAGGAATTCCCATAATTTACCTTAAAAATGTTTTACATTATATTCACACGACTTTATATACCCCTCTACCGCTTATCAACAGGTAAACAAATTATTCTAATGAAAGTTTATTTTCCTATTTACTACAATGTAATTCAGATAAACCATTCCGGAATAACTACATTATACATTTCGTTAGGATACAAAGGAACAACGATAGTCTAATGTTTAAGAATTGGACGGTATACGAGTATGTTGGCCCTCTAATTCCAATCTTTCCATGACGAGAAACAACTGAAAGTCGTCAGGACTTGATGCAGTAATTTGTATCACAAATTATTTAAATGTAAAGAGTGATTATAATATGAATATGCATTATTATGTGACATTGATTTGAGATGTTTACTTGGGAAGTAAGTTTATACTGCCTTACTGAAACTGACAATAATAGCGTGCAATAATGCAGCGAGGGGGTGAGCTGTTTATCATTATTGGAAACGAGGAAGTTACGTAATGTTGGCGCGTTTTTCTTTTAGAAATTGCTGGAACATTTCCCTAGAGCATATGTATTCATAATTTTCATTGGATGTATAAATAGACGCTAATGTTGGCGCGTTTTATTAGCCAATTGCAGCTCAGTTATAATCTTTAGGCATATCTGGATGAAGGAGTATAAATAGAAGCTAGGTTAGAGGTAAAGTCCTTCGGTCCGCCAGTTCATCAAAATTCTTTGTATACTACACGTCGCATTCCCGTCAGTTCGTCGAAAGTATTTGTACGGCACACTTCGGATATCAATTTGCAGGTTACGCGTAACAGAGTTATGAAAAATCTCAAGTGTTATAAAGTTAATTATATAAAAAGTTGAAGTACGCGAATTAAGAATTATCAGTAATGAAGTTATTATAACAGTTTCATTTTGGCGAGTGTCAAGATCAATGTGTAAATATGATAGTTAATGTGTTCGACAATAAAAGTGTAAAACAAATTTCTTCATCAGTGTTATCTTTGGATAAAAGATTCCTTTCCGTTTACACAACCTGTATAAAGAGAAGTGCTTGACCAAAAAGATCGTAGCTAGCCGGAGGACAGAGAACCAAAATTAAATAAAATAAGAGTAGTATTTTTTCAAACAAAAACTAATACTGCCGCAAATTGCTAACACTAGATGGAGCTAACAAGCCTAACAAATGAATCACGTCACAAGATGGCTTCAACGCGTGAAGTAAACACAAATACACAAACATTATAAGTAATACACCCGCAGACTTTAAGATAATGACTAGGTGTTGCACAATACCAACCATAAATAACGGATATCTCGGAAAGTGCTGATGTGGCCATAAATTTATTTGAAGTAAATTAAATATTTTAAAGATATATACATGTTTTTGTGTAGTACGTTTTTATTTATCATTTAATGTTTATATTTTATGCAAGATTATATAAATTGCCTTCCGAATAAGGAAGACTTCACAATCTATTCTCAGAAAATTGAAGATATACATTTTATTTGTATGTAAATACAATAATATATAGTATTCTTATCAAAAAAGTTTTATTCATTTTTCAGTAAACCCTAACAATTCGAAGAATGTTGAGACAGAATGTGCCCGAATTAATTTTTATTATGTGCCAAGTTATTAATGTTTAATTTGATATATAAATGATATATGTGTACAATGTAAACACCGCAAATAATCATTTTGTATAATGTAATATTTGTCTTGTACGTAATGTTCCTGTTTAACCTAGTTTAGAATGTCTTGAACTCTGCAGTTAGGGTAGAAATATGCTGTTCGCATGTGCAGCGAAAACGGGATCTTTTGTGTTAGAATCGAAGGGTAAGATTTTATGACTATTTGTTTCCGCTCCGGAAGTATGGAGTGAAGGAGAATAACACAGAACGTCATTTTACCAAGACAAGCCCGGGAAAAGGGTCACATGATATATACAAACTGACCAATAAGAATCTATATAAATTAAATAATATTTAGCCACGCTGAGTGAACCGCGAATATTCCGCCAATGAGAAATCAGATCCAAAATTTTAGGTGGTCTTTAAATAGTCGAGATTTACCACAAAAATTGAGAGTTGACTTGTAAATACACGAGAAACCCACGCTTCTCCGTCCAAGAAAGTTGGCGAGCAAATGGTGTTCTATATAAAGTGATAAGTAAACAGGAACATTATGTAGTGTTAGAGTGAAGTGACAATAAATAGCGATAAACCCAACATTATGATAAGTAGTGAATTCACCTCCGAACTCCTTTGTACCACAACCGAGATGGTAAAGAAGATGGTTGCTTCACGTATGGGAAGTCAGTTTGAAGATGATGTATTACATTTCAACTGTTGGGGAGCCGGACTTGAAGTAGTTGCAACCGCAAGTATGGTAAAAAGTTTCCGGTAGCCTCCGCCCCAAGTTTAAAAATATTACCTTTCTAATTTGAGTGTTTCTTTAAATATTATATATTTATGTTTGCCTCGTCTGCGTCAGTATTATTGTTAGAGAATGTTTCTCTTTGCAGGGTTGTGGTGCGACTAAGAATGTAGGTTTACACAGATTATAATTTTTACCTCACTCCATTTATTAATGTTTGACACGATTTAAATATATAGAGTTGTGAGACGCTTTTAATTAATTACTTGCACTTTTTAACACGTAAACTATTTCATCTCACACGAATACGTACTAAAAATCACGAGGGCACATCTCGCGTCTGGTTAGTAGCGTTGTCTGCTAGCAACTGAACTCTAAAGTTGTAAATTTTGCTATATTTCAGTTTCTGATTGGCTAATCCTAGTCCAATAGAATACCTTCATTTAACTAAAGCTTTTTCTAGTCGTTGATTTGCTATTTTTATAAACTGTCTCAAAAATTACATTGTTGCTTCCAAGAATCACATGTAGCATTATTAAACTTTCTTACTCATTATTGCCTCAGGGTTACCTCATTGTTACCTTATTTTTATCAGCTTTTAATCTGTTATTCTCACAGCTCTTACATTATTAAATTATGTAATACGTTTATATAGCATTATTAAACATGGATACAATAATATAAACATATACAATAGCAGTAATATACACCTTTTATATATTATTACATACACATATTGCTTCAAGGCGGGCAGTTATTTGATTATATATATGTGTATTATATAATTAGACTGAAATCATTTAAATGTTAAAAATACTGTCTCAATATACGAGCTTATTAGCAATCCTGATAGGCAAATGCAGACATCTCCGCTGAGAACCAGCTAGCCAGGGCAACAGCGAGAATTACCGTACAATTAAATCAACCAGGCAGGATAACAGGTCGAAGCCACGTCGGATGGAGAAAGCAGGTACACAGTGAATTTTAGCATTACTCCTGTATCTACCACTACACCGCGTTCGACTCCAACCCGCGCGGGCATCAAACCCGCGACTGCACTAACGGCCCAGTCTTCGAAGCATAGAGAGGCGAGGACATATGCAATGTTCCATGTAAAGGGTAGTTTGGGTTGCGAGATTTTCTTGAAAATCTTTGCATCATATCTTTGGAAGGTAATGAATTTAAATATCAAATTGAGTATTTATCCGACATTTCGTTTTTGAGTTATGCTGTTCAAGCACACCAAAAACACAACCAAGGACCTTTTTCTAAGAATCCTTTTTTACTTTCTCTACTACGTATAGTAAGTAGGGGAAGTATTGCATTCCACCCAAAAATTCGATAGCGAGATTTCACCGGAAATATATGTTTTGAGGCCTCCTGAATCCAAAAAAATCATTTTTAGAAACATGGCATGTGTGTGTCTGTGCGTGTGTGTGTGTGTGTGTGTGTGTGTGTGTGTGTGTGTGTTTCTGTGTGTCTGTGAACAGCATATCTCAGAAACGAACAGTCGGATAAACACCAAACTTGGTATTTAGCTTCAGTATCTTCCAGAGATGCGACACAAAGGTTTTCAAAAAAAATTCTGCCACCCCAGATTACGCTTTACATGGAACATTTTTCGAAAATTTTAATTTTCTCAAAACTTCGCTGTAACGATTTTGATTAGAATATCATATGTTTAAGATATTTTCATGACAAATGAAATGTATATCTCAAATTTTCTTGGAATGTCTCCAAAAGTATTCTTTATTGTGAACGACTTTTGCATAACTGGTAAACCATAAGAGATAGACAAAAGTTTACAACACAAAAAATGTAAATCGCGTTAAAATACACAATTTATGTCATACACATATTTTTTGTTGAGTGTACCATTTTCGAGATATTGCATGTTATTCCCTTAAATTTTCCAATACTTATACTTTTTCTGAAATGTAAATTCGTTATTCATTTTTTTTGTCCTGGTAATGCAAAGAGAATGGAATACTCCACATAGCAACCAGTACTTAAAATATTTGACTATCGCTTAAAGCCTACCAATTCCCCTTGCATCTACAAGAAAATTAGCAATAAGATTAACATCTCGATTAACATGAGGCATATGGAGAATAAGCGTTTGTAAAAATAGTTTCTACAAGAGTAGAGCAAGTCATGTGAGTGTAACACGTCAGATTTTTTTTATTATTTAGGGGGCCTGAGAAACATGCATTTCCGGTGAAATCTCGGTATCGAATTTTGGTTGGAATGCAATACCTTGTCTGTCTACCAACATGGTAGAGAAATTGCAAATGAATTTCCTAACCATAAGTAATATTGCAGCTAAATAAAGAACCATTCACCAAGCAAAAGGACTCAGATGATACCGTTGGTGTCGCATTTGGGAGATAATGGATTTCAAATCTCGAGTAGCGGACAATCCGGCTGGGTTCATGGATTGCCTTAATTGCCGTTTAAATACTGGATTCGATATTTAAATCACACTCACTTCCCACCTAAAAGTTAAATAGATAGCACAGGAACGTGACTACACAACTAGGTTCATCTGTCCAGTATCACAATGACCACGGGTATACTCAAAGAACAACCAGCAGTTTCCCAATCCCAAAGTCCACATTCCGTAAGCACTCAACAGCAAAAAGCGGCTACGCAACTGAGGCCGTATATCAGAAATGTCCTTAAGCGGATGGTACAGGAAGGTCACACGTAACTAAGGCCATTTATTAGAAAGTTCCTCAAACAAGTAATATAGGAAGGTGATTATGCAACTAAGGCCATCTGTCCAACATCCCTATAAATGCGTGCACACTCAAAGAACGGTCAGCGGTTCCATGATCCTAAAGCAGACATTCCGACAAAATTCAATAGCAGCAAAACCGGTGATAGGCAACTAAGGCTATTTATCAGCAAGTTCAAACATCAGTTATAAGAAGGTGTCGCGCAACATTGGCCGGCATACACCTACTCAAGTGAAACAACGAACCTACAATAATCGTCGCAATATGACCATCTAGTTAAAGGAATGTTAACATTTAGAAAACGATAAAAGAAAGTAACTTATTAATTTTCCGTGTAATTTGTTTACTTAAAATTAAGTAAATTTTGGTATTTATGTGGAATTTCGTTTTTGGTTCAAACACACAAGGACCTCTTTTCTAAAAATTATTTTTCTGGATTTAGGGAATTCTTGAGTGTAATGCAGTTATACTTAATACCTATAGGTATATCTTATTCCTTCTATATTTAAAGGAACACTGGGAAAGAATTTGATAGCTCTTTTTTTAATTTTAAAGCTCTTTACTTAAAAATTGGCACACTTAATAAGGCTAAATTCAGAAATGACTATGCAAAAGCTCAAAGATCTAGTTGAAATAGTTTCTCATATAATGGAACTAAATATTTTTAATTAAGAAAAATCTGATGTGTTACACTCACATGACTTTCTATACTCTTGCACAAATTATTTTTACAAACGTTTATTCTCCATATGCTTCATGTTAATCGAGATGTTAATCTTATTGCTAATTTTCTTGTAGATGCAAGGGGAATTAGTAGACTTTAGGCTATAGTCAAATATTTTAAGAGCTGGTTGCTATGTGGAGTATTCCATTTTCTTTTCATTACCGGGACAAAAAAATACTGAATAACGAATTTGACAAAAAGTATAAGTATTAGAAAATTTAAAGGGATAACAAGCAATATCTAGAAAATGGTTCACTCAACAACAAAAATGTATATGACATAAATTGTGTATTTTAACGCGATCTACATTTTTTGTGTAGTAAAAGTTTGTCTATCTCTTATGGTTTACCAGTTATGCAAAAGTCGTTCACAATAAAGAATACTTTTGGAGACATACCCAGAAAATTCGAGATATACATTTCATATGTCATGAAAATGTCTTAAACATATGATATTTTAATCCAAATCGTTAGAGCCATTATGAGAAAATTAAAATTTTCGAAAATGTTCCATGTAAACGGTAATCTGGGATGGGGGGATTTTCTTGAAGATGCAACTTTGGAAGATGCTGAACCTACATACCAAGTTTGGTGTTTATTCGACTGTTCGTTTCTCAGTTATGCTGTTTACAGACGCACACACGAACATCTTTCCAAAAATGCCTTTTTTTTGAATTCAGGGGGTCTCGAAACATGTATTTCCGGTGTAATCTCGGTATCGAATTTTTGGGTGGAATACAATACTGCCCCTACTTACTATACGTAGTAGAGAAAGTAGAAATCGGAAATGTTATTATTTTTACCTAAAAACTCATTCCCGGCGTCCATTAACATTACCAGGAAACTTTACGAGTTAGGCAAAAGCTTACTTTAGAACAAAAGTAGAACTCATTAAAATGTCCGGTTCGTTGTTTTCCGTTCAAGCTTCCGAACATTTGAGTTTAAGCGGATGTTCTTACCCCCGGGCACACATGAGCTCTTGACAAAGAAAGCTGACTATCGTTCATGAAGAAATAAATAAAGGTAGCCTAATTCGAAATTATTTCTAGGTATACATTTTTTTTTAACACGTATAGTAAGTAGGGGAAGTATTTTATTCCACCCAAAAATTCGATACCGAGATTTCGCCGGAAATACATGTTTTGAGACCACCTGAATCCAAGAAAAGCATTTTTGGAAACATGTTCGTGTGTGTCTGTGAACAGCATAACTCAGAAACGAACAGTCGGATAAACACCAAACTTGGTATTTAGGTTCAGTATCTTCCAGAGATGCGACACGAAGGTTTTCAAGAAACTCCTTCCACCCCAAATTACCCTTTACAAGAAACAATTTTCGAAAATTTTAATTTTCTCAAAAATGGCTCTAACGATTTGGATTAAAATATCATATGTTTAAGATATTTCCATGACAAATGAAATGTATATCTCGAATTTTCTGGAAATGTCTCCAAAAGTATTCTTCATTGTGAACGACTTTTGCATAACTGGTAAAACATAAGAGATAGACAAAGTTTTACTACACAACAAATGTACATTTTTTTTGTTGAGCGAACCATTTTCAAATATTGCTTCTTATTCCCTTAAATTTTCCAATACTTACACTTTTTCTCAAATTCGTTATTCGTTTTTTTGTCTTGGTAATGCAAAGAGAATGGAATACTCCATATAGCAATCACCTCTTGAAATATTTGTCTATCGCTTAAAGCCTAGCATTTTCCTTTGCATCTATAAGAAAATTAGCAATAAGATTAACATCTCGATATCTGGAATAAGGATTTGTAGAAATAGTTTGTACAAAAGTAGAAAAGGTCAGGTGAGTGTAACACATGAGATTTTTATCGTGATTAAGGTAAAGCGAAAAGAAAAATCTGATGCTATACATTCACATAACCGTCTATCGTTTATTACTGGGTACACAAACTATTGTTATTAAAATTTATTTTTAAATCTACTTCATTTAAATCCAAACAAACCTTCGCAGAAATAGCTACATTACACGTTTCGTTATAGATACAAAGGGAACAGAGATAGTCAAATGTTTAAGAACTGGACGCTGGCCTTAAAGTTCCATACTGTTTCGTGCTATCACGAGAAACAACTGAATGTTGAAAGGACTTTAAAAAATGACCAAGAAACTAACAATTAAAACCATTAAAAGAGATATCTCAGAAATGGCTTATGCCACAGAGAGCTAATTTGATATTAATTGTGTGTTTTAAAGAGGTACTTCTTTGTGTAGTACACTTTCTCTATTATTTACCTTTACCAGTTATACAATATTACACAAAATTCCTTCTGAATAAAGAGGACTTCAAAGGCAACTCCCAGAAAATTCAAAGTATACATTTTATTTGTCTTTAGTATATGGTGATTTAATAAAAAAAATCTGATCTGTTACATTCACATAACTTTCTCTAATCTTGTACAAACTATTTTTACTAACGCTTATCCTCCACATACTACATTTCAATCGAGATGTTAATCTTATTGCTAATTTTCTTGTAGATGCAAGGGGAATTGGTAGGCTTTAAGCGATAGTTAAATATTTTAAGAGCTTGTTGCTATGTGGAGTTCTCTTTGCATTACCAGGACAAAAAAAATTAATAACAAATTTGAGAAAAAGTATAAGTATTGGAAAATTTAAGGGAATAACTAGCAATATCTCGAAAATGATTCACCCAACAAAAAATGTATATGATATAAGGTATGTATTTTAACGCGGTTTACATTTTTTGTATAGTAAAATTTTGTCTATCTCTTAAGGTTTACCAGTTATGCAAAAGTCGTTCACAATGAAGAATACTTTTGGAGACATTCCCATAAAATTCGAGATATACATTTCATTTGTCATGCAAATATCTTAAACATATGATATCTTAATCAAAATGGTTAGAGCCATTTTTGAGAAAATTAAAATTTTCGAATAATATTCCATGTAAAGGATAATCTGGGATGGGGGGATTTTCTTGAAAACCTTCGTGTCGCATCTCTGGAAGATACTGAACCTAAATACCAAGTTTGGTGTTCATCCTGCTGTTCGTTTCTGAGTTATACTGTTCACAGGCACACACACGGACATGTTTCCAAGAATGCACTTTTTGGATTCAGGGAGTCTCAAAACATGTATTTCCGGTGAAATCTCGGTATCGAATTTTTGGGTGGAATACAATACCTCCTCTACTTACTATACGTAGTAGAAAAAGTAATTATTAGCCATTTTTAAATAAAAATTTTCGTAAAATATTCCATGTGAGCAGTAGTTGGGGTGGGGGGATTTTCTTGAAAATCTGCATGTCGCATCCTTGGAAGATACTGAACTTAAATACCAAGTTTGGTGCTGTTGCAACTTTTCATTTTTGAGTTATGCTATGCACAGATACAGACACTCTAACGGATATGTTTCCAAAAATGCTTTATTTGGATTCAGGGTACCTCAAAACTGTATTTCCGATTAAATCTCGGTATCGAGTTTTTGGGTGGAATGTAACACCTCTTAAATTGAATTTTATTAATGGACGTTCATTAACTACTATGGTTCTTAGCGTTCCATTCTATATTTGGCGTGAATCACCAGAAATTTTGCTCAGAAGCCCTCTTTATCAGGCTTGAAGTTCCTTTATGTTGCCATAAATCTATGACACGGAACCATCGTTTTACTTCCCTTCCGAAGGAAGCCATGCTAACAGTTTTAACCCGAAAAAATGCATCACCCTCCGCCGAATTTGATCGCAGGACCTCGGGAACTAGAGACTAGCATGGTGCCACTACACCATGGAGGACGACAGTACCTTCTCTACTTGCTAGGTACGCGGTAGAGAAACTAAAAATATCCCTTTATAGGAGTAGTACAGATGTAAATGGTGATGTATACAGAAGTCGCGCAAGTGTATCATATCAAATTATTTATACATGATTATGGTCATTATTCTGTTGTGATCCTGGTGTATGTAAATGTTTAATGTGTAGACATTCTCAGCTGTTTTCGAATTGGAAACTAATTCGTTATGATGGCTGCAATATTATGTTATATTGTAAATATAAGGTTGCGTTTGAGGCAGTATTTTTAACACTTGAATAATTGGAATTAAATTATATAATATATAAATTCAATAAAAGCCCACCTTAAAACAATATGTATTTAATAATTTGTAAAAATGTATGTAACAGTCATTGCAAATGCTTATATTATTGTAAACGTGTTTAATAATGTTATGTGAATGCATTATGTAATTTAATAATGTAAGAGCTGTGGGAATAATAAGTTTAACGTTGCTAAAAATGAGGTAACAATGAGCTAACCTTGAGGCAATAATGAGTTTGAGAGTTTAAATGCAATTAGTCATGATTAGATCAATGATAATGTAAATTTTGTGACAGTTTAAAAATAGCCAATCCTCAGCTAGAAAAAGCTTTAATTAAATGCAGTTATTCTATTGGACTAGGATTAGCCAATCAGAGACTTGAAATACAAAATGTTAAAAGTTACGGTTGAAAATATGTTCAGTTGCTGGCAGACATTGGTAGTGACCGGATGGAAGATGCGTTCTCTAAAGAAATATTACGAATTCGTGTGAATCGTAAAATTAAATATACACGTTAACAAAGTACAAGTTTTAAACTAAAGAATTTCACAGCTCTTAATATTAGTGTAGTGCTATTTAATTTGTGCCAAAAATTAATAAAAAGAAGTAAATTTAAACTTAAAATCTGACTAAGCCTACATTCTTGTCGTACCACCCCCTTATTAAGAGAAACATGTCTCTAAAGTAAGACTGACGCAGCCGAGGCAAACATAAACATACATACTACCTATAGAAGCAGTTTGATAACAAAGTTAATATATTATTTTAAAACTTGGAGCGTAACAACAAAAATACATCTTCAAAAGTCAGCTTCTCATACGTAGTAGCATATTACGTAACAAACAATCCACTTAAAAATTGACGTTCATACATGGAGCTGATTAAATAAATAAACTCCAAGACAAATACTACTTCAAGTTGGTTTCCCAAATGTGGAAATAAATACATAAATAAACAACTCCAACGTAAAGACAATATCTTCTTCACATTTTAATCTCTCCAGATATTTTTACTTTCAACATTTTCTACATAACAAGTGGATGGAATAAAGTAATGCACTAAAAGAATTCGATACCGAGATATTGCCAGATATACACATTTTGAGATTATCCAAGTCCAAAGTGTGTGTGTTTATGAACAGCATCAGTCAAATGCAAGATGTCAATTAAACACCAAACTGGAATGTAAAATTCAATGTTTTTCAAGGATGCGATACGAAGATTTTCAAGAAAATACGTCCACCTCAATTACCGTTTACATGCAAAAATTTTTTATCTTCTAGAAAATAGCCTTATCAATTTTGATAAAAACACCATATATTTAAGATATTTGCATGGCAAATAAGAGTATACCTTCAATTTTCTGTGAATAGCTGTTAAGTCCGCTTCATTCTGAATGACTTTTGTATAACTGGTAAGTCGTAAGAGAGAGGTAAAATCTTACTACATAAAAATGTAGATCTCGTTAAAAGACACAGTTGGCGTAAAATTAAAATATTCGTGGCGTTAACGATTTCCAACATATGCTTTGTTATCGGTTTGTATTTTCATACATGTTTAAGTCGTTATTCGTTTTTTTTCGTCGTTATGTAAGGAGTATGTAATTTCAGTCATCACATAGCGATCGTCTTTTTAAAAATCTGACTATCGTTTTAGCCTATTGTATCCTTCTTATACCTAAAATGAAATGTGTAACAAAAGTTCATCTTGATTAACAATAAGTAGATAGAAGAGTAACCTTTCTTTTTTTAGAGTAGTTTGTAGAACGGCTAATAGAAGATTTTGGTGATGTCATCCCTCCAAGATTAAATGTCATTAACCCTAGATAGATGTGTTTGGAGCCAAACCCGGCACCCTAGGATGTGAGGGAGGGCAGGATGATGTCCCCCCTACCTCTACCAGAGATGGGTCTTCTTCACACGTTGCCGATTTGGAGAGGGAAGAGCAGGTTGTATAAAGGTATGAGTCAAGTATACCGCGGTTACAGAACTAGCTCGCAACTCAAGGCTGTTCGTTCACCCGCCATGTGCAAGGTAAGTCAACTGTTTTCCACTTGTTGCATCCTCATTTTGTATTTTGAGCGTGTTTTGCCTGGGGCGCATGGGTAAGAGTCCTGCAGTCACGACCGGGACTCGAACTTAACCTTCCGGACTTGTATGAGAGACGTCTTTCAGTTTACACTTTACACCCCTCACATCTGCAGGGGTGGTACATTATCAGACCAGGGTTAATACTTTTTGTCCTTGGTTTTCTTCCAACAGAGAACTCCTGTTCCGAATGTAGATGCAAACTTGATATATTTGTTTGAATATCTGTTGATTTTAACTCAAAATGCATTCTATTTCTGAACATTTTTTCAAATTATTTAAACATAAATAATATATTTTGTTTCAAGTAAAACTGCAATGGCCTGAATACGAGCATCATGTAACTTTTTAACAATATCTATAAAATTTAAGAGCCTTAATATTATTATGCATATATTTTAAGATTAAAAATTAGTTTGATTCTAAATACTTTTAAAAAAGCTAAATACTTGAAACAAATGCATTTCGTTATAACTTATGCCCTTAAAATATAATTATTTTCATTTATATATGTGTATAGGTATCCACTAGAGTAAAATTGTACCTTGTCTGACTAAACTAAGGTTTAATCTCGAAAATATCAGATAAAATTTGTTATAATTACTTATTTTCAGACAAAATAATCTTGTGAAACAAGAAAATATTACTAACATAAAAAGCACTGAAGAAATTAACAGGAGATGCACTATATATTACTACATTTCTGATAGACCATTCTGCTACTTATCTGAAATTTGTTAACAAATTAACTTCTTATTCAGATTTATTTTTATGAAGAAATACAGACTGTTACAGTGGATTAAATTAGGTTCAGTATATGTTGACATCTTCACCTATATTTAAAATTTTGTCTATCTCAGTCGAAAGGTTTTTGAGAAAAGTTTATTATAATGTATATACTAAATATATATGATCGAAAACAGTGTAATTAAAATGAGTTGCCATATTAAGTGGTAAAAAATTCTAAGTAATAAATAATTTTTGTATAGGGTATCGAAATTTAGAAATCCAAAACTATGAACATAGCCTGTTCAATTTTCCCTTAAATATGAACTCTCAAACACTATTTAAACATAAGAAGGCTAGCCACAAAAATATGTGGCAATATGTCGCAAAATGTAGTAATCGATATTGTGGTTTTAGTATTTATAATTACTATAAAACATGCCAATTAGAAAACATTGTTTATAATCATTAATAAAAATATAGCGTTGTTTCGGAACTCTAAGTTAAGAATGAAAAAAATACATGATTTGCTGCATTCACATGACTTTCCCTACTCATTTCTGTAAACTATTATTACAAATTATTATTCTATCTACTTCATTACACATTTACACATTTCTTTATGGATATAAGAAAAATACAGTAAACTTAAGTGATAGTCAAGCATTTTCAAAGTCGATTGCTATGTGGTAACTTTGAAATTCTTTTCTCTTAGCATGAACACGAAAAAACAGTAGTTTGCAGTTGAGAAAATTCAAACCAATGACAAAGAATATCTCGGATTGGTTAATGCCACAAAAAGTTTATTTGGCATAAATTGCATCCCTTAAGGAGATCCACATGTTCGTGTACGCAGTAAGATTTTGTCTATCTCTTACGGTTTACCAATTATACAAAAGTGATTCAGGACAAAGATGACTTCGAGACTATTCCAAATTTTTGAGAAAATTAAAAATAACGAAAACTTTGCCATGTAAAAGGTAGTTTGGGGTGGGGCGATTTTTTTAAAAGTCTTCGTGTTGCATCCTTGAAAGATACTGAACTTAAATACCAAATTCAGTACTTAATTGACTTGTTTTTAATGGTACTTTTCGCATATACACAGGGTTTTTTTTCAAAAATGCTTGTTTTTATGTTCAGGGGACCTCAAAACATGTAATTCCGGCGAACTCTCAACACCGAATTTTTTTAATGAAATACAATACTTACTTTAAATACGTATTAGAACGTAAAATTGAACAAAAGTACATGATAATCTGACAATTTCTATACTAAAAGGTTACTAAATTAGATAATGTGTCACTTTGGTGGCGAGCCTTCAATTTGTCACTGCACTTCCCTTATTTTAGGAGAAAATGTAAATATATATATCTCCCCAACATCTCCTGACCTAGTTTACCTATACTTTATTGATATTATGTTCTGAATCAATCTTCCCTAAACATGAGAAGCATTTATAATTAATTTTTAATTTTCTAGTGATAACCATATAATGCAGCAATATAATAGGCCACGAAGTTGCTTACAGTTATAATTTTGTGACTAAGAGGAATTGGATTAGAGTTGGCGTGTTGGTCTTAGAATTTTTGTCGCTATCAACCTTCAGTTAAAAATCACACAGCTTTCTCTAGGAAGCTAAAAAGGGAAAAATATTCTGTTAAAACTTAAGAAACCTTAGAGAAATATTTTAAAATCCTGTTAAATATTTATAAAAACAGTTATTATTAAAGTTGTTGACCACAGTAACCAGGATTCTCTGAAAATCAATGTTGAAATACGACAATATTAACAGTGAAGAGTCAACTGATGAGACCTTGATAGCCTCGAAACGATCATTCCATCTTTTACCATCATGGTGTAAATGAAGGCTTTTAATATCATTTCGACTCATTTATTTTATCAATTCTCTGAAAAGTTAAATGTTCCCATAATGACCTTGAAATGACATCGAAAACTACCTCAATCACTTCCTGCCAAAGGAGAAAAGTTATCCCAAACCTTTATTGGCAGGTTGCAGTTTTTGTTCTAAATAATTATACATTACCATTAGATATTAATTAAGAAATATATAAAGGAATATTGTTATTCAATTTTCAATATTTATCGATGTATTGTCAAACATCTTTACTAATGCTTCTGTGTACTGTCAATAATAACTAGATCAAGCTTTAAATTGACCAAAAATACTTTTAAAATTAACACATTTTTATTATATGCGTATTAGATAATACGATAGACCGCTATTAAGTTTTAAATGTGGATTATACCATTTTAAACGTTTGGAACGTATGAAAAATTTGAAGTATAATGTTTTAATTTTATTGTTTTACACTTTATATTTATGAAAACATGTATTTTAAAATAAAAACTGTATTAGTTTATTTCTTATCAAAAGCAACAATTCTTCCAAAATTTGTAATCGTGCGCAAATGATATTTTCATTTAAGTGGCATTTAATAAACTGGAATACTTTGAATATATAGCAAGAAGGTAAAAGCACGCCTAACCTTACACGTCAGGTCTGTATGCGAAATATTATGTCTTTCGTTAATAAATTCAATGGAAAATTTGGAAAACAATCCTAAAAATTCCATCGATTTCAAAAAAAGTGTTTGGATAAATTATCCATCAACTCTAGTGTATAAAATGCCAACACAGTATATATACTTAGTTTCCTTTAATTTAATTTACTTGTTTCTGCGATCTAACATAATCTAATAATAAATAATCAAAAGTTATTAAATGCTATAGCAAGACAACAAACGAGAAAGAGTGCAGCTACGTAATAAATCTTACTTTCCTAAATTACTATGACGACCTGGGATTAAGGTATATACACATATTATATTAGTGAAGAGAAACATAGCATTTATTAACATGGTTCTTTAACACATTCGCATTTTTCTTGGATGATTTAAAGAATACCAACATAACCGATTCTCCTGTTTATATGTATAATATTATATTTTAACACCATATACAATTTCCAAACTTGCACTGTGTAATCATTTTTAACATGTGAAAACTATTATAACCTTAATGTAAAATGCTATAAATCAGTTAAAAAGTGCAAGTGTAAAATTTGTCTGTATTTACCTTAAAGAAATTTAAGATTATGTATGATTTCTGATTGGAATTTATGCCACACATTAACAGTAATATTTTTAACACGTTTCAAAATTCTAGTTTGAATGTTTATTTATATACGAATTTTTATTGCGTAAATTCATGGTTCTAATAAAAATGCTTACACAATACATTTTATAAATATTCACGTCACAAATTAGGTTTTACAGTAAATGAGCTTACAAAAATATCTATCGTATTGGATTTATTATATTAACCTTAATTATTGTAGAACAAAGTATTACTGCCTGTACCCTCCAAAATTCTTGTTTCTTCAAAAGTTGATTTACTTCTCAAAATTGGAGCATTATTTTAAAACAGTATAAACTAATTTGCTTTAGTGCACTTTTTAGAGGCAAAAACAACTTTTGAAACAAATTAGTAAACAATTTAATCGAGTAGTACATTTTAAGTATGCAAATATAAAGGAAATTTTAGAGAGAACAAGGTTTAAGTTTGGGCATGCCTACTGTTAAGCTTGCATCTTCTCATTTATAGTTTAGTTAATTGGTAGTTTAAATGTGTTTAAATGTACCAAGTGGAAGAAATGGTATGGTTTTTTAAAGTTTAGGATTCATAGTATTTTATTATGAAAGATATAATTGCTGGCCAAATTTCACAGATGCATTTACCTAAATACTTTTTAGCTCTCACAGTCGCTCAAATTAATACCAGAAATATTTCATTCTGAAATCAAGTTACAAATAATTGTATTAAATATCCCAATAGTCACCAAACCAATTATAATCTGATTCTACCTATCCAACGCTATCCTACACACCACTTGTGTGAAATAATAAATAATTAAAAGTCATAATTTGCTTCCAAAATATGTAACAAAAAAATCTGATGTGTTACATTCACATGACTTTCTCTACTCTCTATCGCTTATTAGTGGATATACAAATTATTCTCATGAAGATATATTTTCCTAACCACCTCATTTTAAAATCGAGATAAACCTTTCCGGAAATAGCTACATTACACATTTCGTTATAGATAGAAAGAAAATGACAATAAAATGTTAGAACTGGAGGCTATACGCTAGCCTTAAAATTCCATAGTCTTTCCATTACATAGCGAGAAACAGATGAAAATCGACAGGACTTTAAAATAATGGCTAACTATTGAACAATTCAACCATTAATAACGGATATCTTTGAAATGGCTCACACCATATAACGGTTATTATAAAACATATTGTGTTTTAAAGAGCTCTACAATTTTTGTGTAGTACTCATCTATTGACAAAATAAATATTATTAAAAGCCTTCACTTACATCATGATGGTAAAAGATGGACGAACGTTTCGAGGCTATTAAGGCCTCATCTTCAGCGGAGTCGACTGAACCTTGCTCCAAAAGCACAAAATGTATGTACCTGGACGATTTATTTTATCAATTGACTCTTTACTGTTAATCTTGTCCTATTTCAACATTGATACTCATCTATTACTTAATTTTTAGGAGTTACACAAGATTATACAAAACTCCTTCAGAATTTTAATCAAAATTGTTATGTCGTTTTATTAAAAACTCTGTTGATACATTTACATGACTTTCTCTACCCTTTATCTTTATTAGTGTGTATACAAACCTTTCTTACTAAAGCTTATTTTTCTACTTACTTCATTTTAATCCAAATATACCTTTGCACAAATAGCTACATTACACATTTAGTTATAGATACAAAGGGAACAGCGATAGTCAAATGGTTACGAACTGGCCGCTTCCTTAAAATTATAGACGTTTCCCATGCAATTGCGAGAAACAACTGAATGCTGAAAGGACTTTAAGTGAACAATTCGATCCATTAATAACGGATATCTCGGAAATGGCTGATGACACAAAAAAATCTATTTGAAATAAATTATGTGTTTTACAGAGATCTACATTTCTTGTGTAGTACGTTTTGATCTATCGCTTAACGTTTACCAGTTATACAAGATTATAAAAAATTCCTTCCGAATGAAGAGGATTTCGTAAGCTACTCTCAGAAAATTCAAGATATACATCTTATGTGTCATATAAATAGCTTTAATGTGCGATATTTTAAGTAAAATCGTCAGTCATTTTTAGGAAATCAAAAATTTCATAAGATGTTCCATGTAAAGGGTAATTTGTGGCGAGGGGTTTTCTTGAAAATCTTCGTGTTGCATCTTCAGAAGGTACTAAGCCTAAATACCAAGTTTGGTATTTATCCGACTTTCGTTTTTTAATTATGCTATTCACAGACACATAAGTGGTCTCAAAACGTTTATTTGCGGTGAACTCTTTCCTCTACTTACTCCTTTCTAAAGCTCAAATAATGATTTTTCACTTATGTCCTTTTTAGCTAAAAACGGAGCAACAAATATAAATTGAACTACAAAGTTTCTATTAATTATGCGAAATCTGGGGGTTGCTTAAAAGTAATTAATCTGGGGACAACTTTTATTTTGAGAAATATTCTTTTTGTTTTAGCTGAGTAACTCATTCAAATAGATTCTCGAAATAAGAGCTGGTTTACGATGTGCCAAGTTCTGGTTTTCCCATCTCAGTCTTACGTTCCGTATTTAGGCTTGTCATTTGTCAGAAGTCCAAATTCTCTCCCTCCATCCCTCCCTCCCTCGCTCTCCCCAGCCTCTAAGGTGCTAAATTTGAATCAAATGGTCCTACACATGGCGAATCAGAAACGTGTGAAATGATTTTGCTGTGCAATTCCGCTGTATTACATTTCCAAACTCGCCTTCTCTATATTACAAACCAGTTACTGTCATGGCCACCTTGAAATTTCATGCAGAGGTTTCCGAGGTCAAGCTGTGGGAGTAGGAGTTTGTTGCCAGAACTACTTCATTAATTCACCGGAGGAAATGCATTTCTCTGCCAGATGAGGTCATGATCTCGATTCATAAAATAAACACAAAAGAATTTAAATAAATAGCTGTTTTGTCGCGAATATGGTCCAAGATTGTGAATAAAATCACCATCACACGAACTTTCAGCCCCTTTAAACTTTCATAGTGTAGTTTGAGGAACGTTGGGGGACTCACGGACGCAAATACTCATTCCCATGGCGGGATTCGACCCGCGACTCTTTCCGCTACGGAAAGCCGATTTTAAAGGATCTAGCGACCGCGGCTATGAGGGGCCTCCTTAAACTTTTGTAACGATTATACAAGATTATATTACTTATCATTCCATACCAGTCAATAAAAACTGAAACACAAATGGTGTAATCTACGTAATATCATAATAATATACCAGACTACCACTAACAGTCACTTCATCTTTTTCTTCCAATGCAAGGATTGGGTTTATTTCCAGTTCCGAAGCCAAAGTGTATCTGCCCAAAAAATAAATTGAGTTTTATTTAAGGACGTTTTATGGTTCTAGCCTCTCACTCTATATTGGGCGTAAAATACAGAAATTTAGCTCAGCGGCCTCTTTATCAAGCTTGAGGTTCTTTTACGTGCCCTAAATCTACGACAGAAGTCCAAATTCTCTCCCTCCATCTCCCCATCTTGGGAACCAGAGGTTAGAATAGTAAGATCATGGAGGACGACATACTAATCCATCGCAAAACCTTCAATTTCGAGGACGTCACAGCTAATTTCGAAAATTATGGCATTAAAATTTTCGACACCAAAATTTATAACTAAAGCACATGTGAACATTCACTTGAGTTTAATTTCATCAATCAGCATGTCGCCATCCGTGGTGTAGTAGTTACCATGCTACCCCCTCTAGTTCCCGAGATCACGGGCTCAAACCCGGCGGAGGGCGATGGATTTTTTCAGGCGTAAAAATCCTTAGCTGTAAAGCGGATGTAGACAATAGGCTAGAACAAGTACGAAGAGCTATAAAAATGTTGAATGGGGTTTTTTGGAGTGAGGCAGTATTTTTAACACTAAAGTGATTTCAGTCTAATTATATAATATGTAAATTCAATAACAGCCCGCCTTAAAGCAATATGTGTATGTAACAATATATAAAAACTGTATGTAACAGTCATTGTATATGTTTTTATTATTGTATCCATGTGTAATAATGTTATCTGAATGTATTACGTAATTTAATAATGTAGGAGCCGTGAGAATAATAGGTCAAAAGTTGCTAACAATGAGGTAACCTTGAGGCAGTAATGAATTTGAAAGTTTAAATGCTACTAGTCATTATTGGAACAACAATAATGTAAATTTTTGTGACAGTTTAAGCTTTGGTTAAATGAAGGTATTAATTAGTTTTAGCCAATCAGAAACCGAAATATAGCAAAATTTACAAACCCAGAAGTCAGTTGCTTGTAGACAGTGCTCATAACTGGACGCGTTGGTTGTAGGCAGACGCGGGACACGTCCTAAAAAATGTAATACGTATTCAGTGTGAGACGAAAATAGTTTACATGTTAAAAAGTGCAAGTAATTAATTAAAGAATCTCACAGCACTCTACAACAGTGAAGTGTTATCTAAATCGTATCAAGTATTAATAAAAGGAGTGAAGTAAAATTACAATCTATGTAAGCCTACATTCTTAGTCGTACCACAACCCTGCTAAGAGAAACGTGTCTCTAAATATAAGTACTGACGCAGCCGAGGCAAACATAAATATTAAATATTTAAAGAAACAGTCAAATTAAAATGTTAATATTTCTAAATTTTTGTATGAAGGCTACCGGAAACTGTTTACCATACGTGCGGTTGCAAACAAACTTCAAGTTCGGCTCCTCAACAGTTGAAATATAATACAAGTCCTTCAACACAAAATTCTTCAAAACCTGCCTTCCATATGTAGCAGCAACAAACCATCTTTTTCACACGTCGATTTGTACAAGAAGAGCATTTTGAGGACTGTGGTGGAAAGTATAATGACCTATGGTGCCGAGGCGTGGGCTTTGGTAGAGGGACAAAAATCTAAGATCTTGGCATTGGAAATGGACGGAATAACACAGTGCTAGAGTATGAAGGATGGAAAGAAGGAGAAATGAGGAGTGAGACAGATGATGAAAATGGAGGAAACATTGATGGAGAGAATAGAAAGGCGGAGTCTTCAATGGTATGGACATGTGAAAAGAATGGAGGATGTAGGTGGCCTAAAAGCTTTTTAGAATGGTCACCTCGTGGAAGAAGAAAGCGAGGTAGACCATGAGCAACTTGGGGAGGACAGATTCATAGAATGATGAATTAATGGTGCCAGGAGGAGGATGACTTGTTTAATCATGGGAATGCAGGTCAACTGCTGAAGAATGGAGAATGGTCCCGTGTAGTAGCTTTAAGGCGCGTAAAAGAACCTCAAGTCTGATAAAGAGGCCTCTGAGCAAAATTACAGGTCTTTCACGCCCAATATAGAATGTAATGTTAAGGACCACAGCAATTTCAATCAATCAGCCATAACCGGAAATTCGGTCAATGGTGTATTACATGAACATTTCAAATAACAGTGGGGGTCAATAGATAGAGCTGTTCAAAGCAACTTTCGTAGCAAAGGTTTTTATTAATCATACTATTTAAAGAAGAAAATTATGTCTATTTTTGTTGTGACCAGGCTGCAGTTCTTGTACACGGCATCAAGATACCTGACGAACACGTTGAGAGTATCTCCCAGTACGAATATGCTCTGCAGCTCGGATATTCGCCCAATACTATCAACATATCCAAACCATCACTGTTTGTAGTAGAACTAAGGCATTTGTAATCAATGTTAACTTTAGCCACAAAATTCAAGAAAACAAAACACTCGATTGTTATTGTATTGTGCAAGGACATCTGAGCTTCCTTTGATTTTACTTTTCTTTTGTTGTAACCTTTCTCAATATGAATTGTATTGCTCTCTGCATGTCTGGGGTTCGGGTGCGCTTTCTTTTCGTATGCTTTTCTTTTTTAAAGAGCATGAAGCAGCAAAAACGTTTCCTTTTCAGTTGTTTGTTATGGAGATATTATACGCTATTTTATCCTCACCTCCCATTCGAAATTTTACAGTAACACACCACTGACCGCTTTTCCACTTATGTCTAATTGATAAAATCAAGCTCAAGGGAAAGTTCATATGCTTTAGTAATAAATTTTTATTTCGAAAGCTTTAAGTCGTATTTTCCGAAATAAATTACTGTTATGGTGGTCTGGATCACTCTGTAATCTTGCGGTATGCAGGAAGATATGTCATAAGGTAAAGGCACGGACGGAGTGACCCCCGAAACCGGGGCAAAACGCCGCAAGCAGGCCATAACGGCCCTTTTTCCTTCTACCGTGACCCCTAGGAGGAAGGGAGGGAGAGACCCAAGGGCGACCAGATCGTGATGCCGATGTGCGCTAGCATGAACGAGGTCCCTAACATTTCCAGATCGAAAACATCCAGCGCCGCTGGGTCCACCCACAAGCCCCTAACTTCCGGGATAGAGCAACCGGACGCGGGTCCTAATTGAGCAGTTCCGCAACATCGCCAGGGTAGAAACCTCTATAGAGCGCACATCTACCGCCCAGTCGAAACCCGCCGAATACAGTCGCCTGTTCCTACAACCCTGAAATAGACAACAGGGAAGATGATGGGCAAAGGAAATGGGGGCAGGAAAATTGTGATAGAAGATGAACCACCCCAGCCTTCGCCTGTGATGTGGGGAAACCATGAAACACCCATGGGTCAAAGGGGGCGGTTGCCGGGAATCGAACCCGGGACCTCCCGAATGCATCACCTCGCTCGATAAGATATGCCAAAATCAACTGCTCATAAACCAAATTATTAAATGAACAAAATAATATGGTCTTAGCATTTAAAAATCACTATTTAAAATTTGGTAATTATTTTTAGTGCTACAAAGTTTTTTTCCTTTACATTTTGTATTCTAATGAGGTCGGTATTTTTCCTGTAGCAGGTTATTGTACCGTGCTAGATGGCTCATGGACGTAGCAACTGCCCTGTGTGAACGACTCTCTCACTCTCCCTCTTTCTCTTTCCCTCAACAGGTAAATAAGGGATTGGATATTCAGTACTACGATACAATTTCCACCTACTGAACAGAAGAAATAGAAATAAAGGAATAGATGGTGCAGGAAGGTGACTACGCCACTAAACTCATCCGTCCTACACATTATAAACCATGTGAATCCAAGAAGTTATAGCTAACCATGATATGAACTAGTTACTCGGATGACCTTAAAACAAAAGAAAATTACAAACATTATTTCGTTATACATTTCGCTGTAGGGATATACACAGCCAAATCTTTAAGAAGCAGGCTTGAAATGTCATACTCTCTGCATCACATCTCGAGTATCAAAATAATGGTGCCTTAACTCTTCAAAAATATGAAAATATCGGGAAATTCAAGCTAATAGACCACTTTAGAATTGGTTAATTCAATAACAAATTTGATATAGTAGATCGTGCCTTTTAACGAGCCCTACATTTTTATCGCTTCCAGCCTTAGGGCACTTATTTTTTCCGTGACCGGGTAACCAGTCCGAGCACAACCTCAATCCTGGTGCGCCGGGTTTACTATTGGAATACCTTCTCCTAGATGGTTGCCTGCCACAGCTAAAGAGAACCATCTCCCCCGCTGATTTTGGCCCACCTCGGGTATATCCACGGTACCACCATATCTGGGAGGCAGTCCCTATTCGCTACCTGAAGAGGCGCCCGATGGGAGACCAGCAACTTTACAAGGGAGCAAACATTATTATGCAAATTATAAATATTCTATAAATTATAAATAATAAGTAAGCATTATTATATAAACCATATGGACGGAGAAATACGGGATCACCACGAAGAAGGTGAATAGAGCCTCGTAATGGGTCATAAGGGCCTAATACTTGTAGGGAAGAAGAAGTCTTTGTTTCTCCCCTATGGTTTAACAAAAGTACAAAATTAATTCATAAAGATGTCTTAATAATGCAAATATCTTAAACGTGTGCATTTCAGTCAAAATCGTTTGTCAAATTTGAGAAAATATTAATAAAAAACTCCAAGTACCTGCAAGATAGTTGGGTGGGGAGTTTTTCTTAAGGATCTTAATATTACATCTTTGTAAGACATTGAACTTGAACACTAAATTTTGTGTTTATCCGAATTATCATTTTTAGTACATACACACATAGAAATACTTAGAATTTGGAATCCTCGGGATTCGGAAAATGTGTATTTCTGTTAAATATCCATATCGTGTTTTTGGGTGGAATATAATACTTCTACATACTAAAGGTGGGCGGCATTGAAAGCATGAAAATAAAATATACTTAATATTCTTCTTCTTTCTCTGTTTAACCTCCTCGTATGTAGGACTTACACCCCCCAGGACTTACAGGCGGGTGCCTGGGGTCAGAGGCCCGTCGAGGAGCAGAGACTCATGGATCAGACAGAATATCCAGGATGGGTGATCAGCCCGATGCCTGGTATGGGAGGAAGGAAGTAGATGAAACGAAATGATGGTGTAATGAATGAAAGGAAAGGCGATGAGGGAGCAGTTGGTGGAATGAATGGCGGGGGAAACCGGAGAACCCGGAGAAAACCCGCCCAGACGCCGCTTTGTCCACCACAAATCCCACATGCGGGTCCCTGGGATTGAACACGGGCCGCCTCGGTGGGAGGCGAGCGGATACTTAGTCTCCACTTTATAATTTAGAAGTCATAAGAAATTTCACAGAAATGAAAAAGAACCTCATGGGCGTAGGTACGGTTTACCTGTTCACGCTGTTAGCTCAAACTTATGGATCATCTCTACCTAAGTATGAATCACAACGCGAAAACTAGCTCTGAAGTTTATGCATGATGACTATGGAAAAGTAGTGACTCTGCAACTCGAATTCCAAAACGCACACACTCGCGCACGCGCGCACGCTAGACAGACAAGTAAGGTATCTTTATTGGTGTCGAATTATTAAATTAGTTGTACGTACACTTAGTGTATCTGTCATTAACTGTACAAAATGTGACAATAACAAAGAAAATTTTAGAGGTCCTGTGTTTGATTCCCAGTTGGAGGATGGGAATTTTTCTTTAACCAGGATTATTCCCCACCCTCTCTAGAGTCTGAAAGTATGTATGTGTGTATGTGTGTGTGTGTGTGTCTGTGTGTGGAATTTAAAATAATAACCAAAAGTAATACCAACCCAAAGATTAACACCACTGTAAGCGAGTGGACATCACTGCTGATGAGCAGTTGTGCCAAAGGTTAAAAAACCGCTGATATAACCTTAGGTGAAAGTCTGCGTATAAATGAAAAACTTAAAAAATATATAACGAAAAGAAAGACAAGATAAACAAATTAGCGCTGATTAGCTTAACCAATTTGACCTGCCTTCGCATAACTTAGACAGGAAATAACTCTTGTTTTGTCAGCTGCTCTGGTCAGCCAGTAGTTCACAACGTGCCCATCTCCTTCTAGTTCCGGACTTATTTTTATATGAATTTAATTTTGTTCTCCCACTTGTTCTCTTGCGCCAAAATGTATGTGGCAAGTGTTCATCCGCTCTACAAAATGGACAGATTCTCCTGCCAGAATCCTCAGTCATTTCCTGTGCCCTCCAACCTTAAAGCATGCCATTGCTGATCTTTCCTGACGTTTTAATGCAAATATACCAATATATGAAGCTTTACCTCTACTCAACTTTATTTTATTTGCTAGGCTAGGAAAGCACTTAATTGCATGCACAATATGATTCAATTTCATCTCGGCTAACGTGTATTAGTGTACATTAGACACACTTCTAGCAGATTGAACCAGTAATGAATTAAAAGAAAAAGAAATTCTTTTCAAATAAACTCGTCCTTCTAGATATTGTTTCTGCCCCAACTCGCAACGTTTCCGTAGTGTAGCGGTTATCACGTGCGCCTCACACGCGCAAGGTCCCCGGTTCGATCCCGGGCGGAAACATTGTTTTTTTATATTAAGTACATCGATAGTATTTAAACAGAAGAACGCGAATTTATATTCCTTAACTTTTTATGCGTCACGTAAATCCTTAAATTCGCTTATGAACCCATGGTAGGATTGAAATTCTAAATGACAAGTCTTGATGTTATGAATGATATTAATAAATGGTTTTCAAACAATGGGTTCTTAGTAAACACAGGCATACGCAAAGAATAATTTTTACACTTAAAATATCCTGAAGTATAATAACTGCAGGCATTAAATTATTATGAATGTATTACGATCGATGGTTGATATGAAATTCTCATATAGGACACGTCTGTAAAGTATTATCAAGAGTAATATATCTCCTAAGAAGTATTTTTAATAAAGTAGTTGTGTATTGTATGAAACAGATCCATCGAAAGTATTTTTACTTTCTCTACTACGTATAGTAAGTAGGGAAACTATTGTATTCCACCCAAAAATTCATACCGAGATTTCACCGGAAATAAATGTTCTGAGACCCTCTGAATCCAAAAAAGCATTTTTGTAAACATGTCCGTGTGTGTGTCTGTGTGTCTGGTATTTAGGTTCGGTATCTTCCAGAAATGCGACACGAAGGTTTTCAAGAAAATCCCCCCATCCCAGATTACCCTTTACATGGAACATTTTTCGAACATTTTAATTTTCTCAAAAATGACTAACGATTATGATTAAAATATCATATGTTTAAGATATTTTCATGACAAATAAAATGTATATCTTGAATTTTCTGGGAATGTCTCCAAAATTATTCTTCATTGTGAACGACTTTTGCATAACTGGTAAACCAAAAGAGATAGACAAACGTTTACTACACAAAAAATGTAGATCGCATTAAAATACACAATTTATGTCATATACATTTTTGTTGTTGAGTGAACCATTTTCGAGATATTGCTTGTTATTCCCTTAAATTTTCAATACTTATTTTCTCAAATGGGAATTCGTTATTCATTTTTTTTTTGTCTTGGATATGCAAAGAGTATTAATCTGTGGCAAAGGGAATGGTGCTGCACCTAGCAACCAGCTATTAAGAGATATGTATGTGCTTAAAGGTTGCTGTATTTCTGTATTGCCCTTACAAATACAAAACAAGGGGAACATAGTACGCCTTAAGCGATAGTCAAATATTTTTAGAACTGGTCGCTATGTGTAAAATGTAATTCTCTTTGCATGTCAAAAGATCGTTTCTGCAAAAGTTTATCTCGATTAATATGAAATAGATGGAGAATAAGAGTTTGTAAAAATAGTTTGTACAAGAGTAGAGAAAGTCATGTGAGTGTAACACATTAGATTTTTAGATACGGATTGTTATTTTATGAAAATAGCATTAAACTGAATGCAATTTTACTTTTACAGATAAAGGCTATGAGCATCACATGCGATGTAACCTCCAGGACACTCTGTAAACAACCTTTTAAATGCAAGGGATTTTAGCGTTGTGTAATTATTATATTTTGACCTCTTATTCTATGCAAAGAAAAATATTAATGAATTAGTTTCAACTAATGGGATACATTAGTGTAATATAGACAGGGTACAATACAGTAATGTCATCACCGTGTTATATTTTATAATAAACTGCCAACTCAGATTAAAGAATTAAACGACTATAGTTTTAAACTACAGTTGAAGACGTGGCTATGTATAATTTGGCAGTGTTTTTGAATTGTGGTGTTGTTACACGAGATGTTTACTGTTAAACTTTGCCTTAACGTATTATACGTTGCATTTAATGGCAAAATTATTATATTATTAAAATAAACAGATTTAAGAAAAACCTTATAACTTTTTAAGATAATCATATACTCCATATAACGTAACCTCAAAATAAAATCTGCTAAGATATTTATCAAAGTGTTTAAAAAGTGTGGAAAGCGGACTACTGCAATTATTTTAGCTTTAAACATATATGATATATATTAAAGATATAAATAAATGGATATAAGTTATATATAATACAATACAATTGATATAAATATTAAATAGTACAAGTTTAATCTATTATACATAACACCAATTTTATATAAACGGGAATAACATTTTATAAAATAATTAACGCTTACTTTTTCCAAAAATTATTGAAACAAATTTTTGCTTTCTTAATTACTTTCCTATAATAGATTAAACAATTCGATAAGGAGATTTGCGCGGAAATATACGTTTTAAGGCTACCTATATCCAAATGTTTACAAAAAGGTCAATGTGTGTCTGTGTGTTTGTGTACGTGCGCATACATGGTTCGTATGCCTCTGAACAGCCTAACATAAAAAAGAAAAGTCTAGTACAACGAAGATTTTTCATATTTGCCACCCCAAACTATCCTCTACTTAACAAAACATCCTTATTTTTTACTTTCTCAAAAATGGCTCTCACGATTTTGATTAAAATTTGTATGTTTAAAATATGATGTATACTTGAATTTTCTGCCAAGATATCGAGATGTTAACCTTGATGCTAATTTTCTTGTAGGTGCAAGGGGAATATGGTAGGCTTTAAGCGATAGTCAAATATTTTAAGAGCTGGTTGCTACGAGAGCATTAAAAAAAAAGAATAACGAGTTCCCATTTAAGAAATGGTATGTGTTGGAAAATTCAAATAAATAACAAGGGATATCTCGGAAATGGTTCGCTCGTCTAAAAAAATGTATATGACATAAGCTGTGTGTTTTAACGAGATCTACATTTTTTGTGTAGTAATATTTTGTCTATCTCTGTTTACCAGTTATGCGAAAGTCATTCAGAATGAAGAGGACTTTTGCGAACATTCCCAGAAAATTCAAGATATACATCTCATTTACCATGAAAATATCTTAAACATATATTTTAATCAAAATCGTTAGAGCCATTTTTGAGAAAATCAAAATTTTCGAAAAATGTTCCATGTAAAGACTAGTCTGGGGTGGGGGGATTTTCTTGAAAAATCTTCGTGTCGCATCGTTGGAAGACAGTAAACTCAAGTTTGGTATTTATACGACGACTTTTGGTTTTCGAGTTATGCTGTTCACAGACTGACATACACACACATGGACATGTTTCCAAAATGCTTTATTGGGATTCAGGGCACCTCAAAAGTTGTATTTCCGGTAACATTTCGGTTTCGAATATCTGGATAGAATGCAATACTGCAACACTTTCCCTACTTACTCTACGTAGTAGAGAAAGTAAAAACGCACGAAAAAATATTTACATCTCGTTATAACAGGCAATTTATGACAAATTTTTGTTAGTTGTTTAATTTCCGAGATATTCCATGGTATTGGTTTAAATTTTCAAATACTTATACCCTCCTGAACTGGAAGTCACATGCAAAGAGCATGGAATTTCAAAGCGATTAAACAGCATATTTAAAAGTGTTTTAAAGTCTAATTAAAGGTTATCAGAATACATAAAATAATAAGCTTTTTTAAGACTTGTTTGTAGGGGAGTGAGTAGAGAAAGTCATGTGAATGCAACACACCAAAGTTTTGACTTCGTTGTGAGTTATTGTAGCGGGTATTAGGCGTGGTTAAACGTTGGATGCCAAACGTTGTGGTGAAATGAATAATTGATGAAACCTGTCTACCAACATTGAGAGAAATAATTCCCATTTGGAATCGAACCCATCCCACACTTGACAAGCAGTAGTAACTCAACGCTTGCTCTGAGGTTTTGCGGCGAGTAGGAAACAAACGGGTTTGTTAGGGGGCGATAAATTTGCTGGTCCAAGTTTGAAGTATCTGACCCGTCCATGACACTATCGATCAGGTCTATATTACTGTTTTAGTTTTTTTCCTCAATTAATGATCATAATCGCCAGAGGTGGTGCTTGCTTACACGCAACAAGGAAGGCCATGGCGACGGCTTGGTCGGTCATGAGAGGTCACTCACATCACCCGCTCTTGTGGTAGCCTCAGCCAACGAGGGATTTGCATATTAGCATTAATAAACACTTAAAGCACTAACGATGAACAAGACATCACCTTTGTTTTGCAACAAAGGTATGTCCGCTGTATGCACAGTGTGACTATATTAGCTATTCAAAGCCTTTTCTCCTTTCATCAACATCACAATTGACATGGCAGCACACAGATTCTTCTCAGAAATGGTTTCTTGTCCAACCATTTGGAGCCACCTTGTTGGAGTGCACGCATCCTGAATGTATATCATTATTGGGCAAAGGCTTACTACTTAAACTCTACTATATAGGATAAGTAGGGGGTGTACTTTTTTAGTAGTTTTCGTCCTTAAGCACAATGGTCTATCGCCGACCTTTCATTTTGGAAACGCAATATAGGCAATAGTATTAACTTGTAGTTGGATCTGTGGTAAACTTTGGGTTTTATTCATTAGATCAAACGCACACTCACATTCATACTTCGAGAGTCTGGAAAGGTTAGGAAATAATTTTAGCTAGAGAAAAATTCCCATCCCCAGCCGGAAATTGAACTCGGGACCCCTCTACCGACTGAGCTACGAGGCCAAACTAGAAACAATATTGTATTCTACCTTTTGGTTGGAATTAGATGCAGAGATTTCACTGGAAATACAAATTTTTGGCCCCTGAAGCCTCCAAAAAAACATTTTAGAAAGTCGTCTGTGTGTATGCATGCATGTCTGCCTGCTTGTAAACATTATAACTCAAACACGAATAATCTGATAAATACCAAACTTGGAATTTACCTTCATTATCTTCAAAAAAAATTTAAAAACGAAATGCAACACGCAAATCTTCCACCGCAAACTGCCTATTAGGTGGTTAAGGTTTCGATATTTTTACTTTCTCTACTACGTATAGTAAGTAGGGGAAGTATTGTATTCCACCCAAAAATTCGATACCGAGATTTCACCGGAAATATGTTTTGAGACCCCCTGAATACAAACAAATCATTTTTAAAACAGTTCCTTGTGTGTGTCTGTGTGTGTGTCTGTTAAGAGCATAACTCAGAAACGAACAGTAGGATAAACACCAAACTTGGTATTTAGGTACAGTATCTTCCAGAGATGCGACACGAAGGTTTTCAGGAAAATCCCCCCACTCCAAATTACACTTTACATGGAACATTTTTAGAAAATTTTAATTTTCTCAAAAATAGCTCTAACAATTTTGATTAAAATATCATATGCTTAAGATATTTTTATGACAAATGAAATGTATATCTCGAATTTTCTGGGAATGTCTCCAAAAGCATTCTTCATTGTAAACGACTTCTGTATAACTGGTAAACCATAAGAGATAGACAAAATTGTACTACACAAAAAATGTAGATCGCGTTAAAATACAGTTTATGTCATATACATTTTTTGTTGAGTGAACGATTTTCGAGATATTGCTTGTTATTCTCTTAAATTTTCCAATATTTATACTTTTTCTCAAATGGGAATTCGTTATTCAGTTTTTGTCCTGGTAATGCAAAGAGAATGGAATACTCCACATAGCAACCAGCTCTTAAAATATTTGACTATCGCTTAAAGCCTACCAATTTCCCTTGCACCTACAAGAAAATTAGCAATAAGATGGCTCTAACAATTTTGATTAAAATCCCATATAGTTAAAGTATTTAATGACAAATAAAACGAATATACATGGAATTTTCTGGGAAAAGCCTTGAAATTCTCTTCATTTGTAAGGAATTTATATAATGTTGTATAACGCGAACTATAAGAAATAGACAAAAGCGCGCTACATTACAAATGTGGACCACTTTGAAACACACAATTTATTTGAAATAACTTATTTTGTGAAATCATCCATTATTATTATTGGTTTTAAATTTTTGTTGAAGTGCTGTTGATGCAGTGATCATAGAAAGGTATGGAACTCGCTACTTTAAACACTGACCATCGATTCGGTTTCCTCTATTCCCCTTGTACCTGTAACGAAATGTTAAATGAAACTATTACGCAAGTTTTAACTCAATTGACATCAAGTAGAAAAATAAGCTTTCGTATGAAGATATACAAACTATCCTTACGAAAGGCTACTTTTTCTGTGTATTCATTTTGAGATAAACCTTTCCGTAAACAGATACATTACACATTTCGTTATAGATATAACGGGAAAAGCCATAGTCAAAAGTTTAGGAATTGGACGCTATATGCTGGCCCTAAAACTCCATACTCCTTCCATGTAATCCCGAGAAACATAAATAAATAAAATCCGAAATACTGCACCCCGGTACGCAGTTTCCTACACATTCCAAATTCTTGTAATTTTATTCAAATTTATCCAAACATTTTACGAAATATTATTGTACAGCTATATCATAAAAGAAAAAAGTGAATAAAATAAAATAACACAAAAACAAAGAACAAGCAGTTCTTGTATTTACTAACTACCAACAATGAACAATACTGGTACCTGAAAATAGACAGCACTTAAAATGATTGGCAAAGAATTGGACAATTGGATCCATTAATAACGAATATCTCGGAAATAGCATAAACCACAAAAAATTATTTGAAATAACTTGTTCATTTTAAACATATCCACATTTTTGTGCAGTACTTTTTCGTATGTCGCTTAACATTTGTGAGTTATACCATGTTATATAAAATTCCTTACGTATAAAGAGGACTTCACAGGTTATTTCCAGAAATTTCGAGATATACATTTTATTTGTCATATAAATATTTTTAATATATGGTATATTAATTAAAATCGTTAAATTTATTTTCGTGGAAATCTAAAATTTCAAATAATCTTCCATATAAAGGGTAGTTGGGGTGGGGTATTTTCTTGAAAACCTTCAGGGTCGCATACGAGGTTTGGTGTTTATCGCACTCTGTTTTTGAGTCACACACGCGGACCTATTTTTAATTTTTTTTATTCGAGGGTGCTCAAAACATGTATTATAAATTTTTAGTGGAATACAATATGTTTTCTACCTACTAGGTACTTGGTAGAAAAAGGTAAAAACGCTCTGTAAAAATAAGAGACAAACCCAGCCACAGTTTCAGAGGATTAACTACGATAAATTTAGTTTTAAGCATAGAATGCCCTACATTCTTGAGTGTCTTCCAGGAACATTCATCACTTGCGTTGCCCACAGAATATAAATTTTATTCCTGGAAATACTCCAGCACCCAGGCACACATACGTCACAGTTACGGTCGGCTTCCGTTCCAAATCTGAAAGTTATTGACTTCCAATGCATCTCACATACTAATGACTATATGGGAGAAAGGATTTAAAGTACTTCCTCTGCCAAGCTTATTGGTATTCACTCCCTCTGCCGGTATTATATTGTTGTAACGTATCCAGGAGGAATAACAGTTATATTTAAAGACTGGAAACATTTTAGCACGGAACAGTTAACATTGGAACCTCATTCAGTGTTTTAAGCCAGCATTTTGGTTTACACTTGCCAATATTTTTACTTAAACTTGGTTCACTGGCTTAAAATTAGTGACCGGTAGTTTAGACGTCTGAGGAACAAATCAATTAACCCAAAAGAGAAACACAGCCTACCATATCTTAAACTTTGCATGCAGAGTGAATATTAAATGCCTTCTTCAAGGAACAAGGCGTAATGGACCAATCTACCGGTGGAAAATAAATAAGCACACAAACTATTAAATTCCGTATTTTAATTAATTATTCCTGACAATTACAATCACTAAATTGCAATTAAATGCATCTTACCCCCAGTACTTCATAATTCTCTTCATAAAGGCTAATGTTTTTATTTTTGGAAATATTTCTGTAGACCAAAATTAGTGTATCATACGCGCGGTACTACATCTGAAAATTAGTAATAAATATTCCGAAATACACTGTATTAAAAAAATGACATTAATTGTCAGTAATAATTTTGCCTGCACTAGATACACATTTAATTTGTCATGACAGTTTATTTAACATACGCTATTTTAACCAAATCGTTAGAGGCATTTTTTTTTTCAAAAAATAAAAGTTAACGAAACTTTTTCCGTGTAAAGGTTCTTTGGAGTGGGGGAATTTTCTTGAAAACCTTCATGACCAAGTTTGGCATTTAACAGACTTTTCGTTTTTGAGTTATGCCGTTCACAGACACACACACACACACAACACACACACACAGACTTTTTTTTCTAAAAATATGTTTTTATTCAAGAGACCTCAAAACGTATACTTTGAGGCAGTATTTCTAACACTTAAATGATTTCAGTCTAATTATATAATATATAAATTCAATAACAGCCCGCCTTAAAGCAATGTGTGTATGTAACAATATATAAAAAATGTATATTACAGTCATTGTAAATGTTTATATTATTGTATACATGTAATAATATTATCTAAATGTATTACGTAATTTAATAAAGTAGGAGCTGTGAGAATAATAGGTTAAAAGTTGCTAACAGTGAGGTAACAATGAGGTAACCTTGAGTCAATAATGAGTAAGAAAGTTTAACAATACTACTTGTGATTCTTGGAGCAACAATAATGTAATTTTTGTGACAGTTTATAAAATAGCTAATCAACAACCAGAAAAGCTTTAGTTAAATAAAAGTATTCTATTGGATTAGGAATAGCCAATCAGAAACTAAAATATAGCAAAATTTACAAATCTAGAAGTCAGTTGCTTGTAGACAGTGCTCATAACTGGACGCGTTGCTAGCAGACAGTGTTACTAATCAGACGCGGGATGCGTCCTCGAGAAATTTAATACGTATTTTGTGTAAGAAAATAGTTAACGTGTTTAAAAAGTGCAAATAATTAACAAAAGAATCTCACAGCTCTCTATATCAGTGAAGTGTTATTTAAATCGTGTCAAGCATTAATAAATGGAGTGAAGAAAAAATTAAAAACTTTATAAGCCTACATTTTTTAGTCGCACCACGTCCTGCTAAGACATCCATGTCTCTAACAAAAATACTGACGCAGCCGAGGCAAACATAAATATATAATATTTAAAGAAACAGTCAAAATTACAAAGTTAATATTTTTTTTAAACATTTTTGGGGCAAAGGCCACCGGAAAGTACATTTGGAGCAAAGGCCACCGGAAAGCGGGTACTATACGTGTGGTTGTAACCAACTTCAAGTTCGGCTCCCCAACATAAGAACTATAATACAACTCCTCCTAAAATTAACGTTTCTAAATTTCTAGTCAAGTTCTATATCGAACTTTTAGATGGCATGCAATACTTTTAGAAGGTAGCAGAGAGAGTAAATTCGCCTGCTTTGAACATTTGTTTTTTACAGGGCAACCCTTTAGAAAAATAAATCAACTTTTTCAATGCATGTAAGGTAGTAATTTCTTATAAAGCCCCTACAAAATAGAAAAAAAAACCGGCGCTGAAACAATTTCAATGAATATATCCTTAAAACTTTAACAATTTATTTTAACAAATAGCGGAGAAAAAGTATACTTATGCAAAATTTTCTGAAAATGCATAACATTAGAAACACGAAATTCTGTATATTTGTATTTTTTGTAGCACCTATCTATAGTATTAGGTAGAGAAAGCATTTCAGGTGTCGGAATTTCACAGGAAATTCATGTTTTGAGGTCCAGTGATTCCAAAAGAGGCATACGTTTTAGAAGAATGTCCGCGTTTGTGTATGTGTGTTTTGTGAGCAGATAGCTCAAAAATCAAAGGCAAAAAACACCAAATTGAGGATTAAGTTCAGCATCTTCTAAGAATGCAATACGAAAATTTTCATGCATATCCTACAGCCCAAGCTACGCGTTACCATATGCAAGATATTTGCATGAATAATAAAATACCTGTTTTATTTTCTGCGAATGAAGTGAATGGTCAACTTAAAAATATGCTTCCATGCTTTACAGAAATACCATTAAGTCATTGCTACAGCTCCAGTCATTGCTAATTTAAACATCTGATGTGTTACATTCACATGACTTTCTCTAGCCTCTATTGCCTACCAGTGGTTATACAAATTATTCCTATGAAAGCTTATTTTCCTATCTATTTCATTTTAATCCCGATAAAACTTTGCAGAAGTAACTGAATTACACATTTCGTTATGCATATAGAGGTAGCAGCAATAGTCATGTGTTATAGAATTAGACACACACGCTGTCCTTAAAATCCCATACCGTTTCCATGCAATCTCAAAAAATAACTGAAAATTGGCAGGATTTTAAAAGATTGGCTAAGTATTGAATCTTAGAACCGTTAATAATGGATATCTGTAAATGGCTGATGCCACAAAAAAGTTATTTAAAACAAATTGTGTGTTTTAAAGGGATCTACATTTTGTGTAGTACGTTAACAGCCCGTCTTAAAGCAATATGTGTATGTAACAAGATATAAAAAGTGTATATTACAGTCATTGTAAAATTATTATATTATTGCATACATGTGAAATAATGTTATGTGAATGTATTACGTAATTTAATAATGTAGGAGCTGTGAGAATAATAGGTTAAAAGTTGCTAACAATGAGGTAAAAATGAGGTAACCTTGAGGCAATAATGAGTAAGAATGTTTGTAATTAATAAAAGAATCTCACAGCTCTCTATATCAGTGAAGTGTTACTCAAATTGTGTCAAGAATTAATAAAAAGGAGTGAATTAAAAATTATAATCTGTGTAAGCCTACATTCTTCAACCGCACTATGCCCAGCTAAGACATCCATGTCTCTAACAAAAATACTGACGCAGCCGAGGCAAACATAAATATGTAATATTTAAAGAACCGTCAAATTATAAAGTTAATAGTTTTAAACATTTTTTTGTGGGGGGGGGAGGCAAAGGCTACCGGAAACTTTTTACCATACGTGCGGTTGCAACTACTTCAAGTTCGGGTCCCCAAAAGTTGAACTATAATACAACTTCTTTAATACAACGAACTTCAAATTGGCTCCCAAAACGTGGGGCAAATAACAATACAACAAACCTACCTACTCCAAAATGTCTTTGAAACTTTAATCAAAATCGTTAGTGCCATGTTTTAGAAAACAAAAAGTTTTGAAAACGTTTCATGTAAAGGCTAGTTGGTATTGGGGGGGGGGATTTCCTTGAAAAGTGTAGTGTCGCATCTATGGAACATACTGAACTTAAATACCAAGGCTGATACTTATCCGACTTTTCGTTTTTGAGTAATGTCATTTTTTTGTGTACAGGAGTACCTCAAAACGCATATTTCCGGAAAAATCTAGACATTGAATTTTTAGATAGAATACCTAATATACTTCCCCTATTTACTAAACGTATTAGAAAAACTAAAAGTGTTTTTAGGTGGCCTCAAAACATGTATTTCCAATGAAATCTCGATATCGAATTTTTGGGTGCAGTACCTTCTCTACAAATATGTATGTGGTAGAGAAAATAAAATATATTTCTTATATATTTTAGATAATAAGACTAAAAACAATAATAATAATAATAACAACAACAATAATAATAATAAGAGGAAATTTTCTATTTTTCTTGTCCTTTATATGGAAACAAAGTGTAATTTTAAGAAATAAACAGACATCGAATTTATACATGACGTGCATATGGAATAAGTACTAATGTGGTATCGTGTGTGTTTGTTGCAGGTGCTAAGTATTATTGTGGTGCTGGTAGCTGCCGGCCTGGTCGACTCCAGAGCCGCTGGACCGTTATTGTCCCCTGCAGCCAACGTCTACAAGTAAGTGTGCGTCGTCACGTCATCCTGTGTTGTGCGCATGCTACGACTAACATTACTAATCTCGGGATTGTCAACGGGAGCCTAGATATTTGGGGTGCTGCTGGCGAAGAATTTGTCTCTCTTTTATCCCATTCCTTCTTTATCTCATCATCCCCGCTATTCTTTCTTTTGTTCACCTTTCAATTCCTGTTTGGTTTTTATTTCTACTTTACTTCAAGAGAGTAAAGAAGGGCGAATCGTTAGACCGCTCGCCTCCTACCGAGGTGGCCCGAATTCGACCGCAGGGATCTGTATATGGGATTTGTGGTGGACGAAGCGGCGTTCGGGCGGGTGTTCTCCGGCTTCCCCCGCCGTTCATTCCACCGGTGCTCCATCATCACCTTTTCCTTCATCCATTTCGCCTTCATTTCATATCATCTAGGCACGGCTATAAGTCCTAGGGGGTGTAAGCCCTACATACGAGGAGGCTAAGCCGACGAACTAAGTAAGTATGTAAGTAAAGAAATCGCATATACCTAAAGGAAAAATAAATATATTTAATTCTTTCCACAGTTGAAACAGACGCTACTCTTAGTTGCTTGCTTTCCACCTACTTTATTATCCTGTTTGGTTTCACATAAAAGAATAGTTTAAAGACCCTGAAAATACCGGGTGCTACACGGATGGCGTAACTCAGTGGGAGAGTAAGGGGGGTGCGATGGCAATAGAAACTACAGGAGAAATTCCTGCCCATACCTTGGGCCCTTTATTGTATCCTAAGTGCCCATTCTCTAAGTACCTCAGCTTGTTACATACCTGTCTGAAGGTGAAGTCATTTGTTATTCATAAATTATAAAAAGACCCGTCGTTATCGTTACCACGAACGGCGTGGGGATGTTCCGTAGAGGATTTCGAAATGATCTGTTCTTGTAACTTCAATTCTGTTAAGATTAAATATCCTATGTCGTGTACCCTGATTTCAACATTTTCTTGAGTTTCGCCTCATTTCGATACCTGGGGTTCGTTCCCAGCCCTGGTACACTACAGTATTGCATGTGAAAATATATGCCAAAATGGAGTTTAGGATTTTGTTCGTTTCTTTCATTTTAAAGGTACCCGGTAATAAAATTGCTAATTTCTATACATTCCAATCAGTTTAGCTTATCTCATGTCTGTTCAGCATTTGTAGTTTCTTATACCTACTTTCCAAGAAAACAATTTTCAAAAAATTAAATCGAGTCCCATACAAATGCCCCAACTGGTCTAAATTTAAAAGTTTAAACATTTAAATTTTGTGTAGCATTAAGACTTTTCCTGGAAAACATAATGCAGCACTTTTACTTTTCTAAAAAAACAATAATGTGTTGCATCATTAAAACCCTAAAAACAAAACTATATCACGAAAAAGGTCACTGGTCTCTTCATCAAACTTCAAAAAACACATACTGAAAAATTGTAAACAATTGAACAAAACTATGCATCAATGGGAGCATTTATACATCTTTAGATTATAATAATTTTCTGTGTGTTGTTATATGCAACTTTATTAATAACATTTATATTCCTTAAAAGTTCAATTATGTATTGCGACGGACCTCCTCGTGGCGTCGTCTTCCTTCCTTCCTTCTTGGAGCTGTTGATGGCTGGTTCCTGTAATTCAAACCTAGCACACTTGTGTGTTGCCCTATTTCTAGACTCTTTTCAGGGTGTGGTGACGGTAGACGAAATGAAACTCCCTATGACTCGAACTTTAATTTATTGCATTGTAATGATACTGTTTTGTGTCGCCGCTAGCCGTGTTTTAAAACCTGTATGTACTGCAAAGGGGCCTATCTTCAACAATTTACCTCCCCAAGCTAGCTATGTCTGTCTCCTATATCTAACTTCACACGCATTGCCACAAATATGGCGTGAATCGTTATCTCTTCTTCGGGACCAGATGCAAAACGAATAGACGCGTGAGCTCTGCACGTGTGCGATTTTATACCCACTTGGGGGACGCTAAGTTCGCCTAGCTCTTTTCTAATCTTTACTGTTATTGGTTCTCCCCTAAGCGTGCTATGAGAACATTTGCCTCCAAATCTGCAGTTTTGACAAGTTTGGGATTTCCAAGGTGTCAAAATCTCTCTCCCTCTCTTTCCATCTTATTGCTATCTCTCTCCGTGCCTGTGACTGTTTAGCTGTGTTGCCAGCTCTAAATCCCTTTCTACCTGCCTGTTTGTCTTCTCACGGCTAGCTAGCTTCACATTTTACATATATGTTACAATCTTAGCTTATTCCTATTACATTTGTGTTCCCTATATATCATAGTTCCCGCTATAGTATTCATATCGTTTTGTTGTTTAATATACTTTGTTTATGGCAGCCTCCAATTGGGGAAGGTGAATTTGTTAAATTATCTCCCCAAGAAAAATGAATAAAGATTATCAAGCTTAACATCACAGCAAGTAAGAAATTTTACAGAACTAAATTGCAACTAGAATTTAGCATAATTAGCATATGGGATAGTCAGAATTAAATGTAATTCGGTTTGGTACCAGAATTAAATGATTCCCCCATACTAATGTGGAAATTTCCGGGTTCCTTTCTTATACCAGCGTTAAAGTCTCCAAGATATCTGTGTATTACATTGTCTTTCTGAATCAGGAATTCACGTTAAGCACCATCATGATTAAAAACACATCCTCTGTAGTTTATTGCCTACTAGCCCTGTAATTCGCCATAGTCACGGGTTCAAACTCGGTGGAGTTTGATAGATTTATCGGATGTAAAACATTTAAACATTGTGCTTGGGCACTTAAATAGTCAAAAAAAGAGCAACACAGCAAGCATCTGGATACGGATTCTACAACATAAGGGAGTGTTTTCCCAAAAATGTGTTAACTTTCTTCTTTTAGATTTTGTTGAACATTTGCTATCGAGTTACTCTTAAATTTAAGTGGTGTATACTACAGAAGTCTTTATAATGATGGATGGATCATTTTGCTGCCACATAACATTCGTTACTTGTTGAAACGTATTTCAAGTAAAACAAGACCTAACTTTATCTACAGCAAGTATACTTTGGAAATACAAAGGGTTTATATTCTCTGTAATATTGTACCACTATATATTGGTTACTTCGTTATATCATTGTAAAGATTTTTACTTTCTCTACTACGTATAGTAAGTACGGGAAGTATTGTATGCCACTCAAAAATTCGATACCGAGATTTCATCGGAAATACATGCTTTGAGACCCCCTGAAATCAAAAAAATCATTTTTGGAAATATGTCCGTGTGTATGTCTGTGTATGTGTGTCTGTGAAGACCATAACTCGGAAACGAACAGTCGGATAAACACAAACTTGGTATTTACGTCCAGTATCTTCTAGAGATGCGACACGAAGGTTTTCAAGAAAATCCCCCACCCCAGATTACCCTTTACATGGAACGTTTTTTGAAAATTTTAATTTTCTCAAAAATGGCTGTGACGATTTTCATTAAAAATCATATGTTTAAGATATTTTCAAGAGAAATGAAATGTATATCTCGAATTTTCTGGGAATGTCTCTAAAAGTATTCTTCATTGTGAACGACTTTTGCATAACTGGTAAACCGTAAGAGATAGACAAAATTTTACTACACAAAATATGTAGATCGCGTTAAAATACACAATTTATGTTTTATTCTACATTATTTTCATAACGTTTTCACATTCCGGGAATCTCAATACGCAAAAGTATAAAATGCTCCTCACTAATTATCATTCTAAATAAAACGCCGAAATATATAAGTATTTTATAATGCTGAAAGCCCAGTAAAGCACGTAAATCAAGCAATAGAAATGTTTTAAGTTTTACATGTCTTCTGCATGTTTTGCATGTTACTTGGAGATTTAAATAACCTCTTAACTACCTCTCCTACTGCAAAACTGAGGTTGTTCCTTAGAACATGGATCAAGGTTTTCATTTCTGTTCAACTTTAAATGCGGGATACAAAGGCTTATAACATTGTCACATTAACCCATCTAATGGTCTGTTACCTTTTCTGTTCTTGAAATTCAACATTCTAACTAAAGAAAAGTCTAACTAAAATATTTCGAAAAGTGATGGATCATGTGATTAATATACTATTAGGATCGATATTGCATTTGTAAATAGAGCCTTGGCCTATAGTCCTATTTTCATGCACATTACTATAGGTAAAGAGCTGGGACAGTTAATGCATTTTTGACTGATTGACAAATTGACTAGATGATTGATCTGGAGTAAATCCTAATTATGGGATGAAGAAACACGTGTATATCGACTTTTTACACCAAAAGTAATAGCGTCTAATAATAAGGAACAGAACGTCATAATTTAAATTTCTTTTGTCCTTTTACCCTTCTTTAACGTTATTTATTTAACACCGTGGTAAAAGAAAATGTACAAAGAAATGATTCTCTGATTTGCGTAGGATAAAAACACAAGAATGAAGAAATATAAGTATAGTTGAATTTCCAGATGATGGACTCAGAGAAAAAGGTGAGTTTTATTTCACTTAACAAGCAGTAAATGTTGTTTCTCTAATATTTTATAGAAAAAGCTTTCTAACATGGTTTCAATTAATATCGCGCACTAATTGCTTGTGTTAGTCAGCTTTGAGAGATTTATTTTTGAGGTAAAAAGAACATTTAGTTAATGAAATAAGCTCTAACAGTAATAATTATTGCTATAAATTTAATTGTGGTGTTATATACGGTTCAATATATCAAAATATTTTTTTCCAGGTCAACTCCAGGAGCTCCACCATCGCATCAGGAACATCCTGTGTTTCCCGCCGATGTGCAGCCAATCCAGAATGATAATCCAGTGGTACCCTCGAAACAGCTACCAGTAAGCCTTATTAAACAACAGACTTCTGAAGCTTACAACACTGATACAGAAAAGCAATATAGGGATTTCAATGCCGGTGTAGAAAAACAACGTGGGAATTTCAACACGGGAATAGACGAGCAACGCAGAGACTTCAACGCTGGAATAGAACAGCAACAACAGAGATCAGCATCACAGCAACTAAGGCAAATCGCCAATGTGCGTGAGGATGGAGACACAATAACAGATCCATACAGCATTCCAGTGAGTTCGGGTCAACTGAACACGGAAATAAAAAGTTTAACACAGCGAGGTCCACAGATGCAGAGAGAAAATCGGCAGTTCTCGAACATGTTCGAAAACCCCATACTGACCTACTTGCTGCATCAACAGAAACAGGATAGCAGCAAGAAAGAGCCAGAAGAGGGCGGTAACATCAGGCGCAAGATAACGCATCAGCAAACCATAATCAGCCCTAGCCCACAATACCTTCAGCAACTCCAGCAACCATCAGTGCAGTACCAGTACCCAACAGGACAACAGACAAACCTTCCAGCTCCACCATCCGGTTTGGCTCAGCAGCTTATGCCATTACTTCAGCAACAGCTCTCAACTTCAGGAGATTCTCAAAGGAACGAACTGCAGCAGCCATCCACAGGTGAAAACTACGTCACAACTTTGACGTTGTATCCAGCCATAGCATCTGTGATGTTCACGCATCCAGCGCCATCTTCCACCACTTATTATCCTACGCCAGCACCACCTACAACGACATACCCCCAGGCACCATCGCAGACTCTGGACCTGCAGTCCTTTAAAAGTCTGGGTCCTGTTATGTCGTACCCTAATAGAATGTCTTGGCCACTTGCGGAGTATTTTCCTATTATCATTAAGGACCCATTCATGCAGATAATGAACGCAGTCACAAGCATGGTGGAGTATGGTCCAGAAGCTGATGTGTGCAGAAAGGACAAGGCAGATAGACAAGGAAGGAGCGAGAGCGAGATGCAAATAGCAGAGGCACCCACAGTGATGTACAATCCACAAGGGTGGAAATTATTTGTTAGTGGTGAAGAAAACACTGCTACAGACACTGACAAGCTCATCATAGAAGCAAAATCAGCAGAAACCGAGGAAAAATCTGAGAAGGCAATAGAAGGACCAGAGGCAAGAAAGCAGGAAGATGAAAATAACCAGGAAACTGAAGTGGTCGTGGAGAGCGAGGGAAAAGGGACCGCTGGTCCATTTATCACCCGTCTGATGGTCAGAAAAGGGGGTGTATCGATAGCAGGTCCTGGAGGCATAGCTACTGCAGGTTCAGGAGGCACGGCCATCGTAGGCCCAGGTGGGGTTGCATACACAAGTCCGAACGGACTGGCAGTTGTGGGGCCCGGGGCCAAAGTTGTGGGTCTCCCCAATGGGGCTGATCTCTCCGCTTTAGCGGCGTCTGCTAGAAATGCAGCACAAACCGGCCCCTCATCGAGGTGGATCACACTGCCACCAGGTGGCAGGCTTGTCGCTACTGGACCGACTGTATATTATCATCCACCCGAAACAAAGTGATCTAACAGTAGTTTATTGCGTCATCTTGTGACTCCAAGGACAAACAACTTGTCCATATTGGACAGATTTTAATTTATACATTCTCTTTACTGCCATCTGTTTTGTAGATCATTTACTACAGTAGTCAATTATAATAAGAGGTGTAATAACATTTTAATAAATAGTTCTTCAGTTCTGAAAGAAATTTTTGACGCTTTCCTTTGGCGGAGAGTCGTTAATGCACACCTTCGTTTTGCTGAACTACTGAGGGTAGAGTTACAGAAATTATAAAACATGAGGCCTTATGTCATAAGACATTCTTAAGCTCGGATAAGATCAAAACATGCAGTTAATTTGCGTAAGATGAAGGTTAGGTATAGCATGGCATGGAAGATTTTATGTTGCACTAACAAGTCATTCACTCAAGGACTTCCAGTTTCCGATCTGCATGGATGTGTGAGCAAACTAACAGCATGAAGGAATCTCAAGACCAAAACGTAATCATTTATGCAATGAATAATGAGAATAAAGGAAGAAACTTAAAGACAGGAATTACTTGTAAATAATGGATTATTTTGTTATGGAGGAACTGATAAACCTGTGCTGTTGCTCAGGTTCCCACTTGGCCGAGGATGGGGTTACCCGGCGATGGTACTATCACGCTTCCAGGCGACACCGTCACGGGTCTACCTCCTCTCTCAGGCCGGAATTCGGACAGCAGACACCTATCTTACCGCTGATCGTCCGTCTTTCAGCCTCCAGAGATGGCCAGGGATTCTGCAGCCTGCGTATTACCCGATGGTACGCCACAACAGTCTGGATCTCACCACGGCGAAGACGACCCACAACAAGGTGACTCCTGGACTATTTCCCGAAGTTACTCTCACCGTAGCAGGGAACGGGTTCGACACCGTCAGGACAACGCTAGGGGAACCGGTAACAGATGATCTCGCCATACTAAAGAGCTTACCAAAGGCAGAAGGTGATAAAGAAGATCCGAAGGAACCCCCAACATCCTTAGTGCTGAAGCCAGTAGCAAAAGCAGTGGCTGGTATCAACGGAACTGCAGTTGCCGCCCCAATATCACGAGCTATAGTCAGAAAAGGTCACCCAGTCAACATTCATTTCGATCCCCAAGCTGTAGCTGTAGTGGGCCCAGGAGGTTTGGCTGATGCACATTCAGACTTGTTCATATCCTACTTGGATGAGGAACAACAAGGAAGTTCTGGGCATTGAGACAGCTTGCTACATCCCTAAACAAACATTAATTGTTGAAGAAACAATGCGGGTATCTGTGTGCAAAGTAGCGTCCGTGTTCCTCAAAGGATAGGAATCCTCACTAGTGTTCAAGTATATGAACAAGTTAATGACTGTATGCCATTGGAGAGGTCGCTTCTTCGGTTGTGATTCCTAAAGATATTCTAAATTTTTATAAAAAGTTAAATTATGCCTGTGATATGAGAAGACCCTCGTATCTTGTTGGCAATTCCTAATGCTGCTTACAAACTGTCACAAAGTGAAGGACAGGTAGTGGTAACTTTAATTAGCAAAGAAGCATTTTTAGAATTCCAAATATCGTGCACTATGCGCATGGACAAAAACAGTATTAAAGAATCTAAAGAAATTTTATAATAAATAATATGTGATATGTACATTTCAATAATACGCACCAGTTAAATAGTTTTCCTCTCCAGAAAATTACCAATATCTTTTTTTATTTTGTATATAGTGCTTGTCATATTTCTTATATGTAAAATTTTCACCATCAGTTGTAAATTAATGATAGTTATAATGTATTATCTCCTTTTTGTAATAGAAACGTTTTAAGTCATTTAAAAATGGATTTCTACATTATTTTTACAACATTACCCTGATATTCTATTTTTCCCATAGACTTAGAAGTATCCAATTGTACATTCTATATTTTTTAACTGCTATTAATTTAATTGAGTCCATGACACAACGTGAGATTACAGAGTTTTACACTCTGCCATTTAAAGGTATGTTAGCAACATGAATTTAAATATGCATTTAAGGATATTCATGTGTGAAATAAGGCCAAAACCTAACAAAATTCAGAAATATTGGTTTTAGTGTTACTAACACTGCAAATCTTCTACTTTAGTTCTATATAGCTTTTATAGCTGTACGATCTTTTAAAGCATGCCATATAGGTATATAAATGTCTGCCTGTAAACCTAAATTCCTATAAAATTGCACTAAAACGCTACGTTTTGCCTATATCAAAGTGAAAAAACCCTTCAAGAGCGGCCTAAGGGATCTTGAAATACTAAATCAGTTGCAGAGAAACAGAAAAATACGAAGAAGGGTCTGTAAATATACTAAATGCTTCTTAAACAACATTAAGTAGGAAACAATGTTATTTTAGCGTAACCTTATTTTGTTGGGTTTTCATTTCTCAACAAATTCTCATTTTCAAATTGTTGCACACGACGTAGTTTTCTGTTTAAATCAATGAAAGTTTGTACACCTTCTTGTTATTATCTGGATAAAAAAGGATGAAATGGATTTTTGTTAACGTGCTTAGTTGTGATGTTGTTAAACTATATTGTTCATGCTGTGCGAATATTTTTATGCAAAAATTTGTATTCTCATATTTAACATTTATTTTCTTTCAAACTAAGAGTTTGATTAAAAATACATATCTACAATTTATTTATATACTATTAAACAGTTTAGCTACAAAATATAAATTCTTTCAAAAATAATTGCATCGTTTGGAACAATTTTTGAAAACAGTAAAATATAATAACAAATTAATATCCCTGGAACTAATTTAGAAACATGCATTAATTGGATTTACGTATTTTATATTCAACTCTCATTGCTGTATTAAAATACCGAATGAATGACTTGAAATTGTGGATTTTTTTTTAAATTTCACAGATGAGTATTCAGCTTTAAAGGCTTATACCATATGTTATTTTGTGCTTTTCTCTTGCATCTATTTTCTTTTATTATGCAAGTTGTTCCTTACATATCAGTTGCGGTATACGTAATTTTAGTGAAAAATCTTATACTTGGTCTTAATAAGCCTATTCACAACTGTGATTATTCTTTCTCTACTATGCACCTAGTGGGTAGAGAAGGTAATGCATTTCACCTAAAAATTTGATATCGAGATTTCATCGGAAATACATGTTTTAAGCACCTTGAATTAAAAAAAGCAATTTTGGAAAAATTTCCGTGTGTGTGTGTCTAAGGACAGCTTAACTCAACAACATATGTCGGATAAATACCAAACTTGGTATTTAGGTTCCGTACCTTCCAAAGACACGACGTGAAGATTTTCAAGAACCCCCCATTCCAAACTACGCTTTACATGGAACATTTTATCGAACATTTTTATTTTGTTTTTTATTAAAATACCGCACATTAAAGATATTTACATGACAAATAAAATGCCTATCTTGAGTTTTCTGGGAATAGCCTGTGAAGTCCACTTCATTTGGAGGAAATTTTATATAACCTCGTACAGCTGGTAAACGATAAGCGATAGACCAAAACGAACTGCACAAGAAATGCATACATCTTTAAAACACACAATTTATTTCAAATTAGTTTTTTGTAGCATTAGCCATTTCTGAGGTATCTGTCATTAAAGGTTCCAATGTTTCATTGCTTCGTCATTCTCTTAAAGTAAACATTCAGTTGTCTCTCACGATACCATGGAAACAGTATGGAATTCTAAAACCAGCATATAGAGACCAGTTCTTAAACATTTGACTATTGATGTTCTCTCCCTCTATTTTTTTTTAGTTCCATTTATACCGCCTTTAACTGGTTTTATTGGCGGCTTTACTTTTGGAACTTATTGACGGTGTTAACTCGCATTCTCTTGTCGTTGGGTTTCTTGTTGAGTTTTAATCATTAGATTCACACATTCACACTCTAATTCATACTTCCATACTCTGGGGAGGACAGGGAAAAATTCCCACCCCCAGCCGAGAATCGAACCCGGGACTCCTCGCACACCAGGCAGGTGCTCTACCGACTGAGCTGAGGAGCCAGCTGCTGTTCTCTCTGTATCTATAACGAAATGTGTAATTTCTGTAGCTATTTCTGCATCGGTTTATTTGGATTAAAACGTAATTGATATAAAAAAAATCTGATGTGTTACACTCACATGACATTCTCTACTCTAGTACAAACTATTTATACAAACGCTTATTCTCCATCTACTTCAAGTTAATCGAGATAAACATTTGCAGAGTCTATCTTATTGCTAATTTTCTTGTAGATGTAAGGGGAATATATATTTACAAGGGCAATTTGGAAATACAGTAGCCTTTAAGCACATACATATCTCTTAATAGCTAGTTGCTAGGTGCAGCACCATTCCCTTTCCCACAGATTAATACTCTTTGCATTTCCAAGACAAAAAAATGAATAAGGAATTCCCATTTGAGAAAATAAGTATTGAAAAATTTAAGGGAATAACAAGCAATATCTCGAAAATGGTTCACTCAAAAAAAATGTATATGACATAAAATGTGTATTGTAACGCGATCTATATTTTTTGTGTAGTAAAATTTTGTCTCTCTCTTATGGTTTACCAGTTATGCAAAAGTCGTTCACAATAAAGAATACTTTTGGAGACATTCCCAGAAAATTCAAGATATACATTTTATTTGTCATAAAAATATCTTAAAAATATGATATTTTAATCAAAATCGTTAGAGCCATTTTTGAGAAAATTAAAATTATCGAAAAATATTCCATGTAAAGGGTACTCTGGGGTGGGGGGATTTTCTTGAAAACATTCGTGTCGCATCCTTGGAAGATACTGAACCTAAATACCAAGTTTGGTGTTTATCCGACTGTTCTTTTCTGAGTTATGCTGTTCACAGACACACAGACAGACAGACACACACACACACACACACACACACACACACACATACGGACATGTTTCCAAAAAGGTTTTTTTTGGATTCAGGGTATCTCAAAACATGCATTTCCGGTGAAATCTCGGTATCGAATTTTTGGGTGGAATACAATACTTCCCCTACTTACTATACGTAGTAGAGAAAGTAATAAGCTTTGGTAAGAATAGTTTGTATACCCACTAATACACGATATAGATCACATATTTTTTCTGCGATGCCATTTGTTTATACAAAAACAAGTTTTAATTACAGAATAAGAAGTCCCAAGGAAATGAAGGTTTATATTTCAATATGTAAAAGTATTATTTGAAAATGTTACGTGTTAAGTTCACATGACTTTTCCTACCCACTATCTTTATTTTTATATAACCTCTGAAAAGCATTCTTGCAAAAGCTTATTCTTCTATTCCAAATTAATTCCGATAAACATTTGCATAAATAGTTGCATTACACATATTGCTATAGCTACAAAAGGGATGTTTAAATGTGCGTAGCTATATGTAGTCACAGCATTTTAAAAAATGACAAGCGTTGAAAAATTCAAAAAATGATATCGATGTCTCGAAAATGGCTGTTCCCATTAAAAATATTATTTGAAATAACTTTTATTTTTTAAAAGATCCAAATGTTTGTCTCTTATAGCTAACCCATTATACCGTATTGCTTAAGGAAGAAGGGAAAGGTCATGCCCAGTAAATTCAAGATATACATATTATTTGTGATGAAAATGTAAACATATAGTATTTTACACAGAATCTTTAAAGTCATTTTTCATAAAAACAAAAATATTATTTTTATGTGTAGGATATTTTGGTGTGGGGAAGTTTCTTGAAATGTTATTTATTGCTCGTGTTATGTAAATATATAGAAAACTAAAATTATATTTGCTGTTTTTTAAACTTAACTTCTCATTTTACTGAAAGCAGTGTGATGGTACCCATGTAATACAAGTGCAAGTATTTTCAGCCATTCATAAGCAGCGTTGAACTGTCTAAATGATAACTACAACTTGAATAGTAATGCTGTAATATCAGGAATATAGTTTTAAAATGCAAGGAACACGAGTGTTTCAGGTGGGTAAAAGGTCAATCAGCTGGCAAAACAGGCTTCTGATTTCAGCTCAGTTGATAATAGTCAAATGAAATGACCTATATCATATATCAAAATGCTATTAAAAGAAGACATGTTCACCCACTGAAACGAGAAATGTTTATTTAACCAAGGAATTATTTCTCTCACTGTACAAGATAGGTTAAAATGTAAATACACCATTTCCAGTCTACAGGTCATGGACATCAGGTTACGGAAAATTTAATGCTTATTTCGAAAGATTCAAGATTGCAACAACAAATAACACTTTTAGCATCTGTGCAGAAGACATCAAATGTAGAACATGATCTTTTTTATTGCCCTCTTTTTGAAATGTTATTTGTTAAAAGCAAACTTAATTACTTTCTCTACTACGTATAGTAAGCAGGGGAAGTATTGTATTCCACCCAAAAATTCGATACCGAGATTTCACCGGAAATATATGTTTTGAAACCCCTGAATCCAAAAAAAGCATTTTTGGAAACATGTCTGCGTGTGTGTCTTTAAAACAGCATAACTCGGAAACGAACAGTCAGATAAACACCAAACTTGGTATTTAGGTGCAGTACCTTCCAGAGATGCGACACGAAGGTTTTCAATAAAATCTCCCAACCCCAGATTACCCTTTACATGGAACATTTTTCGAAAATTTTAAGTTTCTCAAAAATGGCTCTAACGATTTTGATTAAAACATCATATGTTTAAGTATTTTCATGACAAATGAAAGGTATATCTCGAATTTTCTGGGAATGCCTCCAAAGTATTCTTCATTGTGAACGACTTTCGCATAACTGGTAAACCATAAGAGATAGACAAAATTTTACTACACAAAAAATGTAGATCGCGTTAAAATACACAATTTTTGTCATACATTCTTTTTTGAATGAACCATTTCCAAGATATTGCTTGTTATTACCTTAAATTTTGCAATACTTATACTTTTTCTCAAATGGGAATTTGTTAGTCATTTTTTTGCTCTGGTAATGCAAAGAGAATGGAATACTCCACATAGCAACCAGCTCTTAAAATATTTGATTATCGCTTAAAGCCTAACAAATCTCCTTGCATCTACAAGAAAATTAGCAATAAGATTAACATATCGATATCTCCATTAACATGAAGCACATGGAGAATAAGCGTTTGTAAAAATAGTTTGTACAAGAGTAGAGAAAAAATAACCAACCATCTAATTTATACCAAAGTAGTTCTCTAAATGCTATTGTGGATTGTTTTTATAGACAGTAATTTCACTAGAGAAAAATCAAAACTCGAGTGGTGTAATCGACTCTCTTGCGGTTCAAAGAAAGTGTGTAAAGATCACGATAAATAAATAAAATCTGAATTAACTTATTAAATTAATTGATCGGACTGCTTCCATATACTGTCTGGGTATCTCCTTGTGTTGTTTGGCGTCGTGCTGTTTTGGTGAAGCTAACTTTGAACATTTATGTGCAAACAAATGACAATCTCAAACAAATTAACAGAAGCTGCAGAGGTGGTAAAATCATACAGATTCTATGGTGGTGATAAAATGTGGGAAAAACAGCTGTGATTGATAGAAACACTGTTCCTTATTCGTCAAAAGTACTAAACGTAGTAAGAGTGCTATTGTCATTCCAAAAATAATTTAACTATAGTCATAGATTCTGAGAAAACGGGCCACTTAAAAAGAAAATGTCAATCGCAAAAAATTCTGTTCAAGTAAAAACGAAGAAGACAAACTTGCATATTTTTGCAAAGAAGGATACCGCATGGTTTGAGCACATAAGAACTGCCATACTTAACAATAACACCAGTTTGTAGAGCAAAACTTTCCTTAAAAATGTTAGGAAATTAACCACCTTACTCCAAATTGTACGGGATTTACGATTCTTTGCTTCCTCTCCTTAGTAGAATAAGTATGGGGAGTAGAGTATTCCACCCAAAAATTTGATGTCGAGATTTCACCAGAAATACATGGTTCGGGTCCCATACCCAAAAGGTACTTTTATAAAAAGGTCCGTGTTGTGTTTGTCTGTGTGTGAAAAGCATAACTCAAAAACGAAATGTTGGATAAGTATCAAACTTGGTATTTAAGTTGAATATCCTCCAATGATCCTACACAAAGATTTTCAAGAAAATCCCTTTAACTCAACTAGCCTTTGCATAAAGGATTTTTCGAAATTTTTTATTTTCTAAAAAATAGTTCCAAAGATTTTGATTAAAATACCACATATTAAAGATATTTACATGGCAAATAAAATTTATATCTTTAATTTTCTCAGAATAGCGCGAAGTCCTCTTCATTTGGAAGGAATTTTGTCTAATGTATAATCGGTAAACGTTAAGCGATAGATGAAAACGTACTACACAATAACTGTAGATCTCTTTAAAACACATAATGTATTTCAAAATAACTTTTTTTGCACTATCAGCCATTTCCGGGGTTCGATTGTTCAATACTTAGCGATTCCTTTGAAGTACTGTCGATTTTCAGTTGTTTCTAGCGATGTCATGGAAAGAATATGGCATTTTATGGCGAGCGTTAATGTCCAGTTCTAAAACATTTGACTACCACTATTTCCTTTTTATCTATAACGAAATGTTTCCCTCAATTAAAATAAAGTAGATAGGAAAATAAACCTTTGTAAGAATAATTTTATGAGACAGAGTAGAGAAATTCATATGAATGTAACAGAATTTTTTTCCGTGAAGCTATGCGTCCCTAGTACCATTTTTAAAATATATGTAAAACAGTGTATTTTGCCTACTTTCATTATACCTATATATCAGGTAGCCCAATATATACTCCATCCTTAGCTGAAGTTAGTTTATACCGGATAGCTCGGATGCCAAAAGGTTTGCCTAAGCAGAACTGCAAAGGGGACTCCATACCGGCAGAGAGGAGACAGCTAAATAAAAAGCTAATACTTGAAAGCGAAAACTAACTGCTATTACTACTTCAAAAGCTCATTCGGTAGAGAAACTGCGCGCTATATGAGGCTGGGCTTCAGGAAGTCGTCTTTAAACAAAAACATTTCACGGTATGCCCAGGGTGTGGTTTTTGAATGTGAGGTTACCTGTGTGTGTGTGTGGGGGGGATGTTATCGGTTATTTTGTAACCAATTTCCTCATTAACAAGAATTCTGAATTGCCGCTTGACGCAAACCTGGGCGCATGTGTTAAGTCATTTAGTTCCGACAGTTAATCTACAATAAGTACAACTATATGGCGTGAATTGGTGCCGCAAAGTTAACAAGATTAAACAAAATTCTATTTTTATTATATGTACCTTTAAAGGCGCGTTAGAATTAAATTATTCTATTAGAGATTTATTCATAATAAGCGTGTGCAGATACATGTACACCTTGGTGAAAGAATCGATGTAAGGGCCTTTCAGGTCCACATTCTAACTGTAATGATTATTTCTGTACATCCCTCCCCCAAAATGTTAAGAACACAGCCTTCATGCCTAAGCTGGATTTTGGTGCGTCTCCGCACAGATCGTAACCATATCTGTGCGTTTGTTATTGGTGAACGTTACCTTTTTGTCCGAATGACCCGGTTCGAACTCCAGTCAGGCGACTACGCGACGCTTATCAGTACCAAACTACCACGTAAACAGATGCAGTCATCCGCATCACCTCAGTGACTTTTCGCTTTGTACGTGCACTGACCCTTTGAACATCAGTGATGCGTTAACTTCTTTTGCACCTATGCGTGCCGGAAACATAAAACTACAAAGGACGCCTCGTTTGGGCCATCTGGTGTACTTTTCAAAAGGAATTTTTCATCTGTAAGACTGCAGACAAACTAAAAATGTCATTTCTTGGCAATTTTCGTTATTTAGTCCCGTCTTAAGCTAAATCTACGTTTAAACGACATATATCAAAAGGTCGGCAACATTTAACAAACCCAAAATGTTACTTCAGTTACACTGGACAATACAGAACAACTCACAACCTGGCATTATACCTCGTGTTTTAAGAAAAAGAATGCAAGAAGGTTAAACCAATAATAATAAAAAAAAAGTTTGCTTTACAACATAACAGACGGGGTTTAAATCAGACTGTGCAGGAAACTGGTCATCAACTTGTCCAGACAGACATAGGGCGGCCATCTTTCTCTGCCTCTGCAAATAAGAAAACAGAAAAACATCAGTATTCTTGTCTGCCTGACTCGAGAAAGCAAATTCAGTATTGGCAATAAGAACAAATTAAAAGAGAAGATCCGAAAAACAAAACAAAGAATGGGTAACGTCTCAATTCTTCGCAAGAGGTAGTAAAACTTTAGAAAAATGACAGCCGGCTTCTAAGTAACGAGCAGCATTTAAATTGTCGAATAAACGTAATGGTAAAGGACGTCTAGAGGTCTTCTCAAAGAATCTGCAGCCCTTGTTCTCATCTCAAGGTAAACAATAGTATCCTCTGATTCAATTCACACTGTGTACCTTGAAAGAAATAATGCAAAACCAAGAAGATTTAATCGCAGGTTCTTACGTTAAAGGGAACGATCGGCGAATTCTATAAATGTACAGTTTTCAAAACAATGATATTTCTTTAATATTGAACCTCATATCTTATAGAGGTCTCAGATGTGATCCTTTTAACTGAAGCATTTCACCCAAAATTTCATACCGAGATTTCACCGGAAATACATGCTTTGAGGTGCCCTAAATACAGGTAAACATTTTTGGAAACATGTCTGTGTGTGTGTCTGTCGGTGAACAGCATAACTCAAAAGCGTAAAGTCCGATAAATACCAAACTTTATATTTGAGGTTAGTGTATTCCAAGGATGCGACACAAAGATTTTAAAGAAAATTCCCCACCCCAGGCTACCCTTTATATAGAATATTTTACGAAAATTTTGACTTTCTCAAAAATGGCTAACGATTTGATTAAAATATGATATGTTTAATATATTTTTATAGAAAATGAAATGTATAGCTTGAATTTTAGGGAATATTCCCAAACGTCCTTTTCATTTTGAATGACTTTTGCATAACTGGTAAACCGTAAGAGATTGACAAACGTTTACTACACAAAAATTTTAAATCTTGTGAAAACACACAATATAGGTGTTATTTGTTTGAATATTCCAATACTTATACTTTTTCTCAAATGGGAATTCGTTACTCGTTTTTATATTCCCTGGACATACAAAGAGAATGAAATGCTCCACATAGCAACCAGCTCTTAAAAGATTTGACTATTGCTTAAAGCTTATCATATTATCCTTGCACCTACAAGAAAATTAGCAATAAGATAGTTTCTGCAAATGTTTATCTCGATTAACATGAAGTAGTTGGAGAATAAGCGTTTGCACAAGAGTAGAGAAAGTGATGTGAGTGCAACACATTCAATTTTTATTTTTTCTACCATATATACTTACAGTAAGTAGAGGGAGTATTGCATTATAAACAAAAATTCGATACCGAGATTTCACCGGAAACATATGCTTTGAGGCTACCTGAACACCCCCCAAATAATCATTTTTAGAAAACTGTCCATATGTGTGTGTCTGCGTGCAGCATAACTCAAAAATCAAAGAGTCCAAAAAATACCAAACTTGGAATTTAGGTTCTGTATCTTTCAAAGATTCGGCATGCATTTTTTGCTACCTTTTTATTGAAAAACGTTTCGTTATATGTTTAATTTCCTAAGAGTAGCATGTGAAGTCCTCTTTATTCTGAATATATTTTGTAAAATTAGTAAACCGTAAGAGATAGACAAAATCTTACCATACAAATTGTGGATATCGTTAAATTTCACAATTTACGTTAAATAAAATATGTTTGTATCGTTAACTATTTCCGAAATATTCTTTTTCCTAGCCTTTAAGTTTCAAATATTTATACTTTTTTCAAGTGGAAAACCACTATTCTTCCCCCTCCCCCGTCAGTCAGGGTTGGCGCAGTTAGTTCTGTTCCCAAAGTGGCAGACAGAACCCCGGCCCAGACTAATGGTTAAGTGTGCTTAAAAGCAACAGCCCCATGTCAGTAGATTTACTAGCATGTAATAGAACTCTTACGGGACGAAATTTCGGTCACTCTTAAAAGATCTAACTATCGCTTAAGGTCCTGTATTCTCTTAATCCTCTTGTACCTACAACGAAATGTGTAGTAAAACTATTTCTGCAAATAATATTCATCTCGATTAACATAAGCAGATAAAGAATAACGTTTGTAATAACAATTATCATTGTTTGTTGAAGAGTGGTTAGAGAAAGTCATGGGAATGTATCACAGTCGATTTTCCAAAAATAAATACAAATATTTGTGAAAAATGTTCCTTACGATGTAATTTTGAATTATTTGTAACGAAATTTAACATCAAAAATCATTAATAAGTAAATAAATGTATATAAAGTGGAGTGCAGAAAAACGTGTCGACAGTTTTGGATAATTTTAGTGTTTTCCATTCTTGAATGTTGGCAGAACCTCAGACTTAGATAAACTTTCCTTTAATTCGTTTTGGCTGAAGTCCGATACACTAGCATTATCCTGTGAATTTGAATGATTTATTGTCCACTTTGTACTTACGTGCAATTTATACAATGTTTACAATACAATGAACTTGCTTATTACTTCTCATCCCCCTTATATTTAACATTTTGTTGTACATATATTGGGGAAGTATAATATTCCACTATTTACTTTTTTCCTTGTTACCCTTTTTACTTTCTCCACTACGTATAGTAATTAGGGGAAGTATTGTATTCCACCCAAAAATTCAATATCGAAATTTAACCGGAAATACATGTTTTGAGACCCACTGAATACAAAAAAGAATTTTTAGAAACACGTCCGTGTGTGTGTCTGTATGTCTGTCTGTCTGTGTGTGTGTCTGTGAACAGCATAACTCAGAAAGGAACAGTCAGATAAACACCAAACTTGGTATTTAGGTTCAGTATCTTCCAGAGATGTGACACGAAGGTTTTAAAGAAAACCCCCCACCCCATATTACACTTTACATGGAACATTTTTTGAAAATTTTAATTTTGTCAAAAATGGCTCTAACGATTTTTGATTAAAATATCATATGTTTAAGATATTTTCATGGCAAATGTAATCTATATCTCAAATTTTCTGGGAACATCTCCAAAAGTATTCTTCATTGTGAACGACTTTTGCATAACTGGTAAACCATAAGAGATAGACAAAATTTTACTACACAAAAAATGTATATCGCGTTAAAATACACAATTTATGTCATATACATTTTTTTTTTGTTGAGTGAACCATTTTCGAGATATTGCTTGTTATTCCCTTACATTTTCCAATACTTATACTTTTTCTCAAATTCGTTATTCATTTTTTTTTATGTCCTGGACATGCAAAGAGAATGGAATGTGCCACATAGAAACCAGCGCTTAAAAGATTTGACTATCGCTTAAAGCCTACCAATTCCCCTTGCATCTACAAGAAAATTAGCAATAAGATTGACATCTCGATATCTCGATTAACATGAAGCATATGGAGAATAAGCGTTTGTAAAAATAGTTTGTACAAGAGTAGAGAAAGTCATGTGAGTGTAACACATCAGATTTTTCCGTATCTTCTCCAATTTGCTTCACGTTTCCTTTAACCACTTCAACCTATTTCTCCTAAACTTTTTCCTGCTGTCTCTATATATTCATTTGACCTTGTATTAAAAATATTCCTAACGTTTAGTTCTATTGGTAAATTTTTCCATTTTTCTAGTATTCAATTCTCTCTTCCTTTATCCGTGTCCTCGCATTTCAGAATATAATGCCAATTGTCAAGTAATGCATTACATTTAGTACATTTCTCCCCCCCCCTTTCCCCCTGTTAGACCACTTAAATTCATTACACTTGTCCTAGTCCATGCATACCCCATTCTGGCCCCTTTGTGGCATACTTCGATGTATCCTTCTTTTCCCCATTCCGTTTATAAATGTCTATAATCTATTAATGACATTTTTTCCTTGAAACTACTCACAATTTCTTGCATTTCAATAACCTCCACTCTTGTTATAATTTCTTTCTAGAAACCCTTACTTTCGTTGTTTCTTTCTGCCATGTTTCCCCCATCCTTATTTCTTCCAATGTTGTCTGTATATTGTGCATCCAAGTTTCTTTTTCTCCCATTTTCTCCTGTACAACATTGCTTCAGTATCTCATTTTCTTCCAGTAGCTTTATTCTGAATCGGTATTTGATTGCCCTTTCTATCATTTTGCCTTTATTCCCACTATCTTTACTTCTGCATGTGCTACTCCATTTGGTGAGGTTCTTGGTAATCCCAGGCTTACTTTGCAAAAATTCTTTGTATAGCATCTACATTTCCTCATCCTATTTACAGCCCCATATCTCTGCTGCGTATAACATCCTTGCTTCCACCACTGTGCTATATCCTTTCTAGCCAGCAATTTGCATTTCTGGTGTGTTGTTCACACATGCTCTGATTAACTGTACTGCTATGAAGAAAGGTTATGCTTAGCTGGACGATGAAAGGGCTGGGGAATCGGCGTAAGTCACCTGAATGGTTGAAACAATATGCCCCCAAAGACTGTCCATACTATGAGGCACTATTTTTAACACTTAAATGATTTCAATCAAATTATATAATATAAAATATAATAACAGCTCGCCTTAAATAAATATGTGTATAATATATAAAATGCATGTAACAGTCATTGTATTAATGTTTATATCATTATGTACATGTTCAATAATGTTATGTGAATGTATTACGTAATGTGCGAATAATAGGTTAAAAGTTGCTAACAATGAGGTAACAATGAGGTAACCTTGAGGCAATAATGAGTAAGAAAGTGTAATAATGCTACTAGTCACTATTGGAGCAACAATAATGTAAATTTTGAGACAGTTTATAAAATAGCCAATCAACAACCAGAAAAAAGCTCAAGTTAAATGTAAGTATTCTATTGAAGTAGGATTAGTCAATCAGAAACTGAAATAGGGCAAATTGTACAAATTCAGAAGTCAGTTACTAGTAGACAGCTTTACTAACCAGACGCGGGACACGTCCTCGAGAAGTTTAATACGTATCCAGCGTAAAAAATAGTTTACGCGTTAAGAATGCTAGTAATTAATAAATAATCCAACAGCTCTCTCTCTATATCAGTGAAGTGTTATTTTAATCCTTTAAAGAATTAATAAATGGAGTGAAGTACAAATTATAATTGTGTAAGCCTACATTCTTCAGTCGCATCACTCCCTGCTAAGACATTCATGTTTCTAAAAATAAATACTGACGCAGCCGAGGCAAACATAAATATATAATATTTAAAGAAACAATCAAATTACAAAGTTAATATTTTTAAACATTTTTTGGGGGCAAAGGCCACCGCAAAGTACATTTAGGGCGAAGGCTACCGGAAACGTTTTACCATATGTGCGGTTGCAACTACTTCAAATTCGGCTCCCCAACAATCGAAATAACAATACAACTCATTCAGTACAACTCCTACTTCAAATCGACTTCCATACATAGCAGCAACAAACCTTCTTCAACTACCCCTGAATGAGTCCGGCTCTTATTGGTTCGGTATTAAAGTATTAACCTCTATAAGTGAATGGGGGGTGGAAGGCGCGGCAGAGGCGTGTTAATTATTGATTGATCCAACTTAAACCGCGGTTCCTCATAACGGCACGTTTTCTTGCACACGACTGTACACCGGAGACAGGGACGTAGCGTCAATGGATGTGAGAGCTGTATTACATTCCCTATAGTTTTCCCCAAACTGGGGCAAAATTGGCGTTCATTATAATTTTGTGGTACACAATCGTTCTAATGGCATTAAAAATCGAGGTTTCTTAAAGATTATGATTTGAATTCGCGCCATGCTGCGATAACTTGAACGCAGACTGCATTGAAACAAAGCTCTGGTCAACGACACCTGCCGTCAGCTGGAGGAAACTGGTGTTGTGTGCTTGACCCATGGTATGTACCGAGTTGGAGCTCATCTCGTGTTAAAAATCATGCTCATACTATTGGGCTTATAAATGTGAATAGAGAGTAAATCGCGAGTTTTTTGTTTCTTGTATGTGTGTTTCTTCAATTGTGAAAATTTGAGCTTGCTTTGGACACTTGGTTACTCACTATCAAAGCAAATGTAGGTTAAGATTTGCGCGGGTTCTGGGAGAAAGGTATGTACACAGGCAGTGTACATCCGAGAGGTCACGAGGCGGATAACAGCTACAATAGCAAACAATACATTGTTTCAGTGCGGTTCTGGCAACGAAAATCGAAACAAACTGTTATGTGATCGGCAAACTGTAGCTAAGAAACTTTCAGTCATTAAATTTCCCTGAAAAGGAAGATGTAATTAAAACAGGTCCTTCAAAACCCGCACTCAATATTACAACTAACATTAAAACAATGTGTAAGGCATTTCAACATCAAAGTTTATGAAAATGAGTCATGGCTGTGCGGTTGTAAGACCTTAAACAAACTGTTTTGTTGGTCATGTCTTTTTTTTTTCAAATAAAAGGTGCATCTGGAATTCAGGTGGTTATGAAGATTTAAATAACATTTATAAAGCAACCAAAAAAACACAACTATTGTTTTAATCATGTAATATGTAAAAAGCAACTAAAATTCTTCGGGAAAACTCCCAGAATAGGATTTTCATTGAATAGTCTGTATAAACTCTCAGTTGAACAGCGTAACAGTGAAGTGAAAAGAATAGATGTTTACTTTCTCACTTTGTACAGGCCGTATGCTTTTTAGGAAAACAAGTACTTGCTTTTTGTGGTCACAATGAGAAAGAAGGATCTTTAAACAGAGGTAGTTTGGGTCACATTTTAACGCATTTTACAATATACGTTGAATTACATACCCGAGTTTGATAATCAGGCTACGCCACTGGGAGACACGCTTTATATTTTGCTTTCTTTTCGGGTATTCTTAATTATTTAAAAATCATGTCTATATGAACTTACCAACTCAGTGAATTAGGGCGTGCATCTTAGAAAATTATATAGTGGGTTTCAGTTGGTGTATACTTTTTGCGGAAAAAACAATGTGCAGAAGCCTTTACTGCGCAATATGCTTCAACATTAAATCCGTCATGTTAGAGTCTCCGACTATGAAACCTGTATGTGGGGTGTCAGATGTAAACAAAACGCACTCTGTACAGCACTAGTCACAGTCACCAGGTTGAAGTTGTTGTAATGTTATTTTTACGTTGTTATTTGCCCCACGCTTTGTGAGCCAATTTGGAATGTTGTATTGTATTTCGACTGTTGGGGAGCCATACGTGAAGTAGTAGCAACCGCACGTATGGTACCCGGCAGCCTTTGTCCTAAATTTAAAAATATTAACTTTGTAATTTGACTGTTTCTTTAAATATTATACTTTTTTGCCTTGGTTGCGTCAGTATTATTGTTAGAGGTACGTTTCTCTTAGCAGGGCTGTGATGCGACAAGAATGTAGGCTTACACAGATTATAATTTCACTTCATTCCTTTTATTAATGCTTGACATGATTTAAATAACACTTCACTGATATAGAGAGCTGTGAAGAATTTTTATTAATTACTTGCACTTTTTAACACGTAAATTATTTTTGTCTCACACAAAATATGTATTAAATTTCTCGAGGACACATCTCGCGTCCGGTTAGGAACACTGTCTACAACCAACGTGTCCAGTTATCAGCGCTGTCTATAAGCAAGTGACTTGATTTCCACCGCCTAAATTTGTAAATTTCTGTATTTCAAGCCTCTGATTGGCAATTCCTAAACCATTAGAATACTTTTATTTAACTAAAGCTTTTTTCTGGTTGTTGATTAGCTATTTATTAAACTGTATCAAAATTTACATTATTGCTTCCAAGAATCACAAGTAAGTTTGTTAAACTTTCTTACTCATTATTGCCTTAAAGTTACCTCATTGTTACCTCATTGTTAACAAATGTTAACCTTTTATTCTCACAGCTCCTACATTATTAAATTACATAATACATTCACATAACATTATTACATGTATACAATACTATAAACATTTACAATGACTGTAATATACACTTTTTATATATTGTTACATACACATATTGCTTTAAGGCGGGCTGTTATTGAATTTACATATTATATAATTAGACTGAAATCATTTAAGTGTTAAAAATAATGCTTCAAGGTGCGACTGATGTGAACTCTGCTGAGTCGTACGGTAATAGCATCTTCTACAGTAGAGTACGGCTAGTTTCTCATTGTGTACCAGTACTCATTAGTTTGTATACTGTATCTGCGACCCCATGCATCTATCCTCAAAATACTTAGTTTGATATGGTCTTTTTGCTCCACAATTTTCTGGCTATTATATTTCCACAATCTGTTCAGGCTGACCAAAAAGTTACATAGTAATTTTAAAATCTACATTCACATGACTTTCTGGCAGTTAAAATTTATATTTTTATAGCTTCTACATTTTGTTCTTAAATAATTAATTTTTGTATCTGCTTCATTTTAATTGATATAAACATTTACAAAAATATTTCCCTATAGGTGTAAGAGGATACGGCGAATGTCAAATGTTTATAAGGCGGGCCACTACATGCTGGATTTTAAAATTCCATACTCTGTTTGGGATCACGAGTAACAAATGAATGGTGTCTAGGCACTTAACAAAACGTAAAGTATTGGAAAACTCAAAATAACAGCAACAAATATTTTGAAAATGATTAATGTCACAGAAAGTGTGTGTTAACGAGAGCTACATTTCTTGTTTGGTAGATTCTCTCTCTCTCTCTCTCTCTCTCTCTCTCTCTCTCTCTCTCTCTCTTACAAAATCATGATGATGTCAAGAGAAACAACTGACTGGTACCAGCAGTTTAAAAATCTGATGTGTTACACTCACATGACTTTCTCCACTCTTTTACAAACTATTTTTACAAACTCTTATTCTCCATCTATTTCACATTAATCGAGATAAAAATTTGCACAAACGATCTTTTGACATGCAAAGAAAATTACATTTGACATATAGCGACCAGTTCTAAATATATTTGACTCGCTTAAGGCGTACTATGTTCCCCTTGTTTTGTAATTGCAAGGGTAATATAGAAATACAGTAGCCTTTAAGCATAGACATATCTCTTAATAGCTGGTTGCTAGGTGTAGCACCATTCTCTTTGCCACAGATTAATAATCTTTGCATATCCAAGACAAAAAAATGATAACGAATTATTGAGAAAATAAGTATTGAAAAATTTAAGGGAATAACAAGCAATATCTCGAAAATGGTTCACTCAACAACAAAAATGTATATGACATAAGTTGTGTATTTAACGCGATCTACATTTTTTGTGCAGTAAAAGTTTGTCTATCTCTTATGGTTTACCAGTTATGCAAATGTCGTTCACAATGAAGAATACTTTTAGAGACATTCCCAAAAAATTCAAGATATACATTTTATTTGTCATGAAAATATTTTATTCAAAATCTTTAGAGCCATTTTTGAGAAAATTAAAATTTTCGAAAAATGTTCCATGTAAAGGGTAATCTGGGGTGCGGGTATTTTATTGAAAACCTTCGTGTCGCATCTCTGGAAGATACTAAACCTAAATACCAAGTTTGGTGTTTATCCGACTGTTCGTTTCTGAGTTATGCTGTTCACAGACACACACACACAGGTACACACAGACATGTTTCCAAAAATGCTTTTTTGGATTCAGGGGATCTCAAAACATGTATTTCCGGTGAAATCTCGGTATCGAATTTTTGGGTGGAATACAATACTTCCCCTGCTTACTATACGTAGTAGAGAAAGTAAAAATCGTAAAGATATTGAAAAATTTAAACTAATAATAACGAAAATCTCGCAAATGGTTAATGCCCAAAATAGTTATTTGAAATGACTTAACCATAATAAAGAAAGTCCTGTGATTATAACATGTATTTATTTTATTTATTTTTTGGGCTCCACCCAACTGTGCATTCTATCCTATATTTTGGTGACTGTAGAGAAATCAAGGGAAACTTGGGCATATTACTCCATAAAACAAAGAACACGTGGGACCACTTTTTACCGTATCCAATATAAAGGTCGGATGAGGAAATTCTTAAAAACATACAGAAAAAAAAAGACAAGACTTGATACCAAGGTTGGGCGGGGTGATGAAGTCATTCAGTGACCTTATGAAAGTTTGACGCGCATCGAATCCATAGAATTTGCCACTCCTTGCACTGGTGACAGTAGCGACATCGCAATCTAAATCTCCAGCATTTGAAACAAGGGTGCCCAAAATGTCCTTCCGTCAGCTAAAATTACAAACGTTACCTTAGAAAATAGTGACCTGAATGCGATTTTCGGAGCTAAATTAATTAGCATGATTCATCCTTAGTATGAGTGTACCTTTCGCCAGAAATTGCAACTCATTGTTTTTGGCATGGAATACATTAAAGAAGTGAAACAGATCGTTGCTATTTAAATAAAACAGCCTGCTGTGTTATGTTCACATGACTACCTATTCTCTATCGTCTATTAGCGAGTACTAAACGATTCCTACTAAAGCTTATTACTTTCTCTACTTTCATTTTTGGAAACATGTCCGTGTGTGTGTCTGTGAACAGCATAACTCAGAAACGAACAGTCGGATAAACACCAAACTTGGTATTTAGGTTCAGTATCTTCCAGAGATGCGACACGAAGGTTTTCAACAAAATCCCACCACACCAGATTACCCTTTACGTGGAACATTTTTCGAAAATTTTAATTTTCTCAAAAATGGCTCCAACGATTTTGATTAAAATATCATATGTTTAAGATATTGTCATGACCAATGAAATGTATATCTCGAATTTTCTGGGAATGTCTCCAAAAGTGTTCTTCATTGTAAACGACTTTTGCATAACTGGTAAACCATAAGAGATAGACAAACGTTTGCTACACAAAAATGTAGAACGCGTTAAAATACACAATTTATGTCATATACATTTTTTTTGTTGAATGAACCGTTTTCGAGATATTGCTTGTTCTTCCCTTACATTTTCCAATACTTATACTTTTTCTCAAATTCGTTATTCATTTTTTTTGTCCTGGACATGAAAAGAGAATGGAATGCGCCACATAGCAACCAGCTCTTAAAATATTTGACTATCGCTTAAAGCCTACCAATTCCCGTTGCATCTACAAGAAAATTACCAATAAGATTAACATCTCGATATCTCGATTAACATGAAGCATATGGAGAATAAGCGTTTGTAAAAATAATCTGTACAAGAGTAGAGAAAGTCATGCGAGTGTAACACATCAAATTTTTTTTCTATCTAGTTCATTTTAATCCAGATAAATCTTTGCAGAAATAGCTACATTACACATTTCGTTATAGATACAAATGAAACACGGATAGTCAAATGTTTAAGAACTGGACGCTATATGTTGGCCTTCAAATTCCATACTGTTTCCATGCAATTGCGAGAAACACGTGAAAATCGACAGGACTTAAAAAGAATGACAAAGTCTTGAAACATTTAAACCATTGATAATGCATATCTTGGAAAAAGTTATTTGAAATAAATTGTATGTTTTAAAGGTATATGCATTTTTTGAATAGTACGTTCCCTCCATCGCTTAACATTTACAAAATTTAGATTATACAAAATTTCTTCCGAAATAAGAGGGCTTCACAGGCTATTCTAAGAAAATTCAAAATATGCTTTTTATTTGTCATGTAAATACCTCTAATATATGGTATTTTTGAGAAAATCAAAATTTTAAAAAAATGTTCCCTGTAAAGGGTAGTCTGAGATGGAGGATTCTTTTTTGCAAATTCGTGTCGCATCCTTGGAAAATATTCATTAGTTATGCTGTTCACAGACACACAGAGAGACGTACACACGAATATGTTTTATAAAATCTGATATGTTACACTCGCATGACTTTTTCTACTCTAGTACAAACTATTTTTACAAACGTTTATTCTCCATATGCTTCATGTTAATCGAGATATCGAGATGTTAATCTTATTGCTAATTTTCTTGTAGATGCAAGGGGAATTGCTAGGCTTTAAGCGATAGTCAAATATTTTAAGAGCTGGTTGCTATGTGGAGTATTCAATTCTCTTTGCATTACCAGGACGAAAAAATGAATAACGAATTCCCATTTGAGAAAAAGTATAAGTACTGGAAAATTTAAGGGAATAACAAGCAATATCTTGAAAATGTTTCATCTGTATACCGAGATTTAAACATAAATACAAGTTTTGAGGCTGCCGCTGCCCTATAAAAGCATTTTTAGAAAAAAGTATATATGTGTCTGTGAACAGTATAAGTTAAAGACGAAGGGTCCGATGTTATTTAAGTTCTGCATCTTCCAAAGATGAGACGAAAATATTTTTTTCAAGAAAATCCCCAACCCAAACGACTCTTTTGGAAAATGTTTCGTTACGTTTTATTTTCACAAAAAAGACTAACAATTTGATTAAAATACCAAATGTTTGAGATATTTTCTTGAAAAAGGTTGTGTATCTTAAATTTTATGGAATAACCTGTGATGTTCTCTTCATTCTTAAAGCCTTTTGTATAATTGGTATACTGTAAGACAGAGAGAAAATGTTATTGTGTAAAACAAATGTAGATCACGTTAAAACAAAATTTACGTCAAATACAGTTTTTCGTGGTGTACACCATTTGAATTGTTCATTATTGGTTTGAACGTTCAAATACCTATACTTTTCTTTCTGGAAAATTGCTATTCGATTATTATTATTAATTATTATTATTATTATTATTATTATTATTATTATTATTATATATATAGATAAAAGAAAATAAGGTCTTGTAATAATATTTCGTTGAATAATAGGTAGAGAACGTCATATGAATGTAACACATCAGATTTTCTGATGCAAAAAGTATGGAATTTCAAAACCATTACATAGCAACATGGTTTTAAAAAGCCTGACATTCACTTCAACCTACTGTATTTTTACTTTCTCTACTACGTATACTTTGTTATACTATTTTTACTTTCTCTACTATAGTAAGTAAGGGAAGTACTGCATTCCACCAAAAAATTCAATATCGAAATTTCACCGAAAATACATGCTTTGAGATGCCCTGAATGCAAATAAAGCATTTTTGAAAACATATCCGCGCGCGCGCGCGCGTGTGTGTGTGTGTGTGTGTGTGTGTGTGTGTCGACGAAAATGCGTATACAGACGAAACTTAGTATTTAGGTTCAGTATCTTCCAAAGATAAGGCACAAAGATTTTCAAGAAAATCCCCCTACCCTAAACTGCCCATTACATGGAACATGTATAGAAAATTTTGATTCTCCAAATCTGTCTCTAAGATTTTAATTAAAATACCATCTATTAATGATATTTACGTGACAAATAAACTACACATCTTGAATTCTCTGGTAACAGCCCAGGAAGTGCTCGTCATTCGGAAGGAATTTTGTATAATTTTGTATAACTGGCAAGCGTTAAGCGATAGACGAAAACCTACTATCAAAAAATGTAGATTTCTTTAAAACTCGCATGTTATTTCAAATACATTTTTTGTGTCATAAACTATTTCTGAGATATCCTTCATAAATGGTTCGAATTGTTCATTTCTTGTTCATTCTTTTATGTTCTTTCAATATTCAGTTGTTTCTTGCTATTGCATTGAAACAGTATGGAATATTATGGCCAGCATATAGCGTCCAGTTCTTAAACATTTGATTATCGCTGCTCCCTTTGTGTCTATAACAAGACGTGTAATGTAGCTAATTCTGCAAAGGTGTATTTCGATTAAAATGTACTAGGTAGAAAAATAAGAGTTAGTAAGAATAGTTTGTGCACTCACTAATAGATAAAGTCGTATGCATTTATCTTGTTAATCAAAGACACTTCAGATGCTCCCAGGTCTAAAAGCATACCAGTTTGCCCAGAGTAATGTTGTTTAATAGAACGTGTTATGTTACTTTTATACTAAAAAGAGGAAGTATTTAGTTCTACCCAAAATTTTCTTTATCGAGATTTAACCAGAAATATGCATTTTGAATCGAAACAGGACATTTTTAGAAAAAAAATCCGATGTACGACATTCATTACTTTACCTACTTAGTCTTCTAGAAACTACCCTTACAGTCTTCTTATTTTTATTCAGGAGGGTTCAAAACATGTATGTCTGGTAAAATCTCGGTACCAAAGTTTTTGTTGGAACGCCGTACCTGCTCTATCATGGACATTAATTTTATTGTGTTTAAATATCAATTATTTATTTGGTGACTAATTGCAATGAATATACGTTTTCAAACTCCCTGAATCCAAAAAGGAATTTTAGAAAAAAATCTGATGTTACACTCACTTAACTTTCTCTACTCTTGTACATACTATTTTTACAAACGCTTATTCTCCATATGCTTCATGTTAATGGAGATGTTAATCTTATTGCTAATTCTCTTGTAGATGCAAGGGGAATATGGTAGGCTTTAAGGGATAGTAAAATATTCTATGAGCTGGAGCTATGTGGAGTATTCC